>OX419718.1:66006479-66753326 GCA_948474765.1 Patella depressa | reverse complement strand
AAAAAGAAAACCAATTGATAATGGACATACAGACACATGTTTGAATCTAAATATAGACTTACATTTACAATTCACCGAAGCATCATGGTTGTCACTGCATTCTCCGAATGTAAATTCTGGATCCTTGCAATCAGTTAGTGATGACTCGGTTCCTTTACAATCAATCTTAGATACCAGACCAGGGCCCGACCCTTTACCGAAATCAACATTAAAAGCAGGATCAAGCTCATCACTGTTAAATAAACAGATGAAAAACACAGCGGAGATTATACCATTAACATCAATATCAAATCACTACCATCGATATTAAATAAACAAATGATATACACAATGGAGATTATAAAAAATTGATATCCATATCAGGATCACTACCACCAATATTTATTGGAAAACTGAATCACAACGCGGAGATCATAATATTAACACCGGTATCCCGTTCTTTAAGTAAAGGAATATCATATCGAAATGCAAACCTAATGACATTTTAATAAAAAAAAAACAAATGTGATGAAACGCACTAATTAAATATGACGACATCGGTATCACTGAAACATTAAGCAACAAATAACTGTTATATAAATGAAAATAAACAACACTAATAGATCAAATTCGTCAGATTATATACATAATGTGTATTAGTTAGTTAGTAATCAGGCAGTAGACATTAAGTAGGTGTTTTGTCACTAAAGTGTTAAAACTGTGAATGTGGAATGGTGTAACAACACTGTTCCGATATGCTTAAAGTCCTATCTGATTTCAGCTTTGGTGAAGCAATCCAACCTTGATCTTATTTCCATCTTACCATTCATCGGCAAGGTTATAATGAAAGAGTGATTGCTTCTCAAATTTAAAATCATCTGTCAGAAAATTATTTACACGAATCGCTTCAATCAATCTGCTTACAAACGAGGTCACAGCACAGAGACCGGTCTACTAAAAATTAAAAACGATATTGACCTGGATGAGAATCTAGCCGCGCACCTAGTACCTTTGGATCTCAGTGCTGCTTTTGATACTATAGATCAAAGTATTTTATTTCAAAGGCTGAAATCTGCGGCATCGCACTGTCATGGATAAAGTCATATCTTCAAGATAGAAGACAGCAGGTGCAAATAACAGATTTGTGTGATAGAACACAATAGGTCTGTGTCTCAACCCTGTGCCGTAAGGATAGGTGTTCAACATGGATCTGTATTGGGACCTCTACTTGGTCAAATCATAAGAAGACATTGGGTACACAACCACGGCTTTGCTGATGACACCCAAATATATGACTACTTTCAACACAACAACTATCTTGCTTCTTAATGACATTCGAGGATTTATGACCAGAAATAGGCTAAAACTTAACGATGACCCATCCGTATTTCTTGTCATATCATCAAAATCACAACTCAGTTAACTGTTTAAAATGGATTCCATTCAGATTGGTGATTGCTCTCTATATCCGACGAAACAGGATAAAAATCTTGGCTATGTGACCGATGAATTCATGTCCCAATTTCGAGAAAACGCGCTAATAATACAGATGCTTTCCAGGGTGTTGCTAACGCATTAGTGACATCGCATTTGGACTATGCAAATTCTCTTCTATTTGGAGCACCAGAAACAGCTTAAAACAGTCTACAAATTGCGCCAAACAATGTTGCACGTCTCATAACAAGAACGCGAAAATTTGATCATATATCAGCCAAGTTACAGAAACTTCATTGCCTTCATGTTCGAACGAGGGTTCAATTTAAATCAATTTATTCTGACACTGCACCCAGTTATTTAAAAGAACTCTTTGGTTTCTATACTCCCCGATGACCCAGCCTTCGTTATTTAAGTGATAGTATGATAATGATGATTCCTAAATATAACAAACGTTCTTGTGAATATGCTTTCTCCGTCAGAGCAGCTAAAATGTGGAATGATCTTCCAAAAACTCTTCATGGGCCCTCTTCCATCCAGAGCTTTTTAAGACCGACTAAAAACATATTTGTTTCAAAAATGTTTTTAAACTGTTTTGTTATGAATGCGTTTATAAACACTCATGTGTAATGAATTCTTGTATTTACATCAGTGGCGCACACGCTGTATATCATAAAACAACAATACCTGTTAAATCCTAAATGACGACACACTACCCGGGCTTCTTCTTGACCAAAATCATCCCTACAAACTCTTCTAAATGAGCCGTTGTGCAATATCTGCACTCGTCCTTCCATAGCGTTTGATCCACCAACCAAGGCAACATCTACGGACAAACAAAAAAAAAACTAGCTAAAAGAGTTAAGCTATGCGCTGACTGGGCTACGGATAAGTTATAATCTTATTTGACGAAATAAATAACCAAATTCGCCTTGAAGCTAAAGTGATCGCTTTTATATCTGATCGCAATACTATGAGTTATTTCAAAATCGTAAGTGTATGTGAGACACTAAGTGAAACTGAAACACTAAGTGAAATACGAGATGAATCTGAAACACTTAGTTGTTTGTGAGATTGATACCCTAGATATTATGATGTGACCCCAGGTGGACGAAAAGAGTGTTCTACTCTGTGGACGGGGTCCATAAGTGATCATTCAGAGGATTACCGGTATTGGGCCGTCCCTACATGATGGGATGTCTTGGACCCGATGGGTTTGCATACCCAAACCTAAGTCGGACTGACGACGGGCCGTAGGGGTCAGCTGACGGTCAATGTGGTTTAACGTCCACTTGACACAAACTAGGTCATATGGGTTAATTTCATTTCAATACGCGTAGGGGTCTTTAGCAGTAGGAGGAAACAGGAGAAAACCCGCGATACTGGAAAGGCAACCCTACTCGTTGTCACGTACAGCGGCGATTCGGAACTACGTCAGTTGACTCTATGGCAGACTTTATGGTACAGCGCGCACGTGCTAACCAGTCGGCCATCCAACCCCCATCCTACTACTAAAGACCCGTACGCGCAAGCGAATTATTGAAATAAAATTAAACGACATGTTAGTCCCGAAATGACCTAGTTTGTGTCGAGTAGACGTCCCCCATTCTCTCTATCTCTCTCTCTCTCTCTCTCCCTCTCTCTCTCTCTTGCAAGATAGGTATAAAAAATGGCTATCTTGTAGTCATTTGATTGACCCTTATGGGCTTCCGTATACATCATTTTAAGTTAAACCTACCTTTACAAATCACCGACGCGTCTTCGGTATGATCACAATTGCCTTCTCCCCAACCAGCATGGGAACATTCAGCTAGTATCATATCAGATACTTGACAGTCAACATCATCTAACCAAATTTCACCAGTACCTTGTCCAAACTTGGATTCGGAGAGCCCAACTGCCCCGGTTCTAAAACAAAATAAAGAGTCTCGAATTAGATTTTTTTCAAAATTTATAAATCCAAAATCTAAATTGTGTAAGTCTTTCGGACACGCACTGTAGTCTTAAATATTCGAAACAACCCTCTGCTCAATCTTCATCTAGTCGTGTGGGATTAAGCTAGGACTCGAAAGTGGAAAGGCCGAGGTTCCCTCTTCATCTATACCAGACAATAAATACCAGAGGAATACCACGACCAGACCCAAAGATAATATTATTAGCAATCCAAATAACCATGTTTAACGAACATGGGTAAAGCCGTTGATGTGATACCAAATCATTTCAGAATTTTAGACGGATCATTCGTTTTGCGAGTGTGAAATAGCTTTGTTTAACTTCCGCTAAAGTGATACCGCCAACAATTATATATGATAACATTAAGTAGTCTTTTTACGTGTGGCCAAAAATATCTCAGTGTAATGTAGAATAGTAAGGGGTCGCATCTACCGAGAAAATATATCTTTAATTATATTGAATTATATTTACGGGCTAAATCCAAGTTGTCGACATACCACCGACGCCTCTCTATCACCCCAGTTATCATCACAAACTGTACCCCATGTATTATCATGAAACACTTCAACTCTTCCTTCACGTGGTCCAGATCCTCCAACTAGTTGTATCTGTTGAGACTCTATAAAGAAATAATCAAATCCTTAAGTCAACCAGATACAGACACGCCAAACCTAAAGCATCACATACACAAATTCCATTAATTATAATATTTTTAAATATTTATACCCGAATATCAATTAGTTCATCACACACAGTGGTAAGCGAGGCATGCTGTAAATACTGACGTCTCAGAAGAACAAGAGAGGGAAATGAGGTTTAACGTCCACTCGACACAAAGTAGGCCATTTCGGGACTAAATCAGAATCTCTATGTTTCACAATGGATTCCAAGTAAGTATACGTGATGTTTGAAATTTAGAAAAGGCAATGCGAAATCGCTGCTCATATTTCGGTATATGTTTAGGCGATAAAAAAGGCGAAATCCCTGCTCATGTTTGGACAAAATTCGCAACCCTCACATTTCACACAGAACACTGCAGCAGGTGTTCAAGATGTTTAAATGGCTTCCCAGTAGGGTTTAAAAATAGGTTACAAGAAAAGTATTTATCGGGTGGTTATTTCCAATAACAAAATATGTCAATTTTGGTATATATGTAAAGTAGAGATATCCAATCTTATTAGACAAATACTGGGTTCCCTGACAAACACTCATGGAGCGTATACAGGACAAAAATATAAGGGTTCCCTTAATAGACAGCCCAAACGATTAGGAATATTTGCACGCGTGAGGTCGAAGGTCACACGCAGAGACCTTGGTGTACATGTTGATAAACTCTATGAAGAGTTAGACGTACAACACTTTCTGAGATAAAAATCAAGGACAGTGGATAATCCGAAAATTTGATTAGGATTCGATATTTGTAGTAAACAGTCAGCTATTAAATACAACATTGTCTTGTGTATGCAATGAATTCTCCCCCGACTTCACATGCGTTGCTATATGTACCGAGAGTGCAAGTCACGTGAAGCAAAGATGGTCTCTTTTGATTGATTATTATAGCAGGGTGTCCTTGGCAATTACAATGTTTTGCAGTTTTGAGAATGATTTGAAACAGCAAAATTATTATAAATTAATTAGTTTGAATAGGTTTTTAGTCCAAACATAGCATCATCAAATCACCCAGTTTATACGCGAGAATGTATCTTTAAGAGAGAGAGAGAGAGAGAGAGAGAGAGAGAGGGAGAAGAGAGAGAACACGTGTAGTGCCAAACAAAATGAACGAAGGTCTCGAGTAAACAAGTTTGGGTGTGGGAGCCGTTGTAAACTCTTATGCTGGTTTAAGAGAGGTGCAGTTAAACACGTTTTTCTGCGTAAGCTATAGGTGAAATGATGTGCAGTTCTACTGTTATGTACCAAACTGAGCCACGGTGGCCAAGTGGGTTAGACGCTGGCTCGCTTGTCTGGAGGTCGCGCGTTTGATCTTTGTGTTGGCAGTGAAAGTTCCTCGGCATTTATCGGTCAGGTTTACACTTGTCAGTGGTGCAGAAAAGACAGTTGACTAGTCGTTAGGATGGGACGAAAATTGTTGAAGTCCCGTATATACATTGTCAATTAGAATTCGATATAAGAGTAGGCATAGTACTTCTGCCTGGGCAAAATTTCGTATGGCGTATGTCCGTCTATATTAGCCCAGTAAGACGTTAGTAGTAGGGACGGCGTTCTGGATCATTTTTGATATTCCAGACATTCCAAAGGTGTGACGTCAGAGTTTGGCATTCCACAGGCATTCTATTTATAGCTTGAATATGGTTATTATTGACTGTACGAGGTTATGAATAATAAAACAGGTATTGTTATAATGTGCAGGTGTTTATTCTTTGATCTTGTTTGACTTTTGTAACAAGGGTATGGGGTCCACGAATTGTTTATTTGTATGTGGGGTGGGGGAGATATTTCTCTTTATAGCCAGGTGTATAGGGTTCGCGTTGAGTTCAGGTCACATATAGATACAGAGTTAAGGGATAATGACCTCCGCTATTAAAATTGACAGGTGATTTTGTCGGTTTTGTACTAAGCCAATAGTTTTAATCTACATATTTGTGGTTAGTTAAATTTTGGTTCTAAGTTTCGAAAATCTACGTATGAAAGTGGGTGACTACACTGTCAAATGTAGAATTGTTTTATGAAGTTGAACAAGAGGTTAACATCATGAGTATCGACTTGTATCGAAAGGATATTGGAAATGATTATTTGGTTGTAAAATGTATTTGGCAAGAAGCTGTGTGTTATCACATGAGGTTGTATGGTTATGGTATTAAGAGTGATAGATATCCAACTCCCAATGGTATCATGTTTTTCGAGTGGCAATGGCAAACGTTGATGAACACTGCCTCGGAGATAGATGAGTATTTACAAAAAAACATTGTAAAGAAATCAGTGCATATTGGTAATGACGTGTACGTAACGATTGACAACAAATACCCTGGAGTTAACATTCGTAAATTTTGATGGTGTGAAGAGGACCGAATGCCAAAACCTACCCGAAAGGGATGTCATTTAAACTTGAAACAATGGGAGGCATTGAAAGTTAGCTTCAAAGAGTTGGTTGAAAATAATTTTACGTGTGAGGAACCATCCCTAGGTGTGGTAGGCTTGGCAAAGGCGGAGACCTGTGTATGGTTTCTGTCGAACGTTTTATTTATTGGTCGGTCTGCGCGAACCAATAATATAACGAGCTGTATATATATATATATATATATATATATATATATAAATAGATATCTGGCTATTGAGTTATCATACGAAACAACATGGCTTCACCCAAGATATCAGATGTTTCAGTCGGTTTGACTATTAGCGACCTCGTTATTTCTTAATTTCTTATTTTCGACTTTTCGCGTCGGAAGTTATAGTAGCCTCTACTTTCCTGATCATACTTGAATACGTACAATCAGGGCTCACACTGGCCTTCGTTTGTTTTCGCCAAAATGGATAAAACATTTTATTCCAAACAATTATTCACATTTTTTCTCCTCCAACTGGAATATTTGATCTGTAAAACTGTCTGATAAAAAACCTCCAAAAAACTTACGACAATTTAATTTATTATGTAGGCCTATTATAAAACAATTATCACGTACCGGTATATATACAACGTCCCCGAGACACAAACTAGGTCATTTCGGAAATAACGTATGATTTAATTTCGTTTAAATAATTTGCTTCTGCCTAGAGGTCTTTAGCAGTGGGAGAAACTGGGGAACTCAGAGAAAACCCACGAGGTTGGACAGGCAACCCTACTCCTTGTGACGTACGACCGTTCGGCCATTCACCCCCACCCCCACACTCATACAGACACACAAGTGCAAGCGAATTATTGAAATAGTTATTGAATCACATGTTAGTCTCGAAATGATTTAGTGGGTGTCGAGTGACCCCCCCCCCCCTTTCTCTCTCTCTTAAATTTACGTTTAAAGACCCCTAGGCAGAAGCGAATTATTAAAAGAAAATTAAATCATACGTCATTCCCTTGTTTATGCGAGGAATAGAAAGCACGCCACTTGAATCAATGAAAGATCTTGTGATATCACACGCACGGGTTAAGCTACTACATCACCCAACGCATGGTATAAGTTGTATATTGTATAATATATACCAGTACGAGATCTGGCGCAATATAGCCCGGTTGGTGCTGACGTGCCATATTTCATTTTATTCTTTCCGGTACGTAATAATTGTTTTATAATAGGCCTACATATTAAATTAAATTGTCGTAAGTTTGTTTTGGTTTTTTTTTTATCAGACATTTTTTGCAAATTAAATATACCAGTTGGAGGAGATAAAATGTGAATAATTTTTTGGAATAAAATGTTTCATCCATTTTGGCGAAAACAAACGAAGGCCAGTGTGAGCCCGGATTGTATGTATTCAAGTGTGATTTGGAAAGTAGAGGCTACTATAACTTCCGACGCGAAAAGTCGAAAATAAGAAATTAAGAAATAACGAGGTCGCTAATAGGGCGTGTGTTTATTTCTTAATTTCTACTTTTCGAGTCGCATTATGGCTCGATTTGCGTGTTGTCGCCTTTTTATAGACATCAAAAAATACACAAATATGACTACACTACTACACCGAAAGTCGCCAAGACGGTGTACATGCCAAAATGCAAGTCGAAAATAAGAAGTTAGGAAATAATGATTATTTCTTAATTTCCTATTTTCGCGTTGTATTATTGCTTGGTATGTGTGTTGTCGCCTTCTTACAGACATCAAAAAATACAAAAATAAACTATTCAAAAGTAGGGGATATTTGATTTTGGGGGCATAATACTAAAATATGCAAATGACTACGAAAAAAGTCACTATAGAACCTAACAGAAGAAACATTTCCAGTTACATGTGACGCCCAAACGCACCAATAGCTACCGCATGGAATGCAGGTGATGCTTGGGATCATCATGGGGGTCCAACCCAAGATTTGCAAATGACTACGAAAAAAGTCACTATAGAACCTAACAGAAGAAACATTTCCAGTTACATGTGACGCCCAAACGCACCAATAGCTACCGCATGGAATGCAGGTGATGCTTGGGATCATCATGGGGGTCCAACCCAAGATTTGCACGACTCTGACTTTGAATGTTACAGTCATTGTGGCATTGAATTCCAGGGTGGAAACATCAGTGTAATTGTTTTAGTGACCAGAAAACAAATTTTGATATGCGTCGGCTTACCCAAAATGAAAGGTTACGTGCCCTTGGCATGCTACAGATCGGCACAATACAGGCGGTTGTGACGCGGACGATGAATGTTTCTCAGTCTGTCATAAGCAGGCTATGGTCCAGATACCGCGATACACAATCTGTACAAGACAGACCACGCTCAGGGCGACAACTCAAGCCCAGGATCGATTTATCCGTACCTTGGCCTTGAGAAATCAGATCAGCGCTCGTCTTCAGACACTGGTGTGAGAGTGAGTGGCCAGAAGATTCGCAATCGACTGCATAGGGGTCACCTTCGCGCCCGACGTCCTCGCGTGATCCATTGTTTGAGAGATCATCACATTCAGGCAAGACGTCGTTGGTGTAGGGATCGTCAACACTGGGATAATCGACGCTGGAGCAATGTGATGTTTTCAGATGAGTCAAGGTTCACTGTTGATTTTTGGGACAGACGTAGGAGGGTATGGCTTCGTCGAAACGAGCGCTTCCAAGACGTTAACGTCATCAGACATGATCGATTTGGGGGTGGTTCTGTTATGGTGTGGGGAGGCATCACTGTTGCTGGAAGAACGGCTTTACATGTTGTTGCAGGGCGTGTTACAGGCCAGTACTACCGGGACAACATCTTGGCAGTCCATGTTGTGCCGTTCGCACGACGTCATGGCCGCCGTTTCATCTTCCAGGATGACAACGCAAGATGTCACAGGGCCAGGATCGTTACAGGTTACCTCCAACAACAGAACATCACCACATTACCTTGGACAGCACTGAGTCCCGACCTCTCCCCCATCGAGCATGTCTGTTACATGCTTGGACATAGGTTACGTCAACGTCAACAACGTCCTGCCAATGTCCAAGAACTTGCTGCTGCGTTGCAACAGGAATGGGACAATCTGGACCAAAATGACCTTAGACGTCTCATTAGGAGTATGCCACGTCTGATCAATGCTTGTTTGGCAAACAGAGGAGGATTTACCCGTTACTGACTTTGTTGTGATGCTGTGGTAACTTTGCTGTTATAATGGTCTGTGCCTTACTTAGTCTAACGATCATTTGGAATAAATCGATGAATGTGAACTTCATTTCATTTTGTCATTTGTTTGTTCGTCAGTTTCATTAGGTGACTTTAATAACACTTAAAAATCAAAAATCCCCTAATTTTTTTGAATAGTATATGACTACGCCGAAAGTCGCCAAGACGGTGTACAAGCCAAAATGCAAGTCGAAAATAAGAAATAAGGAAATAACGAGAGGTGCTATTATCGCTGTGTATTATTTCTTAATTTCCTATTTTCGAGTTCATTTTGGCTTGTATACCGTGCTGTCGCCCTACATTTTGTCGTAACTTCTACTTTTCTACTTTCTTGTTTTGAAGGGGCGAAATGTAGAAATTATGAATGGTAGTTATATGCTTCCATAATTACACATTGAAATATTAAAGTTTTTAAAACGGCGGCTTAGCTGGAAAGACGCTGGCTCACTCGCCTGGAGGTCGCTAGTACGCTCCCAGGCGCGGATCCAGGCCCCTTAGCCCAGTGACATAGTTAATTTTCATTTGCTTTGCTACTGTTGTAGTTCACATATCTGCTCTTAAAAAGATGATATAACATGTTTTTAGCATTGACTCCGCCCAAACAATCCAACTTTGTAACATATTACCCTTTTCTGCAATGTGTGCCCCCCCCACCCCTCCCCTCGACAAAATCCTGGATCCGGGCCTGGCTCCCGGTCTTTACCTGGAAAGTTCATCGGGATTTTCCGACGTGCTTTCCCCTTGTCAGTGGTTCAGGACGGAAGGCCTCACAAGGACAGCTGTCTAGTCGTTCGGATGGGGCGACAAACCGAGGTCAAGTGTACTAAATATCCCCCCTAGCACACTGTATTGCGTATGCCCATCTTCATTAACCCATTCAGAGCAGAACAGTAGAACGTTAAACCCCATTTCATTTCAAGGTTTGGACAGTGATTAGTATACTAGTATAATTAATTAATCTATACATCGCAATTAAAGTTACATAAATTATTTCTTACCGATTCTCACAGTCGACACCAATAAATTGATGACCGCTATTGTAATTAACATCTTTAAATCTGCCCACTTGATTAGTTTTAACTATCAAAATCATAAACCATGAAAATAAAAGCTCTACGATATTTGTCCGGGTTCATTGGTACAACGATACCATTGGATGAATGTAGCAATTGTAAATCTGATCAGCTACAAAATATAGATTCCATTGGACGAATTACATGTCATTTGTCAAGGATACGTTTTGTATTATAGCCACTTAAACCTACTTCATAAAGGTATTTATTTCCGCGCATGTTTCCGGCAATCCATGCTCATAATATAGATATCAATATATTAAAGTAACTCTTCATCGTGCAAGTTAATGTCGTGTGAGTCCATGCATTGATATATCCCGGTTCGTTATCCAGGAGATCTCATGTTCGATCCTGTTGGTTTTGGCCGACAAGGGCCATCGAGATTTTTCGGTGCTGTTGCCGTTTGTCAGTTGTTTCGGAAAGATTGTTTGACAACAAGGAGAACGTATTGGAATTCGAGAAAAGGTAGCGTATTGCCACTGCCAGTAACGGCCTGGTATATCAAATAAATGTGGTTGAACTGCTTCGCGTGTATGGTATACAAAACACCGTGTATATGCTGTTGAATACGACAACCGTTTTTTTTGTAAATAATGTAGCAGAATAACTGAAGCTTGGGGAGAGAGAGAGAGAGAAATGGGGTTTAACGTCCACTCAACACAAACTAGGTCATTTCGGGACTAACATATGGTTTAATTTTATTTCAATAATTCGCTTGCGCGTAGAGGTCTTTAGCAGTGGGAGGAAACCGGAGTGTCCGGAGGAAACCCACGAGGTTGAGAAGGCGCCCCTATCTCCATGCCACATACACTCACATCAGGGCTCGAAACCACAGCCGCAAGCCAGAGGTGACCGGCCAGCTAGAGGTCGAAGCGCGGCACTCTAGACCACTAGGCCATCCCCCCCCCTGAAGCTTGGGGGGGGGGCTATTAATCTAATGTCGTCTCAGAGAAAATAACACGACAAATTCGATTAAACGTGCAGTTGCGCCGTATGTTACATGTTTGTGACTTCTTACTTCCATTTAGACGTAACTGTCCAAACGACCGAAAACACCAAATATTTCCCTCAAAGGGATGTAAGAAAGGAAAGGCAAAATAATCATAGCACGTTTATTATATAAGAGAGAAGAGAGGGTTTAACGTCCACTCGACATAAACTAGGCCATTTTCAAAAATTCCCTAGTGCCTAAGGGTCTTTAGCAGTGGAAGGGGGAAACCAGAGGACCCGGAGAAAAGCCACGAGACTGGACAGTCGAGCCTACTCCTTATCACGTAATACCAGGAATAGGGTGCCCCACGTGCCAACTGAAAAGTTGTTCTTGACACGTTGATCCTGCACGTTTTAGTTCAATGACTTACTACTGATTTCTAACAGTCTCGCACACTCGTTGAGGCTATAAATAGCAACAGCATGCGGAAATGTTCAAAACACCAAACACTACTACAGCCGTAAAAAATCTATTGTTGACGATTCTGAATAGCAATAATATTTAACTTTATGGTTATTACGGCATCTTTAGAAATAACGCTCGTTTTATTTTTTAAATTGCCTTATAATTAGCTGTACCATTAGAAGCTGCATATTTTGGTTAAGTACAAATAATATCTCTGACTCAACATCCGTAATGCCAGAATATGATCAAAGCAGTAGTTTCATTTTACTTTTACAAGGTTCTTAAAAATATTGTTGAGATGCCTGATGTTGGTGCTTCTAAATTCAATTTCTTGTTCCATGTTTCGTAAAAAAGTAGTCTTGATTATCCCGATCCGTCAATTAGACGTAGAATGATCGGTAAACTAGTTAAGCGAGACTAATTTCAAAACAAGGGAAGGTAACCTATCTTTTACTCAAAAGTGTCTGGATGTTATGGACACCACTCCAAACCATTTTTCAGTATTATTTATGTATGTTTTAATGACCATAGCTTATGAAGTACAGCATGGTCGTTTATTTAGTGACTATAAATGTGTGAAACAGATTTAAGGCTTTCTAAATATATTAGTATTGTGGTGTAATTGTCGAGATATTTGGAGATATTCATTTAGGGTGGGGCACCCTACCAGGAAATCGTGCACGCTAACCATTCAACCATCCACCCCCTCCATGTGCTTTAAATAACAAATTTATGTGAGATAGACATTAATATTTCGTGCATATCGACCATCAAGTACTTGACGTACAGGAAAGTGTATCACTGTGTATCGTGTCGTGGTGTTTGACATACGCCTATAAACAGGAAGACTAGGATATGTGTTATGGTAGATAAATACACAAATAAATATTCAACAACTTTAACTTTACAATAATATACGGACAACTTGCCAATCTTAATTATCTGTACTAAATGAAATATTGGACTGGCATGATGTATTTTATTGAAAAGTACGTGCAGTATAGTGTCTGTATTTTAAGTTGTTTAATGTTCTAGAGCTAAAGACACTGTGTAATATGTTGAAACAACGCTCGGCTGAAGCCTCGTGCGATTTCAATATATTACTTAATGTCTAGCTCTCGACAGGGGGTTGCGTGGCCGAATAGTTAGCGTTGTGCGCGCTGTATCATACGGCCTGCCATTGAGTCAACTGGCGTGGTTTCGAATCCCCGGTTGTACGTGGTAAGGAGCAGGTTCTCCTGTCCAACATCGTGGGTTTTCTCCGGGTACTCCTGTTTCCTCCCACTGCTAAAGATCTATACGCGCAAGCGAATCATTGAAACAAAATTAAACCATGTGTTGGTCCCGAAATGACCTAGTTTGTGTCAAATAGACGTTAAACCCCATTTCTCTCTCTCTTAACTGTAAAACAACAAGTGTTAACACCTGTTAAAATTAAATCTTATATCATGCAATTCTTCAAAAGGATTCCAGTATACACGTTTGTACAGCATATCACTTAATACATATTGTCGAAATATTCAATTAAAACACAGAAGAAATATTACAAAATTTAAGCTAAATCTATTACCAATATCTTTGAATTTGCATAGACGAAATCTAACTACTTTTCCATTATGTCCATTATGTCATCAATGTGATGAAGATTTATTTCATTTTATGTTTGAATGCATAGAGACGCAGAATATCAGAGATATTTGTTTTGAACGTGTACATTTGGTAAATATCAGTCGTTGTAACTTCCTAAACCTGTCCAATTCTAGGGATCCTTGTATATTATTATCGATCTCAAATTATATAGAAACTAGGGTTACCAAGTATCGTAAATAAATTGCTGTGTATAATTATGCCCGTGCCAGTTGATAGTTTGTAAATATAGTCAACTCAATTTCAACTATAGAAATATACATATTTATACAGATATTTTGAAATGTAATAGCACAAAAACCAGCTTGTAATATTATATATTAAATATACCAGAATTGTATATAAACCTCTAATTGTCATCAATTAATAATTTTGTAATGAATCCAACCGTTTAAAATATAATTGCATATATCTTAACCAGACATGCTACGGGAGAGGAAATATATTCCCATTTGCCCCGGCATCGAAAACTCTGACTACGGCTGACAATTGAATGCAGGTCAATCCCCGTAATCGGGATAATATTTTAATGAGCTAAGACTCTTTAGTCAGATTAAATCTTTGACGGAGGTGTATGTATCCCACTAGAAACATCAACGCTGACTGGTTAATAAAATACTACCGGTACTACTAATACAAGTTGTAGTAGTAGTAGTAGTACCCTGGCACCATTGAGGAAATTTAAATATCCAAGATGGCCGTCCTGGGGAATTTTCTGGTTATTAATATATTAATGGGGTAAAATGTGGGATAGATTCTCTCGGAATCTGGTTTGAAGATGGTTTCTATAAGATTGCGACCCTCCGAATCCAATGAACTTGTGTATTCCTCCTTAAAGTGATGGGTAATTCCCCTAGGGTCAAATTCAAAATGGTGGCTTAATTATTTTGGCAGGAATCTTGTAAAGTTTCCCTAAAATGGTGTGTAATATATGAAATATATTTATCTGGCATTGGGCTAATTTGTCCTCGGTAAATCCGCCCGGCGGTCCGATAATTTATGATACGGCCATGTTAGAATATATAAATTTCAATGCTTTTAATCTACCAGTTTGTTACGTCATTTAAATCTGTTATTTTCTATTATCATTTCAGATGAACCATTATCAGTAGTAATAACACCATCTTCAGATCCAGTAATAATAACAAGTGGAGAATCTCTTAGCTTCAACTGTTCTGTTGATTGTCAACCAGATTGTAGCTATACATGGACATATAACAATGTGATTGTCTCTAGTATTGCTACTTATATCATAAGTACCATTAAAATCAGCCAAAGTGGTATCTATACTTGTACAGCAACCAACACTTTAGGAAGTGTGACAGCATCTACAAATGTTCAAGTGAATTGTATGTGTCTTCCTTTCTTTAAAATTAAAACATTAGTGCTAATAAATCCGTCATTTTATGATGCAGTTATATTCGATTATTTGTGGTTGAGAACTACAACCGACCTACTTTTATGTTTAAATGAATGTTGTTGAAAATGATATATGTTTTTTTTTTATCTTAGATGGACCATCATCAGTACTAATAGCACCAGCGTCAGGCCTAGTAACAATAACAAATGGAGAATCTTTAAACCTCGTCTGTTTTGCTGATTGTCGACCAGATTGTTATTATACATGGAAATTTAACAATGTTAAAATTTCTACTACAGCTACATATAATATAAACTCCATTACTAATATAATGTACACTCTGAATTCATGGAACAGTATAAATATCTTCTACAGTTAGATTCACTTGTACAAGAAATTCCACAATCAAAACGTCGTCTAACTGTATTTGTAAACATAAGTTTAGAATCATTACAGCTATTCGGAATAATTCGTGTTTTAGTAAAATAAGACAATTGGTGAAATTCGGCATCGCCTTGGACGGCCAGGGCGATTGGAACCAATATTACCGACAGTTTCATGATCAGATTCATTATAGCAGGGATGATTCATACGAACTAATACAAGTAAAACCAAAGCCTGACTTACGATAGCATTTACAACTTATAGTTTAATACACATTAAGTTACATAAATACCAACTTACAAAATGTATCAAAGTGTTCCAAAATAATACACAGATACAAAATACTATGTTTTGAATTCATCAAAACAGGTAACAGTAATGGCTTAAAACATTATCAAAGCACGAAACAGTAATGATTTAAAAAATTATCAAAGCAAGCAACAGACATCCAACGATCTTTAAAAGGGTTATCATCCTGGAAAACCGAGATGAACTTCCAGATCCAGCACCAAAGATTGTGACTGAACAATAAAAGGAAAATACGTAAAGAAAACCTTTGTATATGTTGTTGTATATGTTTCATTGTACATTAAAGGTATAAGACGTAACATTATTCCAACAAAATCCCAAACATGAACGATGTCTACTGGTTGTACAAAGTCCTCTCGGAGACCGCAGGAATCGGTTAAAACGTCACCTTCTAATTAAGTTAGATTTGGGGTTTAACGTTCACTCAACACAAACTTGGCCATTTCGGGACTAAGATATGGTTAAATTTTATTTCAATAATTCGCTAGCGCGTAGGAGTTTTTATCAGTGGGAGGAAACCGGGGGATCCGGTAAAAGCGAGGAAAAGACGCCACGTCATTTGACTCAATCAAAGCCTTTATGATACAATGCGCATGCGCTACCCCCCCCCCCCCAAATATACACTCATATAGTCGTTAGATAGCCATGGGTTTAAATACGGATGCATTATCAAGTAAGACCTTATGACCTGTCAATAAACGTATAATTAATAATTATTTATTTAACATTTGAGGCCAGTTAAAAAAGTTTTGCAAAAGTCTGGTTTAGCTCTTAATGCATTTTTATATTAATATTATTTTTCAACTTTTATATTGTGTATGGTTTTCATCGTTATATTTTCCTTTTAATCCGACATGTTGGGGCGTTATTCGATTTCTTTACAAATCGGAATTGTTTGGGTAGGTATCGTCACTCACTTTTAACACTGATCCTGGTAGTTTTCTCGATTGGACCTCCCATTGAATTACCAGCCGAACACGTATATGTTCCAGAATCAACTGTTTTTAAAGCTGATAAAGGCAAAACACCATTGGAAGTCGTAAAAATGGTCGTTCCTTTATTCCATTGGATTGTACAGTCGGGAACACAGTTCACAGAACACACCAGGGTTAGACTGGATCCCTTGTCATAGGACGATCGGTTGGGTGTTCTGCGAATAACCATGCTTGCTGCATCGGGTGCACCTGTGAACACATATAAATCAGACAGACGAGATTATACCAGCCATAGTTCAAACAAATAATATATATCCAATAATTCAGCCTGAAAAAAATGGCGTAAATGCAAGTTTGACATGAAATGAAATGGAGTTAGCGTCCTTTTGTTCTGCTCCGACCGAGCTATTGAAGACGGACATACGCCATCCAGTGTGCTATGCGTGACATTGGACTCGGACATCCGCCCTACAATCTAATATTATATATAAATCCCAACTGCCAAGGGATATGTTACGTGGATTATCCGTCCCATCCGAACGACTAGACTACCCTCGTTGTTTAAATGAAAATTTGATGAATACCGATGATTTTTTCATGGGCTTTGAGTTTCCAAGCATGTACAGTTGGGTCCAGTTTACACCAACGGCTAATGTCGCGCTTTAAATCGGCGAGCAAAGCGCCATCATTTTTGTTTACTTTTCCCAAAAAAATCACGATCTCCTAAGAAATGTTACGCTCTGATACGAATTGGTTACGCTTTAGGGTACGAATTATTTCCCGATTTGATCAGGCCTTGTTACGCTTTAAATCACACTTTGATAAGCTTTACTACGCTTTGATGCGAGTATGACTCTGCCTGTCCCTATCTGGCTCATCTTTGCTGCACCTCTATCTCTCTTGGGTCCCATCTTTGTGTTGATTTTCAGGTTCAGGATACTTTTTCTGAAACAATACAATGAGTGGTACTCACGTCACAGTGCTGGAGACAGGGCTTGGGTGTCGTAGGAGAGCGTGGAGAGCGGTGGAAGCTTGTCAAGCGTAACAAAGCCTAGCAAAGCATATCCGTCCTTGATCAAAGCATCTCAATTTGTGGGAAGGCGTAACAAAGCGTGTCAGACATCTTAACAAAGCGTGTCAAGTGGTGACAGACCGTGAAGACTGGGGTCCCCGCTTTGAAGAAAGCTCTGTTAAGCTTTCCTATTCTTTAGTCACACTTTGGTGCCGCTTTGTACGCCGCTTTGAGGCGCCATCAAAGCGCCGTTAGTGTGAACGGCCACTTAGTATTTCACTCACGTTTAATCGCAACCTGGATTGATGCAGATTTTGACATGTCTTTACTTGCCATACAAGTGTATGTCCCAGCATCATATGTCGTTATATTTGGTAGAGTTATCTCCCTTCGAACTGAAAGCATCCTGTTCTGGTTGTCTTTCCACACATAATTACAGCTATTTACTGGCATACAATCAGCTTCACACGTCAGTGTTATTGAACTACCCGGTTCCATTGATGATGGTGTACCATCTGATTGGACGACAACTGTTTTTATATAACCTTTAAAACACACAAACAAACATTATACGGCATGGGGCAATAATTTGATACCATACCACGCCATACACAAACACAAAATAGTCAAACTCAGGAACAAAACACACAAATAAACATGTAAATACCACAATACTACAGCGGTGGTAAGACACGCCCATCACTCCTAAACGGGACAATGGTTTAGACTTGTAATTCAAACAAAATTAGAACCTGAATTCAGCACATAATGGCCTGAAAACCGAACGTCTTAACAAATAATGAAATATAAAGATGTCGCAGTTACGGTTTATCAAATAATGAAATATTAAAATTATCTACACTAATGTAAACCGAAGTATGCGACACATAACGAGCCAACGAACGGACATGTACGACATATATAACGAGCCAACGAACGTTGACAAATGTAAATATGTCACACGATGGCGCATCTGGAAAAGGGGATATTATAAAACATTAACTCCGGTTAGGCGATATGAATGTAGATCGACTAACTATTAGATAGCAACTTACAGCTAATTGTCAAAATTGACCAGATTTTCTGATTGCACTGACAGCGAAGTTAATATTCCAGCTACTATGGAATTGCAAATTGATATCGGGTCTTGGTTTTTACAGCTCATATTCTGAAACAGCTACGGTCATGAGATGTAGCCTGAACGCAGATCAAATTTACATATGATATACTAAGATGGGAAACACCAGTGAAACACAGAGCCATTTTACGATCTACATGTTCAGTATTGTCAATTAATCTAAACAGACTCTAAAAACTTACAATTAAACGCAACGTTTGTAGATTTTATCGCACTACCTACGACGTTGGTCGCTGTGCAGGAATAAACACCGTGTTGGCTATTAGTAATGGAGTTTATATCATATGTAGCAGCAGTTGAAACTATAACATTGTTATATGTCCATGTATAGTTACAACCTGGTTGACAATCAGCAGAACAGTTGAAGCTTAAAGATTCTCCACTTGTTATTATTACTGGGTCTGATGATGGCGTTATTTCTACCGATGATGGTCCATCTAAGATAAAAAAAAACATATATCATTTTCAACAACTTTCATTTAAACATAAAAGTAGGTCGGTTGTAGTTCTCAACCACAAATAATCGAATATAACTGCATCATAAAATGACGGATTTATTAGCACTAATTTTTAATTTTAAAGAATGGAAGACACATACAATTCACTTGAACATTAGTAGATGCTGCCACAGTTCCTAAAGTGTTGGTTGCTGTACAAGTATAGATACCACTTTGGCTGATATTAATGGTACTGATGATATAAGTAGCAATATTAGAGACAATAACATTGTTATATGTCCATGTATAGCTACAACCTGGTTGACAACCAGCAGAACAGTTGAAGCTTAGAGATTCTCCACTTGATATTATTACTGGATCTGAAGATGGTGTTATTACTACTGATAATGGTTCATCTGAAATGATAATAGAAAATAACAGATTTAAATGACGTAACAAACTGTAGATTAAAAGCATTGAAATTTATATATTCTAACATGGTCGTATTATAAATTATCGGGCCGTCGGAATGATTTACCGAGGACAAATTATCCCAATGCCAGATAAATATATTTCAATATATTACACACCATTTTAGGGCAACTTTAAAAGATTCCTGCCAAAATAATTAAGCCACCATTTTGAATTTGGCCCCTATCGGAATTAGCCATCACTTTAAGGAGGGATACACAAGTTCATTGGATTCAGTGGGTCACATTCTTATAGAAACCATCTTCAAACCAGGGTCCGAGAGAATCTGTGGCACATTTTACCCCACTAATAATGACCAGAAAATCCCCCATGGCGGCTATCTTGGATATTTAAATTTCCTCAATGGTGCCAGGGTGGAATCATCCGGGTTCTGAATCTACACATACTGAAAATATATAATCCATCAAAAAACATTAGGTGGACTATATTTCCAGGTTGCCAGACATATCTTACGTTGAATTACGGATGGAATGGTCAATATACTCACATTGAACCAGTAACTGTGTAGATTTGTAAGTTACGATGTATACTCACACTGAACCAGTAACTGTATAGATTTGTAAGTTTCGAAGTGGGTATTTGATGACGGTTCATCTTCTACGTGGATACATCTATATCTCCCAGTCATCGTACGATCAACCATGTTAATCAGCATGAAGTCACTTTGTCCAGTGTTATAGAACGATCCAGATAATGTATCCCACATATTTGTACACGTTATACCATTTATGTTATTACATGGGTAACTATCAACAGGACACGTTATTGTTATACTGTCGCCTTCATTAACTGTTATAATATCACCCGGTGGATTGATTGTTATGGAACTTCTGTCTTGAACTGTAGGATTAATATATTTTTAAAAATTACAGATTTTAATCGATAAAACAACTCAATATAAATGTATATCTTATGTAGTGATGTTCTTTCAAGTATAAAATTTATTTTAAAGTATGAAACCTTAACTGTTTAGTCCGTTTGTATTCCAACATAAAAGGTACACAATCTAACATTTTTGCAGAAAAAAAGTTACAAAATAAATGTCTTACAATGTTCCTATACATACCGAATAATCTTAATGACCGTTTTAGCTCCGAACCATTATAAGTGGCAATACATGTGTACATCCCTCTCAGTGTATATTTGATATTATTTAACGAAAGCTGACTTGTTGATGCTACTAACTCAGTTCCTTTCATCCATTTATATTGACAGATGCCATTACATTCGGCTGTACACGTTAAAATATCGGATTCCTCGGATAGTAAAGTTAGGCCGTTGGTAGAAGATATAAAACCCGTTGATGATCTTATTTTAATATTTTTAATACCAGCGTCTTGTAAAAGAGGAATGATTATTATCAACATATAAATATAAAAAGAATATGATACTAACAACAATTGCCATAATGATTAATAATTTCTTAATGGGAATAAATTGCTCCGGTGATATTACTAGTGTGAATACTAAGGTGATTCAATGTTTAAATTTCCAACCTAAAGACTCTACATTCGATCAGATATTACAAGCATGGGCACCGTTCTGTTTGCTACAAAATCCTAAATTAGCTATTTCAACGTATGGCTCCCCGATTAGCATATTTGATCAGATATTACGAGCATGGCCACCTTTCTTGTTTGCTACAAAATCCTAAATTAACTATTTAAACGTATGGCTCTTCGATTAGCTTATTCCTCTTCTAGAGTTGCCGTGTTGGGTGCTATGCGAGTTTTTAGGTTAAAGCTTTGACCATAAATCCCACCCACACAAATCATTTACCGGCGATTGTATCATTGTGGCCACGATGGGGTTCCATTAGTCAATAATCATTAATAATTTACGTACCGTTGAATTCAAATACACTCTATCACCTATAGATTTTGTAAAATCTGAACATCCCCAATATCCCTTATCTCTACCTAGGTCGAAGCTGCTTATAGTTAGGATACTTATTGTCCAATCGCTTAATGCGCCACTTCCAGAAATTCGCCTGCGTGTCTGTTATCGCTCGTTAGTTCACTCATTTATATAGAAGGACAACTCGTGTTAGTCATGTTTGACGTCACTTCCCGTATATTTAAGAGTTTGTTACACGTCTCCTGTAGCGATGATCTCTGTGTTAAAATTATATTTGGAATGTATTTTACCAGTTCTATCACATATGTAATAATGACTGGCACCAATATTGTCCTTTAAACAGATCTTTTGAATATAAAATATAGAACTTTTCTTCCAAATAAATTATATTGTAGGTCAATAACCCAATATAATTGGTGAGGAATGGGTTTAAATACATTATAAGTGTTATACAACTCACCTGGGGAGGTCAATGATGTGTACGCACCGGATACGTCTGTAAATCCGCTTGTAGCTGCCGATGTGAGGGTTGTTCCAGTAGAAGATGCATCTGTGAAAAAAGGAAGAGGATAGGGGCATTCGACTAAAGGGGGGTTGGGTGGCCGAATGGTTAAGCGTCATTGAGTCAACTGACGTGGTTTCGAATCCCTAGTTGTACGTGGCAAGGAGTAGGGTCGCCTGTCCAACCTGTTAAAGACCCCTACGCGCAAGCTAATTATTGAAATAAAAATAAACCATATGTTAGTCCCGAAATGATCTAGTTTGTGTTGAGTGGACGTCAAACCCCACCTCTCTCTCTCTCTCTCTCTCTCTCTCTCTCTCTCTCTCTCGCTTTCTCTCTCATTCGACTAATAGTGAATATCTGAATCAAGAATGATTATTTATTAGCAATGTATACTTACAATCTACATATATTCCTAATAGTAGGCAGAGAAAAGAAATTCTGCCCATCTTTATTTTGTATTTTGACGTACTGAAAATAACCCACTATCGCTCCTTCGCGACTGATTTACAAACGAACGAAGCCAACCAGTTTAATGCAATTTTATCAGTTGCCAACATCTATGTCACAACAAGCAGGACATAAGTATAGGATATTAACCTACCCGAGGTTGATATGATAGAGAACACGCGGGCGCAGCCCAAGTGTTATCTATCATATCAATCCGAGGGAGAGTAGGTTTATATCTGACATATACAACGTTCACCCTTAAATTTAATGGACTCGTCTAAAAAAAGGCAACAGTGATTGGTTAATTGCTCGACAGCACGTGACGTGTTTGTTTGTACGACGCCATTTTGTAGTAATTGAACTGAAGAAAGCTAAAACAAAATGGATAGTAAAACGAAGTCAGACGAATAATCAATCCTTTTTAGTCATCATATTGACGATAGAATAGATGTGAATGCAACTATGATGAGGATCTATACAAAGCCTGAAGAAAATTTGGATCAAAAGGCAATCTTTTCCGATAATTCTGACAATGAACCGTGACTGAAGGTTACTTTTCGGTATGTTCAGAGAAAGATTTGATCGACTGTTTTGAGTGGATTGTAGCCGTAGCCAAAAATAATTTACAAAGGAACTCTTGGGTGATAAATACTTTCAAGTCTTGGAGTGTGTGGAGAAATGATTTGGGCAGAAAGAAATTCTGAAAGATATATTAGACATGGACTGGAGTGTGGATAACCGATTTAAATAAGCCGATAAGTACGCCGTCTATTTAGGTCCTGAATGCTACAAACTGTACCAAAACAATTTTTTTTTTATTGTCAAAAGAATAAAATTTTATTTCTGTGTTCTTTGTATTATTTCGATCATCTACGTCAAGAGCGGTTGATATGAGCCGAATATATCGACCTGTAATGACGTCATCAGCGGTTGATATGAAATATCAACCTCTCAGGACGTCATCAGCGGTTGATATGAACCGAATATATCAACCTCTGATGACGTCACGAGAGGTTGTTATAAGATATAACTGCTATGGACATCAAAGAAAAAAACTACTACCAGTTGTATATATACAAATAGATCGTCTACAAGCTAGTGCATAACATAGAGGGTGTGTGGTGTGTCTGTACTCGATATGTCCTCTATTTATTGCGTTCAAGTCGTGAGCTGTAAAAGTATGCACTTTGTAAAAATACACTCCTTTTAAACCGTTTACAACATATTAGTGTATAACAAAGGCGACTATTGAATATGAAAGTTATTTATAGTTAATAACACAACAAGCGCAATTGTTTTGTCGATATGCGCATCACTTATGTTTGCGAACAGCAAAATGGCTACGGGCGTAGGCCTATTACATACCGAGCAACATAGATCGATGAAATTTCAATTCAACATATCTCTGTAAATACTGGACCATTTTGGACCGATATTCCTATTAGAAATTAAATCAATATAATCCTGGACAAATTAAATTCAACCAAAGAAATGTGTTTACTGAGCGCGTTGTTTACCTATCTGCAGTTAATCTACTTAAAACACAGATCCTATTTCGTTTTGTTTTTCATAGTTTTTATAGTTTTACTTGTCTTTACTACACTAGGATCTAAGAGAGCTGTTATATAACCTGCGTTTTGATTGATGTGGAGGATTAGCCAATTTCTTATAAAATCTAAATGATCTATGCTTCTACACATATTATTCTAGTCAAATTTCCGCTGACATTACTGGTTGTACACATTTATTCACCCTGCTTACTTCTAGAGACATCTGACATAGTGAGAGTTGAAGTATTAGAAATCATTATTGTCGGATTACTCAAAGACCTCCAGGGGCCTATTTCACAAAATTTTAACTAAGATAAGATCTGAATTTTAGTTATTTGATTGGACAATATTAGATTGATTTTAGTTCTTAGCCAGTCAAAATTGAAGTATCCGCTAAAATTTGGATTTTATCTTTAGTTAAAATTTCGTGAAACAGGGCCCAGGAATAATTACATTCTAGTTGACAATCAGCTGAACAATTCAACGTCACAGTTGATCCTGATTTTATTGTTATTATGTTAACGTTGGGATATATGACAATTGATGATGGCCCAGTTGTAAAAGAAAATCCAACAACAAACATATTCTCACTGCTTTGTGACCGACAGGCAGACTTATACCTAACTAATTTAGTGGGCTCAATCCAAAGAATACATATACCACTGCTCCGAGTTAGAGATGACTTTTGATTGTTTGTTAATACAGAATGAGACGTTGGCCCAAATTTTATTTCTGTATGTCCATAAAGATACTTTCCCTCGAGTATGTCGGTCCGTAACACCCTAGATCATGTCCCCTTGATTGTACGAAAAATCGTATTTTTAGATTGTGGACCCTCTAAAGGTCAGACTTTTAATTTGATTTTTTTAAAAAAACATTCCAACATTACACAATAATTACAGTTGAGTTTGAATTTTGTGTGAAAATTGGATTGAAACTGCTCTCTTGTACACAAATAGTGATTCAGATGAAATTTAACAAATATGTTTAGTATCAAACGATCTTGAAGGTGTTAGATTCCTGTTTTAAACACGCTGGTTTGTTAACTCGCATACACGATTTGTGTACCGATGAGAAAATGTTTATTTTGTCTTAAATATTGGGTATCAAAAGCCCATTTTCCCCGTTAAGATCACAGCATCAATATTGATTTAAATAATAATTCGTGTTTTCAATGATGAAGATTTTGGATGATAATGAGTTAGAGACTTAGCTACTTTAAATTTATTCTATAATGAACAGTACTGAAACACTATATCTTGTAACACGGGGTCTGAATTCACTGTCAGTTATTTTGCTAATACACATTTATGTTTATAAACCAACATATTAAACGATGTATATTTGCTTCATTGTACATATTGCCACCAAATTAGACGAGTTCCCTGAAACTATACAATGGCCTTGACCAATAAGCACACTCTTTTTTTAAAACCAAGCCCTTGTCAAGTCCGAGTGACTGTTGTCTCTTCTAATTCGATGTGCAGCATTGCGACAATGAGAGGATGGTCCCCATTGACCCCCCCCCCCCCCCACGTTCTCTGTCCATATTTTGCAAAATGTGACGTTTCTTACATGATGTCCATGTACCGAAACGAGTTATTCTTCAGTTGATGAATATCTTTGAAAGCAATACAACGAAACATTGGGGATCAATTATATGCTATTAAGACTTCTTTTCTTGAGAGAAATGGGGTTTAACGTCCACTCGACACAAACTAGGTCATTTCCGGAGTAACATATTGTTTTTTAATTATATTTCAATAATTCTAGTTGGAGGAAACCGGAGTACCCGGAGAAAACCCACGCGACCCTACTCCTTGCCAAATACAACCGGGGATTCGAAACCATGCCAGTTGACTCAATGGCAGGCCGTATGATACAGCGCGCACGCTAATCAATCGGCCACCCCCCCCCCCAATTTTGTTTAGAATATTGTGCTTTTAATATAATATATAAAACTATCATAATCAGTATATAATAGAATAATAAGGCAAACTTACACAGAACCCGTACTTCTAAAGTTTTGAACGTGCTCCAGAGGGCATTAATACCCGGTTCTTCTTCAGTATAATGACATATGTACAGTCCAGTCATGGACAGTGTTGCGTTGTGAATCACCAATTGCTCACTGCAAGTACCCGCAGTATTTGAATGATTATCCCAACAGTAAAGACACCGACGATAATCATTTTGGTCACACATACCATTTTCAGCCGAACAATTTATAGAAACTGTTTGTCCTTCGGATACCGTTAGTAAATCCACTGGTGGGTCAAATATAACATAATCTCTTTGACGGACTAAAATTACAAATAAAATACATTGGAGGTTGTTAATTCTGTACACACGTATGAAATAGGGTTTTATGGCACGTCAGCTCCGACCAGGATAATATTGCGACAAAAATAATTAAAGATATTAGTGTAGGTCCAACCCGGATATATTGCGCCAAACATAATTAAAGATATTACATCAAAATGTTAATATGGTCATACATATAATAGATATGTCAACCCAAATTATTGTAGTCCACTAGACCCTGTACGCACCAAAACTATGTAGTCACATTTCTTTTAATTTGGAATTAAAAACTTACTTTTGGGCTAACAGAGACTCCTTACTACCTTGGGATTGCACTATCGGGTTCACAAGGTTTACGGCAAAGTTGTGAGATCGATGCAGCTATGGCGGGTGTGGCGCCAGGCAGTGTAAGCTTACGCTCCCTAACACCTGTTACCACTGTTTGTCGTGTATTTTGTACACGGGGAGCAGTCCATTTGCTGATTACACTATTTTGCCTATAACGTTTTTTTAGGACTTCGAATTCTGTCTTGTGGTTTGTATTGTTCTTACTAGGTTTTATTTTATTTCATCACACTAAAGATACCACAGGCATAGTTACATTTTGTATAAAAGGAAAGAGTCCATCTTCAACTATGCGCATGCTTCCTGAAACAGCCCCCCCCCTACCCCCAAGATTTGATGGTATTTATCCACATTTAATAAACTGTACAAATCTGAGGAATCAAACAACAGGGGCGGATCTAGGAATTTTGAAAAGAGGGAGGGGGCGCAAAATGAGGGCATTTATTGCGGAGACGGGGCACGCCGCTGAGAGGGAGGTTTGTGGGAGGGGGTTCCTCAAGAAAATTATTCGTCATCTCCTTGCATCTGTAGCCATTCCAAGATCTATTTTGCTGATATTTTATCAAAGTAAACGTTCGGAAAGGACATATTTGGGTCTGAGAAAAGGCAGTAAAAAAGAGCTCGGTCGAAAATTAGAGCTATTTTGCTGATATTTTATCAAAGTGAACATTCGGAAGGGACATTAGCAGTTAAAAATGGATCTGTCGAAAATTAGAGCCCCCCCCCCCCAGCTTAAATACGCCTCTGAGCAATAATATTTACCTGATATCATTACGCTTTTAGTCAGCTCCACGCCATCATAGGATGCATGGCATATATATTGTCCGGACGCTGTAATGGTAATGTTGTTTAAGGAAAGTTGACTTGTAGATGCTACTAATTCTCCTCCTTTCATCCATTTATACTGGCAGGTACCATTACATTCAGCTCTACATGTTAAAGTATCGCTCTCTTTTTCTAACAATGTAAGTACATTGGTCGCTGTTATATAACCGGGTGTCGAAGACATATTTATATTTGTGATACCAGCCTCTATAAAATATATTTAAAAGTAATATTGACTTGGATGGGTCAGATACTATAAGGTCAGAAAAGGGCTTCATTATGTGCATATTTTTCGTTTTTAATGAGCTGTAATCATTAATGCTACATATTTGCCCAGTATCTCAATGTTTATTTTTACGTTTCTAATATCACAAACTGAAGGTAAATCTATACTATACCCAAAGAGATCCCGCAGTGAATATTCGCTTGGCCGCTACAATCACTGATAAGCATGACATCGACGAGGCTTACTGAGTACGGCATATTAACTTTTTTACTCCGACAAATTAAATTCTCAAACATTTTTGGGGGGTAAAAGAAAAATAAATAAAGAGGTTTGAAGTATTTGTAGTTAAAAAATATTTCCTATTTAGTGTAAATGGGTATTAAAATGAGTAAAATGCATCATTTTGCCCGAAGCAGTTAGGTGTTAAGTAAACATTGCACGAACCGTTGAGCCAATGACTACCGCCGCGTGCAGTCAACGCACGTGTTGTGGACAGTCATCTGTTACAGAGATAATTCGTAAGTAATTCTCTGTGAAACAGATTGTACTATACCATCCTCGGTATCAGCAATGATATCGTTTGGTTCTACTCCTCTCTCTTCACGGTAGAGACAAGTAGTTATATTATCCACCCTTGATAATTGTGCTATTTTTATCGACCAATAAATACAATAATGATAGTGAGCAAAGGGAAGTAACTCCCATTATATTGCAACAAAGATTGCCGAATTACCCAATTGACCTACCCGTCATAATTGTGCTAATTTTTTCTACCAATCGAAAAATCCACAAAATACGAAGCGGATGGGCGGAATCGTCGTTGCAAATTTTGTCAAAATAATCCTGACATTGCTTCATGAGTATGCAACTCATATCGTTTGTCAGACTGCAGGGCGGTTTGATGGCCAATAGGTAAGCATGTGCGCGCTGTATCATAAAGCCTGGCGTGGTTTCGACCCCCGTTTGTACGTCACAAGGCGTAGGGTCGCCTGTCCAACCTCGTGGGTTTTCTCCAGGTTCTACCTTTTCCTCCAAGTTCTAAACCCATCTCTCTCTCTCTCTCTCTCTCTCTCTCTCTCTCTCTCCCGTTAGCAGTGTGAGATGACCGGAAGACTCGACGCAAACCAACGAATTTAAACAAGAAAATCTATTAATTATTACGTAAGCTGAGTATAGAAACCACCCGTGAAGGACAAGGACTCACTCGCACCACCCCACCCCACACCCCTCCTCTACGATTAAAGGGTCATTCAGATTAATCATAACATATAGACAAGTATAAGGTCGATCGAATAGTATGGGACAAAGTTATACATAAATCAGCTTTATTCAACTTACCGTGGGAAGTCAATAATATGTATGCCTCAGCTACTTGTTCGTTTGCATCTTTACATCCCCAGCTACCTTGATCCCTCCCTGGGTCAAAACTAGTGATTGTCAGATTACTAATTGTGCCAAATTGTGAACCGATCCCTAACGAGCAGGTTATACGAAAACGAGCCACGTCTGCACCATTAAATTCAGATAATTCATTACATCCACTCAAATACGTAATTTGGCCGCTTGGACCGTGCCAGGTTATTTCGTCAATACCAAAAGCTGTACAGGCAAGAGTAACAGATTTGCCAGCCACGACGTCATTGCTTGTGGCAACCAGTGTAACGTTCTTTTCAAGAGAGGATGCATCTGAGAAAATAAAAACGCAATGGTTCAATAGATAAATTTAAAGAAACGAAAGGTATTTTTTTTTTTCGATTAACATTATCATACACAAGTCATTACTACTATTAAAAGTTGAAACATAAGAAATCAAACAGTTTTAGGTCGAAATTTCAAGTAAGATAAAAATGTTTGTATTCAGTGAATTGTATTGTTCTTGAAAGTGGGAGAGTTGGATCATCCACATGGGGTATCATATCTTATTTAATGGCGTATTATTCTGTTTTTGAAAAACGAAAGCATATATCATTCCGATTAAGGACGAATTTAAACAGAGTCTCAAAAATAAAAGTCCGTCTACAGAGATTTCAGCTAATAATATTGAGTCGTTTGGACGTGAACGTCAAAAGCCCTTATTCAGATATTTAACCCTTTCGAGATTTCGGGTCAAATGTTTCGTTGGATGGCCTGATAATCTATTGCCGTTGTACTTGCTAACGAAAGACAAATTTCACCTACACGTTATTTTTATAAAATAAACGTCTGGTTTTATCCAGACACGGTATAATACAACTTGGTACACCGGTCTCCATTTCCAGATGTTTTAAGTTGTTTGAAAACGTTGCTCGGTCATAAGGTAAATAATTTTAAGAGCTTTTAACTCAAAAATAAGCAACCTGGTGTTCTGAAATACAGTCGAGATTGGCCCTTTAAAACAGTATGAAATTAGCAATATATACTTACAATCTGCATATATTCCCACAAATAGGCAGATCAACGTAAATCGGCCCATCTTTATATTGATCTATTAAAAAATAGCAACCATTAATCCTTCATAATCAATATATTCATGTAAGATTTGCTTTTTGATTTCACTATATATCATATATAGGCCAATTAACTAATTCTTCAGTGTTAGGTACTTCTATTCACACGTTGACATTTCCCAATGCAAAAAAAGATATTTGAAAGGAATTCGTGCCAAAACTATTTTATATCACAAGTAAAAAGTTATAGAGTAACAAGAAATAACCGCAATGGCCTTGACCAATGTGTCTCGGTCAATAGATAAACTGTTGAATAAAGGCGAGGGTGTGGTGTGTCTTTTTTATACTCGGGTGTAGTCTTCTACATGGCCGTTAAATCGTGATATTTATATGTAGGTCAATTTCAATACTCGATAATCACATTGACGATTACATGGTCACTTAATTTGAGTCAAGTGGTGTGGTATGCGTGAAAAGAGAAGGGTCGCCTTCCAACGTCGTGGGTTTTCTCCTATTTCTAAATAAACCCAATTATTGAACCATGTGTTAGTCCCGAAATGACCTAGTGGGTGCCGATTTGAGGTTAAACCCCATTTCTCTCCCTTTTATTTCACCTGCTAACCTTATTCTATAGCATTGACGATTACACACTCACATAATTTGGATATATGTCCGATGGGCTGTTAGTCAATATTTCATACTACATATTTACTAGAAATTAGTGGGTATTCTTTGTAACAATAAGTAAATATAAATTCCTGTCCGTACCCGGGGGTTTGGATGGCCGAATTGTTAGCGTGTGTGTGCTGTATCCTAAGGTTTGTCATTGAGTCAACTGACGTGGTTTCGATTCCCCGGTTGTACGTGACAAAGAGTGGGGTCGCCTGTCAAACCTCATGCGTTTTCTCCGGGTCCTCCGGGTTCCCCCCCCCCACTGCTACGGCCTACTCTATGGGGTGCACGCCAGGTCGTCCATTCTACTCGCGCTATAAGAAAACCGCACCAGGTGTATCTGTAGAAGATCCTAATTGAGAAATAAGAATCATTTGAATCCAAATTAAAAAGAAATATGTAGCCTTTCACTCAGCCTGCCATATTCATGTTATGCTGGACTCATATATAATTGAAATGAAATAAGATGGAGTTTAACGTCCTACTCGTCTGCTAATGAAGACGGACACACGCCATACAATGTGCTTTGAGGGAAATTTTGCCCGGACAGCGGGACTAGGGTCTACTCTTATGTAGAATTCCATCTGTCATGGGATCTTTTACGTGCGCGTCAGTGTGTACACGGGACCTCGGTTTTTCGTGTCATCCGAGCGACCAGACAACTGTAATTGCTAGATCTTCAATCCTGCTCCCGCTGTAAGAAAACCGCACCATCCAATAGTAATTTTGGCGGTCATTTTGGATTTGTTTGTCAGTTTATTTGTTTTAATTACCAGTATTGTGACTTGGTCAGAATAGTATTGTCATTGTCAACCAATGTTATTGAGCATACAGAGGCATTTTTGTCAAGGCAAGGGGACATTTGATTCCATTGATCACTGAAAGCCAGTTGTCTCCCTTTATTTACTCTTTTAAACTATGTCGATCCTATTTCGAGTTCAATATTTTATTTAAATATATTATTTATATACTATTATCCATTATTATTTTATTTACCTGAAGATTTTATGGTAAGAAAAACGTTTATAGCAAACATTCATGTCTTACCCAAGGTCTTCCGGTTTCCTCCCACTGCTAAAGACCCCTACACGCCAGCGAGTTATTGAAATAAAATTAAACCATATGTTAGTCCCACAGTGACCTAGTTTGTGTCGAGTGGACGTTAAACCCCATTTCTTTCTGATGAACTGGCGACTTGGTCGGGAGTAGGGACTCGGACTCGACTCAGACTCAAGGTGCGGCGACTTCTGATGATTCGATTCTGACCAGAGGCCATGCGACTTATTCTCACCCGGCTTGTTATTTTAATAGAATGCATATTTGTATTTTAAGTTAATCATTAAAGGAGAATTTGGGTGTCAGTCGTTATATAGACGATAGACTGGTTAAACACGTTCCAAATATAATTTTAACACAGAGATCATTTGCTAAAATAGATGCGAAATGGAGGTTTCAACAAACGGAAGTAACGAACACAAAAGGAAGACACGAGTTATCCTTCTATGTAAGTGACTGAAGTGACGAGTAATAACTAACAATCACTTCGAAGACAAAACGTTGTGAGAGGATATCCGACAAATCAAACAGAAATTGTCTGTCACCAGATAAGAGAACACACATGTGATCATGACTGACACCAGTATTGACCTTTAAACTACCATAAACATAATTAAGCAACTTCACGTACCAATTTCAGATATATGGAAAGTATATTGTCAAATTGCATTATCGTGAATTTTTAGGAGGGGGGGATATTAACGTGTGATTAAAGATCACTAATCAATAATCAATATTTACATCTTCATTTAACTGTTTGTCAACGCGTTTGTGGTCCACCATCCCCAGTGGCAGTTCAATACCTACAAATAAAGATGTCCAATCCACAGTTATTATATTATCTGATTATGTTGAACTTCTGTGGTGCATTGTCCACGGCGGAAGTCCAATACCTACAAATGTGTCTGCTGAAATGAAAATAACATTGAATTATTGATCTGATCATTCTCTTTATTACAATAAAAAATCTGCTTATTAACCTGTACAAAGAAATGTATTGGTAAAGTCACAAACAAAATCCATATTTTTCTAAATATTGATTTACAAAAATATCAAAAACACACCATCTTAAAAAGTTGAATATTGATTGCGATGTCTGTAAAATCTACCGTATGTTTTTCTAAAGCAGCATCGATTCTTGAGAATAATCTAATGTTCTGATTTTGTTCATTGATCCCGCTATTCAAGTGCATATCTCATAAACAGCCCAAGAAATCTGTACAAAACTGTGTGAGGTGAAATGAAAATGAGGTTCAATGTTGTACTGTTTTCCTCCGAACGGGGCCAATGAAGACGGATAAACCTTTGTGAACACAGCAACATATTGAACCTCATAAAACACTATATGGCGTATGCCCGTATTCATAAGCCAATCTGAGCAGAACAGTAATAGGCTGGACCTCGTTTCATTTCATAATATAAATCTACCAATAACCAGCCTGTCGCGCGTCGCTTACAAAACCATAATATGGTCGCACCATAGTTCCAAAGACTAATACAACACTTAAGAGAGAGAGAGTGAAATGGGGTCTAACGTCTACTCGACAAAAACTAGGTCATTTCGGGACTAACATATCGTTTTTTAATTTTATTTCAATAATTAGCTTGAGCGTAGGGGTCCTTAGCAGTGGGGGAAAACCGGAGTATCCGGAGAAAACCCATGAGGTTGGACAGGCGAAAACTTGAAAGGCTAGCTGAACTAAAAGCATTACCCACAGAAACTTACTGATGAAGCTAAAGCTCGGTCTATTAAGTTTAAGCGAATCCACCAAAGTATTTCTGTAAAAGCAACATTACTAACTATAGATGGCACCACGTTTATTGCCCCTCCCAAACGACTAGACACACTAACCGAAGCCAGACGTAACATATAGAAACGACAATACCACTTTTACCATAGAAAGAGGAAAATCATTTATACCATTGTTATTGGAATCTAATTGCAACAATAAAATTTTTATATTGTTGATCGGGCGAATCATCCGGTAGGAAACTGTCAACTCCAGACCCATTCATGGATCCGGTCAGGAAACCGTTGGTACAATTTACAGACGTATCAAACCACCATCCACCACCAAATCTGGTAGCACAGCGATTACTTCCGGTGTTATCGTGGTCATAAGTTGAGAATCTGTTTTTAAATGGTTCTCCGAAAGGGTTGCCGCATCCATTAAAATTAGGATTATATTCCACATTAGAAAAACCAAAGCTGTATCCTGTGCTAACATTTCCTAGTTGAAACCCTGTAAATGTTGTCCGGCATTTCGACGTGTCTAATTTTACCGCAGATAAGACAAGCTTAAATCCACTGCTTGGCAGACTGAGTATTTCGTACATTCTCTCTAGACCAATCATCATATTTCTAGATACATTTCCAAATCCAGTTTTATATTCGTCCATAGTTCTGTTGAAGTTTTCGTGTAAACAATGTATATCCCGTCTCATGATTATCATGTTTCCGCTAGACCCAGGATTACAGACGATTTCAAATGGTACGGAACCTGGCTGGATGTAAACTTGTTTCGTGTAATCCAGGGTGATTTTCCTGTAGAACCCCTCACGGCAATCTGAAATATCGTTAGATACAATATAAAAATCGTTAGTTAAAATACAACTATCGCTAGTTACGTTAGTTACAATACAAATATCGCTAGTTACGTTAGTTAGGATACAAATATCATTAGTTACAATAAAACATAAGGTAGTACAAATATCGTTAGGTACAATACATCGTTAGTTACAATACAAATATCGTTAGTTACAGAACAAATATCGTTAGTTACAGTACAGATATCGTTAGTTAAAGAACAAATATCGAAATCTTCACTATACCAATTGGTGTAGAAAATCAAATATCGTAATCAATGAATGACAGGAATCGAACGAAATTGACATGTTATTATCGTTTGTTACAATACAAAATAGTGGATTCCCAAGATGTGCATACACGTACAAATTCCGTCGGCCGTAAATCTTAAATGACTAATAAAGGAAACAAATTAGCAGGACAATACTAGTCAGAGGGGCCATAATATTCCAAATTACAAACTCGAATTAGAATTCAATCAATATCGATGTCTTTATCATATTGTGAGAAACTATGGGATCCTAACATCCAGTATTTATGACACAATAAAAAGTCAATTGCAACCTGTGAAAAGGTGTTCAATGTCGCCGTTGGTCTCAGTACCCTAATTGATACAGTAGTGGACGTTGCTCAGTCCCTGGTTTGACTAAGTATAGCTAGGTTGGAACGAACGATATTGGTGACATAAACAAAATTATTACAAAAAACCACCAAAACCTGCTCCATAGGCATGTAAGTAGAAGACTATACTAAATACCGAAAAAAATCAGACAAAAAATACCAAAAATACCTCAAAACACCGAAAATACAACAAAAATACTGTTTTGGTGCTAACTACTGAACAAATCCGCAAACCCCCATTACCGAAAAACGACATTAATTACCGAATTAACAACAATAATCCCCCCCCCCCCCTTCGGCAAAACAAAATATAACTAGTTCATACAGAAAATAATGCCGTTCTGAATGGTGTAAACGGGGGAAAATGTTTATAAGAGGGCTGGCCTGACCTATGACCCACCTGACGTAGCATGATCCGTGGCCATCCTAGAATGTCCCCCTCGGTAAAACAAAATATAACCAGTCCATAAAGAAATGATGTAAACGGGGGGAAAAAACCCTAATCCAAGACTCACCCAGAGTTTCCACGATTTGCATGTGTGACCTACAGTTCCCCACAAATATTATGGGAAACCAACCCTGACCCATGACCCATGTTTTTTCGGTGCGTTTTGGGTGTTCTGCAGTACTTCAAGCAAAAGATTTTTCTGATTTTATCAGTACTTTCCGAATTTGTCGTTTATTTCTGAATTTAGTACAACCGGAAGTCGAGTTAAATTGCATTTATATGTTACATGTGCTCACAATAATAAAAAAATCAAACCACTTGTTAGTCCTGAAATGTATTAGTTTATGTCGAGTGGACGTTAAACCCAATGCCCCTCTCTCTCTGTCTCTCTCTCTCTCTCCCTCTCTCTCTCTCTCTGAATCTTATGAAATGACCTGGTTTGTGTTGAGTGGACGTTACCCCCCTCTCTCTATTTTAATCTCATGAACGTTTGTTGCCACATAATACACATGGACATTTTGATTCGTTTTAATTAATTTGTTTTCAATTCCGGATACTCCTCTTGACAACCATATAATATCAAAATCCTACCTTTTATAATATTCTGGCAGTTGTTACCATAGTAACCAATGGGACAAGTACACACCCCTTTATAACATCCAATTTTCTGTAACAAAAATTTATATTTCTGCTGATATGTACTTTATATTCAGAATACACGAAACACAACTATAAAAAAATTACTAACAGAATACATCAACACAAAATTTTTCAGTATATTTTCCGAGGTACAAAACTTTTCAGAATTATGCAATATATTTGAAGTACTGTAGTCGTCTATTATCATTATCATCACTAGTACAATGTCAGGCCTTAAACCAGCATCAAACAATATGTATATCAAAGAAATCTCAAGAGGTTGGACAGGCGACTCTACTTCTCGTCAGTTACAAGCCCGAAAATTGAACCACGCCCCTTGACTCAATGACAGACCTAATTGTTTCACGCGCACACGTTACACCACTAGAATGCCCAGCCCCCATCCCACCCCTCAATTTAGATTAGAGATTGGACAAACTCGACACGAAATTGTTCCAACTATTAAACGAAAATCGGCCTATTGACTAATTTTACTTTAATTGTTTAATTGTGTCGACAGTTGAACAGAAAAAAAACGGTTATATCGGAGCACTGGCTTCGTTTCTGATTCGAATCATAGAGGTCTAGTCGTTATTTTAACACCACTAAAGAAAACCGAAATTTAATAAATTACTAAATTTCAACTTACCTTTCTGTAACAAGAACATCGTTTAGAATTATCAGGTAAAATACAATCTGTTCCATCAAGATATGTTTTACATGATAAATCTGATTCACAATAAAGATATCTTCTACAATCTGTGTCTTGTGAGCAAGTCAGGGAACACTGGAGCTGATGCTCGACTTTAATTTCTTGTAGTAGATTATCACGAGTACATGTATTAATAATAATAGCCGTTTTTGAAAACAATGAATATTTCAGACTTTTTACCAAGGAAAATAAAGCTAGGAGGTACACCAAAACTTGGAAAAAATTCATTTTAAAACCGATGAACACGCAAACAACATGTCCGATGAACTCCATGTCCGACCTTAGATTATAACTCTGTAATTCCAATTGATTGTCAATGTGACTGAAAGAGAAATCGTTAACGTTATATGATTCTTTATTGGATAGTTATTGTCACGTGACGAAATATAATTATATGTATTAAAGATACATCATTAGGGAGAATAGATAAAGAGTTGGTAGTTCCCACTATAATGGTTCAAAGCTAGATTATGTAAAGGGAATTTGCCGAAAATTGAGTCAAATTGATCTACCCTGAACCGATCAAAAAGCATATAGTCTCGATTATCAATTTCATGATTAAATCATGAATTAAATTTGAGCAGCAAAACCGGATCCTAATCCAGCAAATTGATCTACTCTGAACCGAAAATTAAACGGTTGAATTTTCGGTCTAGCCTCGATCATCATTTCTAAAGTCGGTACGATAAAAAAACCCATATAGTCTCGATTATCCATTTCATGATTAAATCATGAATTAAAGTTGAGCAGCAAAACCGTACAAGAAACTGGTCGCTAACCGCAACTCATCTTGTTCTTGCTGTGATCCGCTTCGAAAAAGCCTATTGAGCGAGAGCCCAGGGGGTCAACCTATAGATGAGACGTGTACCAATTTATTTTCTCCTCTATGGTATCAATGCATGCATATTTTGTTCTATCCGAATGTAAATCGGTCGAGTATCTGGTAGTGGGTGTCGTGTTCCATGCCAAAAATGTCATGCCCCTGTACTAGGCTAGATTAGCTCAAAAGTGTCCCACATAAAATCGTACAGCACAGCAATGTACCGTGCATTGTAGAGCTATATATAATTGCCAGTAAATATGTTTCGCGGATGTCCGATCAGCAGTTTCTAGTAAAGTATAACAATCATCCATAAAAGCAGAAGATACTGGTGCAGCTTTGAGTGGATGGGCCTTAAATTTATCATCAATACCAGATGCAGCTAAGACATCGTTCAACCATCTAGCAACAGTGCTAGTTGTAACAGACTTATATGTACAGTAAAAAATCAAAAGCTGGTCTGACAAACGCATTAATTACAGTACTTTACATAAAACAACACGGTCTCTCATCTTCAAAATAAAAAGAAACATCTTGAATTTTGTATCTCAACTAGTATTCAACAAATTGGTAAACATAAATTCATCGTCAATGCTACAACAGTTTGTTAGCTAGTTAAGTCATTTACATTTTCATAATCCCCACTGTAACTAATTAACCAACATTTTAGCATCATTCTTAGCGTAAGTATTAGAAACTTAACTAGACTAAAGCAAAAACTAATTTAATTTCGCAAAATAAGAAATAAAAACATAACTATACTATAACAAATTTCGCAAAATAATTAAAAACATAACTATACTATAACAAATTAGTTTAATTTCGCCAAATAAGACACCCTGTCTAAATACTCGATTAAATTCAATTCTTCTTCCTCGTGTCTTCCGGTTAATTCCTGGAGCTGGCTTTGGATTTGGGTATATTTATGCCTCTTCCTTGGTGGTTCCTCTCCCCCCTGCATACTGGACGATTCTTATCTCATTAATATTTTGTTCTTGTTGCAAAAATGCAATCATTTCAAACACATTCGGATGGGCTTTTCCAACCAGTTTCTTGACTCTTGAATGCCATCCTTCCAGGTTGTTGTTGGTTCTGTGCTCCTCGGTGTCGTAGTGGTTCCATTGACGAATTGAAAATTCACCCTCGAACCATTGATTTGTTATGTAGTCGGTCAAATGGGTTACCTGCACGTAAAATAAACTTGGTAAATAAATTTGATAACAAATACAAATGTGACGATCAGAGTGGTCAAAACGTTCCACGTTTACCCTAATAAGAAAAATCGAAGATCGTGATCAATACATCAAGACATAATATAATACACCTACCCTTTCTACCGGTACCAACGGTAGAGCTGCAAATCTCCGTACCATCTTTGTCTTCTCTATATAGCACTTGTAGTGAACATAAATTCATAAAATCGTTTTCATCAATTTAATCATTAGTTGCCAATTGGCGAATAAAATTCAGAGTGAACATAAATTCATAAAATCTTTAACACCGTTAATTGGGTTCTAATAACAACATGTCTCTCTTCAAACGAAAGCCGACAAGTCGATATCTGCGCCGTCGCGGGAAGGATTAATTTTGGTCCCGCTCTGTAACTGCGCCTTCGCGGGAATACACCTTTTTTCCGTCAGTTATCTTGCTAGCGACATACGAAACGAAAATATCTCAATTTAAATCAAAGCTTAGGCAAAAAGATTCTATATACAATCAGCACCCGAACTCTATTGTTTAGGCAATAGACAAAATCAAATTATTCACAGTAAATTAAGTAATCTCAAAAGTGATCTAAAATACCACAAAGTGTTAATGCATATCAGATGCCATTGTGGAAACGCTACAGAAGATTGTGAACACTTTTTCTTTCATTGCCCTAGATTTCTAAAAGCTAGAAAAGAAACATTTCAGACGAAAAACAAAAACAGTCAATCCTTACTTTTCGCGCAAAAAAGTAATACATATTATGAAGACGCTAACATATTCAAAACTGATCATAAATACTTGGATATTACAACACAAGCGACCTTACTCCTTGAGAGGACGTTTAACCCATCTCTCTCTCTCTCTCTCTCTCTCTCTCTCTCTCTCTCCCCCTCTCTCCCTCTCTCTCAGGTACGATAAATTGCGTAAGATCTCGCATTCGACCATTAACCTACACATAATGTAATTAATGGTTTTGGCTTATCGTCGCCATTGGGAAATAACACCATCGTTATCAATGTTTACTTTTCTATCTTTAGATTAAGCTGTAAATTTGTAATTTGACCCAGTTATGTCGCGTGAATACGTGATTTAACCACATTTTGTCGACAGTTCTTTGAAAAGGGCTCTTTTTTAGTCATTATTCATTTTTACGTATTTAAATTATTCTACCCTAAAACTGTTGCATCTTCATTGGAAATTAAAATATCGATATAAATCGATAGTATCGATTTGGCGGCCCAGAAAAGCACTATCGATAGCGGTGGGTTACTATCGATTATCGCTCTTCCTCTATTTTTCTTGCGTCTGAAATGTCAATGTTTTCTTTCAGTAAATCATAATACACCATTCACTTAAATTACTATCAAGGATCAATGTAACACATAACAAAAATTGTGACTGCTTATTGAACAGCCGTTTTCATAAATTCACTCTCATTGAAACGTTACTTTAGTTTTGAAGAAGTTATTGTTGAATATCGCTCAATCGGAGATACCGGATGTGTAAATAAAGTTAGAGTTATTTCCCTTTGCAAGCTTCAGAATTCGTCTGTATTGTTCACTATTTCTGTACGTGTGCCTCAGTAATAGAGTACCCGATACAATAAATAGCACACATGGACGACAAAACGCTTAACGCTTGTTAATTTTCCCGGCAAAGCTAAAGGTGCTGTGTGGAAGCACTTTGGGTTTTAGACAGGAGCAAACGATCTTTCGCAACTTCAAAGCTAATCGCTGGATTATGAAAATTCAGTGTCACTTTTATTTATCAATTTTGTTCATTAGCCAGGGCGGTGTAGAAAAGTAAATTGTTAAACCCTATTTTATTCCACTTCGTTCAATAAAATTTGTGTGATATACTACAGTAGAACTATTAATCACACATAGCATTCAAATGTTGCTATCACTTGTATTTGTGCAGCTTATCAATTTCGTCCATTAGCCAACTCGGTGTTCAAGGACGTGAAACCCCATTTTATTCCATTTCGTCATATAGAAATTGTAATATATTACTGTAAAATTACGGATTACACATATCATGTGAGTGAGCTGTGTCGTTTACGTCGTAATAATTGTTATGACACAAACAGCTGATATATATCACTATCAACAGCGATAACGTTTAGTTACCCAGTTGCTTATATCAAATGAAATTGGTTGTAATGTCCCACTGTTCTCCATCGACGTAGTCTTTGAATAAATGAAATGGGGCCTAGCATCCTGTTTTTCTGTTGAGACTGGGTCAGTGGAGACGAGCAATCACCATACTGTGTTGTTATAATGGAAATTTTACCCAGACAGCGGCGCTACAGTCAGCTCTTATTCACAATTCCATGGGTTATCTATGTGCCTCCCACGTGTACATGGGACTTTGATCTTTCGTCCCATCCCAACGGCTAGACAGTGTTCCTTGTGCGGCCTTCCGTCATGCGCCCCTAACAAGGATAAACAACGCAAGGAAATCCCGAGCAGTAAGTCGATACCCCCATTGATTTTATTTCATCTCTCGCTTTTAGGTCCCGTGTACACATTGGCAGTTGGAATTCGATATAACAGTAGGCACTACAGTAGTACCACTGTCCGGGGCAAATTGCCCTCATAGCACACTGTACGGTGTATGTCCGTCTTCATTGAACAGAACAGTAGGACGTTAAACCCCATTTCATTTAATTTCTGTCTCTTTTACATATGATGCAAAGATTTTATTTTGGACAGCAGAGAAAACCCAAACGACAGGAGTGTTATCTTTTTCAATCGGCGATACTAAATATTGCTCAATTCATACCACACAGCTATGACATGTCTAATCTGTATCACACAAATATGATATCTTAGACCATAAGAATAGTCACGTGACAAGATACGCCTACATGTATTGCCCAATATTAATAGATATATAAAATCATATTGAACCAAGTTTTGATGATTGTTTGTGTGTGAAATTATCAATATGACAGGACTAATTATACTTAGTAGCGTGGCTATACTTTGTGTATTAAGTGTTCCTGGTGGAAAGTCTATAACACTTGGTTTGTTCGTTTAGTATTTGTAATGATCAGAGTAATTAGGCTATTCTTCGGTGTTTGTCAGACATTGAGTAATGAAATGGAGTTTAACCTCCCCCGAACTCTGCACATGATGTCGGGCAGACGCCATACAGTGTGTTACGGCCTACTCTTATATCGAATTCCAACTGTCAAGGGATCTTTTACGTGCACGTCAATGTGTACACGGGATCTCGAGTTTTCGTTCAGTCCGAATGACTAGACAGCTGTCCTGTATCATTGACAATGGGGAACCGCACCGAAAAATCTGGATGGACCTTCTTCTTTGCCAATGCAGGGATCGAACACCCGACCTCCAAGCTATTTAGCAAGCGTACCAGATATCCAAGTTTGAATTCATATTTTAGATAGATAGATATCATTATTTCCCAAACGGAACATAGAAACAGTGTAGTAGGACTTACATTTTGATCTACGTGAAAGGGGCTTTATCGGTAGCATTCCATGGGGAGCCACGGGTTTTAACTTCCGCTTGATACCAGGTCATTTCGGGACTGACATATGATTCTATTTTGTTTCAATAATTCGGGAGAGGAAACCGGAGACAACCCATGAGGGCTGGACAGGCGATGTTATTTCTTGTCACGTACAACCGAGGAATCGAAACCATGGGGCATCATTGAATTGGAATCAAATGAGGTTTAACGTCCTATTGTTCTGGTCCTAAACTGGGCTAATGGAAGACGGGCATGCACCATACAATGTGCTACGATGGAATTTTTGCCCAGGTAGCAGCACTACGGCCTACGCCAATGTGTACACAGTACCTTGATTTTTCGTCCAATCCAAACGACTAGACACATGTCCTGTATCACTAACACGGGAGGAACCACGTGGGAAAAACTGGATGAACTTTCTTAGACATTCGGTTATAACGAATAATACTAATAAATACTGACCATTTAAGTTTTATATTTAATCATTTAGAGACATTAAAGCTACAATTTCATATTTTTAAGTTTTATTTTTAAAATATATTAAAATAAAGCCTTTAAATAGATGGTATCTATAAACACTCCTATTAATCCTATAATTCACTATTGCCAGTTGAGAAATTAGCAAATATATCATTTTCAACTTCAAATTCAAACGTTTGAAGATATCGATTCCATGGAAAACCATGGATGTAATTGTGTTATTATTTCCGGTGTCAATGATATTTAAGTATGGGAAATAATGCCTATGATCGTATATTATTGTACAACAGACATAGAAATAATTATGTTTTGACTTTCTTAGAAAATATAAAATTCTCTCTTTAACACTGTTTACTTATTATTTTATTGATTTTATATCAATTATTATATTTATTGATTTTGTTAGTTCAGGCATGTTATATGATGATTATTTCTTTATTTATTTTAGAAACCTTTAACGAAGCGTGTGGAACAGAGCTACGTGTTTATGATGCAATCCGACTTTTTGGTAGAGAATTTACTCGGAATTGTAGCGTGACCATAAAAACGGAACCAAATGCAACGCTTCGTATATCATATGATGGTTATTTTGGCGTCGGAAAATTTGATCTTAATTGCACAGATGCGTATGTAAAGCTATACTTGAATGGTTCAGAAACGGATGATTTTACAGAATTGTGTGGTGAAAAACAACCCCCTCTTAATGACGAATATTTTACGGTTGGTAACACGGCTGTTATAGGAATTCAACTTAATAGCAACGAAAATGTAACCGGATATGTTCGGTTGAGACTCACAAAAATACGAGAAAGTAAGTATTTTTAAAATAAATTTTGCTTGAGTGGGAGGCGTGCTGAAGGTGGATTTTTATTCAAATATGTCTGCTGAAATGAAATAAATTTTAACGCCTATTGGTCTGTCCCGACTGGCTAAATAAGGCTGCTAGTATAGGCAATGCAGATCACATCAACACACGTGGTTCTTTGACACAATATGGGATATCTGAACGCTCAGTTCGTTGTATTGGATCTACATTATATATCAGAACGTCGAGGGGATAGCTATTTTTAGGCGAGTATTTAGTTGAGTGAATGGGGAATGTTTGATAGTTTAGATGTATTGTGTAGCTTTGACAGTTTAGATGTATTGTGTAGTTTGATAGTTTAGATGTATCATGTAGCTAGGTGAATGGGGAGTGTTTGATAGTTTAGATGTAGCTAGGTGAATGGGGAGTGTTTGATAGTTTAGATGTAGCTAGGTGAATGAGGAGTGTTTGATAGTTGAGATGTATCATGTAGCTAAGTAAATCAGGAATGTTTGATAGTTTAGATGTGTCATGTAGTTGAGTGAACGGGGAGTGTTTGATAGTTTAGATGTGTCATCTGAGTGAATGGGGAGTGTTTAATAGTTTAGATGTAGTTGAGTTTATGAGCAGGATTTGATATGTTAAATGTATTTTACGTCTAATATCTTATTCTTGAAATCTCGACATGCTTGATATTTCAGACTCCGAATGTGAAACTGGAGAATTTAAATGCGACAACGACCGATGCATTAACACAACATTACTATGCAATCAGTATGGTGACTGTGGGAATTGGACAGACGAAAAATATTGTAAGTATTGTATATATACCTATTGTATCTAGATGCACCTATTGTATACAGATGTACCTATTCTATTCAGATCTAGATGTACCTATTGTTATAGAATGAGCTGGGTGTTATGTGGACTCACAAGCGAAATGTTTTGCTTTTATATTCAGCTACTTCCACGATTCTCGATATTTATATGGGTATCCTATTGTATCGAATAAAATATTTACATGCAATAAATTATATTTACATGAAATAAATTATATTTATATTATTGTTGTATGTGGTAATGCCACTTTGTAATCATGGCACGGTTTTCAAACAGCTGGCAACAGATTGTCGAGAAATCTAATTGACTATATCAATTAAAAAAAATAATACAAAACCATAAAGCTGCTCCACTTTGTTTCACGGTAAACGATGAAAAGATAAACGGTAAAAGATTAATATTAAAACGCAAGGTAATTAATAGAGGGAAAAATGGGGTTTAACGTCCACTCGACACAAACAAGATCATTTCGGGACTAACATGGTTCAATTTTATTTCAATAATTCGCTTGCGCGTTGGGGTCTTTCGCAGTGGGGGGCAATCGGAGGAACCGGAGAAAACCAACGAGATAGGAGAAACTAAAGTGACATCACTGTTGGAATTCTACAGGCCGCAAACAATATCGGTTATAACGTATGGGCGTCTTCATTAGCTCGATTGTTGCATAGCAGGGGAGGTTCACCATTGAGTAAGCAAATATTTTGTTTTATTTGTTATCAGGTGGTGGAGGTCCCCCGTATGGTTTCTGCAATGGGTCTACAGAATTCACATGCAAAAACAAACTATGTATAAGCAACAATTTAACATGTAATGGTCACGATGATTGCTATGATAATTCAGATGAGAACGATTTTATGTGTAAGTATATCTATTAAACATACAGTCATTAGGCCTGAAATATATAAACTGTTAATTAGCAATTTGTTTACATGAAAAGGCCTTATTCAACTCTCGATTCCATTTTGCCATCTTGTCATTGGATTTCCATCTAATTTGCTGGCGCACGTTCATTGATGATAACCAACGCTATGTTGGTTTTTTTTTATCGTGCCGACTTTGGTAATGATGACCGGTGCTAAGTTTATTGATGATTAAACCCAAAACTGGATAACCGGGACTGTTTTTTTATCGTGCCAACTTTGGTAATGATGACCGGAGCTAAGCCTAAAATTCAATCGATAATATCTCATTTCAGAGGGGAGCAAAAAGAGTTCCGCCCCCCTCGTCCTAGCGATACATTTGCTTGCCTCAGGTAGGCCATGTTTTAAATATGAGATAACTTCAGAAAACATAAATCAAGTCAATAATCGAGAGTTATGCAACGTTGTTGTTTATGAAAAAAATTTTTTATGTTTGAAAAATCTTGTTTCAGAAAACATAAACCAATCAGTTTTGATGTATGAGAAAACTTGTATTTTATTTTTAGGCAGCACTGATGATTGGTTCAAGTGCAAAAATTCTAAATATTTTCGAACCCATCATGAATTTATTCCGATCGTTCAAAGATGTAATGGTCAGAATGATTGCTCTGATCATTCAGACGAACACGAGTGTGAGTATCATCTTTAATATTGTGATATTTTAGTACTAACTAAATGTGATCGATTTGAATAATGTTTGGCTTATGTGTTGTTAGAGAGAGACAGAGACAGAAGGAGTGAGAGAGAGAGAGAGAGAGAGAGACAGAGAGAGAGAGAGGGGGGAGGGGTGTGTGTGCGATGGTGTGTGTGTGTTATAAAACCGCCCACCTCAACCGAAGTAATTATTTCAGATGTGTATCAGACTAAACAAACGTTTGGTTAATTTTAATTTGGTTGATTTCAGGTTCAAACTGCACCGAAAATGCCTTTCACTGCGACAACAGTAGATGTGTTTTGTTAAGTTCCGAATGCAATGGACTGAATGATTGTGGCGATAATTCCGATGAAGAATCGTGTGTAAATACAGGTATCCGATCCCACAAAATATCAAGTTAGATTTCTGTTCTCTGAGGCTGACACACAGATGATTCAAAACATTCCTATCGCAGTGGGGCAAAAATTAAATTGTGTGTTTTCGGTAACAAACTTGCACGTTTTCATAAGCCGAGAAAGAGTTGTATAGTAGGACGTTAAACCCAATATCATTCCATGTATTTGTATTAGTAACAGATCAGATTGATATGTTGTCGTGGTACACAAGTGTTCGGGGCGGGGGGGGGGGGTAGTGCCCTAGAGTGCCGCGCTTCGACCTCTAGCTGGCCGGTCACCTCTGGCTTACAGCTGTGGTTTCGATCCCTGGTGTGAGCGTATGTGGCATGGATACCGGGGCGCCTTCTCAACCTCGTGGGCTTACTCCGGGCACTCCGGTTTCCTCCCACTGCTAAAGAACCTTACGCGCAAGCGAATTATTGAAATAATATTAAACCATATTTTAGTACCGAAATTACCTAGTTTTAGTCGAGTGGACGTTAAACCTCATCTCTCTCTGTCTCTCTCTCTCTCTCTCTCTCTCTCTCTCTCTCTCTCTTCCTCCACATGTGTTCGTTGTAAATTTGTATTAAGAAGGGTTGATGGTTGATCATATTTACAGGACCATGTTTGGATGACCAATTTAAGTGTCTCAACGGTAAATGTATCCCCAAGTCGTACAGATGTGATCACCAGGATGACTGTGGTGACAATTCTGATGAAACAGGTTGTGGTGAGTATAATCAAATCTGCCTAAATGATAAAACAATTCATCGTAAATATGAATTCTACTTTCATGTTTAAGATTAAATAAGAATTGATAAACTTTCAGAATACAATTGTGACCTGTATATTCAAGTTCGATTATTAACTTCCATTGAAACATTTTAATTGTGTTTTACACTGACCCTGGTTTAATAAATATATTACAGATACATGTGATGATAATCAGTTTAAGTGTTTAAACGGTAAATGTATCCCGAGTGCGTATAAATGTGACAGCCAAGATGACTGCGGTGATTTTTCTGATGAAACAGGTTGTGGTGAGTATAATTACATATGCCAGAATGGAAATGCAATTCTCCACAAATAGCGTAAACAATTACCAATTATGTTTAATTATATGTTTAAACTTGCTCTGTCCGATATTCTTAAACATGCCTTGTCCGATATTCTTAAACATGCTCTGAACTGATATTTAAAATATGTTGACAAAGTTTCAGAATAGCGATAATATATATCGCCACGAGTAGATTAAAAACCAACGTGCGTGGATTCCATTCAAGGTGCATTATGCAAGAGCTAAATCTGACTATTGCAGGTCTTTCAAAATTTTATTTAAATTATCAATTAAAGATGAACCCCGGTTACAAAAATACCGAAATAATTTAATAAAAAAAAGTTAACGCCCCGTAGTTTCGAGTTTGTGGAATAAATATGGCGGACAAGAAAACTGTAGCAAATGCTTACTCATCGACCCTTTATTGCGATTAGTTCAAAGGGTGATTATGGAAGATAAGATAACGAACTGGCAGTTTTCACTATAATGGGTAAACACTAGATAACGTAAAGCGAAAATACTGAAAATGTCAGTCGACCTGTTCACTCTGACCCGAGATATTAGCGATTGAATTATAGGCCTAACCACTATTATCATTAATAAAGTTGGAATGATAAAATAACATAGTATCGATTATCCATTTTTTATCAATTATATTTTATATAGATTTAGATTGTTTATTTGACCAGTTTAAATGTTTCAACGGTAAATGTATCCCAAGTGCGTATAAATGTGATAACGCAGATGACTGTGGTGACGATTCTGATGAAATCGGCTGTGGTGAGTAAAATCAAATCTGCAATAATCTCCACAAATACCAATATTTAAATATATGTTTAAACTTGATCTGTCTGATATTGTTAAACATGCTCTGCCCAACATCGTTAAACAATAGTTTTTGATACATTGATAAGGCGTTGAAGATGTTACTCGTCATGATAGCTCTCGTTTTAAATCCCTTTAAATAAAGAGACTGATGACTCGAAAGACTTGATCAGAGTTATTGCCCCTGCCTCATATAAACATACATTGTCGTACCTATAGTCCGCTACAGAGTTTTAACTCTAAAATTATTGTTAACATTGAGTTAAAACACCCTTGTCGATATATCTAGTTTGATTAAAGGACATTACCGTCCCATACCCAACCTATAAAATGAGATTAAGTGCAATGAAGACGGGCATCCGGCACACAGTGTGCTATGAGGAAAATTTTGTGTGGACGGCGGTGCTATGTCTCACTCGTACTTCGAATTTAAGCGGGTTATCTACGCTTCCCTCGACGTGTACAATGGACCTCGGTTTTTTGTTCCAACCGAACGACTATAGTTGTTCCTTACCAAGAACCATGTCCTTCATCACGGACACACTAGGACAAAGCCCGAAGATGCCGATGAACATTATCGGCCAACGCATTGAGCGAATATGGGACCTCCAGACTAGCGGGCCAGTGTCCTACTATATGTCGACATGTTGTTCGGCGTGCCACTGTGTTTCCATGGGTAGGACCTTGACTTGCATTGGTCGAGAAAGTTCATCGGTATTTTCGACGTGGTTCATCCTTACTAGTGGTGCAGAACCAGAGGGGGGGGGGCAGAAACTGGGATCCCATGTACATATTGGCATACATGTAAGAGATCATTTGTCAATTGAAATTCGATATACGTGTTGGTCGCAGCGCCTCTGTCCGAGCTAACTCTCCCTCAAAGTACAACTTAAGTCTCCGTCAATGCCTACAGGGCAATTGCTTGTTCGTTGGATAGTGTAGTACTACTGCTACTTTTAGGACTTCTTCTTTGTTGTGTCTTGTGATCGTAAAACAATAGCACAGTATTTCAGCTATAAGAACGTTATTGCCAAGCTGGATGATTTCGCAGGTCCCTTGTTCTCAACAGATAATGGCTGCTTGAATATCTGGGAGAGTATCTAATGGGGCTTGATTCTACACTCAAATTTATACCCCCATCCCTGCACGTCCAAGATATAGCCTTGACGTTAATTTTTATTCCAAATGCGTAATAACCTACTAAATTTCACACAAATAAAGCAGGTGCTGATACCATATTATGTCTACTAACCATAGGTCCAATAACAGGAAGAACGTGATGGACAGTTTTGTCATAGGTTATGATTTTACCAAAACATCACTGACTTATTATGTATAGCTTTTATTTCACGTTTATTAGGTACGTGGGATTTTAATTTTATAGACAGAGAATTTAATAATTTTCCAAAGACACAATATGGTCTTAAAGACCTAAGACCAAAGTCTTACAATAGCGACGATGACAACATGCCATATTCCGTGTCCATATCGTCCTTTTTTCAATAAGCATAAATTATATGTGATTATATTTTTTATATTATTGTTTTGTTTGGGTTTTTTTTCAGTAAAGACGTGCGGTCTGTTTGAGTTTAAATGTGACAATGATAATTGTGTACCGGAAAGTGATGAATGCGACGATTTTGATGATTGTGGTGATAATTCAGATGAGACAAACTGTTACTATTCCTCGTATTACTTATCAACTGGAGCTTATGGTGGTATCGGTGTATCAACTACATTTGTACTATTTGTTATTATAGCATCAGCTACTTACAGACGGAGGCGATACGGGGGTGTCTTTAGAGTAAGTGTCATAGTATACAATTACAGTTCAGAATCTAGCAAAGCGGTTGTTTAAAAAAGAGATGCATTTGTCTATGTTGCCGAAGGTCTTTACCTTTAGTTTTTCTTTTAATTTTATATAAGTTATTTTTGAGAATTTTATTGACACGGAAAGCATGTACACCATCGAATGACGGCGATTTAAACGGATTAAAACATGGCTCGTTATTTAATTTAAAAATGCCAAAGTGAGGCTAAGTCTCGAATAACAAAGATAGTTGTTACGATAATGATTTATGCGACATCTTATTGAAACTTCAAACGGTAATAACTTTGCTCCGAATAAAGTAACTCAAATGGAATTTTCAATATTTATATAATGCATCTGTAGGCACTGAGTGTGTTTGGATGGCCAAATGATTAGGTCTGTCATTGAGTAATCTGTCGTGGTTTCACTTCACAGGTTATACGTGGCGATTAAGGAGAAGTGTCCTGCGGTTTCCTGCCACGGCAATCGAATTATTAAAATACAAATGAGCCGTATATTAGTCTCGAAATGACCTAGTTTGTGCCCAGTGGACATTAAACCCCATTTCGCTATGTGTGTTACAAAATGAGTGACTGTTCATTTTCTTAATAACCTAACAATTAGTGTTAAAAGTATTTTTTTTTGTTTCGAAATATTACCTTACTAGTCGTTAATCGTTTAATTTCAGAGCGCCCCAGCTCCGTACACGACTAGCTTTCAACCAAAGACGTATGGACACGGTGGAAAGGTTTAAACTACCAGATAATGGAAACCCCGCCTTAACAGACCTAACCATTTCTTCCAGTATTATTCTTAATTTATAATTTTTATTTGTGATATTTATAATATAAAACCGGTGTTACAGCCTAATACAAATTTTACCCCTCTACAATATCCCAGTCGATCGTTTTGCTAATGTCTAAAGTCTAAAAAGGCTTGTAATAAACATAATATATTGAAAACAACAACAGGCACTGTTATTAAACCCACGAAGAAAATCTAGGCTAGAATATTGTATATTATATTGTTGAAAAACATTTTTCAATACTATGTTACAACTTTAAACCGTACTGACAATTTTGTTTAGATTGACATCACACACGATATACAGTACCAGCAGATAGTGCTTAGTTATTATCACAAAACAGATTTTCCAGACCTAAGCAAGCGATAATTTCCCATGTACATATACTTGATTTGAGGTCTTCAAGATAGGTTTCGACCATCCGAGATTGCTGTAGTTGATCAATACGCAAAAGTGACATTCTTGTAAGTCGTTTCGATATTGTTTGTAGAAAATAATTGCATCGTGGTCTGTAAGAAGAGAAATATTCAGCATGTAGAGTGAGTTCATAAGTTGTCGTCGGATTCTCTTGTTATAAGACGTTGATGTGGGGTGCTAACAAATCAATATCTCCAGTGGTGGCTGTACCAAAAAGGGTCCTGGAAATTTCTGCTATGAATTCAAGGAGTCTGTCAATAAAAATGTACTAACCCAATTACACAGTCCGCCGCCAACGAAAAATACAAGCATAGAACCAGATACAGTGCATACATATATTTAACCAGGTTGCAAAAAACGATCTAAAATACTTCTTGCCTTGAAAATATACCAGAGGAGAATGTGTAGGTGCCTCTCCCAATATCCATTAACAACAATCGAGCTAACTTCATACTGCCATATTTACGGGGAAACTAGGCTAGTCAACGGTCAAGGAGTTTTCTATTTATCCAATATTCTAACTATTGCCTGCGTCTTCCCGGTCTAAATATTACTCTTTAAAGTCCTTCAATCTTGTTGGTACTGTGCATTGTCTATATTGGGGTTATTTTTTCGCCTTATCTCGCCTTATGTTTTCCCTACCCCGTGACAAATTCAGGTTCGTGCAATCCTTATTCTTGCTGAACAACGTGAATTGTTAATCATAAATTGACTCCCTGGATTAGCGGCGTGCTGGGTGCTCCGACGGAGTGTAAGCGTTTCAAACTGAGGGAACTTAAGGAGGTGTTAGTGCAAAGTGCTGAATGTTTTGGTTCTGTGCTAGAATTGATTTGAAGTACAACATGACATACCGAACACTGACACTTGGTTGAGGGATTAAGTACTGACGACAATCGGAACATGCACATTGTTGTTAGCAACAATCTTCGGCATTTCACCAATAACTTATTAGTCAATTTAAATCAAAAATGGCGTTGTTATCTCACCGTGAAACGATGGGCCCCTGGTGTCCAATATTTAAGACAAAATGGACATTGTCAAACTGGCACACGAATCGCACGCTAGAATGCTTTCGAGTGACATTTGTTATGAAGCTTTTCGAAGAACAAATCTAAAAGTACCCCACGGGAGCATACTACTGGTGTACACTGGCATAACCAGGTGCCAACGGCCGTCATTCAATAGGGACTCTTGGCATATTTCGCCTAACATCACCTATTATATATGACAGTAAAACAGAAAGGAATAAATGTAAACCAGTTTCTGTGCATTCATAATACATTATAATATGCGTTCCGATCCATTTGTGTCCATCTCAACGGTAGGTAGATTGTAATCTGTATTCGGTAAGTACTAGAATAACATTTAAAAATCAACCCAATCTTGTTAATAGATTGATATGTATACAGTGAATAGTCATTTAAATCATTCTAGTCTTAATATATTTGTCTATACACAGTAAGTACTTAAAACAGTTTAAGATCAACCCAGTCTGGTAAATAGAATTATCTGTATTCAGATTAATTTGTAATCGTTGTCACCTTTATTTGTTCGGTTTATCAATTTCGCCCATTAGCTTCGATCCCTGCGCATTGGCCGTTGTGCAGATCCGACGACCTTTCTCGGCCCACACTTGGAGCGAATGCAAGATCTCTAACTGGCCAATATACTCACTCGGTCACCACAGCGACTCCATATTCCGTTTTGTCTGGAAAAGCAACAGAAAAGTATTACATATGAGCCCAGGCTCCCCATTAGAATAACTGGGACAACGTCTTTTTTACGAAGTCGAGAACAAATGAAATGAGGTTTACATCCTACTGGAAACTGAGAACACGTGCCAATCACTGCAGATTATGCATTGTATTTACAGCTTACATACGGTCATGTGAGTTAGCATAGGTGAAGAGAGGCCGAAGGAAAAACAATTTCAAGTCTTGTCAAGTGGCAACTGCTCATGGTAAAAAATATAGCACAAACACATTAAAAGGTAAAACTCTTAATATTCGTTAACGATCATTAAAGTCCTGACAAACACAAACGCCTAAATTTGGCGGAAGTCACGAACCAAAACAGTATATGATAATAGGACCAGGTTATAGATATTTAATATGAGGGGCTGGGACATACGTGCTTTTTAAGCCAGTGTATTACAGATTACCGCACAAGTGGAATACGACATACGTTCCAATCGGCTTTATTGTAACTGGGCTAAAGATCAAGATGGGTTGTCGCTGACGTGACCTCTATCTTAAACATTATTATAACATCGTCGTCTGTCTAATATATTTTTTATGCCACTTCTAAGCAGTTAAAATTGTCATAGTGGATATACCGTGATTAATTAGCCGGCCAAATTTGGGCCTCAAAATAAACTAGACTATATAAAACTGTTGCAAGTTTCACAAACTAGGTGTTCCTGAGAGAGTAGTTATTACGGTGTCCATCTGCTGAAGTATGGCAGTGAAGTGTAGAACATTCATTGGTGTTCTTTTATGGATAGTTTCAGGTAGATGTTTAATTTAAATTGACAAAGTATTTAAGTAATTAATGACATTGCTCAGTTGCACATATAATTATGTAGATCGCATGGCTAGATTGTATATGCGTTTGGGAGAACGCATGGCCATAGGCGTACGAAGCGGGAGGCCGGTGCCCCCCCCCCTCAAATATTTTCATAAAAAAAAAATAGAAATCTGAAAAGAGCTCAGAATTGTGAGATCGGTCATTAGCCCAAGAGTTTTTGAAAATGGGGTGGGGGTAGGGGTATGGCCTTGTCGGGGAAGGCTATGGTCTTGTCGGGAACGAATGCTCAGTTTGTCGGGAAGCGTCGCTCCGTCTGTCGGGTTTTGAATATTTTTAATAATATGAGTACTGTATACTGGCATCCAACTCCATGTACCGGACAAGCCAAGTGATAGAAGTGAGCAGCTGAAAATTTTCTGTAATAATAATTGATAAGTTTGTAATAATATTGTACCTTGTAGTCACATATAATATACATGTATGATGGCTCAATAGGCCGTAAATAATTCGATATTCAGCCCTTTTCTTTGGAATTAAATATTCATAGGTGAATGTAAAGTGCCACTGGCAAGAGTTATACAAAGATAATGTGCTCAACAACGCTTATTTTACTTATAAATCTCTTCAGGAAAAAGTTCCAAAACCACTATGATGTAGATGTTAAATATCATTAAATAAGCTTTATATTACATTATGTAATATTTGAATCCAATTTTACTAAATTGTTATTAAATTTGATTAGTTTCTCTTAATCAATTTCAAGTTCAACTGATTTTTTACCAGTTTTTATGCTGCAACTGACATAATTTACTACCCACTCCAAATTACTAGAAAGTTCCTTGGAAATGGCGTCTACGGCCGTCTGGTTTTCAAAATTTTTTAGGGGGAGACCCTCCCCCTGACCCCCCGAAGGACGCTTAACGCCTCCAGCACTCGCGGATTCTAAGGAGATATATCTGTCGGGAAAATATGCTGCAACCCCCCCCCCCCCCCAAACAAGTTCGGCCTCGCACGCCTATGCGCATGGCTAGGTTGTACATATATTTACATCTCACGGCTAGATTGTCCATGTATTTAAGAGTTTGCATGATACGGCATGTCTAGGTTGTGCATGCATTTAGCGCTTTATATACCAGTATTAACTGAATAATACCTCCCTTGGTGTTTCCACCCTCCATCGAATCGACAAAGCTCAACGTTTATGTTTCAACTTGAAAATAAAATATTTGCCAATTTCGGAACTCAGAATTTTGAATTATATGATTAATAACTTTATTCCATAGCACGAAAGCACCATGTACAGGTTTTACGGATATATTTAACTGACAGTGACAATTACTTTTCCTACTTGGTTCTGCCATAACCTGAGTGTTAAATTGTACGATAAACATTATGGCATACTTTACGATTGTTTGCTTTCCATTCATTAGTAGTAATATTCCAGTATCACCAGCTTATGGTGTATGTGTTCCTGCTAGGTGGGTACGCCAGCGCTTTTTCCATTTATTCCAATTTTTTGAAGTAGATTTTTCAACTAAGCTTTATAACTACAGGGGTATACCTTCCCCCTAAACTTATAACATTTTTTCTGGAAGTTTTATGGCCGTCATATTGATTTGATTAGTAAATATAGCATGCAGCACTCGCGGATTCTAAGGAGATATATCTGTCGGGAAAATATGCTGCAACCCCCCCCCCCCCCAAACAAGTTCGGCCTCGCACGCCTATGCGCATGGCTAGGTTGTACATATATTTACATCTCACGGCTAGATTGTCCATGTATTTAAGAGTTTGCATGATACGGCATGTCTAGGTTGTGCATGCATTTAGCGCTTTATATACCAGTATTAACTGAATAATACCTCCCTTGGTGTTTCCACCCTCCATCGAATCGACAAAGCTCAACGTTTATGTTTCAACTTGAAAATAAAATATTTGCCAATTTCGGAACTCAGAATTTTGAATTATATGATTAATAACTTTATTCCATAGCACGAAAGCACCATGTACAGGTTTTACGGATATATTTAACTGACAGTGACAATTACTTTTCCTACTTGGTTCTGCCATAACCTGAGTGTTAAATTGTACGATAAACATTATGGCATACTTTACGATTGTTTGCTTTCCATTCATTAGTAGTAATATTCCAGTATCACCAGCTTATGGTGTATGTGTTCCTGCTAGGTGGGTACGCCAGCGCTTTTTCCATTTATTCCAATTTTTTGAAGTAGATTTTTCAACTAAGCTTTATAACTACAGGGGTATACCTTCCCCCCTAAACTTATAACATTTTTTCTGGAAGTTTTATGGCCGTCATATTGATTTGATTAGTAAATATAGCATGCATGTCTCCGGCTTTTATTCTAGATATATTTAATTGACGCGTATATTATCTCCCTGATTATGTCTCTAACATCTCTTAACACTGTTCATCACGTGCAATTTGCATACGGATAGTTCATTGGCCAGTTGCCTTATTTGACTGAGATTTCGTGTAATGGTATGGATGCAGCTATGACAGGCGTGGCACCATGCAGGGTAAGCTTACTCTTCCGAGCACCTGTTACCACTGTTTGTCGTGTATTTTGTACAAAGTGAAAAGTCCATTTGATGATTACACTGATTAGAATACAGATCTATATTTCGTTTCGTTGGTTTATATATTCGATAGCCTACACTCCATGAAAATCTGACAAGTTTTAGTGGAAGGTCGCGTCAGGTGTCATACGAGCGGCATTTGACCTTATGACTTCAGACATTAATTAATCAATCAGAGTTGTCGTATCTTGCTGTTCACCCAAAGTTCAATGCACCTCACGACAAACACTCGCCGTAACAGACCGTTTAATTGGTTGATTCCTCATATAATAACAACTCTTCCAAATCCTAGTGTTTTAAAGACAAGTACAGCGAAATTTTGAACTCTAAACAATGAAACGAAATAGGATCTGTGTTTTAATCAATTGGATCATCTTCGTTGCATTGTTTCAATTATTTCAGTGAACTTTATAGATTGCGAAACAGCATACGGCTGCTATGGACCTCCCGGCTCACCATGTACCCAGCATACTTTAAGTTGTGCCGAGGGTCAAGTTCTAGCTTTCTATAAAATATCTTATGGCAAAAAGAGGGACCAAGCCAGTTGTTCAGTATTACAAGAAGACCAATGTAGCACTAGTGCATGTTGTCAATATGAAAACTCTATTAAAGATATGGAGCCATTTGTAGATGCGAGCCTCGAGGATCGCAAGATGGTTAATGGAAAATGTGCTAATCAACAATCGTGTGTTTTTTCTTCACCATACACACCAGGAAATCTCACAAACTATAATTATGTTCATTATTGGTATGGCTGTATACCAAGTAAGTTTTATTTAATGCTATCTTAAACTAAATGGTCAATGCAGGGGTGGGGCCTCGGGAGGGGGGGGGTATACGCACGAGACCCTTAACATATTGTCCTCCAATGGTTGATCCATTTCTTAGGGCCACCTCCATGTTTGGTCAATGGTTACGAGATGTAAACCTAACCCTAACCCTAACCCTTATCCTAAAGTATTATTTCGTCGACACATCACGTGTTCTAACTCTATTTTCGCTACCTTGACTAAATATGGAGGTGGCTTTAAGACATAGATCTAGCCGTCCCCCAATTCAGTAGTGAGTTTGGGGCGAATCAAATTCTTCGAGACATGAGTAATAGAATAGTGAGCGTAGGGGCGGCGTCTGTGTGTTTGGGGAGAGAAATCGTACACATCGAGGATTAGCAAAGGTGTGGATGGAGAAGGGTCTGTTCGGTAAAGTCAAGCACCAAACTAATTCGGCACACAAACCCCCAGTGAGAAAAATAAGCATGGATTGCCTTCTCGCGGGGGTTTGGTAGCTCGCAGACCAGTCGCAAGAAACCGGATGAAAATTCTGCGTGTAGAGTGCCCGTTGTAGCACGTACGACGGATGTGAGTCAGGCCTGGTATCGTACAACTACAAACTTGCAATTCGAAAGGTAGTTTTGGGTAATTTCTTAATTCCAAAATAAATCTGTACATAATAATAAAAACTATGAACCGTATGAGCCAACCCATTATTCGCCTGTTAATTGCAACCTTGTACTTAATATTTGTCTGACATGCAAAAATCGATTAACAAAAAACTTAACATGCACATTCCTTGGACAAATGCACACTGATAGACGGACTTTCTGTTATTTGACGACACAGTTCCATGTTTATATTCATATAGGTGCATGTATTTCTCCTTTTTTGTAGCTATGAGAAATTTTAACCTTATGAACATATCTCAGCTGACAACATCTAAAGAGTTTTTATTGTATTTTAATGGCATCAGTCGACGAGACCGGGGAATAAAGTGCACGTGTGATATAACCAGTAACGATCTAATCCGTATAGCCAGTTTATACATCAACCTTGGCCCAGAATCCTGTTCAAAAGTCAAAATATCGTCACTGAATCAGACTTTATTCAACTGTTCCAATGATGGCGTGGTTGTATTCTTTCAATATCTGGATGTAACGGGTCAACAGATTAAGATAGAGATTGATGTTCCGTCTGTGAATGTGGACGATGTTCTGTGGATGTACTTCCATTCTAGTAAGATAGTTTAACTTCTAATAGTTTGTATTTTCATTCTAGTTAGATGCGTTAAACGAATATAGTTTGTCTTTGATTCATTTCAGGAGCGGATCCAGGATTTTCAGAAAGACGGGGCGTGCTGCCCGGAACCGTGATTTTTTTGTGAAAAAAAGGAAACAAGGACTAATTTCCAACCTGAACTATTTTTGTTCTCCTTTATAGCGAGAATATATGGAGCTAAAAATTGTTCGCCACCTCAAAAAATAGAGGGGGCGTGCGCCGGGTGCGCCCCCTCTGGATCCGCGCCTGCATTTTATTATGGTGATTTAAAATATTATAGATCGTCCTTCCAATCTAATAAGATGTTTGTAAGGATCCTAACTTGTCTTTCATTCCTTTCATTCAATATAGTAACAGGTTTTAGACTATTATAAATTTCACTCTAGTAAAACACGCGTTTGACCACTAGTTCACAACCTCCAACACCCCCACCCCACCCAAAGTGTCTCCAACACCCCTACCCTACCCTACCCCAAGTGTACAGCAAAGTGTGGCGTTAATTCTCAATTCACTTAATTTTGACAGTTATCAGAAATATTAAATCATTTTATAAGTACAAATGTATAAGGGGTTTAAAATTATTAATTGTTGATTACAGATGTAGGGGATATTGATGTATCGTGTACAGATTGTGAAGGCAGAATTCAACAAAACGTTTCAGGTAGATATGGTGTTCCTATTAATTAAAATACAGATGTGACGTCATCCTTTAAGGTTGACGTACATTATCTATTCTGGATGAAATATTGGACTTACGTGACGTATTTCAATAAAAAGCGCCTGTGTCTGTATTTTAAGTTATTTAATGGTCTCGAGCTAAAGACATTGCTTAATACATTGAAACAAAACTCGGCGAATGCCTCGTGCAGTATTACTTAATGTCTCGCTCTCGACCATTAAACCAACATAATAGCTCGATACTATTATTAAACTTAATTAGGACAATAAAAAGAGTCACCCCCACCCTCACTCCTCTCCATTAACCGTTAATTTCAGTGAAACAGACTAGCATAGATTTTTGGCTGTGTTGAACTACGAAATGATCTTGACCGTCATAAATCACGACCTTAAATATTCACCAGTGAGAGTGGATCGCGATGAGGAAGTGTGATGAACAAACATACACACATACACCCACACACACACATGCTCAAATCTTTGATTTTATTCGTTTGGATCTGTATCTTTCGTTTTCCATTTAGTGTCTCAGTGAAAATTGTTAAACAACGGTTCGTTTACTTTGGATGTATTTTTAATGATTCATACAAAGACAATATGGCTTAAACTTGCATTATCTAAGAGCAAAATCTGCCCATTGTAGGTCTTTGTTTATGCCTGACATTTTATCTAAATCATTAATTAGACATTAATTAAAATAGCATTATGCAAGAGCAAAATCTGATTTTTACAGGTCTTTCTTTAAGCCTGAGATGTTATCTAAATAATCAATTAGACATTAATTAACATATCCAGACCATAATAAACTCTTTATGTCAAGACTAGCCTTCGATGTTGGCAGATTAAAATCGTATATGTCGCTTAGTGGCGGTTGATAATTAAATCAATCAAGTGGATAATCGAGACTATGCTGTTTATATTAATGATTTGATTAATGATGACCGAGGCTATGAATATTTCAAAAGCTTTTTTCTCGGCTAATAGTGAATCAATTTGACTGAAATTTTCAGCAAATTATCTTTACACTATCTAGTTTTTAACTATTGTAGTGAGAACTGCCATCTCTTTATCTTATCTCCCATAATGTAACTTTAACTTATCCAGACCATAATCAACTGCCAACGCTAGCCTGCGATACTGTCTGGGTTATAATCATATGCTTGATATTGAATCAAAAACTGAATAACCGAAACTTTAGTAATGAAGATTGAGGCTAGGCGGAGATTTCACTCGCATAAGTCTCGGTTCATAGTAGATCATTTTGACTGAAATTTTCAACAAATTCCCTTTACATTATTATCTTTTAATTATTATAGTGAGAACTGCCAACTCTTTATCTAATCTCCCATAATGTATCCTTCAGTTTGCATTATCCGTGCACGTTATACGCTACTTATAATATTTAATGTTTATTTGACAGGCAACCACTAATGTCATTCTTCCGTGACATATTAATAATGTCTCTTACTTTATGAAAACACATAAAGCTTACGCGATTATTATATATGAATTTTTCTAAATTTAAAATGCAAAAACTCTCTTAAGGGCGACACACGTCAAAGCATATTTGTCATCAAATAATCTCGTGGATATCTTGGTCAACATAAACATACAGGGGTTAGAATTAAAAGCAGGAATAACCGGTTTAGTTCCAATAAGTTTATTGTCTAATTTGACTAATGTGTAGAAGATATTCCTCGTGTGATGGTTATATAATGGCTAAAATATGCAAATTTTAATAAGACAATTGCAGTTGAAAATGTACAAATGTACACCGGTCCCAACAACCAACCTTCTCTGTCTCCGCTGTTAAAGCGTGAATGCTGACAGGACTCTCTCAAGCCTGTGTGGGGAAACAAAACAGAAGGTACCGAGACGCCCCCTCCCTGCTACTCTGTTTCGTTCAGTGTCTGCGCTCAGTCGAGATTTTATATGATTAAAGAAATTTAAAATACATTTTTTTTTTATACTTATAACATTTCATCTAAATTACTATTTATTGTTTATTTCGTAGGTTTTTGTCCTTCAACGATCCATTTGATCGGAAAACACATTTATCTTGGAAAAATAATAATTGTACTCTCTCTATGAACTGGATTGAATATTTCTGGTATGCACTCAGATACTCCCCCCCCCCCCCCAAAGACATATGCCCCCTCAGCACTCACCCCCACCCCCACATCCCATGTTGCAATAGCCTTCCTCAGTTTCAACAAAGCTTCGATAATAGTATGCTTAACAACCACGCTACTCCCCTCCCCATTAAACCCCCACACCCCACCCTTCAAACATCTCCTCCTCGTCTCTCAAGACACATAATAGGTTGTATGATACTCCAACATCTCCGAGCTCCGCATATACCGCCACTATTCATAATGACACAACTATATAGATTTACATCGGTGAGTAAAACAATTTAACAAGCAAAATATAACATTAATTTGACTTTACTATTTCTCTTCGATAAAAGTAAATAAAGTTGTGTTACTATGAATATTATACCTCTACTTCTAAATGTCACTCCAGGCATTTACCGTCACTATATTTGACTATTATTGTAGTTACATTATGTGACATAAGGTTTTTTTGACACGGAATAAATGTAAATGACAACACTAATGTCTTTTAAAATAAAACTTCGTAAAAACATTTCGTACAAGATGAATTGACACCCTTATTTTAATGGCATGTTGACTTTAAATCGCTATAATGAAAGACAATGACACAAACTTACATAGATAAAGCTTGTAACTACGCGAAATTTACGATATATGTCTGGAAAATACATGTAGCTGTGGGCCAATTTACCAGATTACTTGTCTCTCTGGAAAGTTAAACATACATAATGTGGGATTAGATAAAGAGGTGACAGTTCCCACTATAATAGTTAAAAACTAGATAATGTTTAGAAAATTTACTGAAAATTTCAGTTAAAATAATTCACTCTGACCCGCAAATTTAGCGATCGCAGTTTGGGCCCAGTCTCGGTCATCATTACTAAAGTCCGTACGATAAAAAACACATTATCTCGATTATCCATTTCTTGATTTAATCATGAATGACCACTCAGCAGCAGATCAGATCTTAATCCAATGAATATCGCAGGTTGGCGATGACATCGAGAGTTGATTATGATGTGTATGAATTAATTAATAATTTAGATAACATTTCAGGCCCAAAGAAAAACTTGCAATAGGCAGATTTAGCTCTAGCATAATGTATGTTTAATTAATTTAAAGAAACGAGTAAGAATATTGATCATATATAAACAACAAAGCACCAATGTCTTTTTCCCCTCGATTATCCGACGCAAAGTTGTTCTTGGAGCAACTGTATTCCTTCTCCCATTCAATGCGAATGATCCACCAAACTCAACATCGAGTCAGTTACCGCCTTTGTGCCCTGTGAGATGGTCAGATTATGCAGACAACTAGTGTCTAGATCATCCTAAAATGAAAACTCATTCATCCTTTACAAACACGCTACAAAATCGCGGTTGTTTGAAAATTTACACAAAATCTACTGTATACACAAAGTGCCAATTGGCGGTTATTTAGGGCAGTTATTTATGGAAGCGTATAGGGGTCAATAGCGCGATAGATACCACAATATTAAGTTGATAATAAGTCAATATATTGTAATTTTTCTGACGATTTTATCTCTGAAAAGGCAATTTTTGCCAAGTTAATTGAATAACTCGCTAATTTGCATGTTGTCATTTTGTTTTAGGTGCACAAGTCGACGTAGCCCACGGCAATATTTTGCGAATATGTCGTAGCGCACGGCAATATTTTGCGAATATGTCGACATATATTACGGCGAAATGGAATATGTCGCCAAAGCTTCCGAATAGCAATATCTTACCGCAAACGTGTACATTAAAGGCGAAATGGGGACATAAAACATAGCGTGTTGACTCAATTACCTCGGCAAAAATTAGCTTTTCAGAGATATAATCATCAGAATAATCACAATATGTTGACATAATACCAACTTAATATTGCGGTATATATCGCGCTATTGACCCCTATACGCTTCCATAGTTATTTGCACCTTACCCCCGGTTAGATCAATCGATTGTACGAACAAACTACTGCTTATTATAGTGGGTGTGTCTTTCAAATCACCTGTGGTTAAATAATACCCGATATATCACATGATAGCTTCCATTTTGGTATTTCTCAATGTAAAAGTTTGCATGCATATCAGTGATGCAAGACAGAACTTTCTGAATTGTTAGAATATTTTGTTTAACCAGGGATGATTTCAGCCAAATAGCCCAAATCACCTCTTGTTCAATAATAACCATTCCACAAAAGATATATCCCGATATCAAACATGGTAGCTTCCATTTTGATATTTTCCAATGTAAAAGTTTATTTGCAATTTAAGCCCCCGTCAGACCGGAGTGGTGACCCTACTGCGTTCTGCGACCGAATGGCGGCCTGGAAATACACAAGGTCGTCGGCAAGCGTGAACACAACGCGGAAAAATGTCCCAAAATTACAAACTTAAAAAAGTCGCGTTCTTACTGCGACCTGTGCGTTTATATAGCATTCTCGCGGCGGGTTCGTCACGATCTCTCCGCGCTTATGGCGTTTCGATTGAGACCTATAAGCTTGGCAACGGCTGTCATCGCGAACCCACGTCGCTCAACCACACGTCTTATCTGGGCTACACGTGCGTTTTCACCACGTGATCACGGCGACTATGCAAACTGGTTAGATTTGTTTTCGAAATTTCAAGATGACCTTTGAATCGCCTGTTTTCAAAGCAAGTCATACATGAAAAGCATGGTCGCGAATAATGCAAGCAAGCTTGGTAACCGCGCCATGGTCGTATTAAGAACTCCATACACGTTGTGGGAACCTCATAACATCGCCATATGCTTTAGAGGTAGCCCCTTGAGGTCGTGATGCAGTCGCGCAACAGATGTGGAGTCATCGTAACATCGCCATGACAACGCCATAAGGACTCAGAGCGCTTGGTGGGGTCGCGGTCAACGCGTGAGGGTTGTGGTGAAGACGCCATGAAGGCACCGTTGCAAATGTTACCATTTTCGCAAGCAGCGTCTTTTCCACGTGTGTACTGCGCGTGTGCTAAGTTAATAGAGATGTTACCACGCTTATCTCGCGACCATCGCGACCCACCACGTTCTCTCGGTTTTCCAGGTCATATGGGAGGACCTTGGCGTTTGCTTTGAACTCGTTCGCGGTTACCAAGCGATCGTTGACGACCATGGAGACCACAGCACGATATCTAGTGTTTCCACCGCGCTTTTACCACGCTTATGGCGATCTTGACTCGCTCTGAGACCATTTTTTGTCGCAGTAGAAGCCCAGTAAGGACGCAACCCCAGTTTGACGGGGGTATAAGTGATGCATGACAGAACTTTTTATTTAACCGGGGGTGATTTCAGCCACATAGCTGTTCTGGTGTGACGAAAATCGAAGGTTCTGTGTACTCATTGCGTATATATGACTAGCCCGTTGTGCCGCTGTCAGGGTAACGTCTCCCTCATAGCAGTCCATATCATTTGTGCATTAGACAATCTGGTTGAAGTGAAGGATTAGTCAATGGTATTTTAGTATGAGTTCTTGCACGGTACATGAAGATATATCTGACCGGTTGTACTAGCAGATCTTTTCCCTATGACGTCAGATTAATCAATCAGCGTTGACGTTTCTATTGGTTTACCTATACAGTTCCGTGCAAGATACCGTTTCATTGGCTAATCCCTCACTTCAACCAGGACACCGGTAATATACTAACTCTTCCAGATCCTAATGTAATAGAGACAAATAAAAGGTTGCGTATTAGTAGATGACGGATGTTATGTTTATATTTTTAAAGCTTTAACGTATCGACTTGTTGGTGGACGAAGCCAACTTGAAGGACGAGTGGAGGTTTTATACAATAATACATGGGGCACCATTTGTGATGATTACTGGGGACCGGAAGAAGAAATGGTTGTGTGTCGACATCTTGGATACAATCCGTATGTAGTATATACTTATATATCTAGCTCATTTCTATAATCCGCTAAGCCGCCAATACCCAGTAAATTAAATTAAAGATTATGTAAATAAGGGACCAATCTGTCCATTGCAGGCCTTTCTTTTGACGTCAATTGTTATATAAATTATTAATTAGACATGTTTTTTGCATGACAAGCGCATAATAAAATGTTATATAAATTATTAATTAGACATGTATTCACATGACAGGCCAATATTAAAACCTTTAAACAATCGGATGATCGTGATTTTGAATCGATTGAATCACAAAATTGGATTTAAAATTCGAAAATCAAGACTTTGTTTATTATCGGAACAACGGCAGCAGTGATAACCAAGGCTACATTATTATTTGTCCTGTAACGTCCTACGTCCTTCAGAATAAAGGAATGAAGTAATTTGATTGCAATTTGCAATATATGTATGTCCTTTTCATTATCTATTCGGGTGGGGGTGCAATGGTTAGCGCGTGTGCGCTGTATCATAAAACCTGTCATTGAGTTAACTGGCGTGGTTTCGAATCCCCGGTTGTACGTTACAAAGAGTGGGGTCGCCTGTCCAGCCTCGTTGGTTTTCTCTGGTTCCTCAAGTTTCCTCCCACTGCTAAAATTAAACCACATAATAGTCCCGAAATGACCTAGTTTGAGTCGAGTGGACATTAAACAAACCCCATTTCTCTCTCTCTCTTTCTCTCTCTCTCTCTCTCTCTCTCTCTCTCTCTTTCTCTCTCTATCTCTGTTTCTCATTATCTATTCTTAAACTATTATAGCCAAAACGGTCAGCACATTATCTAAATTTTACCTCATGTCGCTTTAATAAAATCTAATCAGAATTACGATACTGTGTGTTATATATAAAAAAATCCCACCAAGATTCATTTGAATCCCTTAAAAACTAATCTGAAAGATAAATCTTTTAACGGAATATCAGCCCATCTACTTCATTCCTCGAGAATAGAACTCTGTCTTAAATAGCCGCCATAATGAACATTATTATACTGTTTTGTAATGTCAGCCAACTAAAGTGTCTGCTCTCAAAGCTAATTGTAGTCAGGTATCCTGACAAGGAAATGCGTACCATAGATCAATAATCTCCAGACAGTTGGCATTGAAATTAAAAGTAGACAATAGCACGATCATAATAGCACGATGACCGGGCACGGTTTTCATCATAGCAGGGATGTATAAGTACGACGGTCCTCGTAGCACGGATAAACGGGCACGATGGTCCTCACAGATGTTCGGGTACGATTGTCCTCATAGCACGGATGAGCGGGCACGGTTGTCATCATAGCAGGGATGTATAGGTACGATGGTCCTCGTAGCACGGATAAACGGGCACGATGATCCTCATAGCAAAGATGTTCGGGTACGATGGCCGGGTACGAATGTCCTCATAGCACGGATGGTCATCACAGCATAGATGTAGGGACACGAATGTCCTCATAGCACGCTCCATATCCGTCACTATTATAATATGTTTTGTTATGTATTAAAGGACAGGCATTAAAGAGTTTTTCGGTTCAGGTTTGGGGCCTATCTGGTTGGATGATGTTCTTTGTACCGGCTCGGAGGCTTCTTTAGCGGACTGTAAACATTCTGGATGGCAGAGACATAACTGTGATCACCGAGAAGATATTTCTGTCGTATGTAAAGGTTAGTTCGTTTTCAAAGTAAGGTGGACTGGGTGACCGTAGGTCCGTCATTAGGTCAGGTGGCGTGGTTTCGATTTCCACCTCGCATCTCCAACCTTGTGGGTTTTTACTGGGTTACTAAATAACCTTAAGCGCAATCAATGGCGGGGTTTAGATACCCCCTCTTCTGCCCGACCTCGTGGGCGTCCACTAGGTCCCACGCAAAACTAAAGATTATTACGCACAAGCGATTTATTATTATTAATTTATTATTGGTATTATTATTATTATTATTATTTTATTAAAGACGTGGAGTATCGGCTTGTAGAAGGTTCGGGTTCACATGAAGGAAGAGTTGAGGTATTTTTCAACAACCAGTGGGGAACAGTTTGTGATCACGGTTGGGGCGAATCCCAAGCCAGAGTGGTCTGTAAACAACTAGGTTTTGAAACGTAAGTACGGTCTTTTTAATTTTTCCATACAGTCGGCATACATTTTACTATTAGAGTAGAGTTAAAGGGGGGTAATTTGGTGAAATTGGTAAGCAAGTTGAGTTTGGTGCACTAATATATGGAAATATACTGAACAAGGCTCGAAATTCTCTCCATAAAGATGTGCCCATCATCTCCTTCACTTTGGTTTGCTTCTCCCTAAAGGTTGTTATGTAACCTACCAAGAAAGTGTAAGCCTATCCTATTCGACATACGACACAAGTGCAAATTACATTTATTCAGTACTTTTCAATTAGTTAAACGTATTGTCATTTCATCTTCTACTGTATTGCAATTGACTGTAAACTTTCAGTACCCAGGCTAAAGCCTATCCGCTTGCCCATTTTGGAGAAGGATTTGGACCTATATGGTTAGATGAAGTGTCGTGTACTGGTAGCGAGTCGTCCTTGGCAACATGTAGACACCGCGGATGGGGAGTACATAACTGCAGTCACAGCGAGGATGCGTCGGTTGTATGTAAACGTACGTATTATAGCTATTCACAAATTGAGAGAGAGAGAGAGAGAGAGAAAGATGACACAAACTATGTTATTTCGGGACTAACATATGGTTTAATTTCATTTCAATAATTCTCTTGGGGGTCTTAAGCAGTGGGAGGACCCGGAGAAAACCCACGAGGTCGGATGTATTTATATAGCATAGTCGTTATCTAGTTGTTCGACAGGGACACAAAATCAAGATGTATACAATAAACAGATAAAGAGTAGGCGGAAACGCCGTTTATAGATCCCTTGGTGGGGGTAGGGAGGGAGCGACACGGGTACCAAGGAGGGTGTACCTAGTTGTTCGACAGGACGTAAAATCAAATGAGTACGTTGACTGACACGAAGGATCACATGACAGAAAAAGAGTAGGCGAGAACGCCGATTGTTCCGGAAAAGTATCCTAACTCGCAATAACAAAAATACAGATAACTATTCATTGATTTGAGTTGTTGTGTATGCTATTGCAGGTGTTAGCTATAGACTGGTGGATGGTGGTGTACCACATGCTGGTCGAGTGGAAGTCTTCCATAATAATCAGTGGGGCACAATTTGCGATGATGGCTGGGGAGTAGAGGAAGCTGCGGTGGTCTGTAGCCAACTTGGATTTAATCCGTAAGTTATGATTGATTAAATTATCAACTCCATTTTCATTTTTATATGAGCCATTGGTGTATTTGTATTACCCCAGAGTGATCTATGGTGTCTGTGTATTGCCCCATAATGAGTCATGATATATGAGCCATGTGGTTATGTGTATTACTCCAGAATAAGTCATGGTATTTGAACCATGGTCTATAAGCCATGGGTGTATGTATATTAACCCAAAATGGACCACGGGTCGCGTATCACGATATTTCCCGACTAACTTATGGTTTATTTTTATTTCAATAGTTGGCTTGCGCATTGGGTTCTCTAACAGTGGGAGGAAACCTAGAGGACCCGGAGAAAAACCCACGATGATGGACACAGGCGACCCGGTTCCTTGTTCCATTTTACGCACAATCGTGAATTTAAACCACCCCGTTTGGCTCAATGGCAGACCATGTTGTTCAATACACCACCCACGCCCTAACTATTCGGTGTTTTTGGAGATCTTGCTCAGAAAGTTAATCTGATCAACTTTACTTTACCCATGCTGTTAACAATGTGTTTATATTCCAGTGGTGTAAGTAAGGCGTATTTTGGTCCAGGCAGTGGGCCCATCTGGTTAGATGATGTAGTTTGTTCTGGAGCTGAAAAGTCGATAACTGATTGTCGACATACTGATTGGAGTGTTCATAACTGTGATCATAGAGAAGACGTGTCCGTTGCATGCAAACGTAAGTGTCGGCATATAGAATGTAGTCACTGATATGGAAGACCAAACAGCTCTTTGTTCAGTGTTCCTTTCCCTTATTTCTTAGTTCATTTTCCTTAATTCTTATTTCTGTATTCATAGATATCTAGAGATCGACACAAATCTGGTCATTTCGGGACTAAAATATGGTTCAATTTTATTTTAATAAGTTGCTTGTGAGTAGGGGTGGGTGAGCGGAGAAAACACCTACTCTTTCACGTATGTCTTCATTAGCCCAGCCAGAGTAGAGCAGTAGGAATTCACTTATTTTATTGGCTCCATTTAGTTATATTTAAGTTCACAGCAGTCTCTAACCTAATTATTTTCTTCAGCTGTCACATATCGTCTGGTCAACGGTACAGGAAGACATGAAGGACGGGTTGAAGTGTTCTTTAACAATGCCTGGGGAACCATTTGTGGTTACGGTTGGGGAGATGAAGATGCAGCAGTAGTTTGTAATGAACGTGGATTCAGCTCGTAAATATACCATTACGTACATGAACGGAAATGAAATTAAATAAGAGTTAACGTCCTACTTGTCTCAGGACGGATGCTGTACGGTGTCCAGACTGTGGCGTTTTCACCTCCTCGTCATCGAATTCCACCTGTCCTGGAATCTTTGACGTGTACGCCAACGACTACACGAGTAGGCCATTCCCGTTTGTTCGTCACATTTCAGACGCTTGCCAATCCAAGCTGCTCTTAAGTTACTTAATTTATTAAAAGACAGCTTTATGATTAATATTCGCTACATACCCAGTGAATGTTATCCATAAAGCTGTCTGTTATTTATCGCCTTTACAAAATGCCGTTCAAAGATACTTAACATATTGTTCTCGGATGAACTGTGAAGAACGCTCTCACTATGGTAATCTCGAGATGGCGATAAAGTTCTTATTCTCACGTAATTTTAAGACCATTTACGCGGGTTTTTTTTTTTGTTTTTTGGGTTTTTTTTCTGTCTAAATGATAAGCAGTCTCTGGAGGCTGTGCACTAGGGATATGCCCTATAAAGCACCTTTTACAGTCAATTTTTCAAATGGAGTGAACGTATAGAGTGCAGGTGTCCGCAGTGACCACCCTCGGGGTTCCTGTGACTATATAAGCCATTCCCCGATTGTTCTGTAAGAGAAAGTAGTATCTATATTGTTTTCTTGTATAATTGACACCGAAAAACACACCTCTAAGGTAAGTTCAATCATCATCTTATCATTACATTATTTTATAGAGCCGGGGCTGAAGCTAGAAGTGGGGCGTATTTTGGAGAAGGTGTTGGGTCTATCTGGTTAACAGAAGTAGCTTGTGCTGGTATAGAACCAACTGTAGGTGAATGTAGTCACCCTGACTGGGCTGTTCACAACTGTACGCATGAAAATGATGCTTCAGTTATCTGTAAATGTAAGAATCAATTAAATTGTAATAGAATAGCGTGAAGTAACAGAGACAGAGACGACCATGCTCCTTGTCACATACAACCGGAGAATCGAAACAACGCCAGTTTACTCAACGACAGTAATTGAGGGGGGGGGGTAAAGCGCACGTTATGGCCTACTCTTATCTCTTTGGACATTAAATTCATTTCAGAATGTAAGCTTTGCCAAGAAACCAATTTAAAATATTTACAAATTAAATCAAGCCATTTGACCAAGCAAATCATGGTTGCAATCAATTCGTGGATTCAATAAAATCATGAATTCAATCAAATCACGTATTCAATCAATTCATGGATTCAATCAAATCATGGATTCAATCAATTCGTGGATTCAATCAAATCAAAGGAATCAAAGGATTTGACTGAAATGGAATGAAATTGTTTATGTATTTATCTATTATAGATGGTCCTGGTGAACTCCTTATTAGTTCAGCAACAGAAATAATGGTAGTGGAAGGTCAACAACTGATTAATATGAAAGAAGGCGATAATATATCATTATCGTGTGCAACCGAATGTGTTCCGGTGTGTCTGATAGACTGGTATAAGACTTCTGCTGATAATATTTACAGCGACCCACTACCGTCTATTAATGGGAAACTGACTCTAACTGATGTCAATAAAAACCAGAGTGGAAGCTATTATTGCATCGCGGTTAACCCGGATGTACTTGGGTCAACTCAAACCAAGGCAATCATCTTAAATGTTATCTGTAAGTATGCTGCCGTGGTTAGCTCCCATTGCGAAGCCTAACGCGATATAATTGCGGTATGGTGTCCCCACCTTTATATTGCTATGGTTAGTTCCTAACGTGGTATAATGACAGTATAACAGCCTACACTCTCCCATGGTTGTAATTAGTTCCCATTGCGAAGCCTAATGCGATGTAATGGCATTGTGACAGCCACCACGCTCCTATGGTTGTAGTTAGCTTCCATATTACGAAACATAACGCGATATAATGGCGGTATGATAGCCTCCACTCTTCTGTGGCAGTGGTTAGATCCCATGGGGAAGCCTAACGCAATATAATGGCGGTATGGTAGCCTCCACCTTCCTATGGCCGTGGTTAGTTCACATTACGACGCCTAGCGCTATAAAATGACGGTGTGATATCCAACACGTATCTATGGCCGTGGATAGAGAGAAAGAGAGGGAGAGAGAGAGATGGGTTACGTCCACTCGACACGATCTATAGGTCATTCCGTATCTAACATATGGTTCAATTATATTTCAATATTTTGCTTGCGTGTAGGAGTTTTAGCTGTGGGAAGAAACCGGAGTACCCAGAGAAAACCCACGAGGCTGGACAGGCGACCCTACTCCTTCACACGCACAACCGGAGTATCGAAAGATATTAAAGGTAGACGGCCCATTTTGCCATAGCTCATAACGACTAATTACATAGCGAATTCCCTTACCCTTTTAGTTATTCAATCTGATGAATTAGTGGTAATTTAAAATAGTTCATGCACACGATTGTATTTATTTATTTTATTTTCTACCATTTTATGTTTTGATTAGATGGACCGAACGACATCCAATTAACCTTACTGAGTGATATTCTGGCCATGGAAGGGGAGATAAAACGATTGAATATAATGGCAGGCCAGAACATATCTGTAACATGTTATACTGATTGTTATCCCACGTGCTTGATTAACTGGTATAAGAGCACCACGGTCAGAGATCCTCTACCAACCCTTAAAGGGCAACTGAGTCTGACGAAAGCCAACCGAAATCAGAGTGGTTTTTATTATTGTTCAGCCATTAACCCTGTAATACGAAATCAAGTTAAAACGAAATCTGTAGATGTGGAAGTCATTAATGTAAGTATTTGCGTTACAAGTTACCATAGCAACATAAATCAAACAGATTCTGGTGAAAAGATCTTCATAACTAGGGAACATTCGTTATAAAATGTTTACTGTTGTTTTCCTGTTTCAATTTGAGTATAGCCTGCCCCACCTCCTCACTCACCCCCTCCGACCCATCCCCGTGGTCTTATATTTTTTTATTTATTACTTACATTGTCCATTTAACTCAATGGTTCTCAACCTTTTTTTGCAATCGGCAAATGGCGGCACACCTGGCTAAATAAATATTTGAATTTTGCAAAGTAAAAACATGGCAAGTCATAGACGACATACAATCGTAGACACAGACTAGTCATAGACACATAGAATGACTCAAACTATCTAAGAACGGCCATGTTTCGAATTTCATCAGTCAAATAGATGACTTCTTTAGTGAAAAATTTTCTTAGTGTGCCACACATAGGAAGATCTCGCGGCACACTGGTTGAGAATTACTGGTGTAACTTGTCCTGTCCACATGTTTGTCTTATAGGGTTTGGTTTTGGTGTAGTATGACTTATTATTCAATAAGACATGAAAATACATTAAAGCCCCAATAACACTCTTGTTGTAACTGAAAAATATGTCCCAATCTTCATTCTGGTCAACAAATCGTATTATTTTAGAATATTCCAATTAAATGATGATATAAATTTCATCTTAACACACCTAATTTAAAAAATTGGAAAAATTCAACCAATTGATTTGAAAAGTCTAACGTAAACCTTTTCAAATGTGACTTGAATTTTAAAATATTTTCGAACCCTCTGGACAAGTAAAATAGGTTGTAATGGATAATTTACACAACAGGTAGGACATTTAAACATCTAGTACTTAGAATAAGGGTATTATTTATTTTCTGGAGCTACCAAGCCAGCAAGAATGTTATTGTCCCTTTAATTACTGCCAACGACGGCTACAATCGCCGTAATGATGCTTATGTTAGGGACGGATCCAGGAATTTTTCCAGGAGGGAGTTTGCCAGGTTTCTGTTAAGGAAATCTGCCATCATCGGCCCTAAATTATATAGGCATATATAAACAGAGAAATCATTTTTATAATGATGTAGGATCACTTTGTGATGTAATTGCATAGATGCAAGGCATTATTTTTTTTAATGCAGCTGAGCAGGGTGGAGTTTGTCCCCCCCCCCCCGGATCCGCCCCTGTTATATATACTACAGTTTTGTACACTTGTTTTGCAGAGTTATATATACTACAGTTTTGTACACTTGTTTTGCAGAGGCTGTTGAACTGATGTCGGTCGTGGGTGTATGTGGTAATACTATATTTAGTAATCGGGTTTAAAACGCCGACATAGTTTCAAGCTCAAGATACCAAGAGCTCATCTATTCGACTATATATATTTTTAATTAATAATAATAAAATACAATTCTGTAGTCTTAATTTATATGGATTGTTCTAGATATATCTTAGTGGATATAATTGGTTAATTCTGTGTGGAAAACGCTTAGCAATATCCGGGTACTATGCAACTGTTACCTTTCGACGAAAGCAATGGTGCTGGACAGGGGCAAGCTGGCCAGGCGCAGTATCTTTCGGACGTGACGAAATACCAAAGTCCCGTATACACGTTGGCATGCACGAAAATTAAACTTGGTTTATTCTGAGTGGAAAAGCTCCCATGAATATATGTCCCTGTACTGCTGCTGTTCTTAGTGTTTAACATCCACTTCCACCGATGGTGATATCGCAGACAAGCTGTCTTATGTGGCTGTTGGGGGGAAAACATTAGTAACCGGATTAAACCCACTAGAGCCACATACGCTTATACCAGAGATTGGAAGCGCGACCACAATGCAAAGCGCGACATTATGCTACTGTGGCCTTTGAGGGGGTGTGATGGCTCAGTGAAGTCGGCTAGGGAACCCGTGTTCGGTCCTCGTCCTGCGTATGACAATATCAAGTTCATTACGTGGTGAAATAGAATGAGGTTTTAACAAATATTTCAGTTAGTTTATTTCTCCGTAACATGACCACGTGGGAGCGACTTTAAATCACCCAGTCTAGTATATCCTGATCTAGATTTCGAACCATGTCACAAGACAAGGGAGGTAACGCATGAAAGCACTCTAGCCAAGTTTATTGTTTCCATAAAAAATTCAAATGAATTAATCTAAGACAAGTAATTATAGAACAGCACCCATTTAGGCGTTATAATATATTTTGTAGTTAAATTTCTCGAATATTAAATTCTTTTAGCCAATGAATAAATTCCTCCTGCTGTATCAGCATCAGGGAAAGGGGAAATATCCCCACTACCTTTAGCATCAGCATCAGGAATAGCCGAATAATCTTCAACAGAATAATGGATTATATCCGCCATACTCGGCAGCTCCTGTCCACATCCAATATAATTGTAGTCACCACCGTCCAGACCAGTGTCACTGTGCCCATGACTTTCTCCGATATGGTGGTAGTCATCACTTTCCAGACTGTATGTATCTTCACTGATAAAATGAGATTGTTTTCCTCCTAGGTGGTGGTAGTTATCTTCCTCGGTGGTAAACAAACCAACATGGTTATAATTACAATCGGGGGCAGCGGTTGTCTTATCAGAGTTAATTCCCTTTAAATAGTTGTAATCCCCATCTGTCGTCAAGACGTCCACGCCAATATGATCATAATTGTCGTCCCTTCTGGATGGTTTTGCCACTATTACATCATAGTTATCACTAGAGGTCAGCTGTGTAGTAGTTGAGCTCGTGTTGTTGTACGACTCTAGTTCAAAGTATACAGGAGAGATTGATGCGGGTAAAGTCGTAGTTACTTCAGTGTCAACAGTGGACTCAATATGGACATTGTTTGGTGATATTGGATCTATTCGTTGTCTCCTTGAAGTAACAAATTTAAAAGCAACCATATTCAGTCAATTAATTTATGACAACGCTAGCGTTTATATGACTATTTCTAATTCTAGAGAATTCAATATATATTCTTATTTAAATCTACATTTAATTCAGGCGGATAATGAAACAAAACTTATATAAACAATATCTTATTAGTAAAAAAAATGGCAACAACAAAATATCAGTAGAATTCACAATAAACTTACCTTTTAATGAGAAATACACAAACGCCAACTATTACACCTACTACTAGAACCCCAACAATCCCACCAACAATACCTCCTACATCTGTTTTAAACAAATACATAGAGATAATTAAATCATAAATTGCTTCTTTTGTTTGAAAAAAAAGGCCCCCCAAAAACTTGATATTCGAACATGGACAGTATCCAATACGACATATATATAAAACAAATATATACCGATACATAATTATTCCTTTTAAAATAAAGAATAACCACAATACATGAACATGAAACGTTTCTAACACGACATTTTCAAGATACCGTATTGAGGAATAACTTTATTTATTAGTCTTTACAAAGGACAACTCGTCGTTTTTGTTATTCGCTGCCACCACCCCTGTCCGTCTACATACCAATTTGCCTGCCCGTTCACAATTCTTGTTCGACTATTACTAAGAAGAAATTCACAGACGTGCAACAATTTTATTCATCGTTACCACCAATGTCGCGTAAACCCTGAAAACTCTTTACAGACCACTGTTTCTTTCATATAGATAATTGTCCTATTTCTATAATAATATCATGATTTTCACAACGACCAAATGACTAGTCTCTGTCATCCAACAAAAATATTCTACGAATATTACTCTGGATGCGTTGTCAACATCACTCGGAAAATCACGACAGATTCCGCAACGTTCCAGAACCTACATCTAGTCTCGGCTGTATGACAGTAAGTGATGTGTACCTACGCCTATATATTTGCGATGCGGATACCGGCTTACTTTAACAGGAAAACTTGACGCTATTACAAAAAAACAAGACATCATGGGCACAGCCATGTTTCATCCGGGACCTTTAAAGTAGTTGCAAGACACCATGGGCACTGCCATGTTTCATCCGGGACCTTTAGAGTAGTTCCAATATGGCGGAATTCGTCATACAGCCGAGTCTAGATGTAGGTCCCGAAATCTGTCGGATTGCCGAGTGTTGTCAACAATGGAGAAAAATCGGTCATTGACTAGATTATCCGGTCTTTTACAATGTCATAAACAGCGTCTTAGGCAGGTGACTCGTCCTAAAACAAGGTAATGACGCGTGAACTTAATCTAAGAGTGGCATTTCAAATAATCCATTTGATTTCATGCCAGCAACACTCTTAATTTTTTGATTGTAAAATTTCTCTCTTCATGGGCCTTATCAATGTTTTTAAAATTTAATACTAATTCGTCGTCACGATTCATGTTTGTTTATATTAATGCAAGAATTATGGGGTTTATTTCGGGAAGGGGCGCAACGCTTACTTGACTTGGCCAGAAGATACTGGATAATCAACCACATTAAAAATCACACCCGCGGTTACGCATGGGCAATGGAATTTGCGTCAAATATTGACAACGGTCGAAGAGAGAGAGAGAGAGAAATGGGGTTTAACGTCCACTCGACACAAACTAGGTCATTTCGGGACTAACATAATATGGTTTAATACTAGGAGGTCTTGGGCGAGAGCTGATTAAACATTGATGAGAGTTGATTTACCCTGTAAATAAATGTTCTTAGAAAAAACAACAATTCTCTAGTTCTACTTTGATCGTGTGTAGAAATTTGGTTGGGCATTGGATCATTTGGCTGTGACGTTAAATCATGATTTTGGGTTGATAAATTAGGGGTAATGGTTACTGAACTTGAAGGATTGTTTGATGTTGATCCGCTAGAGTTAGCATTGCTTGTTTGTGTCGTTGAAGCTTGTCTTTCTTCATAAGAAGTAGAGCCAGAAGTATGGGATGTAGCTTCGGAAGGTGTTGATGAAGTAGAGCCAGTACTATGTGATATAGTCTCAAAAGTTGTTGATGACGTAGAGTCAGTAGGATGGGATGTTGTCTCGGAAGGTGCTGATGAAGTAGAGCCTGTAGGATGTGATGTTGTCTCGGAACGTGCTGATGAAGTAGAGCCTGTAGGATGTGATGTTGTCTCGGATGGTGTTGATAAAGTAGAGCCTGTAGGATGTGATGTTGTCTCGGAACGTGTTGATGAAGTAGAGCCAGTATGTGACGCAGTCTTGGAATGTGTTGGTGAAGTAGAGCCAGTATCTGATGCAGTTTCGTATGGTGTTGATGAAGTAGAGCCAGTATGTGATGTAGTCTCGGAAGGTGTTGATGAAGAAGCTGTAAGATAAGCATGTTTACCTGTTAAAACAAATGAAAGGATTAGAGCCAAGCGTCTACTTACTTGCATGGCAACATATTTTAGTCCTGGGATGCACCAGTATGTCAAGACTCCTACCCCATGTTGCTAAACATTAGGAGATTGAAATCGATTTGGTACGAAAGCTAATATCTACAGTACAATGCTGCAGACCACTAAATCACACAACGCTCATTTGTCAATAGCAAAACAATTCAATAAACGCGAAAAATAAATTTCTTTTAGTTATATTTTAACAGAGTATGAATGCAAACACCAATAATATTAAAATTCAGTAGATACTGTGTAAGCTTAGACATAAAATGAGAACAGTTTTATAGTGTGGTATTATTTACGTTATGCATTATAATTTATTTAATATTTCTTCCAAACTGTAAAGAAGTGTACTTACTTATTGTATTACATTCATATTTTATCTTGATGTAAGAATACTCATTCGCTAGAATATACATTGGAGTTCCATTACAGATTTGTTGTATTTTTGCCAAAAGAGTCTGTAGTGTCTTGTGTTGTTTACAACATGTTTTATTATAACAGTGTGTATCACAACGAAAACAACATGCTTGTCTATAATCAAATGTTACATTAGTTATTGATAGAACCTGTCCACCAGTGCAGGATAGGTTTTGTTTAGCACAACCTAATGTTGCAATACAACATGCAGTAATTTCTATTGTTTCTGAAATGTAAACGAGAACACGTTAATTTGTTGACCTTTCGCCACAGAACTAGGATGTGGTGTAGTCTCAGAAGGTGTTGATGAAGTTGAGTCAGTATGTGATGTAGTCTCGGCAGGTGCTGATGAAGAAGCTGTAAGGTAAGCATGTTTACCTATTAAAACAAATGAAGGGATTAAAGCCAAGCGTCTACTCTGCACAATTATATGTCACTTACATGACAACATATTTTATTCCTGGGATGCACCAGTATGTCAAGATCCCTACCCCATCTTGCTAAACATTATGAGATTGAAATTTGGTACGAAAGCTAATATCTACAGTACAGCGCTGCAGACCACTAAAGCACACAACGCTCATATGTCAATAGAAAAACAATTCAATAAACGCGAAAAATAATTTTCTTTTAGTTATATTTCAACAGAGTATGAATGTAAACAACAATAATATTAAAATTCAGTAGATACTGTGTAAGCTTAAACATAAAATGAGAACAGTTTTATAGTGTGGTATTATTTACGTTATGCATTATAATTTATTTAATATTTCTTCCTAACTGTAAATAAGTGCACTTACTATTTGTATTACATTCATATTTTATCTTGATATAAGAACAATCATTCACTAGAATACAAATTGAAGTTCCGTTACAGATTTGTTGTATTGTTGCCAAAAGAGTCTGTAGTGTCTTGTGTTGTTTACAACATGTTGTATTATAACAATGTGTATCACAACGAAAATAACATCCTTGTCCATAACCAAATGTTACATTAGTTTTTGATAGAACCTGTCCACCAGTGCAGGTTAGGTTTTGTTTAGCACAACCTAATGTTGAAATACAACATGCAGTACTTTCTATTGTTTCTGAAATGTAAACGAGAACACGTTAATTTGTTGACCTTTCGCCACAGAACTAGAATGTGGTGTAGTCTCAGAAGGTGTTGATGAAGTTGAGTCAGTATGTGATGTAGTCTCGGGAGGTGCTGATGAAGTTGAGTCAGTATGTGATGTAGTCTCGGGAGGTGCTGATGAAGAAGCTGTAAGGTAAGCATGTTTACCTATTAAAACAAATGAAGGGATTAAAGCCAAGCGTCTACTCTGCACAATTATATGTCACTTACATGACAACATATTTTATTCCTGGGATGCACCAGTATGTCAAGATCCCTACCCCATCTTGCTAAACATTATGAGATTGAAATTTGGTACGAAAACTAATATCTACAGTACAGGGCTGCAGACCACTAAAGCACACAACGCTCATATGTCAATAGAAAAACAATTCAATAAACGCGAAAAATAATTTTCTTTTAGTTATATTTCAACAGAGTATGAATGTAAACAACAATAATATTAATTAAAATTCAGTAGATACTGTGTAAGCTTAAACATAAAATGAGAACAGTTTTATAGTGTGGTATTATTTACGTTATGCATTATGATTTATTTAATATTTCTTCCTAACTGTAAATAAGTGCACTTACTATTTGTATTACATTCATATTTTATCTTGATATAAGAACAATCATTCACTAGAATACAAATTGAAGTTCCGTTACAGATTTGTTGTATTGTTGCCAAAAGAGTCTGTAGTGTCTTGTGTTGTTTACAACATGTTGTATTATAACAATGTGTATCACAACGAAAATAACATCCTTGTCCATAACCAAATGTTACAATAGTTATTGATAGAACCTGTCCACCAGTGCAGGTTAGGTTTTGTTTAGCACAACCTAATGTTGCAATACAACATGCAGTACTTTCTATTGTTTCTGAAATGTAAACGAGAACACGTTAATTTGTTGACCTTTTGCCACAGCGCTATATTACCAAACATCCGTAAAATTCTCGTATTCAAAATATTTAGAGACATTGCGTCACAGACGTTTTCAAATTGGCGGCAAAAATCTTATATTGAAGATATGTATGGCCATTGAGGCACAAAAAGTTTTACAATATTTATAGTTGAATAAACCATTCTTGTGATTTTTGACAGTGATTGTTATACACCGTGTCAGTATCTTAATATTCTAATCCACCCAAACGAAAGGATATTTAATTTTACATGGAGACGTGATAACCATGGGGTAGAATAAAAGAAAACACACTTCCTGTAAAGAGAACTTTATAATTCCAACAGATAAATGCATGTTAATTATGGAATGAGAAACACACACGGATACTGATTACGATTTAAAATAGTTTGGAATTCGAGTTAATAAAAGCATAATAATATGATGTTACTGAATAGTCGTAACTAGCAAAAAACAAATATTGTGTTATAAGGCAGAACGGACTATTTTCGGCTACATCATAATTATTAAATCTTTTTTAAATCCAGCTACATTGCCATCCTATATATATTGTTTCAACAGATGTCACATTTACATTTGAGAACAATTTTCTCTACTAATAAAACTGTGATTTTTATAAAAGTTTGTCTTTTATTGTTTCATTTTGGGACTCCATTACCTGTCCCTAACATTAATATACGAAAGCCACTTGGCATACTTGTATATTCGCTTCATGGCAACGCCATTCTTTCTATTCTTACTTACATTAAGAAAGTGTAATGTGGCAAGCTTCACCCTTGATTTGTGCAGTCTCTATAATAAAATGTGAGAGATTGTTTAACATAATGCCATTTTGTGCAACAATTCTTTATAGTTTACCTGTTGTTGTCACGTGTATCAGGTAACAGCAAAACAATAATTCTGTAGTTATTCTAATTAACATGTTGCTCATCTTTTTTATACACACAACACAAGGTTCGTTATCCAAATGAATTCTCTGAAGGGATCTGACAATATCACCAACACCTTAAAGACAAGACATATATATATATACTAACCAGCAAAAGAAACGTCACGTTGGATGTTACTCTGAATAGACGGATTGTTGATAAAATGAAGAGTTATTGTTCACATGTACTTATAATGTATTTCAACCACTGCAGTGCACTAGTAGAGAGAGAGGGGGGGGGGGTAACGTCCACTCGACACAAACTAGGTCATTTCGGGACTAACATATGGTTTAATTCTACTTCAATAATTCGCTTGCGCGTAGGGGTCTTTAGCAGTGGGAGTTAACCGGGGTACCCAGCGAAAACCCACAAGGTTGGACAGGCGACCCTACTCCTTGCCACGTACAACCGGGGATACGAAACCACACCAGTTGACAGTGCACTAGTAGTAGCTCAAGCGATTGAAATCGTTGTTCAAACTATTAGTGAGGTATATGTTATGATGGGTACATGTACAATGCAGGGTATGTTAACCCTTTCCAGAACATCTGACACCACTTCTCATACGGTATATTGTACGTTTAACCCAATATAGGTCATTGTATATGTTTCACAGGAATTGTAGCCGTACGAGGCCACTGCTATCATCCACGAGGTTGGTCAGGGTTTCCTTATCGGTCTTATTGTCAAACACAAGCGAAATTCGGTCACCCTTTCCATCAACGTGCGTTACCTTAAAGCGATAATTTTATATTTTCAAAGAAATTCAAAACATAATTATTTCTATGTCTTTTGCTCAATAGGTTGTCAGCTCACTACTATACGATCATAGGCATTATTCCCCACTCTTATAACTCATTAACACAGGAAATGATAACACATTTACCCCCTTGTTTTTCTATTTCCCCCATGCATAGCTATCTTCAAACGTTTGAATTTGAAGTTGAAAATGACATTTTTGTTAATTTCTCAACTGGCAATAGTGAATTATAGGATTAACAAGATTAATCTTTAACAAGGTAGGACTGTTTAGAGATACAATCTATTTTAAGGCTTTATTTTAATAAATTTTAAAAAATTTTCAGCTACGTCTCAATCATTATTACTAATTTCGGTTCGATGAAAACATATTCTCGATTATGGATATGTTAGTTAATGTCCAATTAATAGTTTATATGACATTTCAGGCCTAAAAAAATACCTGCAATAGGCCGATTTAGCTCCTGCAAGAGGTATGTTTTAAGTCTAAAACATAAATTATATTTAAATATGTTACTATACAAATTTATAGCCTTACCTCTCTAATGATGACGAATATTACCGTTACCTACGTCATAGACCCTCGTCTGTGTAGACAGACGTCGTGCATAGTGAAAGTCTTAGTAGTAGTCAAATGTACAAGTACTGAAACGTAATAAATCTTGAGTAAGGTCAGCGAAGAGAAAAACACAATCGTGTGGACTTCCTAAAGGATTCAAATGTCACGGAGTGTCCAACTTCCCCATCCCATGATATTGTAATTAGATATACTTCCCCGGCCAATTATATCGTAATTCGATATTATTACAAGAATGAATAGTAGGACGTTACAAGTTAAACGGACAAAAGAGGCACGAGGCTATAACGATACTGCAAGGTATAAATAATGTGGCACCGATAACGTTAGGACATAAGAACAAAGCAATACAGTCTCTTGAGAGAGAAGTGGGTTTGTACCCTTTCTCGATACAAACTGGGTAATTTCAGGACTACCAATTTAATTTCAATAATTGGCTTACGCATTGTGGGGACCAGGGAAAACCCACGAGTTTAAATAGGCAACCGTACTTTATGTCACTTATTAGCAAGGATCCCCACTAAAACGAAGAGACAAAGAATCGTTAACAACTTCATCATTTCCTTGTTTCGGAAGATCAAATTTCTGGGTATTACAATTATTTTAACCTGTAATTTGAACAAGGAAAGATTTATGCTCTGAATAAAATAACTTGACTAGAAATACAACATTTTCACCCTTCATTATCTAATTTAACTATTAGATATAGCCAAAGGCGTTTTATAGCTGAGGCGCTGGGGGCGCCAGCCTCCTCGCGAAAAAAATCAAAGAAGTTGAACAAATAAAACGGGAGAAAAATGCTAAAACCGATGAGAAATATGAAATGTTCCCTAGTTAGTGAGGGCCCTAAAGGCAAACAAAAGGCCCCTTGTCTGACAAAAGGGCCCCTCTGGCCAAGGGAAAGGGCCCGCGAGTCAATCGTTTTCTTTACACTGTTACTGTCGAATCCACTACTGAATGAGAATGCAGTCATTGCACTGGTATAAAACTCATCAATCAAGACCCCTGCCCCCACCCCACCGGAGCCCCGCGAAAGAGGGCCCTCAAAATATATTATTCAAAAAAAGTAGGGGATATTTGATTTTGGGGGCATAATACTAAAATATGCAAATGACTACGAAAAAAGTCACTATAGAACCTAACAGAAGAAACATTTCCAGTTACATGTGACGCCCAAACGCGCCAATAGCTACCGCGTGGAATGCAGGTGATACTTGGGATCATCATGGGGGTCCAACCCAAGATTTGCACGACTCTGACTTTGAATGTTACAGTCATTGTGGCATTGAATTCCAGGGTGGAAACATCAGTTTAATTGTTTTAGTGACCAGAAAACAAATTTTGATATGGGTCGGCTTACCCAAAATGAAAGGTTACGTGCCCTTGGCATGCTACAGATCGGCACAACACAGGCGGTTGTGGCGCGGACGATGAATGTTTCTCAGTCTGTCATAAGCAGGCTATGGTCCAGATACCGTGATACACAATCTGTACATGACAGACCACGCTCAGGTCGACCAAGGGCGACAACTCAAGCCCAGGATCGATTTATCCGTACCTTGGCCTTGAGAAATCGTGTCATTACAGCAAATCAGATCAGCGCTCGTCTTCAAACAGACACTGGTGTGAGAGTGAGTGGCCAGACAAGTCGGAATCGACTGCATAGGGGTTACCTTTGCGCCCGACGTCCTCGCGTGATCCCTTGTATGAGAGATCATCACATTCAGGCAAGACGTCGTTGGTGTAGGGATCATCAACACTGGGATAATCGACGCTGGAGCAATGTGATGTTTTCAGATGAGTCAAGGTTCACTGTTTTTTGGACAGACGTAGGAGGGTGTCAAGTCGTCGAAGCGAGCGCTTCCAAGACGTTAACGTCATCAGACATGATCGATTTGGGAGTGGTTCTATTATGGTTTGGGGAGGCAACACTGTTGCTGGATGAACGGCTTTACATGTTGTTGCAGGGCGTGTTACAGGCCAGTACTACTGGGACAACATCTTGGCAGTCCATGTTGTGCCGTTCGCACGACCTCATGACCGCCGTTTCATCTTCGAGGATGACAACGCAAGATGTCACGGGGCCAGGATCGTTACAGGTTACCTCCAACAACAGAACATCACCACATTACCTTGGCCAGCACTGAGTCCCGACCTCTCACCACACGAGCATGTCTGGAACATGCTTGGACAGAGGTTACGTCAACGTCAACAACGTCCTGCCACTGTCTAAGAACTTGCTGCTGCGTTGCAACAGGAATGGGACTATCTGGACCAAAATGATCTTAGACGTTTCATTAGGAATATGCCACGTCGGATCAATGCTTGTTTGGCAAACAGAGGAGGATTTACCCGTTACTGATTTTGTTGTGATGCTGTGGTAACTTTGCTGTTTGACCCCGGGTATCATTTTACCCTTATAATGGTCAGTCTGTGCCTTACTTAGTCTAACGATCATTTGGAATAAATCGATGAATGTGAACTTCATTTCATTTTGTCATTTGTTTCTTCGTCAGTTTCATTAGGTGACTTTAATAACACTTAAAAATCAAATATCCCCTACTTTTTTTGAATAGTATAGTATAGCCTCCGCCATGATAAACCTTAAAACGCCCCTAGATATAGTGAGGCGGATCTTTAAACAAGGGACCCAACGACCATATCCATAACGTTTGTGAGAAATTGGTTCATAATTGTCTAGCGAGAATTTTATACATTGTCAGCTACATAATGTCGATTATAATGCTGTAAATAGAATGGACATGAGGCAGTGGCAACATTCATCATTTGATAAGAAACTTCGAGTATTACATTGTCGGATACCAGGGGTCTTGTGGACCCCCCTTCCCTTTCATTTCAACATTTTGGTGGTTACAGGTGTCTAATCTGTACTTCAATCAGTGCTAGCTTTGTATTAGGGTTCTTTCTTACAAATGATATTGTTTTGGTTATTCTAGTAATCTAGATCAGAAAACAAATCAAGGTACCTTACCAAGCCCATCAAAAGACGATTCTACTTGCAGTGGAATATATATGACAATTAAAATATTTTTAGATTTGTATAGTTTCGAAAAAACTCTTATTATTCCTATTGTCACTGATATTTTTAGATTTGTATAGTTTCGAAAAAACTCTTATTATTCCTATTGTCACTGATAATGCCTGAAATATTTGGTTTTAGCCTGATTGATTATTGTTCAGTCTTGATATGAAGCTATAGTTTGATCGTATTTGAATAAAACTATTCACCCAAAAACCTATTTATACCTGGGGTCTTAGATTACCCCTTGTTGCCGACAACGTTTTTCCTGCGACGTATACGCACAAGGGTTAAAGGCAATGAAATGAAATCGGTGTTATAATGCCCTACTGTTCTACTCCGAATTTTATATTATTTGTATGATTCTTTAAAATGTATAAGACACCTTCAAGTTAGTTAGCTGGACTTTTAGTCGCGGGCCTACTGAAAGAGCCTTTGTTCCTCTATTAAATTACACGAGTAAGTACTAAAACACATAAATCATATTATAATTACGATAACGCTTAACGGAAACAAATTTTGATACCATGCTGTTGACTGCACCTGTATAACAACTGTACCGCGAGGTCGAAACGGGATTCATGTTCGTACACATATTTTTAAAAAAATACATTTTACTTTACTGAAAGATTTATTGCAGGGGGGGGGGGCAAATTCGTTATTTTCAGCCAATTTCGTCTATAAAAGCACTTTGTGTTTGAAGAATTGAAAAAAAACAAAAACAATCTAATTGTAATGCCGTAACTAAAATGCACTAGTTACGGGATATCGCTCTCGTAAACGTCCCGTGGACCGCCATATTGATTCATGTAAATTACGGCATTTCGCTGTGATTGACTTTTGCGGAATTTGAATATGATGTTGTCTGAATTGAGGTAAATCATTATCCATTCCCGCGTAACCCAGGGTACCTTATTCATGACATGAGCGATAAATAATATATAAACGATAAAAATGTAGATTATCTTTAATTAAAATCTGTATTCACACAGTCTGGTTAAAACACAGGGTACCTTATTCGCGACATGAGCGATAAAAGATATATCAAAGATAAAAATGTAGACCATCTTTTATTAAAGTCTGTATTCACACAGGCTGGTTAAAAAAATGTAATTGTCAGTATAATGGAACCCTGACATCACCAGGTAAAGTTATGTTGCCATGGATACCTATAACTACTATTATAAATATCATAACACATGATTCAGTGTTGGTAGAATTGTATCTTAAAGGTTCTTAAATTCAAGTTTCCAGTACAACCCTGAAGCTTCCTAGACTGATTTAGTTAGTTTACTGTACTGCTAGCTTTAAGTTCCATGGTGCTTATCTTAGATATCATGTTATGTACCAGTTATGGTGATGTTGCCAGTATTATAATATCCAGTTTGTTCTCTTGTATATAATGCATCATAAACAACTACTGGACCACGTCCACCACCGATGGGTGAGTCATAGTGATGTTCATAAACTGAGTCGTTCTGCTGTGGTGTGTTTACATAGTCTTCAATAACAGAACCACCCCGCTCTCTCCTCGGTGAGCTGTTGCATTGGTGCTCATTGTGGTTGGACTGTGGTGTCTTCAATAATCTGCAATTGCAAATACATCAGACATGGAATAAAACGGTTATGTAACAAATACTGGATTTAGTATGAAGAGAGAGGGAGAGATGGGGAGAAAGAGCAGGGGGGCATAAATACCTTCCACCCAAAGAGCTGTATAAAAATCTTCAGTTATTTTCTGTCGATAATGAAACAGAGAGAGAGAGAGAGAGGGGGGGGGGAAGAAATGCGGTTTAACGTCCACTCGACACAAACTATGTCATTTTGGGACTAACATATGGTTTCAATTTTATTTCATTGATTCGCGTGTGCGTAGGGGTCTTTAGTACGAAAACGAATACGTAAAAGAACACGTCATCGATTCGTGTGTACATGTGACGTCAATCCGTAATGAGTGTTCGGCCAGTGAAAAACCATACGCGTGTGACGCTGGATTCACGTACGTCTGCAAACGAAAATGTGTTTTGTCTCATCAGGAAAAGGGGAAATATCCCCACTATCTTTAGCATCAGCATCAGGAATAGCGGAATAATCTTCAACAGAATAATGGATATCCACCATACTCGGCAACTCTTGTCCACATCCAATATGATTGTAGTCACCACCGTCCAGACCAGTGTTACTGTGCCCATGACTTTCTCCGATATGGTGGTAGTCATCACTTTCCAGACCAGTGTTATTGTGCCTAACAAAATGACTGTATGTATCTTCCCTAATAAAATGAGATTGGTTTCTTACTATATGGTGATAGTTATCTTCCTCGGTGGTAAACAAACCAACATGGTTATAATTACAATCGGGGGCAGCGGTTGTCTTATCAGAGTTAATTCCCTTTAAATAGTTGTAATCCCCATCTGTCGTCAAGACGTCCACTCCAATATGATCATAATTGTCGTCCCTTCTGGATGGTTTTGCCACTATTACATCATAGTTATCACTAGAGGTCAGCTGTGTAGTAGTTGAGCTCGTGTTGTTGTACGACTCTAGTTCAAAGTATACAGGAGAGATTGATGCGGGTAAAGTCTTAGTTACGTCAATGTCATAAATGTACTGTTTGGTGATATTGGATCTATTCGTTGTCTCCTTGAAGTAATAAATTTAAAAGCAACCATATTTAGTCAATTAATTTATGACAACGCTAGCGTTTAAATGACTATTTGTACTTTTAGAGGATTCAATATATATTCCGATTTAAATCTACATTTAATATCGACAGATAATTAAAAACAACATCATACTAGTAAAAAATGGCAACAACAAAGATATCAGTAGAATTCACAGTAAACTTACCTTTTAATAAGGAATATAACAATACCAACTATAACACCAACTAATAGACCACCAACAATTCCACCAACAATACCTCCTACATCTTTGGTAAACAAAAAACATAGAGATAATTAAATTAAAAATTGCTTCTTTTGTTTAAAAAAAACGCCCAAACACGACATATACATAAAAAAGATAATGCCTTGCATCAATGAAATTACATCACAAAGTGATACTACATCAGTATAAAAATGATTTCTCTGTTTAAAAAGCTCAATTCGTATATGTGCCGATATACTTTAGAGACGATGATGACAGATTTCCGTAAAAGAAACCTGGTAGCCCCCACCCCACCCCTGCAAAAATTCCTGGATCCGTCCCTGATATATATAAAGTAAATACATACAGATACATAATCGTTTCCTTTTAAAATAAAGAATAACCACAATACACGAACATGAAACATATCTAACACGACATTTTCAAGATACCGAATTGAGGAATAACGTTATTTATTAGTCTTTACAAAGGACAACTCGTCGTTTTTGTTATTCGCTGCCACCACCCCTGTCCGTCTACATACCAACTTGCCTACCCGTTCTCAATTCTTGTTCGACTATTACTAAGAAGAAATTCACAGACGTGCAACAACTTTGTTACCACCAATGATGCGTAAACCCTGAAAACACTTTACAGACCACTGTTTCTTTCTTATAGATAATTGTCCTATTTCTATATCATGATTTTCACAACGGCCAAATGACTAGTCTCTGTCATCCAGCAAAAATATTCTACGAATATTAGTCTGGATGCGTTGTCAACATTTTAGAAAAATCGGTCATTGACTAAATTATCCGGTCTTTTACAATGTCATAAACTGCGTCTAAGGGAGGTGACTCGTCCTAAAACAAGATAATGGCAAGTGAAATTAATTTAAGAATGGCATTTCAAATAATCCATTTGATTTCATGTCAGCAACACTCTTAATTTTTTTATTGTAAAATTTCTCTCTTCATGGGCCTTATCAATGTTTTTAAAATTTAATACTAATTCGTCGTTACGATTCATGTTTGTTTATATTAATGCAAGAATTATGGGGTTTATTTCGGGAAGGGGCGCAACGCTTACTTGACTTGGCCAGAAAATACTGGATAATCAACCACATTAAAACCACACCCCGGTTACGCATGGGCAATGTACTTTACGTCAAATATTGACAACGGTCGAAGAGAGAGAGAGAGAGAAATGGGGTTTAACGTCCACTCGACACAAACTAGGTCATTTCGGGACTAACATAATATGGTTTAATACTAGGAGGTCTTGGGTGAGAGCTGGCTGGACATTGATAAGAGCTGGTTTACCCTGTAAATAAATGTTCTTAGGAAAAAATAACAATCTTCTAGTTAATATACCTTGATTGTGTATAGAAATTTGGTTGGGCATTGGATCATTTGGCTGTGACGTTGAATCATGATTTTGGGTTGATAAATTAGGGGTAATGGTTACTGAACTAGAAGGATTGTTTGATGTTGATACGCGAGAGGTAGCATTGTTTGTTTGTGTCGTTGTAGCATGCCTACCTTCAGAAGAAGTAGAGCCAGAAGTATGGGATGTAGCTTCGGAAGGTGTTGATGAAGTAAAGCCTGTAGTAAGTGATATAGTCTCGGAAGTTGTTGATGACGTAGAGTCAGTAGGATGTGATGTTGTCTCGGAAGATGCTGATGAAGTAGAGTCTGTAGGATATAGTCTCGGAAGTTGTTGATGACGTAGAGTCAGTAGGATGTGATGTTGTCTCGGAAGATGCTGATGAAGTAGAGTCTGTAGGATGTGATGTTGTCTAGGACGTGCTGATGAAGTAGAGCCTGTAGGATGTGATGTTGTCTCGGATGGTGTTGATGAAGTAGAGTCCGTAGGACGTGATGTTGTCTCGGAAGGTGTTGATGAAGTAAAGTCCGTAGGATGTGATGTAGTCTTGGAAGGTCTTGATGAAGTAGAACCAGTAGGATGTGATGTAGTCTCGGAAGGTCTTGATGAAGAAGCTGTAAGATAAATGTGTTTAGCTATTGAAACAAGTAATGGGATTAGCACCAAACGTCGACTCTGTACAATTATATGGCAATTGCATGACAACATATTTTATTCGTGGGATGCACCAGTATGTCAAGACCCCTACCCCATGCTGCTAAACATTAGTATTGGGGATTAAAATCGATTTGGTACGAAACCCAATATCCACAGTACAGCGCATTTTTCAATGGCAAAACAATTCAATAAACGCGAAAAATAGATTTCTTTTAGTTATATTTTAAATAACTTATATTTTGTTGTTATATTGCAACAGAGTATATATGTAAACAACAATGATATTAAAATACAGTAGGTACTGTGTTAGCTGAATCAAAAAAAAAAATGGTATTATAGTTTGATATTATTTACGTTATTCATTATAATTTATTTAATATTTCTTCCCAGCTGTAAATAAGTACACTTACTACTTGTATTGCATTCATACTTTATCGTGATGTAAGAACACTCATTCTCACATTCCGTAGACCCCAGTTTCGCTAGAATACAGTTTCCGTTACAGATTTGTTGTATGTAGTAGCAGTACTGTCTCTTGCAATGTTTACAACATGTTTTATTATAACAGTTGCATCTATTAAAATGATTGCATTTTTGTTTACACCAAGATGTTACATTTGTTATTGAAAGAACCAGTCCGCCACTGCAGGTACGTGTTTGTTCAGAGCAACCTAATGCTTCACCAACACAACATTCTGTAATTTCACCTGTTTCTGAAATATGAACGAGAATGAATTTATTAATTGACATTTTGCACAGTTTTATATTACCAAGAATCCATAAAATTGGCTGCAAACATTTCCTATTCGGGATATTTATGGACACTGAGACGATTTAAAAGTATTGTGTAAATCTCTTCATGATATTTGACGACCATTGTACACACATGTGAGTGTGTTAATATGCAAATCCATCCAAACGAAGAAAATGAAATGAAATGGGGTTTAACGTCCTACTGTTCTGCTCCTAAACTGGAAACAGAACAGTACGACGGACATACGCCATACAATCTGATATGAGGGAATTTTGCCCGGGCAGCGGCGACACGCCTTATTCTTATATCGAATTCCAATAGATAAATGCATGTAAATTAAAGAAAGAGAAACACACACGGATACTCCATTAACATTGCTTGTCCCTAATATACGAAAGCCATCTCGCATACTCGCTATCTGGTAACGCTATATTTTTTTATTCTTACTGAAATTAAGAAAGTATAAACCGTTCTGCTCCACCCTTTGCTTTGTGCAGTCTCTATAATAAAATAGCTGGCATGTGAAATTTAGGCCAATGATAGTCTGTGTACCATGAGGGGTGATATGTTTGTGGGGTGGGGCGTGTTTCAATGTGTCAAATCTTCATTTTTTTATTTCAACATGGATGTCGCACATGCGTGATTCGTTGAAATAAAGTTTTGACGTGTAAAACATGCAGAATGCATATAGAGACTTTCCTAATTCATTCTCAGGCCAAGTCAACGCATAAAATGCCATTTTTATGTAACAATGCTTTATAGAATACCTGTCCCGTGTATCAGGTAACACCAAACCAATAATGCTGTAGTTATTCTGAATAACACGTTGATCATCTTTTTAAACACACAACAAACGGTTCATTATCCAGATGAGAATTCCGTGGAAAGATCTAACAATATCACCAACACCTTAAAGACAAGACATATATATATATACTTAACAGCAAAAGAAACGCCAGGTCGGTATGTTACTCTGAATAGACGGATTGTATAAAACTTGCCAAATGTTTTTATTGTATATTTGTGACCACGTCTCCATGCAAAGATGTTGGGGTTCGGAAAAAAACATTCCACGAAATTTTTGACTTGGAATAATGTTAATAGAGTGTTTTGGGTCTGTGGTGTTTTTTACCACCAGAGTTTCACAAGATATTTTTCAAGCAAAATAAAAAGAAAATGTTTATAAAAATCACAGTTTTATTAGTAGATAAAACTGATCTCAAATGTAAATGTGACATCTGTTGAAACAATATTAAGAGGATGGCAATGCAGCTGAATCTAAAATCGATTTAATAATTATGATGTAGCCGAAAAAACCCCATTCTGCCTTTGAAAATAATAATTTCTTTGCTAGTTACGGCTATTCAGTAACATCATATTATGCTTTTATTAACTCGAATTCCAAACTATTTAAATTACTTTTCAGTATTTCTGTATGTTTCTCAATCCATAAATAACATGTTGGAATTATAAAGTGGTGTTATCTTTTATTATACCCCATGGTTATCAAGTCTCCATGTAAAATTAAATATTCTTTCTTTTGGATGGATTAGAATATTAAGATACTGACACGGTGTATAACAATCACTGTCAAAAATCACACAAAGATTTATACAATTGTAAAGAAATACCTGCAATGGGTAGATTTAGCTCTTGCATGAGGTACATTTAAGTCTAAAACATCAATTATATTTAAATGTTACTATACAAATTTATAGCCTTACCTCTGTAAAACATCAATTATATTTAAATGTTACTATTCAAATTTATAGCCTCACCTCTGTAATGATGACGAATATTACCGTTACCTACACCATAGACCCTCGTATGTGTAGACAGACGTGATGCATACTGAAAACCTTAGTAGTAGTGAAATGTACAAGTACTGGAAAGTAAGAAACCTTGAGTAAGATCAGCGAAGGGAAAAACACAATCGTGTGGACTTCCTAAAGGATTCAAATGTCACGGAGTGTCCAACTTCCCCATCCCATGATATTGTAATTAGATATACTTCCCCGTCCAATTATTGTAATTCGATATTATTACAAGAATGAATAGTATGACGTTACAAGTTAAACGGACAAAAGAGGCACGAGGCTATAACGATGCTGCAAGGTATAAATAATGTGGCACCGATAACTTTAGGACATAAGAACAAAGCAGTAAAGTCTCTTTGTATGAGAGAGAGAGAGAGAGAGAGAGAGAGAGAGAAGTGGGTTTGTACCCTTTCTCGATACAAACTAGGTAATTTCAGGACTACCAATTTAATTTCAACTAGACCTGCATGCAGGAATGACGGGTTTCACTGGTGCCACGTTACCCTTTAACATGTCACTTCCGGTGCCACGTTACCCATGAACATATGTCACTTCCGGTACCAATGAAACCATTACACAGGTTTCCCCATAAGCATTGTACACATCAAATAAATTGGACGCAGAATCAACCAAATCCAGCAAATATCAATTCATTTGTTACTTGTAAGTGATCCTGACAAAATTACATTACTTCCGGTGATAATGAAAATATTCAATTAGTTTTATGAAATCGGAAATGACATATGAAATCATATAGTGAAAATTTTATGTAAATAGAATAATAATTGCCACTTTAATAGACCAAAAACCTTGAAAAGTGACTTGTAGACAATCGACTATTTCCCTGCAACCGCACAAGTTAGAAACCAAATTGTGGTGTCTGTATGATCGTATGGGATCAATCTATTTGTTGAATGGAATCAAATATCATAATTTTGAAAACATTACAAATCAGACGCATTTGAATAAATTATCTGTTTGGCAGGCTAAAAATTCAGTTTTTGACAAAATGACATCACATCCGGTGATACTAAAACAGTTAAATTAGTTCTATAAAATCGTAAATGGCATAAGACATCATATGGTGAAAATTTTATGAAAATCGATTAATAACTGATTCTTTTAGAGCCAAAATAAAGTAAAAAGTGACTTGTGGAAAATCGTCCATTTATCTGCAACCGTACAAGTTAGAAACCATTTTGTGGTATCTATATGATCGTATGGGTTCATTCTATTTGTTGATGGGAACCAAAATTCATAATTCTAAAAATATTACAAATAATACTCATTTGAATAAAAAATGTATTTTTAACACTAAAAATTCAGTTAGTGCGTAAATGATGTCATTTCCGGTAACGGTGAAAGTGTTAAAATGGTTTGGAATAGTCGACTGTGGAAATAGGCAACGGATAGTGAAAGAAAATTGAAAATCGAATAATAATTGATTCTTTTACAGCCAAAATAACGTGAAAAGTGACTCATGCAAAATTGCCCATTTCTCGGCAACTGCTTATATTACAAACTAAATTTCACATACATTCTCTTTGTATGGATTATTGCTACAAGTTTATGAAAGTATCGAAGAAATATTTTAATATATGAAGACACTGGATGGGTTGTAAATAGCTTATTTTTACCCCTTTTTTTACCTTTTAACCGAAATGGCCCGAAAACAAGTCCGAGATTTTGTGCACCTTAACAGGGCGCATCTTTTGAGTAAGATCAGATTAGTAGAAAATAGTATTTGCTTTCAAAAAGTGGTACCGAACTGTCAATATTGTAGTTTTTGCTGAATTTACGCCACTTCCGGTGCCTACAGGAAACTTTACCGGTAACAAAAAAAATGGCATTTTGAACCACGGAACATATGAACATGGTTTTATACACATCGAACAATAAATAATTAATGTAGGACTGAAAAACTGAATTAGCCAATGGCGGCCAAGGAAAATTACGGAAACAAAAAATGTTGACATTTTTGTTCAAATCAGATGACTCTTTAACCTTGGTTAAAATGTCATATAAAAATATTAATAAATAAAAAAGTTTTTTGTAAAAATTTAAATTTTCAAAATTTGGCGCCTAATATCTTCCAAGATTCGTCGAAAATCAAAAATCAAAAGTAACATAGCTATGTCCCCTGTTTCTGGCTATGTCAAAATGCATCATATGCTAAAATCCAATGATTATTGTTAATATTACGGCAATATTTCAAAAAACGACATTTTCGGTGATTTCGGATATTTCGCAATGACGCAGAATGCCGGGAATCTCTAAGTCACACCCACTTTCCCAGTAAAACTGAAGAAATTGTATCGATTCGACAAGAAGTTGCTGAGATATAAGCAAATTGGAAAAAAAAAAATAATAATAATAAGAAGAATAATAATAAGAATAATTTTAACAAAAACAATAGTGTTTCACACAAGCTACGCAGTGTGAAACCCTAATAATTGGCTTACGCAGGGGGCGAGGAACCAGGGAAAACCCACGAGGTTGGGCAGGCAACCGTACTTCATGTCACTTATAAGCAGGGATCTCCACTAAAACGAAGAGACAGAGAATCGTTAACAACTTCATCATTTCCTTGTTTCGGAAGATCGAATTTCTGGGTATCACAATTATTTTGACCCGTAATTTGATCAAGGAAAGTTTTATATAAAAGATACATTATATAAGAGCTAAACTTGCTCAATGCAGATTTTTCGTTGGGCCTCTAATGTTATATAAATTATTAATCAGAGCTCTCTAGAGCATCTGATTGATTTGATTTTTAATGGATTTAAAACACAATTGTAAGTGAATAATTTATTTGAAAATAGATAATTGAGACCTAACAGCGACAGCAATGGAGTCACGACTACAATTACTACCAGTGCCGGATTGGTGAACAGAAGGCCCACCTGTCAGGTCACTGACCAACGCACACACAAGTTTTGAAAATTGACAAACGCAAACCCATTTTCCAAGCGTTTCAGAAAAAAGCAGAAGAATGCAAATTTTTGATTTCCTGGTACAATAAAATAACAGAATGACCTAAGAGCACCATCATTAGATTATGAGAATTCTCTTTTCTGTTTTCTTTCTTCTTTTTTCTTTATAGGCTTAGGCCTACTTTTTAAAAATGAGCTTAGGGCCTGTCACGGGCAGGTGGGCCCAGTCCGGCACTGATTACTACACTGTTCTTCACGCGGCCAATGAATGAAATAACTTGACTAGAAATACAACATATTCACCTTTCATTATCTAGTTTAACTATTAGATATAGCGAGGTGGATCTTTAAACAAGGGGTATTTTGGACCCCAACGACCATATTATTATCCATAACGTTTGTGAGAAATTGGTTCGTAATTGTCTAGGGACACATTAGCCCCCTCCCCCAACAAAAATCTCAGTTGCGCGCCTCGAGCATGGTCGTATCGAGGACTCTAACAGCCGGACAGTTAGTGACGGGGTCCCTCCGATGGCACTCCATCCAAAGCCCAGCTTAACCGCAGTGGGACCCTGGGCCTGACTAGAATCGCGGGTACCCTAACGCGACGAAAATATTATCTCAGAACCTTTTGAATGGCACGCATGCGTACCACATAATTAAACGGTCTGCAATACAATAATAATTATATAATATTTGATCACGAAATCTATTATGTTCCGAATGGCATGCAGTGCGCGGAAATGATATATATAACGGCAGGGGAACTGTCATAACAAGTGGAATCATCGGATTGAGTTTTTAATCTTTTATCTGTTTGCTATGAACCGCGGATCCCCCTAAACCGCGGGGCCCTGGGCCTAGGCCCTTAAGGCTCATGCCGGGCTATGCCTCCATCGGAAGTCCTTGGGGCCCCCTCAATCCATGGTTTGTCGTGATCGACATCCGAGAATTCTGTGTAATCCGGTGATAGGTGTAACACATGGTCTTTTAATGTCGTGAGATCTTCTATCAGACCGAAGATCGTCTAACTCGAATTATCGTATAACTCGAACAAATTACCCGTCCCCATCATTTCGAGTAGCGCGAATTTTGCCTCAGATTGACGTACGATTGTATATAAGCTGTAGTAGTTGTTGTTGTTGATATTTGTTGTGGGTATATAATCTGAATTTGATGAGTGGCACATCATGATCACACGAAATATTCAAATTTCTTGATTAAATCTCGTATTACAATTTTCTTCGTCGAAAATCGAGTCCAGCTTGGTCGTAACGTTACGGCTTCCATTCATCAAATCATCGTGGGGGGATATAATACGATTCCGAATCAAGTGAACCCGTTATTTATCACTGAGCGACTTCAAAATTAGGTTTGATGTAGCTCTGCTCACTAACAGTGGCAGATTTAAAGGCTCCATAGTCCCCTCCTCTAGAAATGCTATCATTTCATAGCACTCGCATGGATTGGTCCACTGAAATAACGCCAGAATGCGCTTATTTTATGGAGGAATTTTATTTTTTTCTGGGGGAGGTACTGCTAAATGTCTCCGACACAAGTACATGAAAAGCCAGGAAATCAAATTTCTGAAAACTTGTTGGGGGAGAAAGCCCCCAGACCCTCCTTGCGGGGCTTCGCGACTTCGGCGCTCACTGTGGCCGGTCCGGTGTAATCACCCTCCCACACACATGTTCCAGGTCCCAGGGCCCTCACCATGGTTGCTTCTAGGTTTACTGCTTTTATTTTATCAAATAAATAGCAAGCAACAACAGCAATCTTAAGATTTCGGCGATCGACGTAATGTTCTCGCAGAATGACATACACTCTTGAGACGATCGCTACGTATACCCGTTCGTGGTTGGCCGTAAAATATCGCAGGCAAAACAAAATACGCTCGTCGTTTTCGATAAGGTGTGCAAATATTTATATTTTTAAAACGCATAATATAAAATTACGTTGAAAAAAGAAATAAACGCATGATGGTGGCTAACGTTTTCAGTTCTCATGAACCTCCCCGGTCCATATTGATATAATATAATGTATAAAATAATCAGCGAACATGAGAAATAACAGCTCAATTAAGTGCAATTCGAGATGGTAAAATATAATAAAATATAGCATCTTAACATTATTAACATTCAGTTATCTCATTTTCTGATTTAAGGAGGGCATTTTGTTTCAATAAAATTCATTTCTTTACAGTCTAATAATTGACTTTTTATAGAATTTTCCTTATAAAAACAATACACACCACAGCACTGTATCTTAATTATTACTCACTCACCAATCACATATAAAACTTAATATCCTCTACGATATAAAAAAAGGATTAATTCATTCTGAAAATCGGCATCGTCTAATTTGAAATTTGGTAGAAATGCTCCAACCGGAGAGGGGGAAATGGGTTATAACTTCCACCCGACACAAACTATGTCATTTCGGAACTATACACGGTTCAATTTTATTTCAATAATTCGCATGTGCGTAGGGTTTTTAGCGGTGGGAGGAATATATAGTATCTAATAATACAGTTAAATACTCCAGCCTTCATAAATCAAGAAAATTCTTAAAAGACTAATTTAGCCTTTAAATTTGATTACTATAGCGGGTTCAATAAAGTTTTAAAAAGAAACAATAATAAAGACATAAAGTCAAACGGAAGAAAGTAAGTCACTACTTTCTACTCTTCGCAAGAAAACAAAATCACGGTGAACTGATCAAAAGTTCAAAAATAAAATACATTCTGAAAAATAGTAAATTGATAAATAGTCGGAAACGGTTTGAAAATTTAAGGTCGGATTCTAACGAAATCCAGATTCGATTTTGATATTTTAAAACCTTCAGTATCCACGTGTGTATGGACTCACGATGTCATTTATGAGGGCGATTCAATCCAGATCCCTACCGTTTCCAAATCATTACAGATAAAAAATTCCATGTGACGCCAAAAACAATTACTCGGTTTATTTTAAAGGAAAATAATATGAAAAGGGGTTTAACGACCTGTTGTTCTGCTCCGACTGGGCTACTCGCTCCGACAAAACTTGATTTGACATTCTTTTTTTAAACTCGCACTACTGTGAACGCTAATGATATAAGACTTATTTCACTTTAAAAAAAAAATAAACTGGACCACCTGATATAAGCGGAACTCATACAGAGAGCGAGAGAGAGGGAGAGAGAGAGAGGGAGAGAGAGAGAGAGAGAAAGAAATGGGGTTTAACGTCCACACGACACAAACTAGGTCATTTCGGGACTAACGTATGGTTTAATTTTATTTCAATAATTCGCTTGCGCGTAGGGTCTTTAACAGTGGGAGGAAACCGGAGTTCCCAGAGGAAACCCACGAGGTTGAGAAGGCGCCCCTAACTCCATGCCACATACGCTCACACCAGGCACTCTAGACCACTAGGCCATCCCCCCCTCATACTCAGAAGCGGCCACGTTAAACCGCTTGGCCACCCTTCCCCAACAACGTGCAAGATACGAAACTTATTATCTAAAACACGGGGGGGGATGGTTAGAACGTGCGTGTTGCATCATAATTCTTGTCATTGGGTCAACTGGCGTGGTTTGGAATCCCCAGTTTTACGTGACAAGGAGTATGGTATCCTGTCCAGCTTCGTGGGTTTTCTCCGGGTCCTCCGGCTTTCTCGCAGTGCTATAGACCGCTACGCACAAACGAATTATTAAAATAAAATTAAACCATATGTTAGTCCCGAAATGACCTAGTTTGTGTCCAGTGGACGTTAAACCCCATCCATTCTCTCTCTCTCACTCTCATCTAAAACAAGAATTACATTTAAATATTACTGTCAGAGTTTTACTGAAACCCGAAAACAATTATTGATTTCCATCGCTAGTGTGTTTATAGAAATTTGCTCTACGGGCGACATTTTAACCTTTGACTAAAAGTTTGACAGGCCGAATCTGACCTCTGGGCTACATGTTTGAAACCTTTGGTCCAAAATATCAATTTCTTTCATAAATATTTAAATAGTATTATGAATATTTCTAGTACTACCTGTATCTTGTCAAAGAATATCACCGTTACCTCCGTCATAGACGAGTCGACAGATATGTTACATACTAAAAATTTTAGTAGTAGTCGCATGTTCAAATCCTACACGTCATAAATCGTGAGTAAAATCGGCGAAAACACAATCTATTGGACTTCCTCAAGTATTCGAATTACACCATGTTGTTCAACTTTCCCGTCCAATTATATTACAATTAGATATTATTACAAGACGTAATTACCAGTTGAAGGGACAAGATAGGCACGAGGATATAAGATGTTTTGTTTCCGTAAATAAATATAGAAAGAATACAACGATTGTAACGAATCCAGATCTTTCGTTTGGGCTCAAATGTTACAAAAATTAATAAAGAACTGCACTTCTTCTAACAAGAACTGGCAATAAAATTGTGATGACGGTCTGCAAATAAAAACAATAAAGACTAAACACTCACTGTTAATATAAACTTCGAAAGCTGCCACCATTGTTGCCAAGAGTTATCCCTGCGCAGTCGCGGTTAACAGGCCGTAACTATTTCAATCACGACTGGCATTAGACCTTCCGGTCAAAAAGACGCACTAGGGCTACATGTAATTTACTTGTCTTTTTAAAAATCTTCAAACGTTAAAAAAATATTTTAATTGAAATATCTGGAAAATATTTTCAGATATTTCAAGCAATTTAAAATGGAATTTATCTTCGCGTGGATTCGGCAAACCTTGGTATAAACCGGAACGTGTAGCCGCCATCGTCGCGACGGTCGAAGAGGGGATTAGGGGATAATCACTTCCTCTTTCGCATTTTGAGGGGTGTTACTGTTCAATAAAGATGTCCTGCGATTTTTCATTAGAACCCGCGACGTTAACGCGTCTTTGGCCCTAAAGATCCAGATTGAGTCCGAACAGTGTGTCTTTAAATAACTTCACTTCAGGAAATCTTCTTTCAAAATGAATATTATTAAAGTGATCCATTTTCAGCAAACACAAAGACAGCAACTATTTATTGTGGTGCATGCCCCCCCCCCCCCGGGACAATGCCTCACCTACTTTTTGTTAATATTTTGTCTGTAAATTTGGCGAAACAAATCCCAACGCCTAGCCTTTTGTGTCTCTTTTCATATTACAGTCAATGCAATCATTTCAAATTTCATGCTCTTCATAAGGTACCTTATCATTTGAAGCAGGAATGTGGACGTACATTACAGCAGTAGCGTTTGACTTGTTCTTATTTGCGATGGCCTCTGCTACATGAAGATCTGACCAGTTGCAATGAGAGGTCGCGTCAGCGGTTATACGAGCAGCTTTTGACCTATGACGTCAGGCATTTGATAAACCAATCAGCATTGATGTTTCTAGTATGACATCCACAATTCCGTTGATCGGACGCCAAGAACTCACTACAACAGACCGTTCCATTGGCTAATTTCTCACCTGCAACAGACCGTTTTATTGGCTAAGCCTTCACATCAACCGTAACGCGGGTTATATAACAACTCTTCCGGATACTAGGGTAGTAAAGACAATTTGAACTATAAGAAACGAAACGAAATAAGATCTATGTTTTAATCGGATTGAGTTAAATAGAATAGATAACAACATTTTTATCATAATGTTATAAATTTCATAAAATTATGCTATAAATAACATTGGTAGAAAAGAGATATAGGAAATAATATTGATGTATCTAGTAGATCTATGTTTTAATCAGATTGAGATAAACAGGGTAGATAACAATATTTTTTTCAGAATGTTAAACAAAAATGCTATAAATTTCATAAAATTATTATATTAATAACTTTAGTAGAAAAGAGATATAGGAAATAATATTGATGGATCTAGACTGCCGTTTTTCTCGTATCAAATGAAATATGACATACGAATAAAAGTGAATTATTCTAGATTTTTTTCAAGTAATCTAGAAAAATAGAACAACATAAAAACGTGAGCTAGCTGTTTCCCTCGCCTATAATGAGGTTTGATATCACCTGTGCTCTAGAACATGTAAGCATACCGCACCATTTGTACTACACTCGTTATGCCCAATAAATATAAGTTTATTCAAGCTCAAAGGTGGGAATAAAATGAAATAGGGTTTAACGTCCTACTGTTCTGCTCCTAAACTGGGTTAATGAAAACGGGCATACGCCATACATTGTGCTATGAGGTAAATTTTGCCCGGACAGATTCGCTCCAGCCTACTCTTACACCGAATTCCAAGGTATCTTTTACGTGTACGGCAATGTGTACATGAGGACTCCGTTTTACTTCCCATTCAAACGACTAGTCGTACCATGAGAAATAATCTTAAAATGGCGTTTCGAAAACGTTATTCGAACGTAATATGGCTATCTGGGTGACTAGCTATATATAGTACTGGGACGAGCTAAATAATATTAATTCGAAAGTATAACAGAATTTAATCGGATTCAACCTAAATTATAAATATTGCACCATGTCCTCTTGCCGACAATAATAATAAATATACAAACACACACCGCCGTTTTATACATAATTGACCAAATGATAAAAATGTCATCACAACATCTTATAAACAATCGAACACTTGAACTATTTTAGACGAATATATTTAGTTAATGTTGATTTCCCGGGTATAAACTGGGTGACTAAAACATATTCAAACTAATTACTTTATCATAATTATGTTTCAAATCCTCCTCAAAACACTGTAAATGCCAAGTATACCCCGCTATGAAATTCGATCAAAAGACGCCATGCTTGCGTCAGGGGATTACCCCTCTCCGTCCCTGTGGCAACCGCGGGCGGAGAAGGGTGAGAATTCATTGCATACACAAGACGATGTTTTCTGTAATCGCTGACTATTTATTACAAATATCGAATGCTAATTAAATTCTCAGATTTTCCACTGCCAGTGTCTTTTTCCGTGATTTTTATATCAGAAAGTGTTGTGGGTCTAACTCTTTATAGAGTTTATCAACATGTGCACAAAGCGCTCAATGTACTCCTTCGACGTCACGCGTGGGGATAGTCCTAATCTGCGGGCTGTTGATTAGGGCAACCCTTACATTTTTGTCCTGTATACGCACAATGAGTGTTTTCAGGGAATCCAGTATTTTTCTAGTAAGATTGGATATGTCTACTTTCCATATATACCAAAATTGCCATACTTTTATTGGCAATAACCACCCGATAAATACTTCGCTGGGAACCCATCTTTATACCTATTCAAGTCTTAGTTTATGTCAGAATGTATAATTTTATTATTCGCTTACGGACAAATATAGATGTCAAAAGAGGAAAAGTACATTTAAATTGAGTTTGAACATATTAAAATAGACTGTAGTATCACGACAATGGCAAGATGTGATTTTACAAGACTTTGTATTCTTTTCTGATAGCTTTACCCAAACAACAGGCTAATATAATACCAACAACCTGTAAGAGAAACAACATATATATACCTATGTTATAGAGTGAATGAATAATCTGGATTAATTTATTCTTTAAATATGCATAGTCTAATTAGAAATTTGGTAGAAATTCTCTAACCGGACAGGCAGAAATGAGGTTTAACGTCCACTCGACACAAACTATGTCATTTCGGAACTACACACGGTTCAATTTATTTCAATAATTCGATTGTGCCCAGGGGTCTTTAGCGGACTCGAAACCACGACAGTTGACTTAATGACAAAACTTAAGATACAGCGCGCACATGCTAATCATTCGGTCACACTCCCCCCACCCGTTTTTGAAGACGCACAAAACAACGAGGTAGGGCTATGTCCAGTACAGTAATCTTTTCATAAATTAATCTGTGAAGAAAACGAAACTTTGATACTATACCTCAACGATAACCAGAGCAATAATAACTCCTATAACTATTAGTGACTCATCCATTAACAGTTCTGATAATGCGGATGCACAACCCTGTATACAAACATAATAATGATTACAGAATATAAACACAATATATACATACATACATAATGCTGATTACAAACCATTAAAGGGCATGTAACTAACAGGCAAAAAAAATCTTATCGCATGTTGTTAAAAAAAAAAAACCTCATTTTTTCAATATTGAACGTAAGGTTAGGTTTCAATCCTAAGCTTCACAAATACTATAAATCGAGAGGATTAATTACTTTTTTGGGGGGAGGGAGAACTTTCAAATCCAACTAAAACATAGGTTACCTCAATATAGAAGTCTCTTTTACCAAGTGTCTGTGTTCTGTTTTCACATTGGGTACTAACAATACAGCATGATGTCGGAACGAGTTTAGGTGTTAATATAGTATACCAGTCACTGTAGGTGTTCGCACCACAACACTTCAACTGAACATAATAAAGTTACTTTACTTTAAACCTTCAAACAGTGAATTTAGATAATAAACATTAAAATTGTATTACTAATAATATATAAATTTTTCACTCCAGTCATGTCAACATACAAGCGGTCATTCGTTTACCTTCAACAAAGTTTATCATTGGTTGATGTTGTATTGGTGCTTTTGCTATCCAGCATTTATAGCTGAGTCACCTTCTGCTGTTTATACCCCCGTCAGACCGCGTGGCGTCCTCACAGCGACCGAAAATGATCTTGGGTCGCAACAATATCGCCATAAGTCCAGTACGCGTGATGGAAACGCGTACGTTTGAGCATGTACAAAGCAAACTCGAAGGTACTGCGATAAAACCTGGAAAACTTGGTACCATCTCCATGAACCGGGTACACACGTTGCAAAGACGATGCCAAATTTGTAACATTTTCAATGGCGACTTAATTCATGGCGTCTTCGTCACGAACCTCGCTTTTCTGCCACGACCCCACCAAGCATTCCATGTCCTTATGGCGTTGTCATGGCGATGATACAATGCTTTTATCACTGTTGCACAGTGGCACCACGTCCTCGCAGGGCTCCCAATGCGCAAATGTCAGCGTTTATGGAGTTCTTAATACGACAATGGCGCGGTTACCACGCTTGCATTGCGCTCCTATGGCGACCTTGCTTTTCATGTGTGTCTTGCTATAAAAAGGGCGATTCAAAGTTCATACACCAGTGTGCATGTCGTATTTATCGTTGTGTTCATAATCATGGCAGCAGATATCCGGAGCACAATTTGTGAAGTAACATACAGACGATGATGCTGCAGCAGTAAACATCGTCAGACAGTGAAGAAGCCGATGGGCAAGGAGTAGGAGGGCAAGATGTTGGATTAGACCATGGCTGGGTGATGTCCGAAGATCTCAGTTTGGGCATATCAATCGCGTCTTGTCAGAGTTCAGACGCGAAGATCACGCATTTTCCCACAGCTTTCTCAGAATTCCACCAAATATGTTTGATGGGTTGCTCGCCAGACATGCCCCAAGAATTAATAAGAAGGATACCAATCACACAAAGCTTGTGGTCCACTGTGCGCCATCTGGTGACACATACGTGAATATGTAGCTTGACTTGGGAATCCCATGGAATACGTTGTCTGTCGTTGTCTGTCGTTGTGAAGGAAGTCTGCCAATCACAGTAGATCAGTACAAAGTTGAAGTGATCAAGTGTCCTACCATTCCCGCAGAATGGTCCGTTTACCAACTCCTTAATCAGTTGGCCATACCTGATCCGGGTAGACAGGTACCGTGCCGTGATGTTCAAAACAGTTTGGCCCAGTAATGCACTTGCTCTGTATACAAGCTTTTAAGTCCCCGTAATCGAGTGGTAGAATTGCACATGTAGTCGCGATATACCTAGAAGAAGCCCATTCGCGTGGCTAGAGCGCCGCGGGTTTGCCTATGATCGCCGTTGCCAAGCCAATAGATTTTAGTATAGAAACGACATAGGTCGTGGCGTAGAGGTAGTGACGGGTGCGTCGTGAAAGCGCGGTACAATCGCACAGATCATGGGAGGAACACGGCGTTTTTCAAGTTCGTAGGTTGTACTTGTTGGGGAATTTTTTCGCGTTGTGTTCACGAACTTTTGTATTTTCTGGTCGCCAAATATTATTATAATTACAGCATATTTATAGTGCACCCATTCATATAACATGTTCAGGGCACAGGGACTTGAAGGGATTAAAATAAAACTTCTTACTACTGCTTGACTATATCTATATGATAAAGGGATGGCAGACGCCATCTTTGTTCTGACTTTTTTATGATATATTGTCAGGTGTCATCTCACAATACTCACTAGTTCTGACAATTCATGTCATTTTTATTGCCAACGAGACTTTATTTGATCATTATTCACCTTCCGATGTAATTAAATTTGTCCTTTTACAGCGTTATTAATAACAAATCAAACTTAAAAAGCTATCATTTACCGATATTCAACTTGGCGAGCCCGGAAGAAACCCGAAATAAGGTCAAAAGAAGTCTGTATCACTCAGTCCCTTTATAAACCTATCATTACTCGATATGTGCATAGGAACTGGGTGATCAAGTCTCACTCAACAGCGGCCTGGCTTCGTAAGTTCTATCACGTGATAAAGCCTACGAAGCGAGGCCGCTGTTAGGCGAGACTCGATCACCCAGATCCTATGCACATATAGAGTAATGATAGGTTTATAAAGGAACTGGGTGATACAGACTTCTTTTGACCTATTTTCGGATTACTTCCGGTCTCGGCAAGTTGATTGTGGATAAATGATAGCGGTTCAAGTTTGATTTGTTATCAATAACAGTGTTAAATGACCAATTTAATTACATCGGAAGGTGAATAATAATCAAATAAAGTCTCGTTAGCAATAAAAATGACATGAAGTGTTAGAACTAGTGAGTATTGTGAGATGAATTCAGACAATTCATGGTATCTCAGTCAAAACAAAGATGGCGTAGTGACTTAAAGCAGTGGTAAGAAGTTTTATTTTAATTTATTTTAATCCCTTCAAGTGCCTGTGGTTCAGGGGCCCTTTATAAAGTGACACTGTAATCATAAATACCTATAAGATGGGGACATGTTAACGATTGTATACATAGTCGATATTTAACAGGTATTGTGTAAATTATATAACACATGAATTAAGTTGTCACATTTCTTAGTTAAAGTAACACGTCTTGCTGCAATATTCTGTACTTTTGGTAATTAATCTATAAACTTTAAAGGTAAACCAACTAAACGTGAATTAAAGTTAACTCATCGAGTAGTGATCATAGAATCAACAAGTGACCTCTATGGTTACAAATTTACGTATTTTAACTATATTTCTGATATTAAAATAGCACAATTTAAAAATATTATTTACTTGAGCTCCCATAAGCATAAAACTATCAAAGATTGCGCCAATATTAGGGGCAGAATAAGATGAGCGGAAGCCATAGTAAGGACGCAACCCAGGTTTGACGGTAGCATTGCCACAATGATGAATGTTAATATCTTTGCCGTGTGGTAAATTATCATATAGGGCTATGATACCATTAATACTAAGGCCACAAAATTACTATTAATATTAACAATTTTGACAGGTTGGTGATTGGAACACAGGTGTCATTTCGTCCTAAATAACCAATCAAGCATGTCCATTATGCTGAAACTTGGGTAATTTATACTTATTCTGGCTAATGAAGCGGATATTCTGCATGTTAGTGTGATCGGAATAACTCTTCCTGAGATACGACTCAACCAATTGGCGCATTTGTCTTTGTTTTCCACGTGTCACAAAGATGAAATTTGCTGACAAAATTAGCTATAGATGTTTTCTACACAATATTACAAAATCGGGAATATAATATTGTTTGATTGGACTGAAAGATCAACCCAACAAGCATATTTGAAGATACATAGTTGGTCATCGAGTCCTGTGAGGTTTACTATTTCATTTCGGTCATGTAATATTTGGATTCCTTGTCAGGACCTCCGTCCTGCATCATTGACAAGGGGAAACCACGCGACACCCATATTTTCTTTGTTAATACATATTAAAAGATTAACGTTTAAAGCTAACCTGTTGTTGTAGTATATCCCAGGCCTCCGTTACACCACCTGTTTCATTCTTTCCATAATTAGACATGGCTTCCGTCAATAAATCAGCACTTTTTGTTAGCACCTAGACATAAAAGGGAATTTCAATTTTACATCATCACCCCGCCCCTTTTGTTTCATTGGCTTATCCCTGGCACAACTCAGAACACGTCAATGATAACAACTCTTCCAGATCCTAGTCTAGTTATGACAAGTAAAACGAAATTTTGAACTATAGAAACGGAATAGGACTCGTGTTTGAAAGTGATCAAAATTACATCATTTACATGAACCCACATCTTCGATATATTGTTTTGCTGAATATACATAAATTAGCAAAGAAATGTCCTCGTATTTTTATCAAGCATCAGGTCACAATCACACGCAAGTGTCAATGAACCGTTTCTGTTTCATTACTGAAAGAGAGAGAGAAATGGGGTTTAACGTCCTCTCGACACAAACTAGGTCATTTCGGATCTAACATATGGGTTAATGTTATTTCAATAATACGCTTGCACGTAGGGGTCTTTAACAGTGGGAGGAAACCGTGGTACTCGGAGAACACCCACGAGATTGGACAGGCGACCCAACTCCTTGACACGTACAATCGAGGAATTGAAACCACGCCAGTTGACTTAATGACAGGCTTTGTGATACAGCGCGCATGCGCTTTTTTTCTTGAAGATATATTAATTCACATATAATAGATTCGGCCATCCAACCAACCATCATTAAAGAAGCAGTAACAATGTTTTACTAATTGGAGATTAGCGCATATTATGAGAGTCAATCAAAGCAATCATATTCATACATATATTAAGTATTTGGAATTTTTCCATTTCTCTTTAAGCATTGTCTGCTTACCTGAATAGTCAAAATTAAAATTTGATCTTATTTCAATGTGAAATCCATCATTTTATATGGAAATAGACTGGACTTACGGTATTTTTAAAACCAATATATGATGTAGCAGGAGCAGCTATTTGAATAATGATGATAACACCCATTAAAACCGCAAACTGAAAAACAATATCTTATTGGTAAATACATTAATGCTGAATGTTTTTGTGTGTTTGTTCGTTTTTTAAATTAAAGAATATACCTGCATCCCCAAATCCGTTAAGTGAAAGAACCCGAACTAGAAAGAATGCCTGGAGACCTGATCAACTGACAAACCCTATATTGTTTTAAAATGCACCAAATCCTGCACGCGACCTCCAAAAATTAAAGACAAACTTAAAAATAAATTAGTTACCGTCATAATACAGCGGTAGTTCTCTTTCAGTGCACCACAACATCCGAAAGTTGCGACAATAAATATGACAAAACCGATCACGATTAGTACTATTCCTGGTCCAAGAAGCTGATTCCCAACGAAATCAGAGTACTCGACAAGTTGGCCATGTATGTAGATACCGTAACCAATTAGACCACATGCTGCTAGCTAAAATTATAAATATACATAAAATATAAATCAGATGATCGTTTCGAAAATGGTACATGTATCTCGATTTTTCTAAACATTACGTTAACACAGTTCTATCAAGTTTTATCTTGTTTCATTACATTGGGGAGAGGGGGCTAATTGGGTAAGTCGCTCGCTAGCTAGCCTTGAGGTCCGGTTGTTTGATCCCTGCATTGGCCGAGAAAGTTCCGTGGTCCGTTTTGTCAATGATGCAGGACGGAGGTCCTGACAAGGACAGCTGTCTAGTCGTACCGATGGGACGAAAAACCGAGGCTCCGTGTACACATTGGCGTGTACGTAAAAGATATCTTGACAGCTGGAATTCGATATAAAAGTTTGCCGTAGTGCCGCTGTTTGGACAAACTGTATAGCGTTTGCCCGTCTTCCTTAGGCCAATTCGGGGCAGAACAGTAGAACGTTAATCCCCATTTCATCTCATTGTGATCCATTAAAGTGTGTTGCGTTGTTTCTTGTTACACAATTCTGACTTATTACATTGTGTTATGTCTTGTGTTTGTAGGTGTGGGGGTATGTCAAGGGAGACGTAGTGGTTCGGGGAGAAGCCACTCGCTCATTATTAAACAGGTGGTCCGGGGTTTGAGAAAGTTCTCCGGAACTTCCCAGCGTGGTATTGCTTTGTTATCGGGTACAGGCCCGGGACTTACCAACAAACATTTTCTAGTCGTGCGGGTTGGACGAAACCCGAGGTCTCTTGTACACTTTGGCCTAGTTGATTTATTTTGTTGTAAACATTAGGTATACATATATAGCATGATGCCTGGTTTCCACATTAACTGGCTTTTAAATGAATAGAGGATATTTGTCGTTTTAGACTGAATAACATCTTTTATTTCATCGAGAAGCAAGAAAACTTACGAATGCGTAGCATGAGTGAAAATATAAGCGTTTTCCTGCTTAGAGATGAAATAAAATATGTTATTCACTCTTAAACGACAAATATCCTCTATTTATTTAAAAGCAAGAAAACTTATATTTTCACGAATGCGTAGCATGAGTGAAAATATAAGCGTTTTCTTGCTTAGAGATGAAATAAAATATGTTATTCACGACATAACGACAAATGTTCTATTTATTTTATGATCTTACAATCATTTTAGGTTAAACAACATGGACTACTGCTAGCCAGTGGAATAACACTTTTATTTCACTGATAAAACGCGGTATTCCACTACTGATCATAAAATAAATATTGTCATGCGACCTTATTGGCTATCTTGGTAAATTGGCCTAATGAAAATAAATTGGTTGTATTTCTATGTTTAAACGTAATATATACATCGCCTACATTTCAATACGTATTATATGTTGAAAGTAAAAGAGAAAATTGATTCAATAAACTATAATATCTGTACAGCAGCTGACTTCTATTACTTTAATAGGTTACTTTTATTGCTCTTTATTATTTCGCTTTATTTGATATGCATCTACCAACTGATGTCTAATAGTTATTATTATTATTATAGTATATTTATAGTGCCAATCTTCATATAACATGTTCATAGTCCTGGCATTTGAACTCAATTTCGCACGACCAGCTTCCGAAGTGACCCGTGAGTGGCCCCGGTCGACATACTCCTACGCCGACAAGCTCCTACGCCGCTCCAAACGAAATTTAGTTGATACTGGATGAATGTTTCTGTACTAGGTCTAAGAAAGGAGTAACATTAATCCCCAATCGGAAATCTAAATAGCTCCCATATTTACGCATGAAATCACTTAATGACTGCAATAAGGATCCAGCTACCTCGAAAACATATATCTTGACACCAAACTTGATCCTTTTGTAAAATTCGAATTTTCCCACCAAAACTTCCTGCCATCTTGAATAACCCCAAAATTGACTCTTATCATATGGAAGACGAAACAGCTCTTAATTCAGTGTTCTTAGTTCGTAGTTCGTAATACATAGTCCTTAATTCTTATTTCGGTATTTGTACACTAAAATAAACTTTTGTATCTTAAAATCGATATTTGTTTTACAAATCAGACATTTTTTATATCAGATTTGTAAAATGTATTTTTGTTTGATTTAATTAAAGGTAAAATTTATTTTATTGAAAAAAAGGTAAAATTTATTTTACTAAAAAAAAGTAAAATTTATTTTAGGTAAAATTAATTTTAGTAAATCAAAAAATATAATCTACATAGACATACAACGAAAAACTAATCTCCAACAACAAATTTCTAAATACAAATCTCAAAATACAATCTTGCAAAACATTTCTCCAAAACATTTCTTCAATTACATTTCTCCAACATTTCTCGAAATTCATCAAACCGGAACATTATGGCCTGGGTCTGAGTTCACAAAGCATTCTCAGACTTAAGTTGGGAATTTACTCAAGCTTATTTTAACTAAAATATAGCCCTTTATAATAATTTTGTTGATTTTATGTGTCAAATACATCAATAAGACACTATTTGCAAAGTTCTGTGTTTCTGGATCAAGGATATTTCTCATAAACACTGATTGAAAGTTGAGCAAATTCTTAACTTAAAGGAGCTAAATCGCTAACATTTGGGACCTAGAAATTGACTCAAGTGGGTCGCAACGCATATAATACTGTAATATGAATGTATATAAACTGATTTGCATTCAATGGTTTCTGTTTTTACTCTAATTTCATATCAGTTATGTTCGACGAAATAAACCAGCAGTGTCAACCGAGTCTACATGCGCCGTTTGATTTGGTACAATGTTTCTAGCCTCGTTCCTCGAGTCTCTTGCTAGAACTGGGGCTGAAACGCATTATGGTACACGATTCGTGTACCAATGGTAAAATATTTATTTTGACTTAAATATTGGATATCAGAAGTCCATCTTTTTCCGGTAGGATCACATCATCAATTTTGATTTAAATTGACATATAATTCATGTTTTCAATGTTGAAGATTTTGGATGATATTGAGTTAAAGACTTAGCTCCTTTAAGTCTGAGAATGCTTTGTGAACTCGGGGCCTGAAATATGTAATCAAATGAAATGAAATGGGGTTTAACGTCCTACTGTTCTGCTCCTAAACTGGGCCAATGCAGGGATCGAACAACCGATCCCCAGACTAGCGAGCCAGCGTCGTACTCACATAGCCACCGTGATTCCCCAAACTTAATGGTAGATTATTCCATAAAATTCATGTTTGGTAACTTAAACAGCACAGACCATAAGAGACTAGTCAGCAACATGGTTTTAAAGTTTGAAAGGAATGGGCGAAATCAATGAGGCAGTATTGTAAATAATTATAGCCGACTTTTTGCTTTGTCTGCGTGTATTTGTGTAGGCCTACGTGACTCTCGAAGCATACGAATAGAAAACAATGATCCGATGGGGCTGCAACTCAGCTGGAGTGTTTATCAATTTTCATAATTTTACTGTAAACGCAAGTGACAAAAGAGCGTATAATACCGACAGTTTGTATTAGGGAAGACAGCGTTTTGAATTAATCACCGATCTGTCTGCTGTCATCATATCCGAATTTGAGTCTTACCTTTTTGGATTTTTATAACAATTGGACAAAATGAGTGATCGTGAGGGTAAGTTTTCATTCCTACTTGTGTTTTTGGCATACATTAAATCATTTGCATAATGTGTGTTTAACTGACTCTGTATACAATTGTTAACATAATCTTGTTGTTTATATATGATTACATTGTCACTTTGTAAAGTGAACATGTTATATGCAAGGGCGCACTTTAAATAATATGCTGTAATAATAATACAATGCCTATGCTTGCCAGACTGTTGTTAGAGCATTAGCAACATCGCATAAAGCCTACGCAAATTATCTGCTATTAGGAGCACCAGACACGGCTTTAAACAGACTGCAAATTGCGCAAAACAATGTTGTACGTCTCATAACTAGAACATGGTAGTTTGATCATATATCAGCTAAGTTACAGAAACTCCATTGGTTTCCAGTTCGAACAAGGGCTCAATTTAAAGCTCTTGTGAATGTGTTTAATTCGATTTAAAAATAAAACTCTTTATTTAATTTCTATACTCCCCGATGACCCAACCTTCGTTCTTCTAATGATCGTAGCATATTGACGATTACTAAATATAATAAACGTTCTGATGAATATGCTTACTCCATCAGAGCAGCTCAAATATGAAACGATCTTCCAAAAACTCTTCGAGAGTCCTCTTTCATCCAAAGCTTTTCGACTAACTAAAAACATATATTTTATTTCAAAAATTGTTTAGATTGTTTTGTTGTGAATGGCTTAGAAACACTCATGTGTAATGAAGCGCTATATAAATCGTACAACAGTATTAATAACAATACAGGAGTTTGGAACTACGGTAAATTGCGAAGGTCGAAAACCTAAGAAAGTAACTTACCATGAAAACAAAATTTAAAACGAAAAAGGTAAATTTGATGCATTTCATTCCATCGCTTTCGATCATCTTGACGGCTTCTTAGATTTCCCCAACACAGAATATATCCTGTGACACGCGACACGTGGTAGGTATAGAGCTTAATGTATATATACAACTGGCGGTAGTCTTTTCTTTAATGCGCATATCAACCTGCCGTGACGTCATCACTGGTCGATATATTCGGCACATTTAGTCCGGTGGCTGAAGGGGGGCGGGGAATCGCCACCCGAGCTGTGAATTTATGAGATCCAAGTTTTTCTAGATAGTTTTTGTGTAGATTCCGAATATGGGTGGTGATCAGGCGTTTGAGAGGGCGTTTTCGAGGTATCGGGGGTCAAATGTCTACAATAAGCGCGCGTGTGTGTGGTGGGGTTGGGGAGAATGTAATGTTGACATAATATATTAATAAAACATGGACTGCCCACCTTTAAATATTTAGTGTTCATAATACTCTGGACAACTGTTTTGATATCTGGGGAGGTGGGTGGGAGTAGCAGGTGTAGGTGTTCGTGTGTGGAGGTGGGGGGAAGGGGTGTCATTATGTTGACTTAAATGATGATCATCAAGATTGTTACACACAATAAAACTACATACGTGGAAAATTCAGTATAACTGAAAAATGATATGTAAAAGAGTAACTAAAAGAGGAAAACTCCAGTAAAATTACAATAAGCTATGCGCTTTACAAAATATACTAAGCGGTTTTATTACTAGGTGGTTTTGTATGTATAATATAATGCAATATTTTTGTTATTAATTTGTTTTATTGGTGCAAGGTGGTGGGCGTTTCCATTTATAAAACATTTTCTTAATTCGTGTCGTTGGTCAATGAATCATTACGTTCAAGCTAGCTTTTGTTTTTGCATACCCTTATATGAATTTTTCCATGCCTATACTCCCCATGAGCTGGGAGGTCCGGTATCTGACATCTGGATGTGGGGAAAGGAGAGAATTGAGACAAAGGGTTCTGCCCCTCTTTTTTACATTGTCAATCATGATTGGCATTTGTTAACTGATTGGAATCTATTGTTTTGAGCCTAGTGATAAGCTTTCATATTTTGATCGAAAGACAGTTGATGTAAACCATTTCTACAAGATTGCTATTTATTTGATAGGGATGGGCGTTTTCTTGTTTTAGACGGGATTTCCATGTACTTTTTATCTTCTCTGTTGCTATTCTTGCAAATTCCTGGTTGCTACATTCTAAATTTTCTAGTTCATTCAGTGACAACCGCTCCTAGGCTAGTTTATCGGCTTGTGCGTGGCTGAAAATATCGACGTGCGAGGGTATGCATGCAGGGACGACGTCTCTCCCACTACTCCTCTTAATTTTTTGGTAACGGTCCCTAACTTGATGGATTATGTCCTGTCGGCTATTGGAGGGGTTTGATTCCAAGGAATGAGACAGGATCACGGCTTTTTTGTTGTGTTTGCGGTGAACACAGAGCAATGTTCTGGTAGCCTTTAGGTAATGAAATGAAATGGGGTTTAACGTCCTACTGTTCTGCTCCTAAACTGGGGTAATGAAGGGGGGCATACGCCATACAGTGTACTATAAGGGATATTTTGCCCGCGCAGCGGTATCACGTCTATGGAAGCGGACGTTAAAACATCAGGTATTAGTAGTCAGCGGCGCTACGACTAACTCTTGTATCGAATTCCAACTGTCAAGGGATCTTTTACGTGCACGTCAATGTGTACACGGGATTCGGTTTTTCCTATAACTGACAAGGGGAAACCATGACGGAAAATCTGGATGAACTTTTCTAGGCCAATTCAGGGATCGAACGCCCGACCTCAAGGCTAGCGAGCCAGCGTCTTACCCACTTAGCCACCGCGATCTCATTTCCTTTAGGTACGTATATGCCTATCCTTTGGCTTCCTGTGTAACTTCTTTTGGTACATCTCAACAAACTCCAAAGAATTTATAGCCCAAGAGTTATCAATTGGGTTAATATCCTATACACAACCAATAGGTATATGTTATTATTATTATTATTATTAATGTATATAATCAATAACTATATTATTGCATGTAGAAATATGTAAAAGACTATCATATTGGTAATTAACGTTCTTTATGTGTTACTCTCTTTCATTTGCATGAAACATAGATGGACAGCATTATGTAGCAAAGAGCTGGTTATCGGAAAAGCTGAAACTTAAAGTAGCCAAGTCTGTAACTCAATATCATCGAAAGTCTTCGACGTTGAAAGCACAAATTATTTGTCAATTTAAATCAACATTGATAGTGTGGTCTTACCAGAAAAAGATGGGCTTCTGATATCCATTATTTAAGACAAAATGATTTTTTTACCATTGCTACACGAATCGTGTACCATATGGCGTTTCAGAGTCATTTTCAGCTAGGGACCCAAAGAACAAGGCTAGGTATACTCCACGTTACATCTCAAACGGTGAGCATGCGAAATAAATACTATGTAGACTGGACAAACCAGACGCTATATATATTGTGATTCAATTGAGACTTCTGGTGTACTTCGCCAAACATAACTGATTTAATATTAGAGTAAAAACGGAAACGATTGAATGTAAATCAGTTTATATACATTCATATTAAATTATTATATGGCTTGCGACCCATTTGTGTCAATTTCTAGACCCAAAATATTAGCGATTTAGCTCCTTTAATATGAATCTGCGTTTCGATGAGATAGCAAACCATAACAGTTTCCTCAATTATTGTAATGAACAAGAAATATGAACGAAAGGCCAATAGACGTAAACGTCATTGCAACACTTGAGAAAATTCTGAACGATGGGATCATCAATGTTTTTATGGTGAATAGTAAAGGGAGATAACACTAGAAGTTATTCTGGAAAATCAGTGAAAATCAGTGGACACAAAGTGATTAAAATACAAATATAATATTTCGTTTCGTCTTTTATACGTCCACATTCATAATATGGACGTAGTATGTCGTTGCCCTAGTCTGTATGTGGGTTCGGGTGTGCGTGTGTGTGTGTGTAGAGGGGGTGTATGTATACAACGTTCCGTTAAAAAAGAAATAAAGCATGTCTTTGGCTAGCTTTTTCAGTTCTCTAGAACCTCTTCGGGCCATATTAATATACACGTAATACAATTATAAGATAAACACTTCCTGTTTCGCATTTAGAGGTCCTATAGACATATCCTGGGGTCATTAGGACCCAAGACGCGTTTTGCAGGGCAGAAATACATAATTTTCCATTAGCGTATTAGGCTTGCCCTGCTCCCATTTCGATTGACTTATTATTAGGCGGATCCTGTTAGTCACAATTGGATCAAATCTTGATTTACAGTTTGCACCTTAAAGAAAGGTTCCCAGAAAAGTATTTATATGGTGGTAATTGCCTATACAGGTATGGCAATTTTGGTATATATGGAAAGTAGAGATATCCAATCTCACTAGAAACATACTGGCAGGGGCGGATCCGGGGAAGGGGGTCCAAACCCCACCCTGTTCAGCTACATAAAACAGTAATGCCTTGTATCAATGACATTGAATCACAAAGTGATCCTACATCATTATAAAAATGATTTCTCTCTTTAAAAACCTCAATTTGTATGTATGTCTATGTAACTTGGAGACGATGATGGCAGATTTCCTTAACAGGAACCTGGTAAACCCCCTCCTGCAAACATTCCTGGATCCACCTCTGACTGGATTCCCTGAAAAACACTCATGGGACGCATACAGTGCAAAAATGTAAGGGTTCCCCTAGTCAACATTAGGGATATTTGCACGCTTGACGTCGAAGGCTGCACGCAAACACTGATCGCTTTGTGTACATGTTGATAAACTTTATGTAGAGTTAGACGTACACCACTTTCTGCGATAAAAATCACGGAGAAAGACGCGGATAGTGGATTATTTAATTGTGATTCAATATTTGTAATACATAGTCCAGAGTTTTCATTCATTGTTCATCAATGACGTTTTCACTTACCATTTTCGTCCCACCTGGTTAATCTTCAAAGAAATCAAATTCGACTAAGGTCATTTCCACATTGCCATATGTGGACGTGTCCTGTTTGGTAACTGGTAAATGCAGCAGTTTCTATATACAATTCCTCCCCTAACTGTTTTTCGCACCAAAGAGCGAGTTGCTTTGGGTTTTGGCGAGGTCATTACGGTATTACTTTAGTCCGCAAGCATACAGTAAGCACACAAAGGTGAGTACATGTACATATAGACAAATATAGATAAGTATACATAAAACGTTTTATAGACAAGAAAATGTAACAGTAAAATGACAGAGAGGTCGTTTACACGGAGAAAATATCAACAGTATGGAATTTATGGAAATATTACTGCTATTTTGGATTTTCAAATCTCAAATTTAACATCACCAATGAACCCAGCAACCCCGAAAAACTAAATACCAAGTGAAGCTGAAGTTTATACAGGGACAATAATGATTATTTTTTAATGATATCTAAATTATCACCTTCAGTTGAACCCCCACTATCTTCAGGGGGTATGAACATGGGGTTAGGAGGGTCAGAAATTTTTTTAAAAATATGTTCAAACATGGGTAGGATAACTACAACTTTTGGAGAGGGGGGCGAAAAAATTCATATTTAACACCACCCCCTAATTGTTAATACATAAGAGTTATGATCTCTTGCTATAAATGCACTTCCTGTTTTCCTTGTACAACCACGTGCTCTACAAATAAACATGTCAAATTATACTGGTCTTTTATCAACTAAGAACCCAACACAGAATGAACTAAGCAGGCATGAAAGAATGTAGTTCAATTTGGACATTCGCCGAATGTATAATTGGGTAGAAATGACTAACTCTTTATTTTTATTTGAAATATAAATCACTTTATACTCACTCATATACATTAATACGTGTTTTTGGACCCATTTTCGTTATACACCCCTTAACTATGCAGTGGACAGAGGGGTTTCATTGTGGTGTCTTCAACTGGTTTAATAAAAATTAGTATGGTAACGTGTACAGATATCGCAAGAAACCCACCTGTTTATTGTGTGAAGGGAGTGGCCTAGTGTTCTAGAGGGCCGCGCTTCGACCTCTAGCTGGTCGGTCACTTCTGGCTTGCAGCTGTGGTTTCGATCCCTGGTGTGCGCGTATGTGGCACAGAAACCCATCTGTTTATTGCATGAGTTAATAATGATTGGGTGAGTTAATAATGAGCTTATCGTGATAAGTAATAATGAGCTCATTGTGTGATGATTTAAATGGAATAAGGTCTAACATCTTGTCAACAAAGGTATAACTATGAACGAATTTAATCACAGAATCTATCATATCCAGAATTCGAACCATGTCACAAGACAATGGAGAAAACGTATGTAAGCTACGCTAGCCGAGTCTAGATTTTCCAAACAGAAATCATATGGAATGACTTAAGATTGCTAATAATCGGAAACATCCATTATATTTTAAAATAGTTTGTTTTTAATTTCTCGAATATTAAATTCTTTTAGCCAATGAATAAATTCCTTCTGCTGTATCGGCAGTACTATCATCATTACCGTCAGCGGAATAATCTCCACTATCTTCAACAGAATAATTGACATCCACCATACTCGGCAGCTCCTGTCCATATCCAATATGATTGTAGTCACCGCCGTCCAGTACCTCGTCATGAGCATCACCAATTTGATTATATGTATCATCCGTCACAACTAGTTGTTCACGACTATCTCCGATATGGTGGTAGTCATCACTCTCCAGACCAGTGTTATTGTGCCCAACAATATGGTTGTAATTATCCTCAGTAATAATTTTAGATTGGTTCCCTCCTATATGGTGGTAGTTATCTTCCTCGGTGGTAAACATCCCAACATGGTTATAATTACAATCTGGGACAGCGGTTGCCTTATTGGAGTTATTTCCCTTTAAATAGTGGTAATCCCCATCTGACGTCACGACGTTCACTCCAATATGATTATAATTGTCGTTCATTTTAGAGAGTTGTGCATGGCTATCTGCCCCAATTACATCATAGTTATCACTAGAGGTCAGTTGGGTATTAGTTGAACTCGTGTTGTTGTACGACTCCAGTTCAAAATATACAGGAGCGATGGTCACAGGTAAAGTTACTTCAGTGTCACATTTAGACGTGACATCGACATCCTCTTGGGGTCCGGGATCTGTTCGTTGTCTCCTTAAAAGAATAAATTTAAAAAACAACCGTATTCAGCTTATTTAATGTTTATAGGACTGGCCGAGTCGTTAGCACGTGCGTGCTGTATCATATGGCCTGTCATTGAGTCAACTGGTGTGGTTTCAAATACTCGGTTGTACGTGACAAGGGGTAGGGGCGCCTGTCCAGCCTCATGGGTTTTCTCCGGGTCCTCCGGTTTCCCCCCACTGCTAAAGACCTTAAGCGAATTATTGAAATAAAATTAAACCATATGTTAGTCCCAAAATGACCTAGTTTGTGTCGAGTGTACGTTAAACCCCATTTCTCTCTCTCTCTCTCTCTCTCTCTATTAACAAGGATTTGCTGGTGAATATAAATATATTATTCAGTAAGAAAACTTTGACAACAATGAACTTACCTTCCAATAAGGAATATAGCAACACCTACTATAACACCAACTAATATAACACCAACAATTCCACCAACAATACCTCCTACATCTTTGGTAAACAAATACATTAAGATCATAAATATATTTTCAAGAAACACAAAATACGAGTAGACGAGCATAACAATATCTCATAAGACATATCCGACAACATAAACGAACATGAACTGTATCTAAAATGACTTCCCCCAAGAAAGATACGGTCATACATGATATGACGTAGATGCATATAAACATTATTATATCAATAAAATATACTCTTCAAAAAAGTAGGGGATACTGACACAAAAATTTGACCAGCGGTTACCAGGCAAGATATGCCCACATTTTGCAAAAGATGGATAGAGAACAAGCTTAAATCAAAAGCAATTTTCAGTACAATCAGGGACCATAATCCCATAAAGTTATAGTCTGAAATGCGTAAATATCGAAAGGGACTGAAATCTTTGGGATATAATTAATAAAGATATATTGTTAAGTTTGAACAAAATCAGATACAAATGGCGTACAAAGAGTGGCGATTTTGTGGGCAAGTTTCGTTTCGATTTCCGCGAAATACGAATTCAACCTTCATTATGGTGTAACGGTGATATATTCAAATGTTGGGGTTTTTTTTAAATTAGATAAAAAAACAAAACAAATTAGGTTCACAAGCTAAAAGTCTGATTTTCAAAATTAAAAAAAAAACAAAAAAAGGGGGGCATAATTCAGGACGTTATATCCGATATGCGCAAATATCGAAAGGAACCAGTGGCTTTGGGTTATTAACATACATTTCAAGTTTCATCAAAATCGTATTTAATAAAAATGGGACTTTGAGAGAGTCCACAATCTTGGTATTACATACTTTTACATTATTTGAATACGAGGGGTGGCAATTTTGATTTAACGACATTCGAACTCAACCATTATCATGGTGTAACGGTGAAAGGTCATTTGAATCGGAAAATAATCGTGACCTTCAGAGGGACCACAAGTTAACAAAGTGATTTTTCGTACAATCATTCACGAATCTACGATCCGAAATGCGCGAAAATCGAAAGGAACCAAGATTTTTAGCTTTAAACATGCATGTCAAGTTTCATCAAAATCAGATGTCAATTGTGACCTCCAGTGTGTCCAAAGGCTAAAAATGTGATTGTTCGTACAACAAGCAGGGGTCATAAAACATTTCCATACATGCCAATATCGAAAGGAAATGGGGTAATTTAGAGATAAATCTATGTTTCAAGTTTCGTCAGAATCGCGTGTCCGATACGAAGACACTATATATACGTCCACATGAACATCTGATAAAATCGATATCCTTTATCGTGTTCACGGTGTTTTGGAACAAAGGGCAGAAGGCCACGGAACGCAGAAAATCGGACGCTCCACATCATATTTGAAAAAACAAAAACATCACTGTTGCCTCGATTATTTTCATGGGCAAATAAATGACAGGCGGTCATGGGTTTCTGCATAATAACCCCCACCCCCACCACCACTGAAATGTGAGTGTATATCAATTTACTATCCTGTTCGGATTTGCTCAGAATTATTCCCATCTACGGAGTTCACGCTAACAAAAGGGTGTATTACTGTTGTACCTGACACTTGTTGTGAAACTATGGGCGGGAGGAGCTTCATTATTTTCCCGTTTAGCAATCAACAGGTTAATCAAAAGATAGACAATCCTAAATTTTGGCAAACTTGATAGACAGACGGTGGGCGGATATGGATTAACGCTATAAAAAAATAACAATTCTTTAGTTTGTCTACCTTGTTTGTTTGAGTTAGCAGGAATAGTTCCATTTTGTGGTAGTGTTGAAGTTTGGTTCTTGGTTGTCAAGCTGGGCGTAGAGCTACTGACCAGTGGTGTCGTCGTAGACGTTGTTACTAACGTTTGGTTTTTTGTTGTCAAGCTAGGCGTAGAGGTACTACACGGTAGTGTGGAAGGTGTTGCTAAATCAGTTGCAGTACGATAAATAAACTACATGTATAACACACTGGACAATATCACCAGGTACAATCTTATAGTAATAATTTGCTTGCGTGAAGGGGTCGTTGGCAGTGGGAGGAACCCTAAGATAAACACACGAGGTTGGGCAGGCTAAGTCGGAGTTGGCTAGTTAAACGAAGTATCAGGTGTACACGTAGAGGCTTGTTAGCAAGTAGAAGACGTTATTATAAATGTTGGCATGTGACAATTGTGTTCGGCACTCACCATTAAATGATATATACCTGTAACACTATAGGAATAGTGTTACATACCTACCAATTTATAAAAGACAAGTAGGATATACGCTTAATTCAAAATTGCAGTGACCAGCCATCCTAAAGTTATTGAATTTCCCAATATTCTAATTTATGTTCCAAAGGTGTTGTTATTAGAAAAACTATTACACAGAAATAAACTTACTCTTTTTGATGCACTCAGATTCTACCTTGCTATAGGAGTGAAACACGGGTGCCTTAGAAAAGCAATTTCCATATATTTCATTCAATAGAGTCATGTTAAGTGTGCACGCATTCTTTAACTTACAATATTCTTGGAGATTTGAAAGAAGAGTTTGGTTGAAAGGTGAAAAACAATCTTTCTTTTTCTCTTTACAACAAGATTTATCCTTACAGTTGGAAACGCCGTTTGAACATCCTTGCTGCCTGTATCCAAACGTAATATTGGTTATTAAGATTACCATATCATCCTTACATTTCAATTGATGTTTTGCACAACTGAGTGTCTCTCCTCCGTAACATGCTGTACTTACATCAGTTTCTGTAAACATAAATGTTGGTGTGATTCTATGATGATCAGTATAACATGTTATATTTTTAAGAGAAAAAAGAACACAAGACCCATCACCAACGGGTATCAAAGTCATCTGCACTGGTGATTTGCTCAAGAAGTGAACGTAGCGAAATTGCAAATGTTTCATCTTCATTCATCCATAAAGGCGATGCCACCAACGAATTTTTCATTCGCCTACTGCAATCTATTTGGTCAATTATTTGAAACGCAATAACTTTATTTCTAGGGAATGGTTTATATAAAAATTGGATGATGCTTTCATTAACATAACCAACTCGCCTATATTTAATCTACTTAATTGTTTAAACAAGTATACTCACAGTTACCGATGTTTGTATGTCTAAAGTTCCTATCAACTTTTAGTCTCGAAATTATTCAGTTTGTTTTTCAATTTTTCCCAACGTTTGATCGCCATCCATACATGACCTACTATAACTGATTTAAGTCGACTCTCTAAGACGCGCAATCTAATTAAAATATAGATCTATATTTCGTTTCGTTTTTATACTTTCGATGGCCTACACTCATGTAGATCTAAAAAGTTATAGTGGGAGCTCACGTTCTATGACGTCAGGTATCAAGCACGGGACATTTGACCCGATAACGTCAGTCATTCGATTAACCAATTAGCGACCGCCATGCTTTTTAAAATCTACTTTTGTTTTGTTTTGATTTCTATCCGCTGGTGTTAGTATAGACGTCATTGGCTGGTAATATAAACCCACGGTTCCACGCATGAAAAGGTCAAACGGTCGATTCGACAGACCATTTGATTGGCTGACCCCTCATTTCAGGCAGAACACGACTTAAATAACAATTCCTCCAGATCCAAGAGTAGTAAAGGCAAGTAAAAACGAAATTTTGAACTATAAAAAACGAAACGAAATTGGAGCTGTGTTTTAATCAGATTGTAAGACGCGGTTTAAACATATTTTATTGCAAATAATTTACAAAGGAATTAGGACAATTTATAAAAATTATGAACCTTATCTCAGGGAATAGAATAGAATAATATTATATAATATATGATGGCATAACAAACATTTAACATACATTAAATACAGCTATATAAAATATGTACACGTATCTATAATTATATATCAGCTATTCATTGTTTTGCTGTATAAAAGAGTAAATTAGATCGTTATCATTTCACTAAATTAAGCATCTTATAAAGTATAGCCATAAATATGTGACATTAAACCATATGATAAATATGAGTGTGTTATTGTGTGGTTGTACATTAATCAATAAAGATATAAAACCAAGTTTATAATTTACTATTAAAACGGTTTGTGTTGGAAATATAACGTTGAACGGCAAGAAATATGTTCTTATTTAAAGTGGCAGGTAAAACAGGGCTCCCATTTGGTAAGATATTTAATAATTCGTCAGATGGAAGACTATTAAGATAATTAATATGGGACATTAGCATATCTCTTTGAGGTGTATATAAATAGGACATTTAAAAAAGGAATGGTATATATTTTCCACTGACATTTTACAAGAACATAGAGGAGTGTCAATAACGTTAGATTGAAATAGGTCATTATGAAGGCTACTAGATGAATAACGAAGTCGGTTATGAAGAATTGTTAGTTTACGTATGCCAGTGTTTCTATAATGTGGTTTTTGAAAATGAGATATGAATTTGCATTCTTTTTATCAGTTGTTAGCCTATTATATTCAGATAGTTTTAGGAAAAATGGATTGTTTTTTAAGACTTAGTCTACAAAAGGGAATCGATCTATTATCTTGCTTTCTTAAATTATATAGTATATTATTGATAGGAGGAACTAAATAAGATCAGTATGGAGGACATTGGCCATTTATTATTTTCCAGAGTAAACAAAGTCTGGGGATTTTTCTGCGATCTGATAGTTTGGGCCAACCTGTTTCGAAATATAAAGTTGTTCTTGGTGTGTATATTGTGCATCCTGTGACAATTCTTGCTGCCTTAAGTTGAAATAACTCTAATTTATAAATGCATGTATTGAAATTTGCACAGGAATCCTAAAATAGGCCTAATGAAGCATTTGTACAACTTATGTTAGGAGGATTGTGATAAAATATATGAGGATTGTTTTAGCATATTATCGGGTTGAAAATTCCATTTTGCATCACTTTGAAAATGTACCCCTAAATGTTTATGATAATACGAATTAACAAGAAAGGTTTTATGAAATTTAATATTTAATAGATAGCAGATGCTTTTGTTTGTAAATATAAGTAAGGATGTTTTTTTCCGGATTAAAATTAATCAACCATTTCTTTGACCAAATATACAAGATATCTAGATCTGAACTTCAGTTTTGCTCAATGTTGTTTATAGATATATCAGTTGAAATTAGAGATGTGTCATCTGCAAATAATCTAGACCTTTTCGTTCGTTTGTGGGGTTTAACGTCCACTTCCACCTTAGGTGATATCGTAGACAAATAATCTAGACCTCCATATATGTCATTTATATATAGATAAGAAAAATTACAGAACCTTGTGGGACCCCATCATTTGGAAATCTAACATACGATTGGCAGTTTTCAAGTATGACTTGTTGTTTTCTATTTGTTATGTAATTGGAAACTAGCTCAAGTAATTCACCTTTAATTCAATAATTAGACATTTTATGAAGTAAACCGTTATGTCAAAAGCTTTCGAAATATCACAAAATATTATTGCTGTAATTTGTTTGTTATCTAACGCGGTACGTATATGATAATACATCTCAAAAAGAAAAGCCGGGTAGAAATCCCGATTGAAATTTATATATTAAATTATTATTTAATAAGAAGTCTAAAATACGTTGATAGATCATTCTTTCGAATAATTTAGACACACTGTTAAGCAGAGATATTGTCCTATAATTTTTTAACTCTGTTCGGTTACCTTTTTTGTGCAGAAGATTTACTTGAGCCATGACGCAATATCTTTATGCAAAGATATAACCAAAATATAATGCTCTGCAGTTTTTGTTCCAAAACCTTCGACGGTCCGGCAAGTTTGGTGAATTTTCGTTCCTAGAATACCGTGCAATATACACTTTTAGAAGCCCGAATGATGTACCTTACTTGACCAAAGCTGTATTAAGGAAATAATGGACCTTCTACCATATTCGATATTGTTTGGTGGTATTGCAATCTGTAATTTCCATAGATTCTATAGTTCTTCCTAAAACACAACCCTTCCAAGTCCTTTACAACACCCATTGAAACTAGGTCCTTTATATTGTATACAGAATTATAGGCGGAAAACAATCTACATCCATATGAAATGTGGCTCTTTACCGGGAACTAATGATACTAGTCATAGTTTATGAAATATTTAGCAAAATTTTAACTTGTAACCAAAGCTTTATCACGATCACAGGCAATTAGTAAATGTGTCCTTTGGCCCCGAGATTCTCTTCAATCCAGTAGCCGCTGAGGTCTGAATTCCAGGTAGAACCCATTGCTTCACTTAGTTATGTGTAACGGATGTCGTGCTTCCAAGTTCAGACCTTAAAAGAATTGTGAACGGTGGGGCAAAGCTATTAAATTTTATACCTGTAACTGTAATGTTCAATACCAAGATAAGGATCCACAGCCAGTTTAATACGATAAATTGAAGACAAGTTTCACTCCTCAACATTGTGATGCATTATATGTGTTATCCATTAGTTCTTGACAAAGCGTGTCTGAACCTGAAATTATATCATGATTAATAAAATTCCATCAGAGGGTACCACCCAAACAACCCCTCCAAACTGCCAGCCATCACTGCCACCACCACCACCATTTGAAATTGAAAGATTCAGTAAGCCATGACACTATTTTGAACATATTTCAGGTTGGTTGCAGAGAATATGAGCATTTATAATATTCCCAGAGTCGATTCATGTATGCTCATCAACACTACAATTACTATTTGATTGCATAACTTTTATAATAATATTACTTTGCGGCGCATCAATCTATTGTTGATTCCTGAAATAGAGCATGTCCAGTAAATGTCGTGTATAAATAAATTACAATCATAAATAGTTTTACAACCTTAATCCATATGTATAAGGTTACTTCACGAGTACACTGATCCCTGTCTAATAGGGGTATTTACCCACACCAACAATTGTTAAATAACTCAGCCACGCCACAACACAGACCCGCCCCTAAAACAAAGTACTAGAAACGAACCCTAAAGTTTTTAACATTAATTACATACATTTGTATCTTGACAAAATAATCAAATAATATTACCATAATCTACGTTATACACACTGCAAGTTTTAATAGTAGCCGTATGTACACGCACTGGACGTAATAAACCTATGAAATATTATCAAATTATTCAACTTCCCTGTCCTGTAATTACGGAAGCGTAATAGGGCCACTTATTTTTTTTTGTTATTATATTTTCAATTTTTCAAGATACTAACTTGAATTTTCAATATACTAACTTGAATTTTCAAGTTACTGTTATATTATAAAATAAGCGTTTTGATCTAATGATATAATATGTCGTGCAATGCTTTAGGCAATGGACGACACGGTTATAGACCGAGACACAAGGACATCTACCCCCCCCCCCCCGGGTCTTTCACCCCCTGGACATTCCCCCTCCTTAGGATATCTAGCCCCGGATCTTCTCACCCTGGACATTTGCCCGAGTGGGACGTCTGTGCCCCCCACCCAAGTATTAACGAAGTTATAACCGACTGTGATGTATATTTGGTCCAGGCTTTTATCCGTTACATTTCTGGTAGCCTATATTTGTGTCAATGTTGCTGTGTGGGCGTATTATCGTTCTTGTATGGCATTTTACTACCCGGAATTTTCAAGTTATTGACTTACAGGCTTTAAAATTTAGACAAGAATGAATTAATGGCCCTATTTTGGGAGTACCCCTAAGTGATCGGATAGGCTGCTCCCACACCTTGTCACTATAATAACAGAGAATGGGACTCGGACCCTCGACACCACTAATGGAAGACCAAGGCGTAGACTATCGGCCACCCGACCCTCTCCCCAAATGTCACCTTGTACGACACGCTAGGAATGGGACGATGGACACATTCAACTATCTAACTATGTATTATTGTCCTGTAAAATATCGCACTGTAAAATAAAAATAATTTATATTATTTTACATTGTTTCTTGCAGTACCTCATAAGGTCCAAGGTTCTAAAGGGTGGGTGGCAGAGATGTCCTAAGGGGCAGATGTTCCAGAGGAAAAATGTCCGGGGTGGGAGGGGGTAAAACTCTGGAGGTAGATGTCCTAGTAGGGGGTGGGGGTAGATGTCCCAGGGGGGGGGGGCAGATATCCTGGGTGGCAAATGTCCGTTGAGTAAAACTGTTAGGAGGGAAGATGTCTTCAGCAGGAAATGTCCTTAGGGTTAAAAGTCATAAAGGGGGGGGTGTATCCGGGGGCAGATGTCCGGCGCGGGGGGGGGGGGGGATAAACAGAGGGGGATGTCGTGTATTACGTCACTGAAGACTATTTTTAGAACTGGAAACTGGTGGGACGTTTGATTCGTCATTAGTAACTTGAATGTTAGTAACTTGAAAATTCAAATTAGTAACTTGAAAATAATTTTAAAAATATGTGGCCCTATTACGCTTCCGTATATAATACAATAAGATGTATATATATATATTTACTATCACATGACTTGACTATAAATATAACCCGTTAAAGATACAAGATAGGCGCAAATTTAGTTTCTAAAATATTTTATAACTTTTGATACAACTGGATCGGTCAAAAGTTATTAAAACTTACAAGAGTACTTTTCATATTCAGAAACTTTAGAATTGTGAAATGTAACAAATGTAGAGCTAATATATATAATAAGTAACAGACAGATAAACAAACAAATAGTAATAAACAGAGAGAGCGTGAGAAATGGGTTTAACGTCCACTCGACACAAACCAGGTCATTTTGGGACTAACATATGGTTTCATTTTATTTCAATAATTCGTTTGCGTGTAGGGGTCTTAAGCAGTGAGAGGAAACCGGAGTGACCGGGGGAAACCCACGAGGTTGAGAAGGCGCCCCTATCACCATGCCACATACGCTCACTCAAGGGATCGAAACCACAGCCACAAGGTGACCGGCCAGTTAGAGGTGGAAGCACGGCACTCTAGACCACTAGGCCATACCAACCCCCCAGTAATAAACACCGTGCAAATAAACACAACTTTTTGTTTGCATGTACAAATCGACACTCTGCTACTTGACTCAATGACAGACCTTATCATCTAACGCAAAGCAATTAAACATTTCGACAACCCAACCGCCATTAACAATAATAGACAAAGAATCAATAACTACCATGATTTCTTTTTAAAATAGAAGTAAAAACTATTCAAATTCACATTTCCTTGTTTCGGTTGTAAAAATTGTTGGATTTTGTATTAATCCTCTCAAATCCGTACTTTTAACAAGTTTGGTTTATATTAAAGGAGATAACCCTCTAAAATTAAACATGAATTAAAATTCAATACTTGTCCTTTTCGATTCGCGTTGTATAATAAGGTCTGCCATTGAGTCAAGTGACGTGGTTTCGATTCCCCCAGTAGACGCGAAAAGGGGTAGTACCGCTTGTCAAAACTCGTAGGTTTTCTCATGGACCTCTGCTTTCCTCTCACTGCTAAAGACCCCTACGCGCAAGCGAATTATTGAAACAAAATTGAAAAATGTGTTAGTCCCGAAATGACCTAGTTTGTGCCAAGTGGACGTTAAACCGCATTTCTCTTTTTCTCTCTCTTACAATGAATGGTATACTTTAACGCAAGAGCTTTCATATTAAGTGTTGTCCTCTAACCAGGTTAAACGGTGGTGGTTAACGAAGCGTGGTATATAAATAAAACTGTCTGATGTTTTACTATTTCAACCTTTCTCTCTCAATGTTTTACTCATGACATCAAAATAGATATTCACCGTCACATCAAATACAAGACAACTAGCTTATCATATGGTATATATATATATATATATATATCAGAATGTCTTTTTTTAATTTTTTGAATGGGGGTATTTTTTATTTATTTATTTATGTATTTATCCATCGGTAACATATAAGAACTTTGATATCAGATGAATTTTTTTTTTCTTTCTAAAAACCTCATATTTATTAAATGCCTCTCAAAGGTTATTATATATAGCTCATACAGTATTAATATTACACATGCCTATATCTTATATACAGTGCGAACAATTACAATAGAGTCATATACGTAACAATATATAGTTCGTGCAATATTAATATAGTATGCCATACTATAATACATGTAAAGATCTTTATTTATTATAGTTTATACAATATAAATATAGTATGTTACGCTGTACATATGCCTATTTCTTATATATATAGTTTTTACAATATTTATATAAATGTTACACAATATCTCTAATATAGTTCGTACAATTATAATAGAGTTGTATACGTACCTTATATCGAACACATACCTTTTGTTTTAAGGCTCACATTGTAAACAAACCAATCCGTTATCACATTCGGAACAAAACGACCACGTCTATCGCAGGTGTAGACTCCATTTTCCAGAATTTCAATAAGAATTCACAGTTTACCTGAGTTGTTTTAAAAATATGTGCATTTTCTTTTATAGCCAATTCGTTGTGACGATTAAAACTATTCTGTATAGCAAATTATACGTCACACGTTCGTTACCGAATTGATTTTGTCAAGAACCTGATCGCGAACATGAGCACTATTGAACAAGTCTCTGTGACACTTTTTGTGCTAAATTGTGTGAGAAACATTGGCAAATACTTTAGATCTCCAAAGTGTTTGCTATATTCACGAACCGTATCATCGGTGTATAGTTTATTGACCTTTTGTTCTCCTCTTCTCTTATTAAAAATAGTTTATTTGTGTCCCCACTCAACCGTGTCTTGCTGCAACTTGATGAATGGGTTGTTTCTAGTGACGTGCATGTTCTCGTGAATCTAGTGGATGAATCTGGTGGATGTCTTGTTTTTAAACTCGGCCTATCTTTACCTCCCGATCCTAACGCCCCCTCCCACAGTTCATTATTATTCACTAACGCTATATTATAAATTTAATCTGTTATATATTATCTATGTAAAACTTGTAGTTATTATTTCAGCAATATAGCACCCATAGTGTATCCCTTCTCGTGCAAAGCCACGACCATTTGTTTCTCTGTCTGTAGTGAAAAGCATTCAACCCAACGAACATTTTTGGGAAAAAAGACAAGAGTTAACGTTGACGTCATTGGGGAAATTAATTGTGGTCTGAATCCTACAGTGGGTTTTTCCTGTAGTTATCCCCCTTTATATATATTTTCATCTTGCTGAATATTGTAGGGGAGGAATAACGCTATATAGGAGACGGTCATGCGCATTTTAGCACACATGGCGTCATATGTGGATTAGGGTTAGGGTAAGGCCTAGGAGCTGCATATTTCGTCAAAGTCTCGAGATGTAAACAGGGCTAGACCTAACCCTAACCCAGGGCCGAACCAAACCCTTACAATAGGACCATCTCCGATCTAGCGTTCTCCCATTGTAGGCAAACTCATTTATAACACCTGTTAACTCTCGTGATTTTTGGAAGGTATATGCAAATTATTAGTTATCCATTCAACCCTCGACCTTCCTGTGAATTACAGAACTAAATCAACGCCCCCGTGTTGTCGCGTGTGGTATGATAACACCTACGTCATTTACCCATTCAACCTTTTAATACATAATGGTTGATAAATATACATTCAGTCGTCAACTCTTATTCCGCTCCTGACTGGGCTAATGAAGATGGGCATACGCCATGGTCAGTATGGTATGAGGGCAGTTTTTTGGTACCATCCGAAAGACAGCTGTCCTTGCCAGCCCCTCCGTCCTGCCTCACTGATATGAGAGAATCACGCCGGAAAATTTAGATGAACTTTCTCAGCCACTGAAGGGATCGAACATCCGACGTCCAGACTAGCAAGCCAGTGACTTACCCACCGTGACGCCAAAACCTCCCTGAAGAGAGAGAGGGAGAGAAAAGGGGTTTAACGGACACTCAACACAAAAAAGGTCATTTCGGGACTAACATATGGTTTTAATTTTATTTCAATAATTCGCTTGCGCGTAGGGGTCTTTAGCAGTGGGAGGAAACCGGAGTGCCCGGAGGAAACCCACAAGGTTGAGAAGGCGCCCCTATCTCCATGCCACCTCCCTGAAACTTGGCACGGTTGTTGTTTATTTATTATAACTTTCGGCATAATATTTGTTTATTGTTACCACGATATTCTTATCGCCGTCTGGTGCCTGACAGTTTTATCTTAAGGTGCAATATATCTATCTACCTGTTACTCTACACGGATTAATGTTTTGATTTATACGTACACTGAAAATCCAAATCTGACCCTCGACAAAACTAACGATAATTTATCGCCACCTGACGTAAATGATGAACTAAGGCGATAATTTGTAAAACTACATATAGTCACGTGACCAGGATCTGGACACGAGTTTCTGTTAAAGAGATAGAGAGATATTTAGGGAGTAACACATGGTTCAATTATATTTCAGTGATTCGCTTGTGTGTAGATGTCTTCAGCAGTTGGACGAAACCGGGGGATACCCACACGGTTGGACGGGTGACTCTACTTCCTGCCAAGTACCAGCGGAGAATCGAAATAATGCCTGTTGACTCAATGACATACTTTATGATCTAAAGCGCGAGCATTAAACCAGACAGTACCACCCACAATTATTCTTCTCAACCTAGCTAGCGTCATTCCTAAGGAGTCGATATCGAGCCAGAAAACACCCGAAGATCCCTTCCAGCCCCAGCCGACGCAGAACATTAGGGATTTAAACCCCCATTCATTTCTTAGTATCCGACATTTCTTTAAATTGCAATGACCTAATAGTCCTACGTGGTTCCCCCTTCTGAGTGATGTAGGACGGAGGGTTTGACAAGGTCAGCTGTATAGTCGTTCGGATGGGACCAACAACCGGGGTCCCGTGTACACATTGGCGTACACGTTAAATATCCCTTGACAGTTGGAATTCGATATAAGAGTGGGACGTAGTGCCACTGTCCGGGCAAAATTTCCCTCAAGGCACATTGTATTGTATGCCCGTCATCATCATTAGCCCAGTTCGGAGCAGGACAGTAGGACGTTAACCTCCATTTCATTTCATATGACAAACTACAACAACTATATATCATTTTCTTTATTCAATATAAACCTACCCGTCTCCAAGTTAAATAATTTAGATACAAATATTTTACATAATCAAGTTATAATATAAATAATATTGCATAAATTCGTTGGATAAATTTTCAAGAAGTTAGTTTTCTGTTGGATATATTATAATATAAATTATTCTATAGAAAAATCATATAATCTGTCGTCTTGTGTCCCCACCTTGGTCCAATTCTTTGTCCCCATCCATGGAGAAAAGTGTTAGCTGATTTCTTTAAATAGTGATATTTTAATTTAATTGAGTGTAACAGCTTTGTCATCAATAAAGATCAATGATTTGTAATTTTAGCGTGTAGGCAGAATCCCTAGTTGTTTTTCCTCGTGGCGAAGACATTGGACCTTGTGATCTAAAGTGTACACGGATTAGACCACTCGTTAATCAGATTAAAACACCGATCCTATTTCGTTTCGTTTTTTAAAGTTCAAAATTTCGTTTTATATGTCTTTACTACACTAGGATATGGAAGAGTTGTTATATTGCCTGCGCTCTAGAAATCGTGAGAGATAAGCCGATGAAACCAAGATTTAGGGCGACTTCCTGATTCATTAATCAATGACTGACGTCTTAAGCTCAAAAGTCTCCCTTATGACCCCACTCGGCAAACCTCGGAAGATTTCGGGAATCTAAACTCGGCTGTATGATGAATTCCGCTATATTGGAACTACTTTAAAGGTCCCGGATGAAACATGGCTGTGCCCATTCCAAACACAAGTTGGCGACCTATTTGGCTAGCGACCTATTCGACCGATCCAGCTGTAAGATAATGACGAAATTACACTTCTATTCTGAGCTGAAGGAATGGATAAAAAATAATATATTCTACTTTCATTTGATAGACATAACGTTGGATTTTATTGGTTGATAAATAGAGACTGTTGTCTTTACTCTAAATAGGTTTCCAACGAACAGGTTGCAGCTCGATCGGTCGAATAGGTCGCTGGCCGAATAGGTTCCCAATTTGTGTAATAGCGTCAAGTTTTCCTGTTAAAGTAAACCGGTAGCCGCATCGCAAATGTATGGGCGTAGGTACATATCACTTACTGTCATACATCCGAGACTAGATGTAGTTTACGTAGTTTACGGAATCTGTCGAGATTAGCCGAGTGTTATGACCCCTGACGCGATCTTCCAGTACAACTGGTCATATCTTCAAGTAGTAGAGGCAATCGAAAGTATTAAAAAACGAAACTAGATATAGATCTGTATTCTAATCAAATTGACTACTAGATCACGAATCTTCTCAAATCTTTTAGAAAATTTGAAATCAATTGGCACGGTAAATGTTTTTTTCCGTCCACCGGAGCCTGGTCTTATGACGTCATATGTGGATTGTGGGTTAGGATAAGGGTTAGGCTTGGCCCAGGGTTAGGGTTAGGGCTAGCCCTGTCTACATCTCGAGACTGTGACGAAATCTGCAGGCCACAGCCCTTATCCTAAGCCTTATCCTAACCCACAATCGACATATGACGTCATAAGACCAGGCTCCGGTGGACGGTAAAAAATGCTTACCAATTGGCACCGAGGTGAAGACATACGACGCCATATTGTATAATGTTTTCTTCACACATGCATAGATATGAGGTATATGTTCAAAATAAATACAAGTTTTATCGCTCGTTTAAAACAGGTGCGTGTCTACACGTAACATCACGTTAACAGCCTACGCAACATTGATCATAGAAAGAACCAACTTATCATGCCTTCGAAACAATCGCCCGAGCTGGTCCTTTGTCTCCATACTGTATTTAATGGGACATACTCTACGTAGCGACATTGTCTCCGATATCACCTCTGGTGGAAGTGGGCGTTAAACTACAGAAACGAAGGAACGAACGTAGCGACCGGTGAATTAAAGCAAAGACTGAACTGAAGAGCCGATATCGCCATCGATGACCAATATTTTTGAACTCAGTGGCTACCTTCTATGTCTGTGATCAATGTTTTTAAACCGACTACGTCACGCTACGCATGTCTTGAATCGTGATAAATATTCAGTTCATGACAAATCGAAATATTAAATATATTTAATTAAATTTACACTTTCACTATTCTTAAATACAGTTGTCTATAGTCTTTGTTCGAGTAGTTTTCGATATCAACCAACCAAAGCTTGTTATAGAAGCTTATCACAGCAAAATATATATTTAGTATCACAAACCAATATGTCAAATTTAATGAAAAGTTATTCGTGGCGTAAAAGAAATTGTCCTCCAAGTGATCCACGTTGTAACGTTTCAAAGTGACAGATCTTACTCAGGAATATGGTTCTATTATGGACGCAAAGGTAAACAATAGCCACCACGGAGTGTTTGGCGCCGAAAATTAACCACTCATCAATAGTTTCGGAAAAAAAACGAAACGAAACGAATATGTAATCAGATTTCAATACATTTTTTTTTTATGAGAATTGAAAGTTTTTTAACTTGTCCTTTAACACTAATCATATGGCGCCCCTTTTCTGGGATTCTCATCGAAATATATTTTGGAAATTCAGATAGCTAGCATTTTCACTATTCGGCATCTCGCGTAAACGAAATACGTAGAACACTGTATATCACGCGAGCTAAAATAGCCGACACCTCACGCTACAGATAAATTTGTTAGATTGTTTAAAATGGTACCAATCTGTTCATGTATGTTTTCGTTTAAATGGTAGTGATCTGTTGATTAATTTATTTGTTCTAGAACACCGGGTACCCCTTCAAATCTATCCGTAAACGTTCAATATCGTGTTGTGTATATCTCAATGTTCTAACCGCGATCGTGTCCTATGAATTATCTTCACGTGTCTTATGAATTATCTTCACGTGTCCTATCAATTATCTTCACGTGTCCTATGAATTATCTTCACGTGTTCCGAAACATGAGAATCCACAGCACTGGTGCATTTTCTACATCTTACAAGAATCGGGAACTCCTAACGACGTAGCACCAAGTTGAGAATCAGACAAATCGGAATCTGTTTCTCGCGATAATCGGTTCGATTTTTTGCCCGGTTTTAAAGATGGCGACGATGGTGGTTTCTTTCCTTTAGATTTCGTTTTAGACTTCTTGTCCTCCTTTTTCTCTTTTTCTTTTTTGGCTTTCATTTCCTCTTCTTTTCGTTTTTCTTCTTCTCTTCGTTTTTCTTCTTCCTCTTTCAAGTATTTTTTCTCGTCCTCTTTATCATCTTGGATGGAGAAAATACGAGATCGGACGTAGACGAAAGGTCGTGCTTTATTAGGGATTTGAATTTTAGGGGGTTCCGGGGGCGGTTTGGGTGGGGGCGTCCATTTTGTTGTTGTATGAATAATCTCAGGCTTTTGTTCCGCTTCTTTCTTTTTTTTAGAAAAAAGCCTTTGCATAAAACCCGCTTTTTCGCTTTTCTGCTTTGGTTTAGAACTCGCTGGGGTGCTGGCCGCTCCCGGTTTATCTACTGGCTTCTCCACAGGTTGTGGAGCTATTGCACCTGCTACATGTTCACTTGTTCCTGAAGATACAGTTCCTATGGAAGGCGTTAGCGAAAGACTCATGGAATCTCCAGATGTTAAAGATAAAAATGACACGTCCGAGGAATCTGAACAAGACGACGGGGTTCTGGTCTCGGAAATTGCAGGAAGAGACGGTTTCTGCTGTGCTTTGGTTTTCTGGGCACCACTATACATATCTGTCATTGGTTGCTCTGGGGAGCATTGTCGACTACTAATGGGAATTTTGCTTGGCGAAACTTGCCTTTGGTGAGAAGTTCTCAGCGGTGGTGATTGTCCAGCTTTTTTCAGCAAAGTATGGGTTGGTACGGTCGCTATTCGTCCAGGGGCTGAGTTATATCGTAACAGAGGTAGACGACTTGGTGGCGACGTTTGAATTATTAAGGCACTAAGTGGCGAATTTTCTGTGGAGAACTGACGCGGAAGACTGCGTGTTTTGTAAGTATTATAATCTTCTGCCTTTTTTCCTTTTAAGGTCGTAATAGGTTGCGGCTTACGCTTTGGGACGTCTATTTTCTTCCGCATCTGGACAGGAGTGGTGTTGGGGTCGACGTCAGATTGGTCTAACTCCTTAAGTCTAGATTCAAGGAGCAATGGATCCGCGTCTATCGTCTTATCAGGAGTTTTGGATAACACTCTTCTAGGTTTAATTACAGGTGTTGCAGGTGACGATACCGTTTCTCGAGGACCAACACATTTCGCTGCCTGGCTACTACTTGGAGTTTTAAGAATGGATTTTATGGGCGTTGGATTCAAAGCTGCCTGCGGAGTACTTCCAGACTTTAGAGATTCGGGTTTTTCTGGCACTTGTGGTTTTGGTGTTAAAGGTCGTTCAGCTGAACCGGATGATGATCGTTTCGGCTGTTTGGCATTAAGCGCAGTATCTTTCTTACTGCCTACTTTGTTGTCTTTAGGCTTCCTAGTCGTTTGTGTCTCGGCTAAGAGTTGCTGTAAATGTTTCTGCCTTTCTTCCTCTGATTTTTCGCTGGGAGAACTGGGTGACTGTTTTCCTTCTCGCAGACTAGATGAACTGTCTGTTAATATTAAAGAGGATGTCAGCTCAGACGAATCGGATCCCCTTTTGTAGGGAAATGATTTATCAAAGAATACATCGCTTTCGCTGCTTTGTCGCATGGTTGGACTGTTTAATCGATCAGACACACTTCTTAATTTGGTGATACATTCTGATATTTTCCCGTCGAGAAGAGTCTGGTCCGTTTCTACAGATGCATCTCTTTGTTCAGCTTTCTGGGTCATGGTATCCTTATCCGAAACCAGATATTTAGTTGATTCCCGACCTACACGACCCCCAAATTTTGCCGATTCCGCTAAATATCTGGATTGGTTGATAGTGCTTGTGGCTTTATCTGTTCTTGAGACATAAAATGTCATGGTTCCTTTTGAGAAAAGGTGTCTAATGGGAGTACAAGTTTCTTTCTCAAATGTTAACTTCTGATGGGTGTTGACCCCTACGTTTCTAAACAGTTGTGGTAGATCTTCGGTGACTGGTGTGGAGGCTCCAGATGGTTGGAAGGTCTGGGTTCCTGTTTCTATTCCATCTAACCAGTCTGTTGATGTTTCATCATCTACCATTTCAACATCATCTTCGGAAGACGAGTAATCAGACACGAGATCAAACTGAGCTTCTGGGAAGACGATTAAATCATCAACGTCAATCTCACTTAACAAACCTATGTACGGAAGAGATTCAGTTGATGTCGCTGCATCGGTGTAATGCAACAAACTTTTGAAAACTTCTTCGTGCTCAAAGGCAGCCGTCACAGACTTATCACTTGTAGTGATTTCACTGGTTTGGGTGTCAACATCTACGACGTCTGGGGAATTACCATAAATGGAGAGAGCCATGGTCCCTACCTCTTGTGTTTCATATTTCTGTGGCATTGTTCCGCTGTCAATGTATTGTTTCTCTTCATGAAGGAGATTTTCGCACCGAACGCATTCTAAAATATCAGAATGAGAATTATTGAATGAATCGTCTAAACTTGAATTCACCAGAGACCCCTCACCTAGCTTTGTTTTCCCACACTGGGTTTCTTTAGAATGTGTCTGGGCATCTTCTTTGCACGTACACAGTTGTGCCATGGTCGTTTCATCCATCATTTCTACCTTATCCGTTGAAGTTTCTGACTCTTCCGTTTGTATTTCAACGCACGTTTGTGCTTCTGATGTTTGGATCTTTTCGGTCATAGTCTCTGATTCCGCCGAAACCACAACTGTTGCCACGCCCATCTCTTTGTACGTTTTTACATCTGTGTATGTGGCCTGTTCCATGGTTATTACGGCATTTGTGGAGACGCCTGCGTCAAAGGTCGCAGGTGTTGGTGGCGAAACGCCCGTGTCCATAAACTGGGGTTTGTTGGTTAACGTCCACTTATCCGTATACTGTATTTGGTTGGTACCCGTTTCTTTATCACAAAGCCTAACATCCAACGTTTCTGTACTGGACTCCATGCAATGAAAACTAAGGCGATCCATACTTTTTGTCCAGATATCCAAACTTTCCGTTCCAACACAAATACTTTCATAGTGGACATCTTTGACACCATTAACCTTCGCCGGCTCCGTTACACCATTTGGAACAACGTTTTCGTTAACCGGCACATCCGTCTGCGACTCACGGGTTGCCATTTTACAAGGACGCATGTTCGTAGCGACGGTTCGTTGTCGTGGTCGCACTTGTACTCCATAATCGCCATATTGCACTGCTTGTGTTGCCGTGGAGCGTTCATTTAATGTTGGATTGACCGTGCATGTCGCGCGCTCTGTCGTCATCATTTTTTCTGTCCACGTCACTTTCGATTCGCTGGTCACGTGTGGAGTACCTGTTGCACATTCAACGAGAGAGACCTTGACAGTAGAGACACCTTTGTGCTGTTGGCCTTCATAATCCGTTGCAACTGACGAGTTTTTCGTTTTAGTTATCGGAGTTTGTGTTTCTATAGCTACAGATACAGGCGAAACCATAACACTCTGATCTTTTTGTAATATTTTATCCGGGGATGTTTCCTTATCTGTCATTTTTGGGGCAGAAGTAGAACGTAACCGACTAATGTTATTATAATCACGTCGCGCCATACTTGCACTGGTATTATTCACCTCGGCATGCCCATTAACCATATCATCACGAGTCATTAATGTACCGTTGCGAAATGACTTATCATCTTCAGTATTATGGATAGCACTAATGTCTGTCTGTATTTTTCGGCTACGAATCCATCTATTTTGTCTATTATAAGAAGAATTCGCATCGCATGCTGAGTTAGTGACATTTGAACCCGATTGAGACCAGTTATCTCCCTTGGATTGGGAAGGAGGTATGCTAGGTATTGAGGTCATGCTAGTTTGGTCGTACATTGGAACTTTATCCGTTTGGCTTTTTAGGGATCTGACATCTAATGATGGTGTCATGGTCCCTTTTGTTTTGGATTCCATTGTGAAAACTGTTACTCCGCGATCTCTCGTTTCCTTCACCAGCGTCGACGTCTCTTTTGTGCACATTCTTAAAGGCTCAGTTTGCATTTCGCAACACGTTTGCATAATTTTCATATCCGCTGCCATTGAGGTTGTCCCCGCACTATATTCCTTAATGGTCGTTTGAGTCGACTGAGTAACCCCTTCACTAGAATATATAGAATCTTTAATAGATTTTGGTCCCTCGTGCTCCCCATTAACAGACAGATAACCCAACCTGACATCCCCAGGAATAAACCGAACATCTTCGGGCAGATTATCGGGTATCTGGGGTAATTTTGAATCAAGCAGGTGCGCGAATTTAGCCTGTAATTCACGTTTTAGTAACATCATTTCCACCCCCTTGTCTTTCATAATTATTTCAGTTAAATTACACGTACTTTGAAGATGATCTAAGTTCTCTTGCAACCAAGATTTATTCTGAATAAACTCGAGAACATCACTTCCGAAAAGATCATCAACTTTTTTTATAAGTTCACGTTCCCTAGCACGTACCTGAGTCATATAGTCGATCGCGATATCACGAATTCTTTCTCGTATTTCTTTCATAAGTAATTCATATTTATCTATGAGTTTAACTCGCGATGCCACGCCCCCTAACCTTTCCTTACATCGACCGAGCAAATCGACCAACGTTTCTTTATATTTTGTAAAACCGTCATTGAAGGAACAAATCTCGTGATCTCGATGTTCTTGGAACGTACACACGACACAGATACACGCGTCACAGGGTTCACAATAAAATCTGACAATTTCTTCCGGGTGAGCCTTGCATTCTATATCCTTCTCACCCTCGATGTCAATAAGACTGTGTTTTTGTGTAACTTTGGTCGTCATGTGTAATTCAACACACCCCGCACATAACAATTTATTACATTCCAAACATTTTGAACAGGCTTCGTTTGAACGGGGCCTTATGGTATGGCATATTTCACACGGCGGTATTTTCGTACATGTTCGTTTGTTGATCACTTCCGTTAAACTGGACACGAGGAAATTATCCTGTAAGTTTCGAATACCTCCACTCGGAATTTCCGTCTTTTTCCGACAAAGCGGACACGTTACGTATCGACTGTACAAGTTATAGCGAGAAGGTCGGCTGTTTTCCGCCTCTGTGTGTTTCTGCACGCAGTCGCAACAGAACGTGTGCAAACAAATCAAAGTCTTGGGATCTTTGTAAGGTTCAAAACAAATCTTACAGATGAGAAACTGGTCGTTGATTTCTTTCATAAGTTTTGTTCCCGTCGCCATCTTGAAATGTGTGTTTGTTGTTCGATTCGTCTCGTGTTTATCGGTAGGTTAAGAAAATTTGCTTAATGCAGGTTTGTTGACATATGACTTCTCACCATTACCGTTGACAAATGTTCGTTCCTTTATAAGAACATATCCACGATGCACCCGACATTTTGAACTATATAGGTCAAATTAATCACATAAATAGGTCAAACTCATCACATAAACCCTGTTTACTTTTTTTTGATTAAATGGCGATTTTTATTTACCGTTCAACAAACCAGATCTGTCTATGTAACACGAATATTTTTAAAGACAGCCAATTTTCTGCTGAATATGAAATTTCATTAAATTACTTAATTCACCGATGGCGGGTAGACCTGAACCATAAATTGTTAAGTGCCTTTACACGCAGTTGGATATTAATTGCTGCAAAATCTCAGTGTTTGTTTTTATGGCATCAGAAAGTAATGCACCGACACAAGAATCCACGGTACTTGTTTTTTTAATATGTTCCAAATTTATCCTGCGTGTCTCTCCAACCGAGCATATAAACTAACACACGTGTGTGTCGGCGAGGAGGCGGGTGTGTGTTATCATTTGTTCAGCTTACACAAATCGAGATATCTGAATAAACATAGAACACCATATCCACCGATTCACGGTAACGTTAGTTAACGTAATAAAGGTAGTTTAATTTGAATCTACAAACACTGTGTAACACTTTACTTAATACATCCGAAAAAGTTTTAAGCTCTGAAATTTAATTTAGTAAAAAGTGGGGTTTTGCGTCCGCTGCTACACACGGTAATATCGCAGTCACGCAGATTTCTGCGGTTGAATCAATGCTTTAAAACTTAACGAACACGTCACAGTCCTGTGTACAGTTTATCCAGTTGACAAATTATTAATATGTGTGTTGAACAAGGCGGGTACAAGTCGTTCCCCTTGCCTTACCCATGAACGTGTAAATAGAAACTCGTAATTATCTTTTAACCTCTCTTTACTTTTCGGACTCTTGTATCCCTTATGATAATGATATACTTGGACTCTTTATTGTTTATAAACACGCTACAGTGCAGTATATCTTACACCGTGTATTCTGTTTCAAGTGTTAATATTACGTTCATAATGGCTTTAATCAAAGGCACTCGTGCCACAATGTGTTGGGTGTTAGAATCATTTGGCACATGTTCTTAAACTGAGAAACTGTTTGTCTGGTAGAAACATTGTTGTAGATTTCCCCAATGGCGTCAACGTCAGGATACAGGTTTCCTTTAGCCGATATATCGGTATTTATTACTGAAATACGATGCTGATGTTTTTCACGTGATGTCAATTGTATCTAAACATCTGATACCACTTGTTTACGCTCAGTGGATTTATGCGCAAATTGTTTATGCGCTACTCTGTGGGGTAAACAACGTCAGGTTTCTACATTCTGATGTTCTTTTGCAAATGCACGATGTGTTTTTAAGAGTTCAATAATTTCCCTTAAACGAAATTCCCCTTTAATAATTATTTCAAACTATGGCGATTTTCACAGTTATAGGGTCTTCCTGAACACAACGATCCTTTACAAAATGTCTTTTAATTCATAAAAAAACTGAATACACTTGGCAGCGTGTTCTTAGAATTCTCCTTTAAAGTTTCACTCTGGAGTTTTGCTATTCCGAGTTGATTGAACGTAATACACATGACAACGTGATCCAGTTATTGCTAATTTTACCGTGAACTCAATGAGGGCACTTCACACAAAAATCCACTCTCTAGCCACATTAGTTGAAATTGCTCCCTGATATCGTGCGTTTATCATGTTAAATTAACAGACATTACACTGCCCTTTTATACGAAACATCAAATAATATAACGAAACGAAATTATCCACTTTGTAAAAGTCGCGTTCTCTTGATGTTGACTGTAGATCTACTTTGTTTCGTGGTAATTTTTCTGATTGATTTGCCGGATGTTAATGGCGGAGTAACTAGTAAAATTAATGTCCTTTCCATACCGATACTATCTGATCTAATCACCAACTCCTCCCTTATCGCTACAAATTACTACGCCTAATAACCTCACTCATACTAATATTAGTTATTACTCGCTTGTATTGCCACTTCTCGCTGTTTATTTTGTACACGGAACATGAAACACGGGCCAACGTGCACAGAATCAACACACAGAAAACTTTTAACAAATATTACGCCGGTTGGGAATTTGTGTGTTTCTCTTAAGTAATATCAAATGGCAGGAAATGGTTTTACAAACAGAGATAACGCGTTTCTACTGTTCATATATATCTTAATATTTGTCCAGTTACGTCTCTCACGAAAAGAATTTCAACAGCTGAGAAATGTTCGGTATTTGTGTGATAACCTACAACGGGTTGTATTTGGTGCATTGTGTACACTCAGTTTGTTTCCACTGTTCTGAACTCGGGGTTCGGATACCGAGCTGCATTCGCCGCTCTTCGGTTTGTTTTTCTCCTCTTTTAAAATGTTTAGATTGTTAACAGTTTGTTTGGCCCGTGTGTATAGATTGTATATATATAGTTTGTTTCCACTGTTCCGTAATTGGGGTTTGGATAACCAACTGCATTCGCCGCACTTCGGTTTGTTTTGTTTCCCCTTGTTTGATCGCTGATACAGTGCTTGAGCCTTGTCTATTGATTACTTATCAATTCTGATATAAACTGCTTCACTCCAGTGAATTTATCCAATAAATGAACTATTACTAGGACTCGTTTACATCGATTTAAGTATTTTCTACAAATACATCTCCAGATTATTGAATTCTTTAATGATAATTCATTTGTACACAGCACTATAAATACTTGAGTTACTCGGGTCGATCTATGCAACTATTTCAAAGTTTTTGAGTTATTCGTGTAGGATGTTATTCGACGTTATGCAATGTTTGGTCTAACAATTCAAGTAATATAATCTTCTTCCAGTCCCATGTTACGGATTCAGTCTTGGAGACAGCCCGTTCTTCATTTCACAATCGCCCTGAAAAATAAAGAAACGTTGGTAATTTTTGGGCACTAAAAAAAATGATTAGAGTAAATGCATCGCATGAATTGTGGTTCACTGTCGACGAGTAACCGAATTAACACCCTACATATAGTAATATAGAGCCAAGATAAGATTTCTCATATAGTAAAGGATATTATCCTATTTTGTTTCAGATAGATATCCAGAACCCCATGTGTGTGGGTGTGGGTATGAAATACTCACGCCCACCCCACCCCGACTTTTCTCCATTCAATGTATATATATTCATTATACAGCAAATTTTATATCGAAATGAAATGAAACGAAAAGGAGTTTAACGTCCTACTGTTCTGCTATTAAACTTGTGGCTGATGAAGACGGACATATGCCATACAGTGGAAATTTTGCCCGACAGCGGCACCATAGCCTACGTTTATATTAAATTTCAACTGCCAATGAATCTTTTACGTGCAAACCAATGTATGCACGAGACTTCGATTTTTCGTCCCATCCGAACTACTAGACAACTGTCTTTATCAGGCCCTCCTTCCTGCACCACGGACTTCTCGGCCAATACAGGGCTCAAAGATGAGAACTCCAGACTAGCGAGCCAGCGTCTTGTATGTAGTAAACATATATTGAATGAGAGAGAGGAAAAGGGGGTTTAACGTCCACTCGACACAAACTAGGCCATTTCGGGACTACCATATGGTTTAATCTTATTTCAATAATTCGCTTGCGCGTAGGGGTCTATAGCAGTAGGATGAAACCAGAGAACACCCACGTGTTTGGACAGGCGATCCTACCCCTTGCCACATACAACCGAGGAATTCGAAACCACTATACATATAGAAATGAAATGAAATGAAATGGGGTTTAACGTCCTACTCTTTTGCACCTAACCTGGGCTAATGGAAGACGGGCATTCGCCATACAGTGTGCTATGAGGGAAATTTTGCCCAGGCGGTGGCACTACGGCCTACTCTTATATCGAATTCCAACTGCCAAGGGATCTTTTACGTGCACTCCAATATGTACACGGGACCTCGATTTTTCGTCCCATCCGAACGACTAGGCAGCTGTCCTTGTCAGGTCCTCCTTCTGCATCACTGACAAGGGGAAATCACGCCGGAAAATCGAGATGAACTTTCTCGGCCATATACATATAGACTCCAGCATATTTATCTATAGTATACATATCTGGTATACCTGCAAACTCTCACATCTTCCTCTATAGCGGTGCAGAACAGTAAGACGTTAAACCCCATTTCATTTCATTTCTTTATCTATAGTATATCTATATCAGTTAATCTAAATCTCTAGGGATTAATGTAAAAACAGGTGCCCGGCATATGGTATCAAATTTAAAAACTGAGCCGGGTGTGTGTAGTGTTCGGTGGCCTGTATCCTGGACCCAAAGTAATGCACACCTTCCATATGCTCTTGGTCCACTTTGCTTAATTTGCCTATTGGATTTTGTATATTGACTACTGTGTTCAATATATGAAATGAAATGAAATGGGGTTTAACGTCCTACTCTTTTGCACCTGTTCAATATATAATATACCGTTCAATTTCCAGTGTTATAGAAAAGGAAAGACTACCAAACCTTTTGAACAACATTGGTCTTACAGATAATAGAGCCCTGACTGTGTGGATTTGCCGCCGCATCCGTCACTGGTGGTAGCCACGGGGAATCCTCCAGTTATTAAGACTACGGGCTTAATAACGAGTTTAAATTTGGAATTTAAGCCCTAATTTATAATTTATTTTAGAGTGTGGTTAAGGTCCTCTCGACACAAACTAGGTCATTTCGAGATTAGCATATTGTTCAATTTTATTTCATTAATTCACTTAGAGACCCCGAGAAAGCCCACGAGGATGGACAGGCGACGCCACCCCTTGGCACGTATAGCCGGGGAATCGAACCCACACCAACTGACTCAACGAGACCCTATGATGCAGCGCGAAAGCATTAATCATTCGGCTACCCCGCCCCCCAACACCCCCCCCCCCCTGTTTTCTGGATTTTATACCTGATGTAACCTTAGTAGTAAATATTTTACAGTCAACAGGAGAACGTGCTTTCTCATCCAAGTGGTCTGTGGAATGTCAAAATGCTACGAATGAATGGTATACAAGTCTTGTGAACTTTGACCCATCGGCCAGATGTGTACAATATCGTATCAGATCATGTTATATGTATGTACAAATAAAAGCGATGGAAATGAAATAAAATGAAATATGGTTTAACGTCCTACTGTTAATCTCCCATTGGGCCTAATTAAGACGTACATACGCCGTACAGTGCGCTACGAAGGAAATTGTGCCTCGACAGTGGAGCTATGACCTACTCTTATATCGAATTCCAACTTTTAAGGGATCTTTTACGTGCATTCCAATATGGCTTTTCGTTCTATCCGAACGACTATCTGTTGCCCCTTACCAGACCCTCAGCCCTGCACCTCTGACAAGGGGTAACCACGCCAGAAAATTAAGGTGAACTTTCTCGGCCAATACCGGGATTGAATAGGGATCGTCCAGATTAGCATACCAACCACCGCCATTTATTTATAAGTGCTGGGAGTGCACCATTCATATTGCATTATCTATAGAAACATACAAGACACACGCATGGACAAGACAAATGCACGGACACTGTAAGGTACTCATTATCCCAGTTGGGGCAGAACAGTATTTCTGGTTCATTGTTTGAGCTTATTTCAATGGGTTTTGATGGATTCTGAAAGTAATAGACAAACCAACGAACAGTTCAGCCTCACATAGAAGACATAGTACAAGAAGAAAACTCTATAATCAGCCACAATTTCGCCCACAGATGAGATGGAACAATATAATCTATGGGATATCTACAAGAGATTGGTGGATTAAAGAAGCTGATAAAGGTAGTCGATAATTTAGTCTGAAATGATTTTGGTTTGTTTAATGCCAAGGGGTTCTGTCTCTGAGCTTATTAATCCAAATTTCTGTGATAAAACATGAAAGGTGCGGTTTATTAGAAATCTTTCGGTTGACCGCCTTGGCTCAGCACTTTAAGCTCGCGGCGTCTACGCTTCTAATAAACCTATAGATCTACCCTCCAAGTCATGTCGCTTTATTTATACATATGAAATCAGGGGACCATACATTTAAAGGGTGTAGGGCTCTATTGTATTGAACCTTGAAATAGACGAAAGTAGGTCGAAGGGGAGAGAGAGCGCGAGGGACAGATGGGGTTTAACGTCCACTACAAATAATATTTGCGTGCACGTAAAAGATCCATTGGCAGTATAAATTCGATATAAGGGAAGGTCGTAGTGTCGCTGTCCTGGCAAACGTTCCCTCAGAGCACACTGTATGACGTATGCCGTCTTGATAAGCCCAGTCAGAGCAGAGCAGTAGGTCGTTAAACCTAATTTCATTTTCAACATTAAGAAATTTTTCCAGGTCCGTTCTGATAAGTCACAGTAATTATAACCACTGTTCAATCTCCTGCAAATGACCGCTGGAATTTAATCTTGTATACGGGGGTATAAATTAAATGAAAATGCAATGCAATGGGGTTTAACGTCCTACTGTTCTGCTCCTAAACTGGGCTAATGAATTAATAGAACACAATTTTTATGGGAAACAATCTAAAAGCACGACGTTTCGACAAGTATCCTCTTATCGTTATCAAGTACAATGACATTTCATGGGCTAATGAAGACGGGTATAAGCCATTACTGTGCCAGGCGATCTTTTATGTACACGCCAATGTGTACACGGGACCTCGGTTTTTCGTACCATCCGAACGACTAGACAGCTGCCCTTATCAGGTTGTCCGTCCTGTGTCGCTGACAAGGTGAAACCACGCCGGAAAATCTGGATGTACTTTTTCGGCAAATGCATGTATAAATCAAAGTAAACTACGAAAGCGATTATTTGTTCATTTTTCGACAACCACTGTTCAATCCCTAGCAATGGATCGCGGGAATTCAATCTTGTATGCGGGGTATAAATTAAAGTAAACTGGAAGGTGGTTATTTGTTCAGACAATTTGCTTTCGTCTGATGTGATTCGGTTAAATTACAAAGTTAATGTAGTCGTGTATAAACTACAAGGCGTCAAGGGTTTGTATGAAACCAGCTGCTCTGGTTAGCCAAACAAACAATCTAAACATGGGTCATGCTACTTTTACTTTTATCAACAACTAAATTATTTTCTTTCACATATCAATGATGTTGGTGTTTACATTTTGGTTCGATGTTAATACCTATTTAGGATCGATCTACGGTATAAAACGGCAAAAGGTGAACGCCAAGAAATTAGGAAATTATTCTACTGTAAAATTAGACCTAAGGGAAAATCACTACGAAACGAAGAAATGTGCTGATAATACGAGAAGCCGTGTATTTTAAATGCCATTTAAAGACTTTATTGAATATTCGCTTATATGTGTTAATAGGGAGCCACGAACAAACTGCAACATGTGACAAAATTTGAGAGTAACACCCCTAGCTCCTACCAACCTCGTCCACCCCATCCCTATTGAAAAGCCAAAACTCGTAATTACCGTAAACACGATATAAATTGAAGGTAGCACTCGTCCTACCAACCGCGCTATATAGGTTGTCGAATGATTGATTCATAAATAGAATTAGACAGTAAAAAAACACCCATCAAATTTACGATTGACTGGAATAGAAATTGGCACGGTATGGAGAGTTCTATAGACAACATCTATATGAATGTATTATAATAGATAGACGCCATGTATATTACAGATAAGCTTGATTCATTAAAGAACGGAACTGTGTACTGTTTAACGTCTCATTGAAACTTGACTTCTGCTCCGTCGTTGGAATTCCCCCGGTTCCAACCCCAGCGTGGACTGGGAAGACCTTTGGGATATATTTCAAGATCGATTCCCCCAACTGTTCCAGACTCGGTGAATAGCGATCGAGTTGCTTAGATCTTCTCTTGAGACGAATAACCAAGAGTCCGGAATTCATCTGTGTGCGGACTGGGAAGCTAGTATGAAGAGACGGGGACATGGGGGGTTAACGTCCACTCGACACAAAGTAGGTCATTTCGGGATTACAATTTTCTTTTAACTTTTTTCTATAATTCGCTTGTTCGTAGGGGAATTTAACTGTGGGAGGAAATAAGGGGACCCGGAGAAACCATACGAAGTTGGACAGGCGACCTTACCCTCGTCACGTACAAATGGGGGGTTTGAAACCCCAGAGGTCCCTGGGGATTCGTAAAAAAGTTGATATGCCTTACCTACTGTTCGACTATCATCACTAAGGTTAAAATGAAGTCAGTTAAATGAGACAATAGTTTATATCAGATATGAAATACGCCATCGTCGAGACATCAAGTACATCTCTTGTACAATACAATCAGACAATACTAGGCATGAAATAAAGCATCATCGAGAAACAAAGGGTTATCCGATCTTGTCATGTAATTAGCGATGGCTTCAACAGATCTGTTATCCTCGCGTGCTAATGCTCAGATATCAAAACAAATATATAACGATGATAAAGATTTGAGACAAGGCATGAAACAAACTGATGTATATCTACTGTTAATTACGTACTGAAACACACACTCACTACCTACAACTCCCAATCAGTCAATTACCCACTGATGCACTACACCCCCTCCCTCCACCCACTCATCCAGACTTCCTCAACTTGATACACACCCTACAGCCCCTTCCCTCCACTCCCTAATCCAGACTTCCCAAACCTGATACACCACAGCTCCCTCCCTCCACCTCCATATCCAGACTTAGACTTCCCCAACCTAATACACACATTACAACCCCTTCCCTCCACCCCCTAATCCAGACTTCCCCAACCTGATGCACCACAACCCCTTCCCTCCATTCCCTAATCCAGACTTCCCGAACTTGATACACACACTACCACCCCTTCCCTTAATTACCTAACGATACACAAACTATAACCTCTTCCCTATAACCCATAATCCTTTAATAACCAACTGATACACACACTACAACCCCTTCCCTCTATCCCCTAATCCACCTGATACACAAAATATAGCCCATTCCCCTATAGGTATCTCGAATTATCTGTTAGTGAGCCGTAGTTTGAAAGGAGTTCAATATGTTTTGTTCTGTATTTTTTTGTTAATCGGCGAGGTTTTAATTGGATTCAGTTACTTCCCAATTCTCAACTACTGACTAAAATATGGTATTAACAGGCAATAATTTCATTACTGTGTTATTAGACACCTGCCTTATCAATGAAATGAAATGAAATGGGGTTTAATGTCCTACTGCTCGGATCCGACTGGGCTAGGGGGTTGGGATGGCCTAGTGGACTAGAGTGCCGCGCTTCGACCTCTAGCTGGCCGGTCACCTCTGGCTTGCGGCTGTGGTTTCGAGCCCTGGTGTGAGCGTATGTGGCATGGAGATAGGGGCGCCTTCTCAACCTCGTGGGTTTCCTCCGGGCACTCCGGTTTCCTCCCACTGCTAAAGACCCCTACGCGCAAGTGAATTATTGAAATAAAATTAAAACCACATGTTAGTCCCGAAATGACCTAGTTTGTGTTGAGTGGACGTTAAACCCCATTTCTCTCTCTCTCTCTCTCTCCGACTGGGCTAATAAAAAGAGAGAGAGAAATGGGGTTTAACGTCCACTCAACACAAACTAGGTCATTTCGGGACTAACATAGGTTTTAATTTTATTTCAATAATTCGCTTGCGCGTAGGGGTCTTTAGCAGTGTGAGGAAACTGGAGTGCCCGGAGGAAACCCACGAGGTTGAGAAGGCGCCCCTATCTTCATGCCACATGCGCTCACTCCAGGGCTCGAAAAAACAGCCGCAAGCCAGAGGTGACCGACCAGTTAGAGGTCGAAGCGCGGCACTCGAGACCACTAGGCCATCCCAACCCCCAGGCTAATTATAGACGGGTAAATGTCAAACGATCTTTTACGTGTGCGCCAATGTATACACTTGACCTCGAATTTTCTTCCCATCCGAACGACTAGACAGCTGTCCTTTTCAGGCCCTCCGTCTTGCAACACTAACAAGCTGAAACCACGCCGAACAAGCGACCCACATCGGAATTGAATCTGCGACCTTCAGACCAGCGAGCTATCATCTTACTCACTTAGCCACCGTGTCTCCCTGCCCTATCAACCATGGGATATATCAAGACCACTGAGTTTTACTATGGTTCGACCTGTTCCCACCTCCATTAAGAAATATTAATATAAAGCCTTACCTTTATTATGGGGTACCGTTCGTATCGAACATGGGATATATCTATTCCTTCTGTAAATGCATAACACGGGTTTATATATCTATATATATATCTACAGCCTGTCTATATTCTCACTATCTCTACCTGTAAATATATAACAGTATACATATACACACACCAGATGGCGATACAACCCGAGCAACTCGGTCAGTTCGTATTTACCAAAATCCTATACTACTCAATCGATATAGCACTCAATCAATCACCACTCAATGAAATAAAATAGGGCTTAAAGTCCTACTTATCTGTACGACTGGATGAGAGAAATTTTGCCCTGGCAGCGGCGCTACGGCCTTCTCTTATATCCAACTGCCAATGTGTACACGGGACCTCGGTTTTTCGTCCCATCCGAACGACTATACGTTGTCCCTTGCCAGGACCTCCGTTCTACACCTCTGACAAGTGGAACCACATCCGCAAAATCAAATGAAATTTCTCGGCCAACGCATTGATCGAACACGGGACCACCAGGTTTGCGAGCCAACGTCTTACTCACTGCAGATGAAAAACTACAACACACAGTAAACGAATATGATAATCTTTTATACCAAATCGAAACAAGGTCTTAGCTGCCCGAACTTGAACCAAACGTATTCAACAGATAATTTTGAACGTTTCCAAAGATCTTTAATTTGAAACTTCCATCAAGTGCACATTTATCACTACTCACAGCATAGTTCCTTTCATCAGACTACCTGTACCATGCATTTGCATTCCAGATACCCAGTAATCGTTTCGGCGTCGCCTGACTGGAATATGAATTAACTCCAAAATCCCTTCAGAATTATCTTGAAGCAAATACTAACTCATTAAATTATATGAAAGCACAAACAATTATCCGTGTTTTATGAATCAGAAACATAACACATAGTCTTTTAGTGGACTGGTTTTTGTTCCGTCCTAACCTTTATAGCGATACAAATGGGCTGTGATATAGAATCGCTAGACTGGTATAGGAATTAACAGTTTTATTATGTACTGTAAATCTACACCCGACACTGGCTACCAGTGTATATTATACTAGTACAGCATAAAGACGTGTTCATAGATCTATATATACCTATAGTCGTATATATATACATATATATAAATATCACCGTTCCCACCAAGAAAACAGAAATAGATATTGACAACTTTCCAAACATCTTTCAATGAAAACAGGCATTTTACCAAACTATTCTTGTTAGACGATCTTCTCTCTACTGGGTCGTTATGCAATTAAACAATTATACATTATCTTGTTATTATTAAATGTTTAGTTCAATTGTCTACCATGTTATTTAACATAACGGTGTCCCTGACTGAGAGAGGGATAGAGAGAGAGAGAGAGATGGCGAGGATGACTAACATAGAGAGAGAGGGAAATGGGGTTAAACGTCCACTCGAAATAGGTCATTTCGGGACTAACATATGGTTTAACTTCAATAACTAGCTCGCGCATAGGGGTCTATAGCAGTGGGAGGAAACCGGAGTACCCGGAGGAAATCCACGAGGTTGAGAAGGCGCCCTATCTCCATGCCATATACGCTCACACCAGGGATCGAAACCACGGTCGCAAGCCAGAGGTGGCCGGCCAGCTAGAGGTCGAAGCGCGGCACTCTAGACCACTAGGCCATTCCCCCCCCCCCCCATGACTAACATATGGTTAAGTTATATTTTAATAATTCGCTTGCGCGTAGTGGCCTGTAGCAGTGGGAAGAAACTGGGTGACCCGAAAAAAACACACAAGGTTGGACCGACACCTCAAACTTTTCATCCAACCCATATCCGTTAGCCCCCCCCCCCCTCCCGCCCCATTGGAAAAGAACCTTTGACCGTTAGAAACTTTTGAAGAGTATACGGAAGCGCCACTGCCAAGGCAAAATTTGCCTTGCTAGTATTCCACACATGACCATAGAAATAAATAACCGTATGTTGGTGAAATGACATATAGGGTTTAACGTCCTACTGTTCCTATATAGTCTTAAAATGACCAGGATGTTGTTGTGTTGACGAGACGATACATGCATTATAAGGTTTGTCATCGAGTCAAGTGGTGTGGTTCCGTTTCGAGGATTGTACGTGACAAGGATTGGAATCGCCTTCCAACCTCGTGGGTTTTCTCCGGGTCCTCCGGTATCCACCCACTGGTAAAGACCCCTACGAACAAGAGAATTATTGAAATAAAATTGACGAATTTTTCAGTCCCGAAATGACATAGAGAGAGAGAGAGAGAGATGGGTTTTAACGTCAACTCGACACAAGCCAGGTCATTTCGGGACTAACATATGTTTTTTTAATTTTATTTCAATAATTCGAATGCGCGTAGGGGTCTTTAGCAGTGGGGGCAAACCGGAGTACCCGGAGAAAACCCACGAGGTTGGACAGGCGACCCTACTACTAATGCCACGTACAGAATATTTCGAATATTTCTGTACGTAATATTAACAACCGCGTGTTAGTCTCAAAAAAGGAAGTGGGATAACAAGTCGTTGAACTTTTTAAATTCTTTCTGCGATTTTATTTCCGCTCTTAATAACAATTCTCAGACAGAAAAAAAACAAAACTCAAAGTTCTTCCCAGTGGGTTTCCGAAGTTTTATAATCCAATAAGAATATATCTCCCTTAATCAAATAAAATAGTAATATCTCGATCATTATATTCTTTCCCTATCAATTTTTATGTTTTATTCTCCCGCCATTTGGGATGCTGGTAAAATATAATTGGTATATTAGCATTTATTATTTAATAAGTAGAAACTTAAAAAAAAAAAAAAAAAAAACCCCGATAATTCCGCGATCTTACGCAATCATATCTCTAAATTTAAAGATACATTATGAGCGATTAGATAAAAGAGTTGGCATTTCTCACTATAACGAGAAATTAATTTTGGACTCGATCATCATTACTAAAGTCGGTACAATAAAAACACAGTCTCGGTTATCTATTTCTTGATTTAATCATCAATGAACGTGGACCAGCAGAGAGGATCCTAATCAAATATCACCGGCTAGTGTTGCTACCAAGAGTTGATTATGGCCTGGATAAGTTACTTAATGTCTAATTAATAATTTAGAAAGCATTTTAGGCCTAAAGAAAGACCTGCTTGCACGTGGGGTTCTTTAGAAATGGGCGGAAACCGCAGGACCCAGAGAAAACCCACGAGGTTAGACAGGCGACCCTACTCCTTGTCATGTACCACAGGGGAATCGCAACCACGCCAGTTGACTCAATGACAGACCTTATGATACAGTGCGCACGTGCTAAACATTCGGCCATCCAACCCCCTGGTTTTCTAATGGGTGGTATTAGTCCCGTCCAGATGTTAAACCCGGACCAATTATCCAACAAAATCTACACGTCAGCACAATAAAATATTAACAATCTGTACTAATTTTGTATCACGAGCATGTAAATATATTTAACATATCTGCACTTAGAAGCACTCTTATCTCTCATCAAAACTTGTTGATAAGTTGTTCATTTCTTACATGCACGTGTTAGAAAATACACTCGGCACTCGTCGACAATGTTTTCCGATTACAATACCTTCATATTTATAGAATGCTTTCGTTCCCACGTAGTAATTCACCCCTAAAAGCGTAATTGAAAACACGTGTTTTATATTAAATATAACGATGAGTATAATAACTAATATTATTATACATATGTTGTTATTAGCATCATTATCTTGTTCATTTGGCTAATTAAATCGACATAGATGTATAGGTATTATTACATAATTACTGATAATCCATGTTGGGGTTTTGTTCTATTCACGATGGGGGCCACGGTTGCCAAGTGGGTAAAACGCTGGCTTGCAGGCCCGGAGGTCGCGTGTTTAATTTATGCATTGGCTGAAAAAGTTAATCAGTATTTTCCGACGTCATTCTACCTTCTAACTCCCAACCCAACTCGGCCATAGGCCCAACAGTTTATATATACTTTTATTTCGAATTCAAACTGTCAAAGGGTCTTGGTATACGCAATACAGTGTGCTATGAGGGAAAAATTTGCCCGGTCATCGGCGCTAAGGCCTACTCTTATATCGAATTACAACTACCAAGGACTTTTTTGGCATGTAAGGAAATGACTACACGGGACTTAGGTTTTTGTGGTACACGCACAAGCCTTTCTTATTAAGCTGTTGGCGTCCTGGCGGTATCATAAACCAATTTCAACAAATTAACTACAGCGAGAGATTGATGGATATTCAATCATAATTACAACTTTATCATATCTTTATCACACCAACCCCGCCATTATTGTAAATAGTGATGGTGGAAATTAGAGAAATAGTTTCTTTATTGATCTTGGTGAAATTTCTACACACTAGATTCTAATTCATCATTTATCGTTCTGTGTTCATAATAAAGTCAACGATGTCTTCTAATAATCATATACATTAGATGGGACTGAAGGCATTTATCTTGTTTGGGATTGCAATGAAATTTAATGAAACGAGATGAAAAGGGGTTTAACATACTACTGTTCTAATCTGTAGGACATTGATGTAATCTTTAGGACTGGTCAATTTTAATCAAGGGCGGATTGGGGACCGAAGGCCTCCGCCCCCTCCCCCTTTCTAGAGTATATTCTGACTGCCAAACCTCCAGAGATGGCTTTGCTTACCCATTCATCAAAAAAGACGTAATCTCAAGATTAAAACGGGTCCCAAAACTACTTTCCTTTCGAACATTATGTTCTTTAGGGCAAAAAAAAATGTTTTTTTAACAATGTGCTTTTTTACCTACATCCTGAGTTCCAATCACCAGAGACTGCTTTGCTTATCAATTCATTAGAAACGATGTAATTTCAAGTCTAAAAAAGTCCTCAAAACAACATACTCATTGGCTCCCACACCGATCAGCAGTAAACGTTCGCTAGACAGGCTACAATCACTGAGCTCGCGATATTAACTTTTTTTTCCATACGCAAATCAAATTCTAAAACATTGGGGTTTTTTTGAAGTAATAGAAAAGTAAACTTGTTTGAAGTATATCTCGATAAAAATAGTTCATATTTAGTGTAAATGGGTATTTTAAATGAGTAAAAGGCACCGAACCAGTTAAAGCAGCAACATCTTGAAGGCGCCATAGAGTCAATGATGGACGCCCCAAGATGTGACGTCACCTGTACGTAGAAGGCATACTTGAAATTATAAAGGTCAGTAATCTAATACAGACGTATAAGAACGCTTTCACAATACCTAAATGAATCAAATAGACTAACTCCTTCTCAACTCGTCTCTAATTTTACTTATTTCTGGACCCATGCAATTTCTTAAGATAACTTTTGATTTTGGGTAGTTTATATGAAATATTGAGGTTTTATAAAGGTGGGATTATCTTGGTTGTGTTGTGCTTGTTTTCGGTGTTTTGCTTATAAAACCAAGTATAGAATCAGAGCTAGAACTGACATATGCCAAATGTGAAAAGTCACGAACGTGTTTCAAGAATGCACAGAACTGTCATGCTTAACTGCTATCGTATTAAGAACATTTTCCCTTGGGGCGTTTACGGATCTTCTTGAATTATTCCAAGAAAAAAGACACGTTCGCTATGCGCTATGTCGATGCAGACATTCAGATTGCTGAATGATAAGAAAGAAAACATTTTATTTTAACATTTTTATGCATTTTTTTATTCATCATTTTTTTTTAAATATATAATTGGACATCCAATTTCAATTTAAGTCGACTAAACCGTCCAAATCTACTCTTTGAGTTAACAGTATATTTCCTTCTGTATATTTTTGTGTAACTATTATAAAGTGTCGATGTCGACTGATTAAGAACCAACGATACAATATAGGGTATATAAACAACTTTTTTGTTTTATGTCTTGAAAAGTCCGACAAGACAAAACTGCGGACAGGGCAAACTACACAGACAATGTAAGCAATAAACAACAAAATTATTATATATCATGTGAATGAATCCGGGGCGTAGGCGTTCAGTGTGCTATGTATTCCCGGAGAGAGAGAGAGAGAGAGCGAGAGAGAGGGAGAGAGATAGGAGAGAGAGAAAGAAGGCGAGAGAGAGGGGAGAGAGAGGGTAACGTCCATTCAATACACAGAAAGCCACGGTGACTCAGCCGATAGGACGTTAGTTCGCTAACCTGGAGGTCGTGTGTTCGATTGCCCGCACCGGCTGAAAAAATTTCATCGTAAATCGCCGTAAAAGGATTACTTTAGTGAGTCGGATAGGACGTACGAAAAACCGATATTCCGTGTTCACATTCGCGTACACGTAAAAGATCATTGAGTCAACTGGCGTGGTTTCGAATCACCGGTTGGGCTTGACAAGGTGTAGGGTACTCCGGTTTCGCCCCACTGCTAAAGACCCCTACGCATAAGCGAATTATTGAAATAAAATTAAACCATGTGTTAGTCCCGAAATGACCTAGTTTGTGTCGAGTGGACGTTAAACCCCATTTCTCTCTCTCTCTCTCTCTCTCTCTCTTTCATTATTAGCCCAGTCGGAGCAGAACAGTAGGACGTTAAACCCCATTTCATTTCATTTCATTATCCTCTTTGCACTCAATGGAACCGATCAACCACCACCTTATATTTTAAGCTAACAAAATTAAAGCTGGCAAACAGTCAAAGATAGAGAAAGATGTTGACATAAGTTTGCTAGTTGATAGGGTTAATGGTGTAAAAACGATTTAAGAATAAGCCAACAAGTCTAATATAAACTGATGGACTTGACTTAACACTTAACTCTACATCATGATTGAAACACCCTGTTAATATTTCAACATGTTCAAAACTCGCGATTGGATTTAACTTGTGGAATAGGGTGGGGCAAAAATGAGAGAGAGAGAGAGAGAGAGACAGAGAGAGAGAGAGAGAGAAATGGGGTTTAACGTCCACTCGACACAAACTAGGTCATTTCAGGAATAACATACGGTTAAATTTTGTTTATATAATTCGCTTGCGCGTAGGGGTCTTTAGCAGTGGGAGGAAACCGGGGTGCCCGGAGGAAACCCACGAGGTTGAGAAAGCGCCCCTATCTCCAGAGGAAAAATGAGGAATCCCAATATAAGGATTGGTGTGTACGTACTAGGAAGTCTTGACAGTTTGAATTCGATACAAGAGTAGGCCGTAGTGCCACTGTCCGGGCAAAACTGACCTCATTAAACACCGTATAGCGTAATCAGAGCAGAACAGTAGGACGTTAAACCCCATTTTATTTACCAAAGGAATGATGTTTAGCGTCTCGTAAACGCAACATATCGGACTAACACGTGGTAATTTTCATTGCGATGTCGATGGCATCTCAACCCATTCAATCGGCATAAATAAGTACAGCCCACAACTCACCAGTCACCACCGTTAAACCCCACTCTCTCTCTCTCGCTCTCTCTCTCTCTCTCTCTCTCTCTTTAAGAGAAATATTTTAATTAAAGTAGGTAATGATATCTGATTGCATGCTGTTGTTACCGAGGAAGATCAATGAGGAGGATAACGATGGCTGCACCTATCAACAGATAAAATAGCTGAGAACGGAACCGGCACCGTGAACAACCAAGCCTGGACGTGATTGATAAATAGAAAAACTTTTCGAGACAAAATCTGCTGCTTGGTGCTTTCAATATAACTACGTAAAGCTTCACAGAGAAATCTTTTCAAGCTCGAATCAGCTGATTGATTCTTTAAATTTTTCCTTTCCTTTCTTTTTATTCAGCATTTAATGTAACTTCTCTTGGCGCCATTGAGGCAACCGTAACATGCTCCATTGATAAACTCTGCTCAGCAAACTGAATAATTACCAACACGAGAATTGATTCTGTTGTAGATTGTACATAGTGCTTAGTATTTTCGGTAGCATCGGTTTCTAAAATCCAGATTTAAATGTTAACTTCAATTATCTATAACAATCCATTTATTTCATTTAAGAACATCTGATATCACTTCCTATATTAATTTACATAGTTAGTCTATGTTTGTCGACATTAATTAGTATACAGAGACATAGAGAGAGGGCGAAAGATAGAGGGAGAGGGGAGAAAGAGAGAGAGAGAGAGAGAGAGATTAACACCCAATCGACACAAACTAGTTCATTTCGGGACTAACATATGGTTTAATTTTATTTCAATAATTCACTTGCGCGTAGGGGTCTTTAGCAGTAGAAGGAAACCGGAGGACCTGGTGAAAACCCACGAAGTTAGACTGGCGCCCCTACTCCTTGTCACGCACAACCCAGATCTTACGATCTACAGATAAAAATAATATTAGAAGATATATAAATAATGATTTTTTCAAGCGATTATTCAGAGTTTAGTGTATACTATATTGATGGATAGTTTTAAAATGATAAATTAATTAAACATGCATTGTGCAAGAACTAAATCTGCCTATTGCAGGTCTTTCTTTGGGCCTGAAATGTTATCTAATTAGATGCTAATAAACTTATCCAGACCATAATCAGCTCTCGATTCCATTGTTAGCCTGTGATATTTAGTGGGTTTGAAGGCATTTTGTGATAATTTAACGTAAAAATGGTTAACCGAGACTTTGTTTATTATCTTACCAGCGTTAGTAATGGCGATCGAGGCTAGCGTAAAATTGAATCGCTAATATCTCGGTTGAGAGTGAAGCGATTTGTCTGAAATAGTCAGTATTTTCTGCTTTCATTCTGTATTTTCTAACTATTATAACGAAAACTGCAAGTTCTATATCTAATCTTATCTAATGACATTTTAATAAATTGGTTTATTAAAAGCAATTATAAGAATTTAGTGTATAATAATAAATTGATGGATAATTTTAACGCGATAAATTGTTTAATAAATTGTTTCGGGGATATAAATATAACTCAATATAAGAAACACCCAAGGACGATAGCTGACAATATTATAGCGTGGCCTACTTATAACGGAATATCGTCATGATGATAATTAGATTCCGTTTCAATTTAGTTATAATTTATATTTCTTTACATACTTAAAGGAGCTGAGTCTCTAACTCAGTATTTTCCATAATATTCGAAATTAAAAACACGAATTAGAATTCCATATTGATCACTTTCAATCAATATTGATGTTGTTATCTTGCCATGTCAGTATATGATACTAATATCCAATATTTAAGATACAATTAACGTTTTATAATCAGTACACGAGTCGTGTAACGTGTGGTTTCAGATGTGAGTTTGTAATAAACAAATAAAACATATCATTACTAGCCTGCGACAGAAGTAGATTTAAATACATTTTGTGGTCGATGCAGTTACCGTAAAGATGGATAATCCAGACTATGTGTATTATCGTGACAACAGGAGTAATAACAACCGAGGCTAGACGATAATTGTATCGCCGATATCTAGGTTCAGAGTGAAGCAATCTGGCTGAAATATTCAGCATATTCTCCATTCATTATCTATATTCAACTACTATAGTGAGAACTATTAGCTCTTTGTATATTGTCTATTCTTACCCAATACCCCTTAATATGGATAATAAGGACTAACAACGATAGTAATGACAATCGAGGGTAGACTATAATTGTATCGCCGATATCTAGGCTCAATTTGATGTAATTGGACTGAAATGTTCAGCATATTCGCTTTTCATTATCTATACATAATCTTACCTAATTATGGCCCTTTAAGTTATAGTGTTATAATTTATCTGTCCTGCATTTATTTTGAAATGGGCACTTTCACATAACATCTATATCGTGATTGATTAGATTCTATTTCTAGTCGAAAACTCGTATAAAAAAATATACACGATTTCATCGTAACAACAAATAAAACACGATTCAAGGGGTTCTATTTCTAGAAGGAAGTCACGGTGGCTAAGCGGAGGGCCTGACAAGGACAACTGTCTTGTCGCTCGGATGGGACGAAAAATCGAGTTCCCATGTACACAGTTGGATTTCAATATGAGTAGCCCATAGCATCGTTGTCCAGGACACTGTGTGACGCTTGTACGTTTCAGTGGGCCGTAGTGTCGCTCTCCGAGCAAAATGTCCCTCATAGCGCACTGTATGGCGTATGCCCGTCTTCATTAGCCCAGTTTAGGAGCAGAACAGTAGGACGTTCATTTCTATTTCTAGTAGACAACTGGTATACAAAAAATATACATGATTTCATAGTAACATCAAATACGAGGGATTCTATTTCTAGTAGGAAACTCGATAAAAAAAACACACCAAGGTACACAATTTTATCGTAGCATCAAATATTTACAGGTGAAAACTAAAAGGTTGGTTATTTTGTTTACATTATATATGTACGTATATTATACCACCTGTTCTATATATCACATCTAGCACTGCACGTGCATTACGTTTACATGGTAACCTCTTTCATCTTTATTATCCCGCGCGTGTATTAGAGTAAACAAAGATTGACTTGGTTGTAAATATAACATTTCAATATTCTCAAACCAGATATACCTATATGTTATTATATCCAGAAATTTGAACTGATAAAACAGTAGAAATGAAATGGGGTTTAACGTCCTACTTTTCAGCAACGACTGTGTTAATGAAGACATGACATGGGGGATATTTGTCATTTCGAATTCTAATTGATAAAGGTCAATTAACGTTCACATCAATATGTACACGGAACCGCCGTTTTTTGTCCCATCCGAACGACTAAACACCTCGTCAGGTTTGCCAGGACATTTGTCATTTCGAATTCCTACTGATAGGGTCAATTAACGTAAACGTCAATACGGACACGGAACCGAAGTTTTTCGTCCCATCCGGACGACTAGACACTGTTTCTCGTCAGGTCGTCGGTTCTGCACCACTGACAAGGGGAAACACATTGGGATTGAAGACTAGACCTCTCAGTTAGTGAACCAGCATCTCACTTATTGATCCACCGCGATTCCCAAAACAGTACAATATAATGGAACTAACGTACGGTATTTTATTTATGTGCGAGGTGAGGGGAACAAAATTAATATGACTGAGCGATTCCGCTTAGTTTTCTTCATATTCCATTTTTATCATCGTGTTCGTTGTATCATAACGTCTGTCATTGAGTCAAGTTGCGTGATTTCGATTCTCCGATTGTACGTGACAAGGAATAGGGTCGGATATCCAACCTCGTGAGTTTTCTCCTGGTTCTCCGGTTTCCAGCCACTGCTAAAGACCCCTACGCACAAGCGAGTTATTGAAATAAAATTGAACCATGTTAGTCCCGAAATGACCTAGTTTGTATCCAGGGGTGTTAGAACCCCATCTCTCTCTCTCTCTTTCTCTCTCTCCCGGGTACTTTTATTAAAGTAACAGTAATATGATATGCCATATGAATGATGCACGTGTTATTGTCGTTACAGATACATTTTACACATGCATTAAACAAACAAATATTCATCCTGTAAACAGATGGCGGACACCAATTGTCAAGTAATGATTACATACAACATATCATATATCAATATTACTTATATGTACATCTACCACTAGATATACATGTCCCTAGGTTTAGTAAACAAATATATCTCTCCAACACGACTTGGAAACCAGATCTTTTGGAAACAATTGTCTGTGAATTCCCCCTAGGTGGACAAGGAATTAGCCCCCACAAACATAATACGTTATATTTGAAATACATGTATATTATGCAGGCTATGGAAACGCTGCATCTCGTCTAGATGATAAACCTCGTATCATGATCTAAGCCGAGCGTGTTAGACTCTTCTGCCACAATAAACGTCCTGGGCCATGTGAACTTCATAGTTTGAGAAACCACGATTTCAATCGTAGCACGAATCGCTGGAGTGGGGACCTAGCATTACCCAAGCCAAAGTGAGACAGAAATAGGAATTTAACATCCACTCGACTCAAACTAGGTCATTTCGAGACTAACATTTGGTTAAATTGGTTAAATTTTATTTCTATAATTCGCTTGAGCGTAGAGATCTTTAGCAGTGGGAGGAAACCAGAGGACCCGAGGAAAACCCACGAGGTTGGAAAGGCGACCCTACTTCTTGTCACGTAGAACCGGGGATTCGAAACCACGCCAGTTGACTCAATAACAGGCTTATGATGCAGCGCGTACGTGTTAACCATTCGTTCCCCCCCCCCCCCAACAAATAGTCAAGCAAGCTTTAGCTATACAGCGCATATGAACAGATCGCGATCAAAGCTTACTAAATAAAAATAAGACATTTCTCTTCAATCAACACGTGATTATAGCCAGCCCTATAGTATTCAGAATATTTTGTAATAATAAGTCTTACCTGTTTGCTAATTAACAAAAATACTCATCAGCGATCACGAAATTTCCAAATGGTTCCGGCCGTCACTCCCGAGTACGGGATGGTCCGGGCAGTCCCTGCTGAGTTCGGGATGGTTCGCTTATTGATACCACCGATACATGAATTAATATTCAAGTGTTACACAGGAGTCAGCTGATCTGTTCGTCTGCTAAACCTTGTTAGATCATTAACACGTATCCAATTATCTTGAAATGGTAGACTGAAGCAGCACTCAGACATTCTGTTGACATAGAAACATGTGCAAGGATAGTCTTCACGAGACGTTCTCTATCAAAGAAAACTGAAACCGTTAAGTAAACCTCTATAAGCGTTACAGTTAACACAGTATTTACGATTGTCTCCGGGTAGTCTTAAACCTTGAACTGTTTAAACACTCTTTAACTTCTGGTTTGCATTGTTCACAGAGTTGACTCCCCTTTGTCTTGTTTAAAAGCTAATATCTAACTTCACGTCTCCGTGGATACTTAACGAAATAAAAATATATACCGGATTGTTATTCACCGACCGAACTATAGATGTTAGTAAAACGAAATGATACGCTGACCGACTCGCAAAATGATTTATATATATAACTGCCGATACGAGCTTGATCGCTGGTGGTGGGAGTTAAGAGAACAGAAATAGCCAGAACTCAACAAGTAAACAAGCTGGCTCTCATCAGCCGATAAATACCACGAGTATATATTATGTACCTTCATCCATTTAGTATCATCATCAATACCGCTTCCACTAATCTCGTGCCCTATGACGCCATACGTTCCTTTAGTCCATAGACAAGTCTTCCAAATCGCACACGTTTCCTGGAATTCCAAACCTCACACGCTTCCTGGAATTCCAAATCTCACGCTTCTAAATGGAATGTTAAGAGACAATGTACAAGAGGCAGCCTTGCATGAAATACTAGCTATATACACGTACATACAATTGATGACCGGTGCGATTAAATGTAGAAATATAACGGTAAATACATTCCGATGCTCTATCAACACACACGAGGCAGATCTGATATAGTTTATATACACACCAAGCGTCTATTTTATCTATGGAACAAATTGTAATAAAACTGCGGTTGCGGTTTCTATTAAGTGATTATTTCTTGCGGTTTGTATTCACGTGCACGTATTCAATTACAGGTTACTACATATGTTTAGGATTTATGGTAATACAGAGTTCTCTATGCAGATCTGGGCAAGGGCGGATCCTGAATGGGCAGGGGTAGGTGGATGCAAACCCCACCCTGCTCAGCTACATAAAACCATTGTAAAACAAAACTTTATGAGAAAAGTGTAACGGTGCGTTTGCTTTATCCTTTACCAATGAAATTGAGAGAGAGAGAGAGAGATGGGAGAGAGAGAGGGGGGTGGTTAACGTCCAATCGACACAAACTAGGTCATTTCGGGACTAACATAATTATGGTTTTAATTCTATTTCAATCATTCGCTTGCGCGTAGGGGTCTTTAGCAGTGAGGGGAAACCGGAGTACCCGGAGAAACCCACAAGATCAATGAAATTGAATCATAATATGATCTTATTAATTGATTATAAAAATTGACATCAAACAGGATGTTGGATATATCTTTTTAAAAAGGTCAATGTGCATGTATGCCTACGTAATTTAGAGTCAATGATGGCATCATGCATTCTCAACTGTCGAATATCCTTAAACATGAGCCTGGCACCCCCCCCCCCCTCCTGCAAAAATTTCATGACCCGCCACTGTTGTGTAAGATATATTTTGAATGGTGTTTTCATTCATAGTTAAAACGTATATTCTACAGTAGTGTTTGTGTATGTCGAAAACGGCGATATCGATCAATGGGTTGAGATTGAATTAAGGAATGCTCAATGGTCTTTTCATTCACAGTTAGAACGCATGTGCTATAAATAGTTTATTAATGTTAAATGGAGTAAGGATGAATTATGATATCAAAGAAATGAAAAAAAATAAAATGAAATGAAATGGGGTTTAACGTCCTATTTTTCTGCTCCGTCTGGGCCAATGAAATGAAATGAAATGTGGTTTAACGTCCTACGGGGATATGTCATACAGAGTGCTATGAGAGAAAGTTTGCACGGACAGCGGCACTACGGCCTACTCTTATATCGATGGATATTTTACGTGCACGCCAATGTGTACAAGGGACCTCAGGGTTTTTATGTAACACCCCGAACGACTAAACACCTGTCCTTGTCACGCCCTCCGCCTGGAACCACGCCGGACAATCTGGGTGAACTTTCTCGGCCAATGCAGGGATCGAAATGAAATGAAATGTAGTTTAACGCCCTACAAGCAGGGATCGAACACCCGATCTCCAGACTAGGGAGCCAACGTCTTCACTTATAGCCACCATGACCCCCGATATCAAAGAAAAGCGAATGCTGCAGTTGATCTGAACATCCCGTCTTCCATTAGCCCAGGTTAGGTGCAGAAAGTAGGACATTAAACCCAATTTCATTTCATTTCATTTCTTATCTGAACATAGAAATAAATACACTGGAACGCAAGGTCATGTCTACTTCCGGTAAAATTTGTGGCTGCGCGACCATATTAAATGGAGTAAGAATGAATTATAATATCAAAGGGTGTTTATTTTAATTCATTCATGGATAGGTAATGAATTTCAAATTCATAAACACGCGTGTTAGCGTAGTCTTAAAACTTTTACTGGGTGAGAATGGACAACTGAATTTAGAAGTGAAATGAAGTGAAATAGGGATTTAGCGCCCTAGTATTCTGCTCCGACGGTGTTATAGATTTCAGGCGACATACAGTGTGCTATGAAGGAAAGTTTGCATGGACAGCGGTGATACGACATACCCTTAAATCGAATTGCAGCTGCCAATTGTAACGGATCTTGTATGTGCATTCCAGTGTGTACACAGGACCTCATTTTGTCGTACCATCCGAACGGCTATACGTTGTCCCTTACCCTGTATGACTATATTTACAGAGTTTACCGACTCCTTCACAAAACTGCTATCAGTGTAATAGCAATTTCAACATTTATGTATCGTGCATGTGTATAAATCCATATATTAAAAACATCCAGTTTCAGGGGTAGCATCTATAGGACTGACAGACCAGTATTGTCTAGTCTTTTGTGTGGGACAAAAAGCCGATGTACCCCTTATAGCCACTGAAATGCGTTGTTTAAATTCGGAAACGACATTACATTGTGCGTCTTGATAAAATCTCCCCATTGCACACTAACGAAGTATGGGTGGTGCAGAAAGGTGGGGCGCTAAATCCATTCGCGTGGAGGGGGGGTTCGTGCGCATGAAATCATAAGGTCTTTCATAGAGTCAAGCGGCGTGGTTTCGAGAGTTGGGTTAGGCGGATACTCTCCTGGCTTTCAGGTTTCCTCCCACTGATATAAAACCTTAAATAAAATGGAACCATATGTTAGTCCCGAAATGACCTAGTCGGGAGAGAGAGAGGGTGAGAGAGAGAGTTTGAGAGAGAGAGAAAGAGACAGAGATAGAGACTTTGTGAGTAATTTTTAGAGGAAGTGAAAATTTGTCTTTTAAATTCGAAATAATTAAGATTATTCCAGATAATGTATAAACGGTCAACATTTACTATATCTCGCCTTGATAAAAACTTCTCCTTATAAAGATCACATCATAGTCAAATGCTATATTTCAAAATGAAACAATACATTTTCCATACACCATCTACTTAAGGAATCTATAATTCATTCTAATGCTGCAAAATTAGAACTCGATGACTCTTAATATAAGGTCGAAGCGAGGTCAAAGTATAATATACTGCCGTATTTATTGGTCATTAGCATATATAGACTTCAATTAATTCGGCAATTTCCAACCTTCTTCTAGGTATTTGGCAATTATATGGGTTTTAAAAAGCAATATCTAGACTCGAGAGATCTGCGATACAGCCAAATGTGGAAATGGGTCTCCGACCTCTGATTAAATGAAATGAACAGAACGAAATGGAGTTTAACTTCCGACTATTCTGCTCCTACTGGGCTAATGGAAGACGGGAATACGCCATACAGTGTGCTATGATGGAAATTTTGCCCGGGCAGCGGCGCTATGGCCTACTCTTATATCGAATTCCAACTGCCAAGGGATCTTTTACGTGCACTCCAATGTGTGCACGGGACCTCGGTTTTTCGTCCCATCCGAACGACTAGGCAGCTGCCCTCCTTCTGCATCACTGACAAGGGGAAATCACGCCGGAAAATCGAGATGAACTTTCTCGGCCAATGCAGATCGAACACCCGACCTCCAGGCTAGCGAACCAGCGCTTTATCCACTTAGCCACTTACCCCAAAGTTCCGCCAAAAGCTGTAACATAACGTTCATTGACTAATCCCTCACTTCAACCAGGGGCCTATTTCACGAAATTTTAACTAAGATAAGATCCCAATTTTAGTAATTTGATTGGATAATATTAGATTGATTTTAGTGCTTAGCCAATCAAAATTGAAGTATCTACTAAAATTGGATTTTATCTTAAGTTAAAATTTCGTGAAACAGGGCCCAGAACGCCGGTTATATAACAAATCTTTCACGTCATTCTAGAATAATAAACACATGTAAAACCGAAGTTTTGAACTATAAAAAACGAAACGAAATAGGATCTGTGTTTTAATCAGACTGGATAATTCATGAAGTCAAAAAAAAATGACTAATGTTTAGTTGAAATATCATCAAATAACAAGCTTTTTTAAGATCATACCTTCATCTCCGTTCTATGTTTGATGTGGATAACTCTGATAAGCACGAAACATAAATTAAATCACGATATCTTTTGATATTAATATGTTCTTTTAATGCGTGGCGATGTTTTTTTTCGGTAAATCGTGCGGAACTCTCTTTTTATATTCTCTTTAATTTGAAAGTTCTGTTTGGGTTATTTTAAATAGATTAATCGAAAGCTGATATCCATAAAAGATAACCTGAACTTTATTGTTCTGTCAGAAAGCACAAACATGTTTGAAATGTTGTTTGCCATGCTTTTATATTTTTTGTTTTGATTGTTGAGATAAAGCGATTCTGATTGATGAAAGCTAATTCAGATAGAATCAACCAGGAAATCAAGTAGCTAGTAACTATCACGAAGGCATGTTGAGTTTTATAAGAACGAAACTATCAATTCAAATGGAATGAACGGGGCGGGGGCTGGGGCATGATGGTAATGTGGGTGGGGTGTTTGGAGAGATTCCAATTCAAAATAGAGCATACGAGAGCAGGATGGTTGGGGTCATAATAGTTTTGATTCTCCTCATATATTTCTTGTTGGTTTTTGGTGGGGGGGGGGGGGTCTTTTTTTCTGGGTGGGTGTGTGTGCGTTGGTTTTTTGTTTTCATTTTTTGGGAGAGGTACAGATATTTCTTTTTAGGGTTTTTTTTTTTGTTTTTATTTTGTTTTGGGCAGGTTGTTTTTTTTATCTCTATCGTTTTTCTTTTTTATTATTTTTTAATGAGAAGATGTATATTTTTTTTGGTATGCTGTTTTTTTTTCAAGTTGGGAGGGGAGGGGGCAGTTGTCCCCATCATAATGCAATGGGTGTGAGTTTAGTTATTTCAGAAGTTATATTCTGATATTGAAACGAGTTATTTAAGATGAGTGGATGTGGCTAAGTCAGCCATTAACTCTAATATATATATATATGGTACAATAAAAATTGAATTTACTGTATTGTAAACTAATAAAAATAATAATGGGACTCATCAGGAGTATTATGTGATATGATAAGATGTGATATAAATATATTTTTCTTATCAATGATGTCAAACGTTTTAACTAGTTAGAAAAATAAAACCATAGATGTAATAGTTTAAATGTCATAAACGATTTATTTATTTTATACCTTTTGGTCTATGGTAGACGTAGGTTGCCATCTGTTTTATGGCGGGAAAGATAATCACACGGGTATATCAGATTTAAGTCCAGGTTTTTATCAGATTATGTGCTATAAACACCTAAAGTATATAGTCGCGGTTATCATATAAAAAACTATTAACTCCTACATTGATAGTAATGATTATTAGGTCGTGTTTCTACATAAATGGGTATATCTACCACTGTGATTATCTTTCCCGCCATATAAAAGATGGACACCTACATCTTCATTATCTATAAACTACGTGTATTAATTCACATCGTCTCCCGATTTTATCCATTTCCGGAAATGACGTCACCTATTATTAACGTATAATATCCAGGTTCATTATTCAGTAAATTTTAATCACCAATATCTTCTCAAACAACTTGCATGCAATTCTCAAAGTCTACGGATTGTGGTAATTTCCGGAAATGACGTAACTATTACTAATTAAACATACATTACGCAAGAGTAAAATCTGCATATTGCAGGTCTTTCTTTAGGCCTGAAATGTTATAAAAACTATTAATTAGACATTAATTAACTTATCCAGACTATAAACAGCTCTCGGTGTCAAGGCTAGCCTGCGATATTTGTTTGATTATAGTTCGATTTGCTGCAAAATTTTCCTTCGTGATTTAACGATTAAATGGATAATCGAGACTACTAGTTTTGTCTTACCAACTTTAATAATGATGATCGGAGCTAAGCGGAATTTACATTCACTTAGTTCTCGGTTCATAGTGGATCAATTTAACGGAAATTTTCTGCAAATTGACTTTACATTATGTAGTTTTTAAGTATAATAGTGAGAACTGCCAACTCGTTATCTAATCTCAAATAATGTATCTTTAACTAACGAGAAAGGTTTATATAGGCTTTGCCTGTTCCCCAATCCCCTCAGTTTCTGAATAAATATTGTTTATAAAAAAAAAATCAGTAATGTTTATTAATACATTTTGTCTCAGTATAAAAATTGAATTGCTAAATCTGTTTACTGTTTTCCCAATATTATTATATATTGTATACTATGTATAAAGAAACAGACACTTTGTCTACATACAGGAAGGAACCACGTCAATAGACTGCACGTGGACTATTGTATTTTTGGCGGGAAATCTATTGCCTCTATTATAAAAGGGTGTTGTCTCCATTTAGCAAAAAAACATCTCGACAACAACCCAAGAATAGAAAGCAAGTAATAACTCACAACTTGCCAAAATAAATCAGAGGTTTTTTATTTTATTTTTACAGACTGTGGAGTTATTTAGAGAGGACTATCTTATGATAAGAATACACATATACATTGAAACATAAGTGTCTTGAAGTGGGCTTTGGGTTATGTGTTGATATTGGAAGCGACTTATTTTTAACCTTTCAGTATGGCACCTTCTGCTGCCTTTCAGCTGGTGTAATTCCTGTGCACTGATACCGTTATCAAGTTGAATTTTGAGCCGCGGTGGTTCAGTGAGTAAGATGTTTGCTCCACGTTGTGGTCGAGAGAGTTCATCTGGATTTTCTGCGCTGTTCACCGTTGTCAGATGGTTAAGAAGTTGGTTCGCTAACCAGAGGTCGTGTGGTCGATCAAGCTTGTGGCCGAGAAAGTTCATCTGGACTTTCCGTAGTTGTTACCCTTTGTCAGTGCCGCAGGACAGTCGTTCGGATGGGTGAAAAAACGAGGTCCCATGTACACATTGGCGTGCACGTAAAAAAACACATAATGTCAGTTGGTATTTAATATAAGAGTAAGCCGTAGCGCCGCTGCCCGGGCACTATTAACCTCATAGCACATTGTATAGCGTATGCGTATCTTCATTTTTCACACTCTATAGTAGTAGAAAAGTTTAAACATTTAGCTAAACAAAATGGGGTTTAACGCCTTAGACTTCTGCTCCGATCGGGCTAATGCAGACGAGAAATGACAGGTTCTGGCGGAAACGAAATGGATATCTGTACAAACGTGTTGGTATGTATGGGAATTAGTTTATAGTGATGTTTAATTGTAACCCAAGCTAGGATAGTAAGTAACAACACGGTTTTTCAATAATAAACTTTATCTTGACATGTTTAATAAACTAATATCAATTATTGCCTTATGTTACCATGTCATTAATAACAAAATACATTGTAATATCATAAATACTTACTACTACAACTCGCAACACCTAGTAACTCACTTTTTTCTTATTTTGAGAAAACAAAGGAAAACGTAATGAATGAATATTTTAACCACAGCTTTTCGATTGATTTAACTATTGAGTTACTAGGTTTTTCAGTGACATACAAGTCTAATGAAGGAAGTTGCTATATGTTGTGTCATGGGTGTAATTACTTACAAAATCAAAAGATTCGAATAACTAGTACAACAACAGGAAGCTCATACCCTAATAATTACAAATTTGATTCTACCTAAATTTGGATAAAAAAAATGAATTACTAGGTTTTGACTTTTGACGGGAGAACACTAATGAGAAGTGATTGGATGTCTTTTAGACGAATGGGATGGGTAGTGGCCGAGTGGTTAGCGCGTGCGTGTTGTGAAATTAAAATGAAGACTGTCATACGCCATACGTAAGGGAAATTTTGCCTGGGCAGCGGCACTATGGCCTACTCTTATGTCGAATTCCAACTGCCAAGGGATCTTTTAGGTGCACTTCCATGTGGTTTTTCGTCCAATCCGAACGACTAGACAGATGTTCTTGACAGGCCCTCCATACTGCACCACTGGCACGTAATAAAACGTGCGCGTTGTTTCATAAGGTCCGTCATTGAGTCAACTCGTACGGGTTCGCTTCTCCGGCAGTACGTGAGAAGGACTAGAGGGTCTGTTTAACCCTGTGGGGTTTGTCCGGGTCCCACTGCTAAATGACATGGTTTGTATCTAGTGGACGTGACCTCTCCCCCACCACCACCCCCACCCCTCTCTCCCTCCCCCTCTCTCTCTCTTAGACGAAATGATTGGGGTCCTAGTTTTCTGTTCCATCCGGACTACGGAAGACCGTGCAGTGTGATATAGCCATCTTTCGATTTCCAACTGTGAAGAATTCTTTTACTGGGTGTTCCTCGTCCTATCCGAACGACTAGATGATGTTCCTCGCCAGGCCCTACGTCCTGAATATCCATGGACCTTCTCGACCAATATCGGGATCGATGCCGTGACATCTGGGTTAGCGACCCAGCGCCCTAACCGCAGAGCCATCACGGTTCCATTGTGTTCTAGAAGAGGTAGTATATCCCGGGAATAGAATTTATCATCATCAAATTGTAAACTTTTTTTTATATATAGTTTGTTTCTTATTATATATACCAAAGCACAAAACAAATTTGTAAGCCATTATTTGGACCTGGATTTAGGAAGACGAAGGTAACTTGACGCCACCAGCAATCTACAGCCTCCCGTTTTAAATACAAACAAACCATGAAAGGTATCTATGAGAACTTCTCAAACGTGCACACAAAAGAACCCTTGGCAGTTTGAATTCGAAATGAGGCTTCAGCGCCGCTATCTGGGTAAAAATTCTCTCACACTATATGTTGTAGGCTATGCTTCACTCCATTGACCCGATTGGTTTTGAAACGTAGAACTTTAAATAACCATTTCGTTGGGAAGTTTTTTTGAGGGGAGGGACGTAGTAAAATAAAAACACAAAATTAAACTATGAATGGTAATGGCGCATACATGTCGTAAATTGGCTAATTATAACACTAATTCTGAAGGAAGATTTTTTATTTTATTTTTCCAGTAAAAACAATTTACAAGCTGACATGGCGTTGATGGTAACGTTTACAGAATAAATGAAACTAATAATACACATACGAAAAAAGTTCAGAAATTGAATAACACGCTTGATGAAAATATTTCAAAGGTGTATAATTTATTCTTTACTGGCTACCGGTCTGTGTTATCCTGTCTACAGTTTCTAAAATATTCGACATATCAGTGTTCGACATCAAAAAGAACTAATCTAGATAAACACTGAACCATGCAAAATATACATACAGTCCATGAGATAGTAGGCGATACATCAAAGCTTGCTATCTATATTGGATGTACACTTGAGTGGTTTTACATTAGTAAGAATAGCATGAAACTCATAGTTATTCCCGATAACAAAATAGGTATATATTGGTAAATAACTAGTATGTTATACAGACAAGTGTTGAATTAAATAGTTCGTTTACTCGCGGATATAGAATCCATACTTTCATCATTGATCACATTGTTATTATCTGTAATTGGATGGATAGTTTAAGGTGCAGTGATGTCTATGAATAGGTGAGGGGGAGCCAGAGAGAGGGAGGGGGAGGGGAGAGACAGAGAGGGAGAGAGAGAGAGGGAGATAGAGAGAGAGAGAGATGTGGTTTAACGGTCACCATGCACAAACTAGGTCATTTGGGGGCTAACATATGGTTCAATTTTATTTTAGCAGTGGGAGAAAACAAGAAATCCACAGAAAACCCACAAGATCGAACTTCTTGCACGTTGGAGCGGGATATCGAAACCATGCCAGTTGACTCAATGAGAGACCTTGTGATGTTTTATCAACCACTAGACCCCCACCCCGTCAATAAAAGGGTAATTATATAATATGCTTAAGTTCCGTAATGAAACAGCTCTCTCGTACTCTCGTGCTTCGAGGAATGGGATGGAAGCACTGGGTCCATCATCAGTGTGCAGGAAAATGAAACTTTGGCATTTGGCAATCCATGGAGTGTACGAATACAAACCGTTGTTTTTCCGTCCTCGTATTGCGTCCGTAACAACCTAAATACAATTAGCATATGTTAGTCCAAAAATGACCACATTAATATGGCGATGGGACGTTTAACTCCACCCATTCCTTTCCTTCTAGAAGGTTACAATAATAGATAACGGTAACTATAGACAACAATACCACTTGTTATAATATCTGCTGGCCTGGTATCTATAGACAATACCATGTGTAATAATATCTACTACTGGTAACTATAGACAATACCACGTGTTATAATATCTCCTGGTCTGGTGTGTATAGACAATAACATATGTAATAATAGTTATATAATCATTGTTTTACAACACAATACAATCTAACCTTTCAACCACATCTTTTCCTGGGAAACTTGCATAGGGCGCGGAGATGAAAATGAAAACTAAAGGAAATTCGCCACCTCACACCATCTCTGAAGAAAACGGCACAGTCTGGGAACAAGAGATAAGTTGGATCTAACCAGGACCTCTGGGGTGTTGGTAAGTACATGTAGATGTTGACTGAACCGCGATTCCACCTTTCAACCACATATTCAGGAGGTCCACTGAAAGCTCCGTGGCACAGACTCTAGTCGTTCGGGGTTGGCGAAAAACCGAGACGTAACTAAAGCTTAGCTCACAATCAACCGTACGGGCTAAACTAAAATTACAACCGGCAGTCTACCTGATGGATTTTGGTAAACCCGCGCGTGACTGTCTTAGGCCTAGCTCACAACAACCCACAGTACGTGCTTCTACGGCGGGGGGGATAAACCCGTGCGTGAGACTTACCCGTCACTTTTTTTTCTTTTTTTTTGGGGGGGGGGGTATCTCCTGATACTTCACCGAACTAAGGGTAAGGGAAGTGTGAATATAGCTTTAGGATACATTACACGCAACATTTGCCTTCCTAAATATTTTATTCTGTTTAAAACTAAAAGTACACGAATCAGTTTAGCAAGATGATTGACATTTCGCAATTACATAGTAACGGATCCTCTTTTCGCCGTTTTTTCATGCAATTTCTCCCACGATTATTTTTTACCCAGTCCATTAAATTTTAAGAATACATTATTGGCATTTCTGTCTGTTATTTACTGGTTTATTTTTCTCGTTATCTGAAATGTCACGAAGAGCTCGTGACAGGAGTTTGTACTAACTTAAAATGCTAAAAGGGAACCATTGAATTAGCAAGGAAGTGGGTTTGAAAATGTCTGTTCCTGTTCTCCGACCATTAAGTATAGAAATGTATAACAACAGAGATTGTTACTAATTTGATTGCAGTTACATCTTGTCAGTGGTGCAGGACGGGGGGGGGGGGGGCTTGACAATGATAGTGTGTAGTCTTTCGGATAAGATGAACAACCAAGTTTTCGTGTATACAGGGATGTGCAGGTAAAAGAAACCTTGACAGTTGAGATTCGAAATAAGAGTAGGTCGTAGCGAAGCCACTTTTGTAGCAATAAATGTCATAGTTGCCCTCGCATTCTAAAATCAATGTTGTACGAGAGACAGGGTATGCTTTACCCTATCTAGAATAGTTGATAACTCTTCTCATACCGTGGAAGACGAGGGGTAACGCACTGGCCTCACAACAAGAATATTCCGAGTTTGAATCCCAACGTAGACCATTTGCCCAACAGGGTCTATATTATAAAACGTAAGCCTCTTAAATATATATTTACATAAAGTTTGTGATTTTTGTTTTTATTTTATATTTACTGTGATATTTGTTTTTATTTGTTTCTATTGGGTGCAAAAGAGTAGGACGTTAAACCCCATTTCATTTCATTTCTTTTATTTGTTTCTTGTTTTCTCGCGAGTAAAATCAGAATATGTTTGGCGCCATTATCGGCCGGTAGAAGCTGACATGCTATAAAACTCCATTTCGGTCATTCATTCATTCATTCTGATTTGGACCGAGAAGAACACTTCTCACACCATCACTTGTCAACGTTGTTGTTGAAATTAAATAAAACGTTATCCCAAAATATTGCTAAATGTGGACTTTATATTTTAATTTTCTTTTCAAATAAGGGGGTTGAGTGACCGAATAGTTAATGCGTGTGCGTTGCATCATACGGTCTGACATTGAGTAAACTGGTGTAGTTTCGATTCCCCGCTGGTACGTGACAAAGTGTAGGGTCGCCTGTCTAACGTCGTGGGGTTTCTCTGGGTCCTGTGATTTCTTTGTATCTCTAAGGACCCATACACGCAATGCAAAATATTGAAATAAAATTGAACCATATTTTTGTCTCGAAATGGCCTAGTGTCTGTCGAGTGAAAGTTACCTCTCTCTCTCTCTCTCCCTCTCGTGTTCTCTCTCTCTCTCTCTCTCTCTCTCCCTCCCTTTCTCTCTTTATATTTGAGAAGAAATGTAAAAGTGAAGTTTTAGATAACGAATATAGTCGCGATTATCATTGCTATCGTTGTTAAGATAATAAACAACGTCTCGATTATCCATTTTGTTAAACCATACATTTTGTTTTGTTCTGGCTTGTAATTCTTAGTTTAGTAGAAGCCATGTTAAGGTTGTTGAGGTTGCGACCTTCAGACAATGAGTTGATGTTATCACGTGTTAGTTGGTTTTCTGTACTCTATAGATATATCAACATGTTAGATCAAGTGTTGGGGTTACACGCCTAGTTCAAACAGTAGTTGCTCTTCATAAAATATCTAAAATAGTTCTAGAATGCCTGATACCACTTCCTCTTTGCCTCCATAAGACATCTGATACAAGTTCTCATTTCGACATTCCACAAAGGAGGATGGTAAATGGAGGATCCGGATACAACCCATAAGGTTGGGCAGGCGACCCTACTGCTTGTCACAAATACGCGAGGAATCGAAACCACTCCACTTGACTCAATGGCAGACCTTATGATCTAAAACAATAATATTTTGACACAGAAAATGACATTTAGACCTGTACGAGTATGTTGACGTTTGAAAGAAAATACAACCCAAGGCCTGCAAAAGAGAGAGATTAGGGTTTAGCGTTCACTCGACACAAACTAGGTTATTTAGGAACTAGCATAAATTGTATGACATTAATTCGTTTGTGCGTAGGGGCCCTTTAGCTGTGGGACGAAAACCAACGAGGTCGGACTTGCTAAAGAACTGTTTTGACTTCTTGTAACTGAACCCATACAGCATATCTTTGATTATGATCCATGTGCAAGGAAGTTCTTCCCCATCATATATTTGGGTGTGCAACCTCTAAAAACTTATAACATCTCTCAGAGCGGATGCGAGATTATCGTCTACACATGCATGGTATGGCTTTAGTTTGAATCAGATATAAACAGAATAGCACAACACAGACAGGAATGTGTTTGTTTTATCTTTGAAAATTTTAGATAATATATGAAATATTACAGCATGGTATACATAAATAAATAAATAAAAGCCTTACGTCAGGATTCATTAACAACGACATTGTAACTACATTATTCCCAGATGGTAATCTCCCGGAAACACGTGACCCAAAGACCTATATTACAGCTGCGCGAACCAGAACCTCGCACCAGATGTTGTTCGTTTATTTGGATATGTGTTTTACGACATCAAAAAATAGTTTTAAAAAGTTTTTTTTTTACATTTAAACATCTGTAAGTTGTAAGACATACGCGTGCCGCTTGTCTAGTAGTTTTTACTACTGAAAAAACACATTAACAACAAATGAAACGCTTCCGTTACATTTCACACATTTTTATTCACATTCTTTATTATGTTTATTAAGGAGGCATTAGGTAAAATAAGATAAGAAACTGACAGTTCGCGTTGTAGTAGTTTACATATAGATAATGCAAGGAGAATATTTTGAAAAATTCAGTCAAATTGCTTCACTCTAAGCCTAGTTATCGGCGATACAATTAGTGCAGCCCGGATTGTAATAAACAAAGTCTCAATTGTTTACTGTTTACTTTTACGTTAAATCATCCGTATTCAAATCCACTAAATATCACAGGCAAACGATGGCATGACAAAATTGGACCCCATTTTAAATGAACCCGTATACATTGTGTAATTGTTGCTGGTTTTCGTGTGTTATCTGTAAGAAGCAGAACATTCATGTTTTTTGTTTAGGTAATTGCCTACAGACACTCTGAATTTAAATTCGCTGTTAATTTGGACACATTCAAGAACAGCATTTGGAGCCAAAAAAGGGGAAGGGGGCAATTCCCCTCCCCACCCACCCCCCAGCTCTTACGCCTATGCAACTATCCGTCCTTTGTCCAATATCACCTACTGCACCTTTATTAAGCCCAGCCCGGTGGGTGCAGAAAAGTTAGAGGTCAACGCCCATTTCATTTCATTTCTAGAAAGATTTAACCCGTCTGTTCCGCGAGCAATAGATGACACTAGTTAACGCTAAATGGGGCAGCAGATAGTTTGATTCCAGAAATGGAACCAAGTTCTATTAGAAATGTAATTTATTGATAAAACCATGGCGGCACTATCTTATATCATTAATTTAACCGTTATCGTCGAGCAAATATCTATGATGGGGCTTTTTTCTTATCGCATAGTTTCTCATTTGGGAATAGGATGTCCAGATTACGATGTGGAAATAGATTTAACTTAGTTCAGTTATCGTGATCAGAATTGACCATAATAAATAAAAAATAGCTGAAACCAATTCTTGACTTATACTTCTGCTATTATCCAACGAGCCTTAGAGAACCAGTGAGGACCTGTCTCTCTTACCAGCTGTCCCCTGGATCAGTGCAGGCCTGTCTCCCTAACCAGCTGTCCCCGTATCAGTGAGGCCCGGTCTTCCTTACCAGCTGTCCACTGGATCAGTGAGGTACTGGGTCCCTATCTAGCTGTCCCTGTATCAGTGAGGCACTAGTTCCCTATCATCTGTCCCTGGATCCGTGAGGCTTTGTGGAACCCTAACCAGCCGTCCCTGGATCAGTGAGGCCCTGTCTTCCATATAAGCTGCCCCTGGATTAAGGAGACCCTGCCTCTCTAACCAGCTGTCCCTGGATCAGAGAGGCGCTGGATCCCTAAACAGCTATCCTTGGATCAGAGAAACTCTGGCTCCCTAACGAGGCTCTAACTCCTTAACTAGCTGATTCCTGGATCGGTGTCAACTTGTTGGTGATGCAAGACCGAGATCCTTACGAAGAAATGAAATGAAATAGGTTTTAACCTGGTAATATTCAGCCCCGATTGGGCAAATATTGCATCATACAGTGTGCTATTGGAGAAAGTTTGCCCTTACAGCGGCACTACGGAATGCTCTTATATCGAATTAAACTGTTTAATTTGGTTAAGCTTGAACAAAAGTTCAAATTAAATGAATGGTGCCGAATGTAAAATGTTTAACTTCACTAAAGCTGAGAGAACGCAACCCGTGAGATGTAATAATACTTCTCATAAGTGGAACTTGTTCCAAATCCATGAAGCATCCTTTGCATTCTGCATGTCACTCGCCAGTACTCGGTTGTTTTTGGTTGTTTACAGACACGGCGTAAGTAAGAATTAGGACTAGTGACGTTCTTTTACGCCCCCTTGGTGGTTTTCATCGCTGTAATCCTAATAGTATAGCCCAACAGTGTCAAACATATACTCTGGCTTACATAGGCTAGAAATCTACACGACCGAACAAAATATCTCTCTCTGGCTCTTCTAGGATTAAAAATATTCGAGTTTTGTGGCCTCTCACTCACCACATCCCAGTGAGCAGAAATGTTTTAATCAAATTATGTTCTTTTTATTTAAAACAAAATCACCATGAAAAATAAATTTTAATTTTCCAGATAACTTCTGAATCGACAGATTCCGAACAACCTATTTTCAAACCAGATCTTATCTTGGTTCTGTATCATAACGTCTGTCATTGAGTCAACTGGCGTGGTTTCGATTCCTCTGTTGTACGTGACAAGGAGTAGGGTCACCTGTCCAACCTCGTCCCCTGGTTTCCTGCCGTAAGCGATTTATTGAAATAAAGTTCAACCATATGTTAGTCCCGAAATAACCTAGTTTGTGTTGAGTGGACGTTAAACTCTCCCCCTCTCTCTCTCTCGCTCTCTTATTTTATCTATCAATTACGTAATAAACCCCAGTTATCACTAGCATTTAATTTAAGCATACGCCTTATTATCTTATTATGAAGAATCTTTGAAAATTTATTTTGAAGTTTTTAGATAACCTCCTTCCTGCAAGATCCAGAACCAGTTTCTTCCCATCCTTGTCAAAATATCGTTTTCGCGTCTGGCTTTAATGATGTTTGCAATACGGCACGTGCTTAGTGTAAAAGGCTCGTGTCCTAATTTGACCTGTGACCTCTGCATAGAGCGCCCTCGGGTGATAAGATCCGGTGTGGCAGACAGATGGTAGCACGTGATGTTGTTCCAACGATAAGATTAGGTATCACAAGTTCCAACTGAGACGACATTCCTGACATTATAAAATGATGAATTTCTCGTTTAAACGAACTTTAATACCGACATTTTAAAAATATATTTCAGTATGACGTGATCTTTGCTCAAAATCTATTTCAAGATTCTAAACTATTCATCCTATACTGAGCGCCATAGAAAACGCATCACTTAGTTTTTCGTATATCAAAATGATCCTGTAAAAATATCTTATTTATTTTGCTTCTTATTGTGAACAATATTCAAATGGGAACACATCAATAACAACACATTTGTACACTTATGGATGTTTAATCTGTAATCAACAGTACAAAGTCAGAGGAGTCAAAACCAAAAGTACGACAGAGATGGTTAATTGTCAGTAGCGCGTGTGTCCTCCACTGGCTCTTACGCACGCTATGCAGCACAATTAAACATCTTTGTCGTACTTTTGGGTTTGACCCCTCTGACTTTGTACCGTTGAATATTGTTTACATGATCATTTTGTTATACGAAAAACTAAGTGATGCGTTTTCTATGGCGCTCAGTATATTTTCTGGTCAAACAAATTCTGTTTCTTAAACATCAGTCATATATTATCAGATTGAATAAAGATTCTTCGGTCCAAATCATTGCTCCAGTTTAGTAACGGATAAAGATGGATGGGGACGGGGGTACTGCTCACTTAACAAAAGCCATCAAATATCTAGCGCTTGGGAAGGCACTACAGTCCTTGGAATAGGCAAACAAAAGTAACAGTGGGGTTTTTGGTTGATTGTTAATAATGGTGGGGGTGGTAGGGGGTGTCAGGGAGGGGGTCAAAATCATCTTTCATTTGTATGATTGTCATTTGATTAGAGTTGGCCTTTCTTTATAAAAGACAATTTGATGCACAATTACATAATAATTGACGGGGACGATTTTCATTTTTTTTTTTTCTTTTGATTATCAGTAGAATACAATCTCAAAACCAACTGGACCACCATCTTTCAACGGTAGAAAGATGGAGACCAGATCTTTTAGCAACAGAAACTTAGGATTTCATCTTTCAGCAACAGAAACTTTGGAATTCATCTTTCAGAAACAGAAACTTGGGAATTCCATCTTTCAGCAACAGAAACATGGATACTCAACAGTCCAGCTTTAAACAACTGAAATTAAATACAACGGGGTTTAACGTCCTACTGTTTTGCTCCAAAACTTGGTTAATGAAGACGGACATACGCCATACAGTATGCTATAGATGAGGGAAATTTTGCCCGGGCAGCATTTAACGTCCATTCGACACAATTTAATATGTCATTTCGGATCAAAGACAATGTTCTATTTCATTTCAATAATTCGCTTGCGCATAAGGGTCTTTAAGAATGGAAGAAGGAAACCGGAGGACCCGGAGAGAACCCACGAGGCTGGACAGGCGACCCTTTTCCTTGTCATGTTCAACCGAGGAAGCCAAATCTCGCCAGTGGACTCATGACAGACGTTGTAATGCAGCACACACGCTAATCATTCGACCACCCAATACCCTCTCAAATATAAAAGACAACATATAAAACAAAAATTAGATACATTTTATTACTTTAACAACATTTGATAAAATAGGTTGAAATTATGCCTACCCGTGGGGGGGGGGGGGCAAGGGTGTCTGTGCCTCTGCCCTGAAACCCCTGGATAATAAACAGAAATATTTTCTCAGAAGATTCCTGCTGCGAATAAATATGGATATACATTTGTGGCTAGAACCATTTTCAGGATGATGATCGGACTGAAATGAGAATTTATCAAAATGAGGAAATATGACTAAGAACGATGTACCTTTGATTGATATCGGAACTACGTTCTTATCTCAACACCCTGCTTCCTATAAGAACTATAAAGATAGTCGCTAGACTCCCATAGGGAATACCCCGTAGTTTGATTCCGTTTCGAGCGTTGCTTCAGAAACAGCCCGTCTGAAGTGTATCTGCGTGAACATTGGTAAGTGGTGATACTTATATATGATCCATGTTGATCCGAAAACAGGTGTAAGTCTGTTAGACGAGATATTTACTAAGATATGCCTATTGCGATGGGGGTTTTTAATGAATGAGCGACATCACTAATCATCAGGTCGTTGACCAAGAACGAAAAGTTCCTCGGGGTTTTTTTTTCGATATGATCTTCCTTTGTCAGTGGTACTAGGCAATGGCCATGGAAAGCAAAGCAGACTGTAGCGTCGCTCATAGCACACACACATGGCATATGCCCGTCCCCATTAGCTCAGAGTATTACAGAGTATTTGTGTTTGTTTTTTGTTTGTTTTCTTTCTTTCTTTTTTTTTTTTGGTGTAGTAAAATACAAAACAATTTGACTATGAAGGAGAGAGAAATGGGGTTTAATGTCCAATCGACACAAACTAGGTCATTTCGGGACTAACATATGGTTCGATTTTATTTCAATAATCCACTTGCGCGTAGGGGTCTTTAGCAGAGGGTGGGAACCGAGAAGCATCCGGGAAAAGACACCATGCCAGCTGACTCAATGACAGACCTTATGATACAGCGCGCACGGGCTCGCCTTTCGGTCATTCCCCCCCCCCCCCCAAATGAAACATTAAGTGTAATGATACTAATAAGATCTAAATTGTGGTCTAGAGGTCCTTGTTTTTCGGTCCCTGCATATGTGGCTTGGAAATGCGTGTGCGCGGAAGAAAGTAAAATAAGACAACTTACCTGCGATATCACCTTGGGTGGAAGCGGGCGTTCAACACTAATAGAAAAAGAAGAATTTAAATTTTAACAAGCGATTTTGAAGACTTAAAATTATTTTCATTTTGGAAAAATTGTTTTCATTCCAATTGAGTGGTCTGACTCCAGGTAACATATAAGGTAGGAAGGTGTAGATTACCTGGTGAAGTACAGGTAGTTATTAGCAAAGTTAACACGTTGAAGACAGGTGTATATTTCACCATGTATCAATCACTGGAACACACCTTTAGATTGCTGGCTACAAGGATGCCCCACCGAGCCTCTATCGTTTACACGGACTATCAAAGGTATACTATTTTAGTTTACGTGGTTGCTGGGTATATCTTTCACTTCTATCTCAATTTGCTGTTATCTTTACCTTGATTTAGGTGATGTTTCGTCGTGCTTTAGTATTAGAATTACTTTGATGGAGGGTGTTTCAGCGTTCGTCTAAGTTACTTTGATTTTCTGCGTGGGTTCAGAGTTTAAGTGACTAATAAGACAGTTTCTTGAAAAAAAAAACAGTGTTTCATTTGATAAAAATTAATTTAAAGCTCCTCGCTGCATAGGTTGGGAGTCTAAATGACTAAATAGACAGTTTCTTGAGAAAAAAACGTTTACAGATTTAACAGTGTTTCATTTCATAATATTTAAAAAAAACTATAAGACAGTTTCTGTTTTGATAAATTTAATTTAAAGCTCCTCGCTGCGTGGGTGGAGAGTTAAGTTTTAGCAGGGTGATTCATTTGATAAAATTTAATTTTAAAACTAGACGCTGGCAAAGGGGTTTGTTGTGGGTGGCTCCGTGACTCACGATCCTGTGGAGTTCTATTCTGGCCCCCATGTCAGTGATGGTGCAGAAATAAAAAAAAACGTTGTACATGTACTTGGCGCATACGTAGGGTTGACAAGGGATACATAATAGGTTTTCGGATGGGACGAAAAACCGAGGTCCCGCGTACACATTGTCGTGCACGTAAAATAACCCTTGACAGTTGGCATTCGATAAACAAAGGAAGTAAACTTCGCTGACCGGAAAAATATCCCTCGTAGCAAACTGTATACCGAATGCCCGACTTCGTTGACTCGATAGGAAATTAAACTCAATTTTATTTCGTTGTTGTGTCTGACTTCAATTTGCTGGTCGCTTAGTGTGGTGTTTTCATACTTTCAGTTTCTAAGAAAAAAAAAACAATGACGTATTTCGTACTGCCCAGCACTCATTTAAAGCAGTAAATGATTGGTTGTTTAAACGTTTTTTAACCAATCGCAATTCGATACAGAAATCCAACCAAGCTTGTTTTGACGTTTGTTTCATAGAAACGGAGATCCAAGGCTTGCAAACGAAGAGTCAAAACTTTTCTTCTTGCGCGTAGGGGTCTTTAACAGCGAGGGGAAACTGGAGGACCAGGAGTAAATCCACGAGCTTTGACAGGCGACCCTACTTCTTTTCACTTACAACCGGGATTCGAAACCACGCCACTTGACTCAATGACAGGCTTTATGATACAACGCACACGTGCTAACCATTCGACCACCTCCACCCACCCACCCGCCTAGCCTCGATCTCTGTTACTAAAGTCGGTACAATAAAAAAAACATTGTCTCGATTATCCATTATTGATTTAATCATCAATGCGCGTTGATCATCAGATCGAATTCCAATCCAGTAAATATCACAGGCTACCGATGACATCGAGAGTTATTAATGTCGAATTAATAATTAAGATAAGGCCTGAAGAAAGACTTATAATAGGCAGATTTAGCTGGTGTATTATATTTAAGAATACAGGAACCAGAAGAACCGTGGGTTGTTATAAAGATGCCTGGTGTATGACTCAACCCGTTCTCACGATATATATGTAGAGTTTTTATATATACTTCTTGCTAATATTACCATCAGTATCTATATACATAGTCGGTATTTGTTAAAATAACACAGCATACACACACAAATATTCTACTCGTGTAGGATCTCAACACCAACATTCAGGCCCAGTAGCTAGCAGGGAACCAGAGGGTCATGTTGGTCGTTGGTTTCGTATTGCGACCCATGGAAAGGGCACCAAAGGCGGCCATTGGGGCAACTGATTCTTTCCCCATTGTGTAACGGCTCTCATTGGGTGACCAATTTGATCTTGGGCAGGCGACTGCCCCTCTTCCTCTCTTGCCCCCCCCCCCATGCTAGGCACGCGCCGGACATGGTGCTGCCACCACTTTTCTTGAGTACCTTTGGTATCGCGTGTGAAGTAATGTATGTTGAAACTATCGTAAAACCCCGGAGAAAACCCACGATGTTGAACAGGTGACCCTACTCCTTATCACGGACAGGCTGGGGGTCGAAACCACACCACTTGGTTCAACGACAGACCTGACGTCATAAAACACACGCGTTAGACCCAGGGTTTGCACCGATACCGAGTCTCTCGATGCTGTCCGGTATTCTGGGGTAAGAATAAAATGCCAAGTGCGCATCGAAAAATTTCATCCATGTTTTCCAGCGCCCCCCCCCCCCACTTGTCAGTGATGCAGAACGGAATGTCTGTCAAGGTCAGTCGTCTAGTCGTTCGGGTGGGACGAAAAACCTAGACTCCGTGTACACATCGGCGTGCACGTAAAATATCCCTTGACAGTTGGAATTCGATGTAAGAGTAGGCTGTTTGGACCACTGTCCGGGCACAATTTCCTCCATAGTATGGCGCACTGTATAGCGCATGACCGTCTTTATTAGCCCAATTAGGAGCAGAACAGTAGGACGTTAAATCTCATTCCATTTTATTTACATTTTTATAACTTCCAAGATACACACCATCAGACTATTTATTATCCATCATTAAATTGTTATTGACGGAATTTACGACGGGAATGTGTTAATACGGCAGTTAAGTAATACCCATTAAAGAATTCCAAAACAGGGGGCGATATATAACAAATAAACATCACTGGTTGTCTAGGTGACGCGTGTCGACGCCACGTGCACTGCGAGAATCCGATATTCTCACGAGATAACTATGAGATAATGGCGGGACATGCAGTTTTATTTAATTTGATATCCTGTAAAACTCTGTCTAAATACATGGGTTTTAAGATAAGCAACAGACAGAAAAAAGAAAATATCTTCAGCGTCAAACGATAAACTTACACAGGGTTTTTTTAAATGTCAAGGTCGTATTTTCTGTAATTGATATTTTAAAGTAAATCTTCAAGAGAAGATTATGGTAGGGATGGAATTCCCTTGAGGTCACTTATAATGTCTGAGCCACCGTGGTTCAGCGGGTAAGTTGCTGACTCGCTAACCTAAGGGTTCCATTCCGATCCCCGTGTTAGCAGAGAAAGTGCATCTGGAATTTTCGGCGTGGTTTTCCCTTGTCAGTAATGCGAGACTGGGGACAGATTATAGTTAAGTCGTTCGGATGGGACGAAGCGCCGGGGGCCCGTGGTGTGCACGTAAAAGATCCATTGGCAGTTGGGATTCGATATGGCCGTGCAAATGCACAATGTATGTCGTGTGCCCGTATCCTTTAGCCCAGTCGTAGCCGTGCCTCTGTTTCACGAAATTTTAACTAAAGATAAAATCCAAATTTTAGCAGATACTTCAATTTTGATTGGCTAAGAACTAAAATCAATCTAATATTGTCCAATTAAATAACTAAAATTCAGATCTTATCTTAGTTAAATTTTTGTGAAATAGGCCCCCAGAACAATTGGACGTTAAACTCCATTTCATTTCATTTTCTTTTGCGTCGATCTTGTGGGATCAAAACCTAATGAAAAATATATTTATGCTAAACCAAACATTTCATGAATAAAATAGACAAGCATCGTCTTATTGTAAATGACGAGGGGGGGGGGGGCATGGTAACTCCGTGCGTGGGGGCGTAGAACAGCAAGTAAAATAACCCTCGCCAGTTGGATTTCGCTGAAGAGTAGGCGTAAAGGAAAGACTCCGCTTTCTGTACGAAATTAATATTCGTCGTAGTACTCTGCATGTGGTAAGACCGTCTTCATTACCCCTGTTGGTGCAGGGGGTGGGAGGGGGATGGCCGAATGCGCGCTGTATCATAAAGCCTGTCATTGAGTCAATTGGTGTGTTTCGATTCTCCGGTTGTATGGACAAGGAGCAGGGTCGCCTGTCCAACTTTGTGGGTTTTCTCTGGGTTTTCTTCCACTACTAAAGACCCCTACGTGCAAGCGAATTACTGAAATAAAATTAAACCATGACCTTGTTTGTGTCTAGTGGACGTTAAACCCCATCTCTCCCTCCCTTTCTCTCTCTCTTTCTCTCACTCTCTCGCTCCCTCTCTCCCCCTCTCTGTTGGTGCAGGAAATTATGACGTTATCATTTCAAGTCTGTACATCAGATGTCACTGTTACCCATGACGTTGACTCGTGTTACCAGTTAGAGTTCAGGGTACCCTGGTCTGTAGATGTCACTGGATCTACGATAGTAATCTATCATTGTCTATTATATAAATATTTTCTAGCACTTCAAAGACATCTTTTGAAAGTAAGAAATGTTACGTGTATCGCGTGAAACATTCCGCATCTGTTACAATACTGTTGTTTGTATGGTTTGTGGAAATTAATGAGTTTGTCAGCGAGAATTGAAAGGATCTTTTTAAGATTAGGGTTGACTAATTCAACAAAGGTACATTAATTACCCTTCCCACCCCCACTGCCACCCCGAAAGGTGAGGGAGGGGAGGGGCTTTAGCAGATGATTCTTTCATGCACATATCAAACATAAATAAAGTATGAAACCATTTCTTAGCCGAGATATATGGATTAGTGAACCAATTCCATACCCACGATAAATCATAGGGTCTGCCATTAAGTCAAGTGGCAAAGACTAGGGTTGCCTGTCCAACCTCGTGGGTTTTCTCTGGTTTCCTCACACAGCTAAATATACTTACATGTATTCGTTTTATAGAAATGAAATTAAACCATATGTTAGTCCCGAAATGACCCAGTAAGTATCGGGTGGATGTTAACCCTCTCTCTCTCTCTCTCTCTCTCTCTCTCTCTCTCTCTCTATTTTGTACAGAACAACGGTACTGTGATCTGCTGTTGTTTCGAATTCTAATTGCCATCATACGACCAACTAAACGGGGGAAATCGCATCATATGTATTGTTCATAAAAAGATAAATCAAATGTGACACAAGAACATGAACATACCAAATTAGCCTTGGTATACCGATGGTTGACATTAAGTGTGGGGTGGGGTGAGTGACTGCACCACACATAATTACACAAAACAAATCTACGGACAAAACACAATACGCAGAATTCACAACAAACGTACATATCGGATTCAACCCTCATTCACACCGCCAACCCTCGACTATTAGCAGTGCTAGTGCACCAGGGGGGTTGGGATGGCCCAGTGGTCTAGAGTGCGGCGCTTCGACCTCTAGCTGGCCGGTCACCTCTGGCTTGCGGCTGTGGTTTCGAGCCCTGGTGTGAGCGTATGTGGCATGGAGATAGGAGCACCTTCTCAACCACGTGGGTTTTCTCCGGGCACTCCGGTTTCTTCCCACTGCTAAAGACCCCTACGCGCAAGCGAATTATCGAAATAAAATTAAAACCATATGTTAGTCCCGAAATTACCTAGTTGTGTTGAGTGGACGTTAAACCCCATTTCTTTCTTTCTCTTTGCTAGTGCACCGTGAATCGTGATTCCTGTTTGCATTTTGATAGTAACGCATCTGTCGTCATGTAAACAAAAATTTCGTTTCGTAAAAAAATACATCATTTTATATACAGCTCAAGATGCAATTTACTAACATGAAAGGTAGAACGGGGTAACCGATATCCGCCCATACCATTATAACTAGGGTGACATTTGGTTGAGAGGCAGTGGTGTTTCCGACTGACGAATGTTGGTTCTGAATCATCAAAAATGTGGGCAAAACACTTGTGTTGTTTACGTGCAATGTACGTGCTTTATGATAATAACGAAGATGCTTGGTTCGAGATATTTGTGACGATCATAACAAGTATGGTTATAATCTAAGATGGTGGAAACTGGTGGGTGGCGCCATGTTTTTAACAGGCGACCAAACGGAAGGGGAAGGGTCAATGGACGGCGGTATTATTATTAATACCATATTTCTTAGAAGTACAAGATTTGATACAAAAATACCAGGAACCATGATGATCGCTTCACGTATTAAAGAGACTTGACCTCAACTAAAACCATGCTGGTTGCTTTTCATATTAAAGGGACGAGACCTCTTTATTTAGAATAGGCCATTTCGGGACTAAGGTAGCCTACAACCTGGAAACTGAACCATGCAACTTGACTCAGTGACAGACAATATGATCTGAAATGCACGTTTTGGATGATTCGACCACCAATCGGTAATGCAGAGAGAGAGAGAGCATGGGTAAATTTTGATTACAATAATTCGCTTACGCGTAGGTGTCTTTCGCAGTGGGAAGAAACCGGAGGACCCGGAGAAAACCCACTAACCATATGTTTGTTTCAAAATGACCTAGTTAATGTCTAGTGGACGTTAAATTGGATGAATATGCGGCCACGAAAGGGGGATCTCGCAAAATAATTGACCATTTTTAGTTCACTAAAAGAGGATGTGTCAGCCCCTTTAATATATATATATATATATATATGTACTCTTATATGCCTCTTGCCCCAAACCTTTAGCCGAAAGGGCAAAGTTGTAATATTGTTTGGCTGGGAAATCCCCGTGTAACATTTACCAAATGTTTTATCAGAGGAATAAGAAAATAGAATAGTTGTCGATTGATCCAACTGAGTGTGGAATTCCAAGTGGTCTTTGAGGTTGTCTAACCGCTGGGTTTATTTTCCACAGTTGTATCATTTCATCTAATTGGTCGATGAAGAATGATAAAGGTCAGATGTCAGAGCCTCGTTGGTCCTGATATAAAGACAGCGGGGAATTCCATTGGCAGGATCTTTAAAGATTTGATGAAAGGATGCCGAAACATGTTTCGTTGTATTCTGATCTTATTGAACTCAGTATTATATATATATATAGAGAAAAAAAATGGGGTTTAACGTCCTACTGTTCTGCTCCAATTGGGCTCATGAAGACGGAGGTCATGGTGGGTCAGAAGCTGGCTCGCTAGCCTGTTCGATCCCTACATTGGCCTAAAAAGTTTATCGAGATTTTTCGACGCGGGTTTTTTTTTTGTCAGTGGCAAAGACAACTGTCTAGTCGTTCGGATGGGACACAAAAAGTGGTCCCGTGTATACATTGGCATGTACGTAAAAGATCCCTTGACAGTTGCAATTCGATATGAGAGTATGACATTGTGCCGCTGCCCAGGCAATATTTCTCCCATAGCACACTGTATATCGCATGTCAGTCTTGATTAGCCCAGTCGAAACAGAACTGTAGGACGTTAAACCCCATATCATTTCATTTCAGCTTTTGCTAATGTGAATGATGACAGATTTGTGAAAAAAGCTTCGAACAACCAGTACCGTGATTGGAATTATTGCACACTTCTTGTCAAACCTTCAAAGTCTAATATCTTGGCTCACAATAGGGTAATTTGAATGAAATTTTAAAATTATTCATTTTACATTATCTATTTTCGAACTATTATAGAAAGAATAGCTAGCTCTTTATCTAAATCTTACATAATGTTTTTGATAATTGTATCATTTTACAAGAATTAGAGGGGGTATATATGTAAAACATTAGCGACCCTGGAGTCAATCCATAAGAAAACTGCCAGCAGAAAGTTTATTTTGGTTACGCAGGGGAAGTAACTCCAATTTAACGTTGGCTGAATCCTGGCTGAGATTTCGTTCGACATAAGTCTATGGAGAGAGAGTGGGTCTTTAGCAGTGAGAGGTGGGACAGGCATGTATTGTTCAACTCTATTTTGCATAATCTGTGCAGGAGATCAGCACTACACGCGAACAAAACCGATAAGACTTTGTAAGAGATAAAAAAACAAATAGCAAATCAAGCGAAATGGTCCAGCGGCCAAAAGTTAGAGAATTATTGAAATAAAATTGAGCCATGCGTTAGTCCAGAAACTCTCTCTCTCTCTCTCTCTCTCTCTATTTTGTACTGTGATCTGCTGTTGTTTCGAATTCCAATTGCTAACATACGACCAACTAAACGGGGGGAAATCACATCACGTGTATTGTTCATAAAAAGATAAATCAAATCAAATGTGGCAAAAGAAATGTACATAAAAAGGACGATAATCCGAATAGAATTTCGGAAAACGTTAAATAAATTAAAAGCAAACAGTTATCATATTTTCTATTTGTCATTAAAGTATTTCTGAAAGAGGGCAATATAATGCGATATTGAATTTAAGGCCTGTTTAAGATCAAAGCTTAACGCTGTAAATTTATGAATTTCATGAATTTAACATAACTCAGAACTGTGTTAAAGCTACAATTCCATATTGTTAAGTTATATTTTTAAAACATATCAAAATAAAGCCTTAAAATAAATTCTATCTATAAACAGTCCTACCTTGTTAAAGAATAATCTTATTAATCCTATGATTCACTATTGCCAGTTAAGAAATTGGCAAATATGTCATTTTCAACTTCAAATTCAAACGTTTGAAGATAGCTATTCCATGGCGGTGGGGATAAAAAAAAAACAAGGAAGGTAATTGTGTTAAGCAGTGGACACATTAGCCGAATCATTCGGCCGAATGGTTCGGCCGAATCAATCGGCGCGGAATTTTATTCGGCCGAATGGGTGGACACACCAGCCGAATGCTTCGCCCGATTCACCAGTCGATTACGTCACATGATCAAAACATGGCGGCGTCAATGTCTTCAAACAATCACGTGACTTCTCGATCTGAGTGACGATTGGTTAATGAATTCTACATTCGGCCGAATGCTTCGGCGAATCGGACACACCAGGCGAATATCATTCGGCCGATTAAATATTCGGCCGAATATATCAAACTTGTTTGATTCGGGCGAATCATTCGGCCGAATAGAAATTCGGCCGAATAACAGTGGACACACTAGGCGAATTTTGACGCCGATTGATTCGGCCGAACGATTCGGCCGAATCATTCGGCTAGTGTGTCCACCGCTTAATTTCCGGCGTGAATGATTTTCAAGTGTGGGAAATAATGCCTATGATCGTTTAATAGTGAGTTTGACAACCTTTTGAACAAAAGACATAGAAATCATTATGTTTTGATTTTCTTAGAAAATATGAAATTCTCGCTTTAAAGCTTGGTATATTCAGAAATAAATTAATATATTTTAACATAAAACTAATCATAAAAATGTTTCGAAAATATGAAAACAATATTTTGTACCAGAAAACACGTAATGTAGCAATTACACTCTTGTCAGTTGTCACTCGTAAAAGTAGACACTATAGACTTTTCTCACGCTCAAATGACCGACGCGTGGGAAAGCCCCGTAGCACAACACTATTGCATAACCAGTCCATCAAATACCCAATGATGCTAAGTCTTATCTTTGCACAATGATGTAGATCGGTTATAAACGTGGGTCCAGTTTCTCGAAATCTTAACTAAAGCTAAACTCCAAATTTTAGTACATACTTCAATTTTGATTGGCTAAGCACTAAAATCAATTTAATACTATCAAATCAAATTACTAAATTTCGAATTTTATCTTAGTTAAAATTTTGTAAAACCAGCCCTTGGATTTTACATAAAAATCAATGACATATGTAAACTTGTCTGAAACCAGGCTAAATCATTTAGTAGAGTTACCTCCCTTATACTGTTCATATTGTCCTTAACATCAGTCATTCACACGGCTATATAATTACTGCTTTTAAAATCAATCCCCTTACTGAATTATTTACGAAATTTCAATACGGTTGCACAGGTAATCTGATAAGTCTATGATTAAGAACAATAAACTGGATATATTATATTGAAGTATTGTTTCGTAGATGAGTCATTGTAAGGGACAGATAACTGCGAGCTACTCCAGATACCTTTATAAAATTCCGGGAAAAGTCGCGTCCTCCCGTGACACCGCTTAATCATTAAGTATTGATGAAACATTAACTGTCATTCCCTTCCCTAATTTCCTTTTACCTGGTGGAATGTCTTCCTTGTTTATTGTTGGTTTTGTTTTGCATTAGTCAACGATGTCCTGGGTGGATTTGATGGATTCTTTTCCTGTTTTTGACAAATACTCTGCAAGTTTCATCAACTACAATTATTGACGACATGATTAGCAAACTGAGAAAAACAAACGTCTGGGAAATCAACTCGTTTCATAACGTCTATTTATAGTAACCATGGCGGGAAAAGTTAGTTCACACGCTAGCGCGGTCTCACAACAAAACAACGCTTGTTTATTTTGACGGTCAGTGAAGTGGTCAAGAGGTCAATCAGGCGTGTGTCGGTTGTTGCACTGGTGTTGATCAGGTCACGAACAAATCGGTCAGTTCAATCGTTAAACTTTCCCGCGTTACTTGTGACACCGGGAACAATTAGGTCAATTCATCATTCAATATTCCCGCGTTATTTGCGACGCTTTCCATAATTCTACATTTGACAATTAAATTAATGCGGTAATGTATTAATTTGTCAACATGTGAACCGCACTGCGTTAATTTGAACCAAGAGGTTGATTTCCCTTCAAATGTTAGTGATGATGCAATACGACGCTACTTTCGATTACGCAAGAACGATGCTGAACTAGTGTAAAGGGTCAAACACGTGTTGTTAAGAACATGAGTTCCTTATAGGAAACGGGACATCAAGTCCATACTTTTTTTTACAAAAAAGGGAATCCACGGTGACTCCGTGGTCAGACTGTGACTCGGTAACTTGGAGATTCTGCGTACGAACCCCGTGTTGGCCGAGAAAGTTCCTCTTGATTCTCCGGCGCGGATTGCATTGAAAACGGTGCCTGGCAAGGAACGGCGTCTAGACTTGTGTAGAAATGGACGTGCACCCAATAGAACCACTAACAGTTGAAATTAGAAATAAAAGTAAACCGTTGTGCCACTGTCCCGGCAAAATTTCCCTCATACGCGAAACCGAATTATTGAAATAAAATTAAACCATATGTTAGTCCCGAAATGACTTAGTTTGTGTCGAATGGACGCTAAACCCCATTTCTCTCTCTCCCTCTCCCTCTCTCTCTCTCAACACCAATTGACTCAGTGGCAGACCCTGTGATGCAACAAGCTCGAGTTAACCTTACGGCGACCAAAACCCCCTCAGAACTCTCAAGACACATTTCACCCATAGCACACTGTATGACGTATGCCAATCTTCATTTTGTCCAGTCAGCACAGAAAAGTAACGCGTTAAACCCTACGTCATTTCATTTCCTTACATGGTAACAGATATAAGTTAGTTATATCGATTTATTTTTTTATCACCCCAATCAAAGAGGTTCGTTTCCTGTACAATTTATTTCTTAATAAAACTTAAGTCTCAATTATAATGCTGTATTTAGCACAAGTCTTCTTTCAAAAAGAAATTACCCGGAAATACCAAGTTTGAAGTAGTTTTTTAATAGAAAGTGGTGATGCAGAAATAATCTGAGTTGGCGAGAGTTTTTTTATATTTTTATCCCCGGAAATCCAAACATATTAAAATATCTGCCAAGTGTCGAGGTAGAAGTAAATTTAAGGGCTTTTTGATCCCCAAATGCATAACCTCAATTGACCTTTCTGTAAGGAGATGAGACGCATAGAATTTAAACGACTTTTTTTCATCCCAATAATCCCCCATCAGGATCCCCGACCATTTTAACAAGATGGTCGGATTATGTGGTCACTGACTGGTCACCCTTCTCATTATAACGAGGTCCAGATGGTAGCGTCATTACTCGCAACCTGTCGTCCCCGCGCGTACTATTTCCCGCCAATTTCGGGCTGGTAGCTTCAGTGACCCAGTTAGCAGATGCAGTAAACATCACGTTTGAATCTGACACGTGCTTTCTTGTAATTGTGACTGTCGGTCCATGGGGAGAAACGACATGGGAAGTTCAGACAGAAATCAAATTAAACATACATTATGGGAGATTTGATATAAAAAAAACTGGCAGTCTTCACTATAATATTTAAAAACTAAATACTGTAAAGGCAATTGGCTGAAAATGTCAGTCGAATTGATTCACACTTAACCAAATTTTTAGCTTCAGAATTTTAGACTAAATTTTCCGCCGACCTACTTAAAGCGGTAGAAGGGGTTTGGGGTGTGGGGTGCATCTTCCCCCCCCCCCCCCAATTGGTTTAATTTCATTTTACTACATTCTGGCACTAGATACGAGGACGGATGAGGACGAGATAATCAGTTACCAACGTATGTTATCACCCCCAACCCAACCCAACCCAATCCTTTCATCCCAATGAATTTAGAAACCCAGCAAAATAATCTAGGAGGTTTATTGTTGAGAGGAACATGTTAGTTTGGCTATAACCAGAATTAATCAATCTGATTAAAACACAGATCCCATTTCGTTTCGTTTTTATAGTTCAAAAATTTCTTTTTACTTGTCTTTACTGGAGAACGCTAGATCGGAGACGGTCCTACGCAAATTATGACGTCATATGTGAATTGTGGGTTAGGGTAAGGGTTAGGCTTGATCATGGGTTAGGGTTAGGGCTAGCCCTGTTTATATCTCGGGACTTTGACCAAATCTACAGGTTCTAGCCCTTACCCTAACCCTAACCCACAATCTATATATGACGTCATATGTGCTAAAATGCGTAGGACCGTCGCCGATCTAGCGTTCTCCGTCTTTACTACACAAGGAGTGAGTGTAGGCCATCGAATGTATAAAAAACGAAACGAAATATAGATCTGTATTTTGATTAGATTGAGAGTTTATTGGTAAGATTAACAGATTAATTTGACCAGACTCTCTTTCTCTCTCTCCCTTCCCTCGCTCTCTCTCCCTCTCCCCTCTCTCTCTCATCATCGTTCAATTCCTTACATATCATCTACCCCCCTCTCTCTCTCTCTCTCTCTAACCCCCCACCCCCGTTTCTCTCTGAATTCCATATAGCTCTGTCATTTGCATGTAATGTTGGCCGTCAATAACCCAACATATGATGTATGTATTTGTATGGCCATGACAGGTGGTATGTACGGGGGAGGAACGTAAACAACCAGATTATTTAATTAACTTATTGATCTCAAACATGTTCAATCAAATTTCTTTTTCCACTTGGAATAATCTGACGTCGCTATTGGTGATTTATGAACAGCAGCATGGAGTAGGCTGATGAATACAGAGATCGTGATTGATATTGTGGATGGATCGCATTGTGTGCATAAAGAGGCAAAGTAGTCCCTATGGTAATGATGCATTTTGGTGATCTATACAATAATAATATCTAATTTTCCATGTCATTTTCAAGCATGGCTACTCGAACAAATAAAAACACACTGAATAGGAATAATCTTGAATGACCTTCTGTCATGTTTGTCGTTGCTTTTTTAATATCAATCCCATGGCCTGGTCAAGGATGGCTAGGCACCGAAAGACAGATGCGATAATCACTCTTTTTTCATTTTTGGGTATATTTTTATATATTCTGTGGTGGCTATTATTTTGCGGACATCAACTAAAAATGAGTACGATATAATGTATTGAATGGTCAATTATGTAAGATTTAGATAATTAATTAGAGCCTGCTATAATAGCTCCAAAAAAGATAATTCAAAATGAATATATTGAAAATTCAATTCCAATTACTGTATTCTGAGCCACCAAGTTAACACTGTTTGAAGTTTAGACAAGGTGCGGCAATACTGTTTATTATCGTAGCAACGTTACTTGTATTCTGAGCCACCAAGTTAACACTGTTTGAAGTTTAGACAAGGTGTGGCAATACTGTTTATTGCCGTAGCAACGTTACTTGTATGTTAAGATAGTCGTTCGGATGGGACGAAAACCGAGGTCCCGTGTACACATTGGAGTGCACGTAAAAGATCCCTTGTCAGTTGGAATTCGATATAAGAGTAGGCCGTAGCGATGCTGCCCGGGCAAAATTTCCCTCATAGCACACTGCATGGTGTATGCCCGTCTTCCATTAGCCCAGGTTAGGTGCAGAAAAGTAGGACGTTAAACCCCATTCCATTTCATTTCTGTATGTTAAGATTCTATTTTTTGGGTTTAACGTCAACTTGGAAACAAACTAGCTGTGGTGGGAAATCGGAAAGAGAGAGAAACGCGCGAGGTTCTATAAACGATCCTTCACCATGTTGCGTTCAAACGGGGAATCGAAACCACGCCATCTGACGCAATGACAGGCCTTGTGATTTCACACGCACGCGTAAAACCACTAGAACCATGTATTCCTACTAGTTTTGTTTTATATATATATATATATATATAATATTAGTTGTTCTGCGTGACAGCCGGTTGAAATACACGTGCTTTAATTATGGAAGACCCGGATACGGCTTTAGGTGTTAATCCGTCCATAAGCCGGCTCACCTTTACTTAATAATTTTTGCACAAAATCTAAATCTTTTTCACAGTCATTAGTGGTCGGATCCGGGTGCTCAGTCAAAAATAATTAAGCGTATAAATTTAGAGTTGTCGATCGTGGTGACGGACAGGCGTCAATAATCAATTTACTTCCTATCATAATGGTCGGAATTAATCTTCACACGTGACCTTAATAATATCATATTGCTATCTCACGTCACGTGATACTCTCACCTCACGTGAACCCATTTTGACAGACGGATCTTAAAGCACGTGCTGTGGAACGCTAGTCCGAGGTCAAGATCCTTTCAAATACAAATGGCGCTAATGATCCTTGGACACACTTGGGTCAAATTGACACCGAGGACAAAGACAATTCGTGAAATATCGAGACTTTATCCCATTTACGCTAAAATCAACAAAAATGGCGGTAATGGACGTCCAACACAAACAAGAAATACAAGAATCTGTTTATAGTTGACAATGACCACTTGGTTGGTCAATTTTAGACCATAAAAACTATTGTTATGGTCTCTTGAACCCTTTCTGTAGTGGACAATACACTTCAGGATACACTAATAATAAAATTTCAATTTGATTTGTTTTGAAGTCAAGAGTCGGAAGATGAAAAGATGGATATCACCTCGGGATGTTTACAATCTACACAGCTACACGAATACCATAACCCTTTATGACGCATTCCATTAGAGAGACACATGAACAGGTTTACCGTCCACTCGATTCAAACTAGGTCATTTCAGGACTAACACATGGTTAAAAACTTTATTTCAATAACTCGCTTGCGCGTGTAGTGCAAATGTGCGCTTGGCTTGTGTGGATCGGGCGGGGGGGGGGGGGCGATAACGACCACTTTGCAATAACTTCGTGATGAATATATTATGATGGGTTTTTTTGTTTTAATAAATCGCTCACGGGTGGGGAGTTTTATCGCGAGGAAAGACAGACGACATTGCTCTTGTCGCGCTCAAACTCGGGACTGACCTGGAAAAATTAAATATACACGGATATCTTTCATCTTATTTATATAGAACAAAGGGGGATAGTTAACGCGTGCGCGCTGTATCATAAGGTCTGTCACGGAGTCAACTGGTATGATTTCGATTGCCTGGATGTACATTGCAGGGAGTAGGGTCACCTGTTCAACCTTGTGGGTTTTCACCAGATCCTCCGGTTTCCTCCCACTGTTATAGACCCTCACGCGCAAGCAAATTATTGAAATAAAATTAAACCATACAGTAGTCCCGAAATGACCTAGTTTGTGTCGGGTGGACGACCTTACATGGTAATGTACGAATTATCCAATTCCATCAGGGCGACATGTTAATACTCTACATGCCAATAGCCATGTCATATTAATCCATCAAGTCCAATAATCGTTTATTGATTACTGAGAGAGAGTGAAATGAAAATGAAATGGGGTTTAACGTCCGGCTGTTCCGCTCCGACTAGACCATTGAAGACGGACATAAGCCCCGTTTACACTACAACATAATTAACCGTGCCGTACCAGGAACGGTACCTGGCACGCCTAAAATGTGTAATGTAAACGGGGTTATACACAATACAGTGTGCTATACGAGGGAAGTTATGTCCGGACAGCGACGCTACGGTCTACTCCTGTATCGAATTCCAACTGCCAATGGATCTTTTACCTGCACACCAACCAATGTGTACACGGGAACTCGGTTTTTGGTACCATCCGAACGACTAGACAGTTGTCCTTGTCAGGCCCTACATCCTGCATCACTGACAAAGTGAAACCACACCGGGAGGACAAGACACAAACATATAAACATAATTATATGCCTACAAAGAAAAATACAATAACTGAAATGAAATAAAATGGGGTTAACGTCCTGTACTTTTCTTCGCCGATTGTGCTGTACATTTGCTCAGTATCAGCATCCTACCCGACGTGTCATGTCGGACAATATTGGCGCCTAGTTGTTGTCACCGGACCCAACTAATAATGTAAACAAGGCTATAAACATTAATGGATGACCAGATCTAAATTAGGAGTGCAGCAACTAACGATCCGGTCCTATCTCTAATTAAAACTCTCTTGGTCAGTTCTTACAGGCAGCAGAGTTCATGACCTTTAAACGAGACTATCAGCGCGTGAAATCTTTACCAGAAACCACGTGCAAGGAATTCATGTCCGAGGCATGATGCATGGTGCAGACAGTAACACATCAAAACAAATATGTTATTTGCAGACGCGAAGAATATCATCACATGCTTGTTTATCAACTCGAGGATATTTGTGTACAAATGTTGGCGCCTTTTATAGTCAGATGCCTTTTTATGATGATTGTAGCTACGGTCTGGACGTTTAGGTCTATCAAATTACTAATTACATGTATGTTCATTGCCGGTGTGTGTCATTGTTTGTTTATCATTTACAGATTGTTCGATCCATGCATTGGCCGAGAAAGTTCATCAAGATTTCTCCTTGTCAGTGATGCAGAACGAGGACCTGACAAGAAGAGCGGTTTAGTCGTTCGGATGGGACGAAAAACCGACTTCCCGTGTACACATAGGCGTGCGCGTAAACGATTCCTTGACAGTTGGAATTCGATATAAGAGTAGGCCGTAGCGCCGCTGCCCTGGCAAAATTTCCCCCCATAGCACAATGTATGGCGTATGCCCGTCTTCATTAACCCATTTTGGAGCAGAACAGTGGGCGTTAAACCTAATTTCATATCATTTACAGGCATTGACCTCGATATTCGTGATTCTAAATAAATCAATATCGACAATAGTGGGAATAATATATACACATAAATCAATGAGAAAGAGAGAGAGAGAGGGAGGGGGGGGGGGGGGTAAACATCCACTCGGCACAAACTTTCATCCTACATAGTTCAATTTTATTTCAATAATTGGCATGCGCGTAGGGGTATTTAGCTGGAGAGGAATCCAGAGAAAATCCACGAAGATCGACAGACAACCTGTCACCTAGGTAAAACCACGCCACTGAGAGAGAGAGAGAGAGAGAGAGGGGGTGGGTAACAATCCACTCGATCCAAACTATGTCAATTTTATTTCAAAAATTCGCATGCGGATAGGGGTCTTTATCAGTAGGAGGAAACTGGAGAACTCGGAGTAAACCCACCAAATTGCACTGACGCCCCTACTCCTTGTAGACTCAATGACAGACCGTATGATGCAATGCGCACGCGCTAACCATTCGACCATCCAACCCCCGTTTATGTTAACTATGCCAACGAATCGTCATAAAACAGACAACATTTAAAATACAAGTATCATCACTTCCGTTTAGAAATCTCAATCGCCTTCACAATAATATTACGTAAATAGCACGTTCACGTACGGCGTGTGTCGAATAAAGTAACCGCAATACTAGTATTACTATATATGGCAATAAACCTGATTTGTGTCGTCTGCCAATGGCGGAATTAAACAGAAATCAATACGTCAAGATTCCCCCGATACACATCTTAGTGACGTAACGAGTTTATCAACGCAGAAAATAGTGACGTCAAGATCGAGGTCGTAAACAAGATAAACGTCCATCACCTTGAAATTCGTGGGACTGTGCACGAGAATTTAATCGAAGGCAAGGTCACTCCAGAAAAACAAAACATCTATTCTTGGAAGATAGTAATTAGGCTATCTGTTCTAGAATAAAATAGACTTTTCACGGAGAAATATAATATTTATGCGACATTTGATCCAAAACTCATAATATCACTGCAAGTTATAAACAGAAATTTATTTAACAAGTAGAATTTCTAACGAAAGTAAGTCTGCTATCGGTCTATTCGGCGTCCTCATATCAAATAAAATGAAATGAAAAGAAATGGGGTTTAACGTCCTTCTTTCTGCTCCGACCGGGCTAATGAAGGCGAGCATACGTGTGCAGTGTGATATAAACTGAAAATGGGTTTAACGTCCTATTTTCTGCTCCATAGTGGGCTGAGGAAAACGGGACTAAGCAAGGTTGTGTGATATGAGAGGAATTTTGCCCGAACAGCGTTGCTGTCTAATCCTATTTCGAATTCCAACTACCATGGCTTCATTTACATCGGTTTTCGTTATACCCGAACGACTAGACGCTAAGCAAGGCCTTCCCTCTCGCACCAGTAGGCCTAAATAGAAATGAAATGAAATGGGGTTTAACGTCCAACTGCTCTGCTCCGACTGGGCTAATGAAGACCAGCATACGCCATACAGTGTGCTATGAGGAGCATTTTGCCCGGGTAGCGGTGCTACGGTCCACTCTTATGTCGAATTCGAACTGACAAGGGATCTTTTACGTACACGCCAATATGTACACGGGACATTAATTTTTTTGTTTTTTTAGACAGTCCCTAAGACTAGACGGTTGTTCTTGTGAGACCCTCATCACTGACCAAAGACTACGTCGGAATGTATGTATGGACTTTCTCGGCTAAGGCAGGGATCGAACACCTGATCTCCTGGCTAGCGAGCCAGCGTCTTACCCACTTAGCCATCGTGATCCCCAATAGGAGAAACCACGCTGGAAAAATCTCGGGATCGAAGCCTGTCGAAATTAATATTTGTATCATGTGTAAAAGCGAGAATTTCATATTTTCTTAGAAAGTCAAAACATAATTATTTCTATGTCTTTTGTTCAAAAGGTTGTCAACTCACTTTTATACGATCATAGGCATTATTTCCCACATTTCAAAATCATTCAATCAGGAAATAATAACCCCTTGATTTTCTATCCCCACCCCCTATGGAATAAGCATCTTCAAACGTTTGAATTTGAAGTTAAAAATCTGGCAATATAGTGAATTATAGGATTAATAGGACTATTCTTTAACAAGGTAGATACCACACCTATTTAGGGCTTTATTTTAGTACATTTTGAAAATATAATTTAAAAATATGAAATGGTAACTTTAAAGTAGAACGAGATCGGGATTGACATAACCCACATTAACAGGTGTTATAACCACGTTTTTCATTAAAAACCAAAAAAATACCAATAAGGCATAACTAATCTGGATAATAACGTCTAAGTATAGACACGATTCTTTAGTCTAATATCAAAACCAACGCCAACGCCATTAATAAATCCTATTATGCTTAATATTTTTGAAAACATCTGAATCGGACAGATTAGATTTCATTTAAATACTCTCCCAACTAAAGTCGCGTGACACGTGCGGCATGACATTGAAAATATCTTCCTGATTAGGAATGATTTTGAGCACGTTTTTACAGGATTACGTTGTATTGATGTAATAATCATATGGTTAGTTATTTTATTAACTAATATTTTTGTTGTTAAGAAGCAAAACTAACATTACCCGACTTTGTATAACCTTTATAAAATATTTTCCAAACTTTCATAACACAACAGGGGAATCACTGTGGCTATTTCCGGGGTCAGGTGTTCGATCCCTGCATTGGCCGAGAAAGTTGATTCAGATTTTCTGGTGTTGTTCCCCCTTGTCAGTCATTCAGGACGGAGGGCCTGGCATGGACAGTTGTCTAGTAGTTCGGATGAGACGAAAAACCGATGTCCCGTGTACACATTGGAGTGCACGTAAAAGCTCTCTTGACAGTTGGAATTCGATATAAGAGTAGGTCGTAGTGCCGCTGTCCGGGCAAAATGCTCCTCACAGCACACTGTATCGCGTATGCCCGTCTTCATTAGCCCAGGTCAGGAGCAGAACAGTTGGACGTTAAACCTCATTTCATTTCACAATAAAGCGAAACGAATTAAATTTCCTTTAATAAGAAGTGGGGCAATTAGGCTTGGACACGGATTTAAGACGTCAATATCTTTCCATGGAATTTACAGCACTGGTTGTGATGCAGGAATCTAGCACTTTTTAGAACTCGGCACGGTACGTTGGGGGTGGGGGGGGGGGGGCTAGTGGTCTAGAGTGCCGTGCTTCGACCTCTAGCTGACCGGTCACCTCCGGCTTGCGGTTGTGGTTTCGAGCCCTGTTGTGAGCGTATGTGGCATGGCGATAGGTGCGCCTTCTCAACCTCGTGGGTTTCCTCCGGGCACTCCGGTTTCCTCCCACTGATAAAGACCCCTACGCGCAAGCGAATTATTGAAATAAAATTGAACTATGTGTTAGTCCCGAAATGACCTAGTTTGTGTTGAGTGGACGTTAAACCCCATGTCTGTCTGTCTGTCGGTACGTTTGATCCACTGCAGTGAAAACAAGTACGATCGTACTACGGACCAGGAACTGATGATATTGTTGTATGAAATTCAAAAATCTAATTCACCAAATCGACGCAGAATTGTTCAACCAACAAGCATGCCATTTTAATTGCCGACCTGACCCCAATTGACGGAGCCTTCGGCTTTTTAGAAGAGCGTCACCTCAAGAACAAGAACAAGATGAGTAGCGGTTCGGGAAATTAGAAGGACATATTAAAGGTTTTTTTAAAGCTAATACTTCTCAGGAATTCTAGTTTTGTGCTTACGAATTCGGGACTGTACATAAATGTCGATTATCTATTTAATCGTTAACCACGAAGGGAAGTTTTGAGTGTTAATCGGACTATAACCCAACAAATATCATAACATATACTCTTCAAAAAAAGAAACGCACAGGCCATTTTTCATCATTTTTTTATTTGAACGAGGTCTTTGTTTCAATAAAACTTACTTGTTTTTAATGCCATTATGTAAGGATAAAAGAAATTCATTATTGATTTTAAAGGTAGGGTCACTAATTGTGACTGGTCATCCTTTTTGTCGAAATTTTCTATCGCTTGATTGCACCAAGAAACATGAATTTAACAACTTCGCGAGCTTTTCGCGTGGAACCTAAATCTAAGGTCTTTAAAATTCCGGGGTTCTCGGTTTCCAAATCAGTTGCACATGTAAACACTCAAAGACCCAAGTGATGCCACATCCGAACGAAGACCAACGCAACAACGCTATTGGTGGATTACAAGCAGGTGACTCCAAGACAGATGTAGCCAGGCTGCTGAATGTTTCCCTTAGTTCCATTTCTCGCCTTTGGGGTAGGTACCGACAGCGAAGTTCAACACGTGAATGCCCTAGCTCAGGCCAAACAAGTGTGGTCCCACTTGTCCTGGATCGTCACTTCCGGTTACGTCATTGGCGTAAATGGTTTTCAACAGCGACCTCTACTGCAGCAGCAATTCCCGGACGGCGTAGAATCTCGTACCAGACAGTAGGCAAACGCCTACGTGAAACCGAATAACGAGGGCAGGCGTCCCCGTTAGATCTTCTGTTTTGAAATACGCCGACACCATGAAATCCAACTTTAATGGGTTCAGGCACTGAGGGTATGGTCACAGTAACATTGGAGAGCAGTTTGGTTCAGCGACGTGTCGCCGTAATTGTTGCACCAAGGCGATAGTAGAGCGAGGATATACTGACGACGAAATGTAACGTTGCGTTTCTTTTTTGGGAGAGTATATAACAAATATTATAACATTTCAGGCCCAAAGAAAGACTTACAATAGGCAGATTTTGCGCTTGTATAATGTTAGGACAGTGTGTGGACAGGAAAAGCATGTCAGACAGTGTCAAAAATATTATATATATCTTGGCTCTTGAAGCCATAGGCTTCGGTCTGCCAGTTAAGGCAACCCAGCACTGGGTGAAGGTGTGTGCTATGGGGGTGTAATGTAACGCCATTATGCTGTAACTGTATTAACAACGGATGTAATCTGTGAAAACAAAATGTCTGAAGGCGACTTTCTTCTATTAATAAGCTTAACCTTATTACTGCCCACCGCCACAAGTCTTTCATCTGACGTGTGTTTTTACTTCCGACTAATAAATATGTTTTATAAAGTCATTATTAAATTAACACCAACGCTTAGCCTTTAAGTCATCCTGTTTTAGGTTTGTAATGTAGAACATGACATCATGGTTTCGTTAACCCTTGTGCGGACACGTCACACGAAAAACATTGTTGGCAACAAGGGGTTATTTAAACCTCGACCATAAATTGTTTTTTTGCATGCATAATTTGATTCAAATACGATCAAACTACAGCTTGGATTAAAGGCTAAATAATAATTTTATTTCAATAATTCGCTTACACGGAGGCGTCATTAGAAGTGGTGGGAACACTGGAGGACCCAATCTGTTTCACAGAGAATTACTTACGAATTATCTCTGTAACGGATGCCTGTCCAAAACACGTGCGTTGACTGCACGCCTCATAGTCCATTGGCTCAACGGCTCGTGCAATGTTTACTTAACACCTAACTGCTTCGGGCAAAATGATGCATTTTACTCACTTTAATACCCATTTACACTAAATAGGAAATATTTTTTAACTACAAATACTTCAAACGTCTTTATTTATTTTTCTTTTACCTCAAAAAAATGTTTGAGAATTTAATTTGTCGGAGTAAAAAAGTTAGTATGCCGTACTCATTAAGCCGCGTCGATGTCATGCTTATCAGTGATTATAGCGGCCAAGCGAATATTCACTGCGGGATCAGTTTGTGGAGGACCAGGGAAGAAAAAACCAATTTAAGACCTAGGTTGTGTCGAGTGGACATTAAGCCCCTCTCTCTCCCTCTTTACAAATCCCGGTCACTAATCAATAAACGATTGTCGGACGTGATGGATTAATAGATCATGGCTATTGGCATGTTGTGTATTAACATATCGCCGTGATGAAACTTTGATGATGAGCAACGCATCAAGGGGAATATAATCAGCATATTATATTAGTAGAACATGGTAGTATTTTAACCCCTTGGCTCGCTACCACCTCTATCATATTGATTACAGTGGACTTTCCCTGGTCGTTGACCTTGAATTCTAGAACAGAGAGATAGAGAGAGAGTGGGGTTTAACGTCCACTCGACACAAACTAGGTCATTTTGAGACGAACATATGGTTCTGTTTTTTATTTCAATAATTCGCTTGCGCGTAGGGGTCTTAAGCAGTGGGAAGAAACCGGTGAAACCCAACGAGGTTGGACAAGCAACCTACTCCTTGCGACGTACAACCGGTATTCGAAACCACGCCAGTTGAATCAATGACCGGCCGTGTGGTACAGCATGCGCACGCTAACCACTCGGCTATCCAACAACCCCCATGACTTCTAGAAAGACTATATAAAGATTAGAGAAGCCATATTGAAACGTCGCTCAATAATTAGCAGCCATTCTTTGCCATAGAATTGTGACCTGTCTATTTCCATTTCAATTAATAAATGCCATTGAAAAAAAAAACAAACAAGAAGATTTCAGGTGCGGATCCAGGAATTTTTGCAGGATGGGGTGTGTCAGGATGCCGAGACTGTGTATTGGTTTTGGAATTCTAGGATCTGACCCAGAAAGGGGGCGGGGGAATTTAAGTTATCACGTAACCATCCTGATGAATATGATTTTTAAACAGCTCTGGGTTTACTGTCCAGGTTAGGTAGAAATTATGCCCCGTGTTGAATTATTATAACTGATAGATAAAGTACACGTCCATGACACTTTTCTCATAAAAATTGTTATTTTACCATTTTGTTATGTAGACAGGCCCTGGATTTCTAAATTGCGGTACTCGAAGGTCAGCCGTTTGCACTTTTTACATAGGATAATATCAAATACTCGTTTGCGTTTGTTGTTTTTCAATATTTTGGTTTGATGTGCAGCCAATATAAAAAGGTTAAATATGGCCGTTAAGGAAACGCATTTACATGAGGAGTAGGCTAGGATCTACCCGGGTACCCACTGGCGTACATCTGTGTAAGTAAAGGAAAAGTAGAAGATTGGTCATTAATGCCGCTGTCCTCGCAAACTCCCCCTCCTAGCAGACTTCATGGATCATGCCCATGTCTTTATCACAACCTTTGTTGCAGAACAGTAAAACGTTAAACACAGAAAAGGCAAACCATCCATAAAGTTGCCAAGCACTAAGAACCATGTTTCATTAGTTAAACACTACATCATAAATCATGTACTCTCGTGCTTTGCTTAAAGGGCGTACTACTCTCAATCATGTCTCGAGGCTTGACAGTACAAACACAAATTATCGGTCCATTCCAAATCGAAGGTGATGTTGTTAACTTACCGGGTTCATCGCGTACATGAGGAAACAAACATGAAATAATTTTATAACCAGTACACGCCGGCGCGGTTTGTAATGAGGCGCCTTGATGAACGACGCTAAACGTCAGCAGCACGAAAGTGAACAATCAATCTGTACATCCGCTGCATACTGGATCAACCAGGCCTGAGTCTGTCATTAAATTTGGATTGATTATTTCAACGACAAAACTGTTATAAGAAATTACAATAAATTTTAAAAATTGAATGGAAATCCACAGATTTCAGGTTCACAGAATAAAACGTTAGCTCCTTTAATGCGACCATCTTTTTATGCATCTAAACAGAGATTGGCAGAAGATTGAACTTACTGTCTGTATTACAAACTGAAGGGGGAGTGAAACCTTGGATATGATTTATAGTTGATGGTATTATATAACAACCAGTGTTTTTATAGATCTGACACTATTCATTCATTTATCTATTCTCATATGATTACACAGAGAGAGAGAGAGAGCGTCCACTTGACACATCTAAACCAGGGGCGTTTTAAGGTTTGTCATGGCGCAGGCTATACTACTTTGAGGGCCCTCTTTCGCGGGGAAGGGGGGTCTTGATTGATGATTTTTATGCCAATGCAATGACTGCATTCTCATTCAGTAATGGATTCGACAGTAACAGTGTATAGAAAACGATTGACTCGGACTCGGGGCCCTTTCCCTTGGTTAGAGGGGCCCTTTTGTCAGAAGTTGGGCCCTTGGTCTGCCTTTAGGACCCCCTCAACTAGGGTACATTTTCATTTTTCTCATCGGTTTTAGCATTTTTCTCCTGTTATATTTTTCCAATTTCTTTGATTTTTTTTTTGTGAGGAGGCTGGCGCCTCCAGCGCCTTAGCTATAAAACGCCTTTGATCTAAACAGCTCGACCAGTCAAGCGAGAATAACTGTTTATGTTAGGAATCCGGAAAGTTTCATTGCGGTCATCTTTTGTGAAAATCCACATGGAGCTGTGTTTACAAATGATTAATGTGTTTTTCAAAAAATAAAATTAAAAACCATATGTTAGTCCCGAAATGACCTAGTTGTATCGAGTGAACGTTAAACCCCATTTCTCTCTCTCTCTCCCTCTCTCTCTCTCTCTCTCTCTGGTGTCCGAGAAAGTTACTCGTGAATTTCCGGCGCGGTTTCCCATTGTCAGTGGTGCAGGACGAAGGGCCTAACATGGACACCTGTCTAGTTGTTCGGAGGGTATGAAAACTTAGTTCCCGTTTCACATTGAAGTGTACTTTAAAGATCCCTTGGTAGTTGGAATTCGATATAATAGTAGGCCGTAGTGCCACTTTCCGGGCAAACCTTACCCCATAGCGCACTGTATGGCGTATACCCGTCTTCATTAGCTCAGTCGGGGCCGAAACCTTAAAACCCATTTTATTTCCATCTCATTCGAACGACTAGTCTCGTCAGCTTCGAAGGCGCCACCTGGTGAATTGTCGGTCATTAATAACGCAGCGGGTGAACAATATTGATAGTATCATTTTAAAACCCAAGTGACAATAATTGTGGTTTTGTGATTTATGTATTTTTGGTAGTAAATCGTTCCATCAGTCCATTATGAGACAGTAGGCGCGTCTAGGTTGTCATATTTTTAGGATATGATATGATAATTAGCTGATTTGTCAGTCAGAGTTTGACGATGATGGAGAAACTGACACGTGACATCCATTTTGAAGACAATAAGTCTAGTGGCTTAAAAATTGACCAATTAGAACTAATAAAACGTAAAGATCGTTAACTTCCTACTGTTCTTCACTCACTGGGTTAATGACGACGGGCATACGCCACAGTGTGGTACGACGGAAATCCGAAAATTTCCCGGTCAGAGACAGATTGAGTTCCAATTGTCAAGGTTTTCTTTTACGTTCACACCAACGTGTCCACGTGACCCTCGATGACCAATTAGACCCATTATATGTTGTTATATTAAATACCTTTCACTGAATTCCCTAAATTGAACCCTTGACTCTCAATGTGCATCGATCATTCATTAATGAGGTTTTACGTCCATTTCCACCTGGGGTGACATCGTAGGCAAGTGTTTCCTAAGACACTTGTCGGACAAAACCACCAAAAAAGGCGTGGTCCGACTTTTAGTAAAGACACGATGTATTTTGCAGAGAAGCGTCCAAGGTGCTGTGCATCGAGAAACGCTCCAGAAAAAGTCACAAAAAAAGCTTGGTCCGGCTATTAGTAAAGACACAATGTCTTTTGCAGGGAAGCGTCCAAGGTGCTGTGCATCGAGGCCCCCACTCGTTGAATACAGACGAAGGAATCTAATTAGTTATTTTTTTATGGATACACATGAGAATCCTCCACCCCATGTAACTCTATCCAACAGACCTTTTATCTCACTAATTAGAAAAAAACATCATTTGGCACGTGACTCTTCCATTCAGAAGAAATCGCATGGATGTTTAATCTGCGGGTAGGCTTAAAGTATTTGTATTTTTCGCTAAAATGTTCAATTTCTCACGGCCTAATCCACGCTAATATGTACTCAGCTTAATTTGTTAATATTAAAATAAAGAAAACCGAAAACAAAATATCAGGGCGTGCGGGCTTTGTCAAAAGGTCTGCCAATTAATCAACTGGTGTATTTTCGATTCCCTGGTTGAACGTGACAAGGAATAGGGCTGTCCCTCCCTCTGCAAGTGAGTTTTTGAAATCAATTGTTAGTCCCGAAATGACCTAGGTTGTGTCGAGTGGACGTTAAACCCACTTCACACGTTTATGGGCAGCGGTCAGACGTTCAGACATAAGGGGGGGGTCAAGATACCAACAGCTCCACAAGGCGAAGTAAGTATCCCAGATCAAAAATAGAATCAAGATTTTAGAATCCCCGGTTCCCCGATCGGAAGCTACCTCCACTTGTGTATCCAGACGCGGCTGCGAAGCGTTCAGGCAAGTGTTTGTTCAAAGGGTTAAAATCACTTCGCCACGGTACAAGATGGTATCATTCAACAATGGCCGTTGAATGGGCGATGTTTTGTTAAATTTATTAGCAAAATAGTGACCGCTGGCCGCGTTAGAGGAGTGGCCGTTGAATAAAGAGATGAAACAATAGAATTTTTACGGGGGGGGGGGATTTATTGTGACCGCTTACAGGGAGATGTCGCTGAATAGGAGTGGCTGCTCATACGGATTCTACTGTATACGATAAAGTTAAAATTTAAACTGGACATCCCAAACGCAATAGGAAAGCGTACAATATAAAATTATTTTCAATATAGTCTGTATATACAATTCAACCAAATCTAAAATGAAAATCAGTATACGCTAAAATTAAAACTTGAACTGGACATCCCCAACGTAAGAGTAAAACGTATAATAAAAAATTCAGTTTTCATCATAAAAAAAAACGCGTACAGTCTCTATATAGAATTCAATCAGACGTTTACATTTATGGCTCCAGACAAATTAGTAGTTTTAATGAATGGTCTGATATATATACAATAATAAAAGACAGGGATAGAATCTGAGACGAAACAAAACCGTAAATTTTCCATCCAAAGGTGTCAAGGTGTCTTAGTATATAGTTACGGTTATGAGATGAAATGAGTGAATTAGGATTTTATTTCCTATTGTTCTGCTCCTACTGGGTAATGAGGGCATTGTTCAATGAGGGACAATTGTCCATACTCACAGAGCCACCGCGGCTTCCCACGTACAGATAAACCGATTATATCGAACTCGAACCGCAAGAAACAAAGTCTACTCGTTCAGGAGGGACGCGAGAGAGAGGGAGGAGGAGTTAACGTTAACGTCCACTCGACACAAACTAGGTCATTTCGGGACTAACATATTATGGTTTAATTTTATTTCAATAATTCGCTTGCGCGTAGGGGTCTTTAGCAGTGGGAGGAAACCGGGGTGCCCACTAGGTTGAGAACGCCCCTATCTCCATGCCACATACGCTCACACCAGGGATCGAAACCACAGCCTAAAGCCAGAGGTGACTGGCCAACTAGAGGTCGAAGCGCGCGCGGCACTCTAGAGTACTATGCCACCCACCCCCACCCCACCCCCTCTAATTGGAAAGGAAACAAAACTGACTAATACATTAATCAATACAAGCACCTATTAGTGTTTTATCCGGCTAATTACGACGAGATGACAATCGTCAACTAAAAAATCAACCAACCGTGTAAATGAAGAGCAAAATCAATAGACATGTACTAGATTCCATGTTTTGATGAATATATTATGAATAGATTTAATTGCACTACGTACACCTTTCGATAATACCACTGAACTCATCAACCCCGGTATCATCACGGTCAGGGTGAATCACGTGGGTGTCTCGTAGTGCACGAGATTCCTCGAGGTGCACGTAACTCTGTTGGGTGCTATGCACATTCTGAGTTAGTTTGAATTAAAAATTTATAATATGAATGATTGCAATTGCGAGACATTCTCTTTTTAAGTAATGGAAGTGCAATACTCGGGTTAATATTAATTGTAAGACCAAAAACCTGGGTTAGCTTTCTATACAATCAGCTAAATCCACCGTGCCGTCGTCGTGAAATAAAATAATATTTGATGATACATGTTAAATTCTACAGATGTTAAATACAGAAGATGGTATGACCATACCTAGGCCGCGTGTTAACTATAATTATATAATAAGTCTAGGATGTGAATTTTACACGGACAGTGGCACTGTGGCCTACACTTATATCGAATTAGAATTGTCTCGTGGCTTTTATGGGTTCACGGAACCCGGTTCTTCAAACCACCGAACAACTAGAAACTGACCTTGCCGGGCCATTCGTCCTGCAAATTGACAGGAGAAACCACGCCGAAAACCCAGGAGAACCTTCTCGTGCGAGTCAGTTTCTTATTCACTGAGCCACCGCGGTTCACTATAGTGTGTTACTTATCAAGAGAGACTAGGTCATTTAATGACCAACAAGTTCGGTTTGATTTCATTAATCGCTTGGGCGTATGGGTCTTTTGAAGTTGGGGGGGGGGGGGGGGGCGGTGGATCCACGAAGTTGGACACACACAAACCCACGGACAGGCGAGGAATCGAAACCCTTATGACTCAGTACCAAACCTTATGATACAGTGCGCACGTGCCCCCCCCCCCCCTAACTGTTGATCAGTCCCTCGACGTTTTCCAGTGTAGTTTAGTGTACATACCAGTTGAATCAATGATACAACCAACGTGCGCACTTACCTTTCGCCCCCCCCCCCCCCCCACCTACGCCCCCGTCTGTGTTACTAATCTATCAGGTACTTATACTATATATATATATATAGTCTAGACTATAATAGTACTAACAGTCTAGACTATATATGTAGCATACGTACCGTTTAGCTCGGCTCTCCGGTGTGAACCACTTTCTCTGAGTCAAAATGAACGAGATTCCAAAACCGCAGAACCTCAAGGACGAAAACAAATGAGTAAGACTTTTACATCATAGAATGAATGAAGTGGCAGCACCTTCCGGTTGTTAGGCCAAGGTTTGGGTACTATAAATAATTCCTGAAAATATGATTCAGATAGTTGCATTAATAGTTTAATTTGGTACCAAATGAGTCGAATACCAAGCACGCAGAAAACGGAACGATGACAGGCGAAAACAAATATTAGTAAGCTCTTCATCATACTATGAATAAGATTCCATCACTGTTTTTGTGGCTACAAGATCGTGATTCTGTAATAAGAGATAGTTCCTGGAAATTGATTTATTCTAAATATAAAGTGATCAATTCTGTGTAGTACGTTAATCGATCTATTCTCGTGTTTGTCATTATGACATGACACATCTACTACGCATCCTGTAGAAGTAGGAGAGAAAGAGACAGACAGACAGACAGGAAGACAGAGCGGGCGATGGGGATTCCAATAAACAAACTGGAGAGAGAGAGAGAGAGAGAGAGAGAGAGAGAGATGAAGACAGAGAAAGCGATGGGGATTCCACTGACCAAACGAGAGAGAGAGAGCTGGGAGGATTAGAGGGGAGGTGGGCGGATAATTTACCGCTCACTCGACACAAACAAGGTCATTTCGGAAATAACATATGAATATCTGGTATTTGCTCTCAATGGCAGTTAACCAGTGATCGGAGAAAATCCACGAAATTAGGTATTCATAAAGTACCAGCCTGGGTCGAAACAGGAACCTAGCCTCAACGACATACCTTATGAGAGACTGCAGGGGTTTGGCCACTCTGCAACGGCCACCGTCGTAAGGTCAAACAAGTAACATTTTGCATTCATGTAACACTCATCTATTAAACCAGTTCGCATCTTTTACCAAAGCAGTTACCAGTTCGCTTCTTTGAACCATAGTCCTTACCAGTTAGCACATATATAACTAGTTCGATTCTTCAAACATTGTCCGTGCCAGTTAGTTCTATAACCAGTTCGCATCTTTAAACCATAGCCTATACCAGATAGCTCATATCATAACCAGTTCGCTTCTTTGTATCAGCTTTTATTAAACCAGTTTGCAGTTATGTAACCTTCCCCAAAGCATTAACCAATTAACCAACCAATTAGCTCATATTAGCATCAGTCTGCGCCTATTCAATCCCGTAGCCCAAACCTCTGATTACAACGGATCCGGTTTCGTTTCGTTTTTCGTAGTTCAAAATTTCGTTTTACTTGTTTTTACTATAAAAGGATCTGGAAGAGTTTTTAGCCTTGATTTGTCAATGAAACGGTCTGTTACGGGGAACTTTTGGCGTGAGGTGCATGGTACTGTGGGTAATCCACTAGAAATCTCAATGTTTATTGGTTAATCAAAAGTCTGAAGTCAAAAGGACAAATGCCGCTGACGCGACCGCCCAAAACAACTGGTCAGGTCTTCATGTAGTGTATGCCATCTAAAGTATAAAACAACGAAACGAAATATAGATCTGTATTTTATTCAGAATGTAGCCGAAACTTCTGTGACCAAAACATCAACATACCAATTATCGTGATTCTTTTAGCACTGCCGAAGTGTTGATTTCTGGGGTTGTAGCTTATTCCACCACTAACGACGAAAATAGCTAAATAGTTCTTTTAAAACGAGTGTCCAAAACTGGCTAACGGTCACAATAACGAGATAGGTATCGCTAGGGCGAGCCAGTCACCAGACTTAAGTTACAGTAGAATACAGAACATATATACAAGCTTAGGATTAAAATAATTATATAATGATATTTGATAAGATTTTAAATTGCACATAGGAAACAGGGCCCTGTTTCACGAAATTTTAACTTAAGATAAAATCCAATTTTAGTAGATACTTCAATTTTGATTGGCTAAGCACTAAAATCAATCTAATATTATCCAATCAAATTACTAAAATTGGGATCTTATCTTAGTTAAAAATTTCGTGAAATAGGCCCCAGATGTTTAAATACAGAAGAAGATGACATAGCCAGAACGCGGGTTAAGTTAACTATAATTACGTAATATATATCGTTACATTAAGTTTAAACTCAAACAGTTAAAAGACTTGAAAGATTAGTGAGATATCAATTTGGACATTGGTCAATCACTACATTAACATAAATCATATAATAAAATATATACAAAAATACACTATGACAGTACCATAAATATACATTGAAATAAAATGTGGTTTAACGTCCTACTGTTCTGCTCCGAACTGGGCTAATGAAGACAGACAAGCCATGCAGTGAAATACGAGATAAATTTTGGCCCGGGCAGCGCCGCTACGACCCAGTCTTATTTCGAAATGTAACTGTCAAAGGGACTTTAAAGCATAAATATAAAAAAAGAAAAGGCAACAATTACAAATATATTCCCGTGCACAAACTGGGAGATTTAATGATATATTTGTATTAAAAACATATCCAAACTAATCAATATATCTAAATTTCGCTTCACATCCTTGCGAAAACATTAAACCCAAGATTAATTACATATTCCTTCAGTAAAATAAAAATAAATATTCAATATAAACATTTTATATATTAGAAATCAAAATAATTCAAATCGGTATTAATTTTTAGGTGCTTACTCTGTACTTACTCTGTATGTAAAGCTTCATTACAATTATTTAGTTAAAGGGGCTAAATCGCTAATATTTGAGACCTAGAAATTGACACAAATGGGTGGCAACGCATATAATAGTGTAATATGAATGTATATAAACTGATTTACATTCACTCTGTTCTTTTTTTACTCTAATTTCAAATCAGTTATGTTCGGCAAAATAAGCCAGCCGTCTCAATCGAATGCAAATTTCTAGCGTCTTGTTATTCTAGTCTACATACGCCGTTTGGTTTGGTGCAATGTTTCACTCCGTTCTGTTTTACTCTATTTTTAAATCAGTTATGTTCGGAGAAATACGCAAGAAATCTCAATCGAATGGCAATCTCTAATTTGTGTTTTCAATATCGAAGACTTTGGGTGATTTTGAGTCAGAGACTTAGCTACTTTAAATAAGCTATTAGCTAGGTATATATAAGTCTAGGAGACCAATTAATAATTATTTTCTTCTTTATACCTTGATCTTTAATTAATTGTTTATTTTCTTAAACATTTACATTTATGGTTAGGACATCAGATGTTCAACAATTCGTGTTTTATCGGGTTGTAAAATAACAGGTTTTATTTTCTTTTATCTCACAATCATATTAAAACATAGATGCTATTTCGTTTCGTTTTATATAGTTCAAAATTTCGTTTTATATTAGAGTACGTTATGTGGCTTTAAGTAAGACGCTGGCTCGCTAGTCTAGAAAGTTCATCCAGATTTTCCGCCGTGGTTTCCCCTTGTCAGTGATGCAAGGCGGGGGGCCTGACAAGGACATACTCTAGTCGTTCAGATGGCGTACACGTACAAGATCCCTTGGAGAGTTGGAATTCGATATAAGAGTAGGCCGTAGCGCCACTGCCCGGGCAAAATTTTCCTCATAGCACACTGTATGGCGTTGACCCGTCTTTATTAGTCCAGTTTAGGAGCAGAGCAGAAGGACGTTAAACCCCATTTCATTTCATTTCATATATGGCTTTAAATTATTTATGTTATTTGTTGTATGAAATAAATGAACCGTGTCTATGATTCATCAAGTTTTTTATCCCTATGATTACACAAGAGCTGTACTAATAAGATGCTAATATTGATAAGATTTGAATCAATATGTGTAGTATTCACTTCTATTTTTAAGTACAAAGCTTTCCGGTTGAATATGTAATGCTCAACAATGCATGACGCTTTTAAATACGTTGCTTAATTTACTAGAAAGAGAAAGAGGGACATGGGGTTTAACGTCCACTCGTCACAAACTAGGTTATTTCCGGTTTAATTTTATTTCAATAATTCGCTTGCGCGAATGAAAGAGTAAAGCCTCTTTCATTTGAAATCTAAAAACAGGGTTCATTTTGGACAAGATCGCTACCTTCAAATTTTTGGTTCCAATATTTAGCCAAATTGAAGATAGCTGAATTGATCTTAACCAGATTGGGGTAAAATTACCGTAAGTACAGACAATTTTGTTTGGTCACTTGATGTACTCTTGTGTTTTTCGATTTATATTTCATCATTAATTTTATCTGAGGAACTAAACATCGATTAATACCCCAAAATCGACTCAACAAATTTAATTTAATCAACAATTTAATTTTGTATGCAAATCCAAGATATTATATTAAAGCTCATCAGCCAGACAATAGGCGGCTTTAACTTGAACATAATTTTATGTATATTTTATACCATATTATGTACAAGTGTGCCAGGCCATCGGTACCATACAAATGATAAATTGGTATTTCTTTGTTGGTCCGTTTTCTCCCTGATTAATTGTCGGGATGATATCTGTGGTAGTTACTAGAGCGCACCGTATTGTTTCGAATAGTGGAAGGGTGGTAATAGTCGTTGTGGGAATACAAATACAGGGAATAGAACCATATCTGATTGAGAAAGACAGACGATACTACTACCGGGGAATCGAAACCACGCCAGTTAACTCAGTGACGACCTTGTGATACAGCGCGCATGTGCTAAGCATTCTTGCTAACACAAATACAGGGATTAGAATCTTATTTGTTTGAGAAAGACGACAGAACCCCCTGCTAAACGTCTGCAGAAATACGAAAAATGATATTGGGTTTAATTGTTCTGCGGGGGGTTGAGATGGCCTAGTGGTCTAGAGTGCCGCGCTTCAACCTCTAGCTGGTCGGTCACCTCTGGCTTGCGGCTGTGGTTTCGATCCTTGGTGTGAGCGTATGTGGCATGGAGATAGGGGCGCCTTCTCAATCTCGTGGTTTTCCTCCGGGCATTCCGGTTTCCTCCCACTGCTAAAGACCCCTACGCGCAAGCGAATTATTGAAATAAAATTAAACCATATGTTAGTCCCGAAATGACCTAGTTTGTGTCGAGTGGACGTTAAAACCCATTCTCTCTCTGTCTCCTTCTCTCTCTCTCTCTCTCTCTCTCTCTGTGTTTCTAATTGTTCTGCATCGACAGGGTCATACAATGTGTTACGAGGGAATTTTTGTCCAGACAGCGGCACTATGGCATACTCTTCTTTCCAATTCTAACTGTCGTGGGTTTTTGTATGTACATGCCACACTCGAGCCCGGATTTTCGTCCAATCCAAACAACTAGACACTATTATGTGTCAGACCCTCCATCCGGCACCACTTACAAGGAGAAACCACACAGGAAAATCCCAAGGGACATTTTGGAAAGTACTGACAGCGAATATGAGGACCCCGGGCCCGTAGCGCCCCCCCCCCCCCAAAAAAATCGAATTAATTAGTCCCCCACCCCTCCAAATATTTCGCCAACTATAATGATTTCTTAGGAGTGTTCTTAGTCGGCCACATCCTCAGCCCCTCCAAAAAATTCAGTAGCCCCCCACCCCCCCAAAATTTTATGAGCTGGCTACGGGCCCGGGGGACCCCCAATCTAGAGAGCGAGTGTTTCACTCTCTGAACCACCGCGGCTCACTAGGGCGATCAGAGAACGTCACAAGAAATAAACACACAAGTACTTGTAGCCCATACCATGTTTAATTCTTGAATGGCATTCTGATCGGCGTTTGAATTGTCTTTTAGTAGGAGGTGAATGTGAGGAGGGAGTCTTCAAGTGGTAAGAATGTTATCACAACAAAATTTGCAAAAATCTGATATTGTTGTTTTAGAAAATACTACTAAGAAATATTGAAATACAAACTATTGCATGAACAAATTGGATACTTGGATACCAACAATCTTACACTTCAATGTAAACTAGTCATGCACGGATAAAAGGATACCATTTACAGACTAAATGTGGTGGAAGGGCTTCTAGGGAGAATGGGTTTTTGCGTGGAGGGGTGGGGGGCTAGCTTATTGTTAAAATACAATTGTATCATATGTTAGTCTCGAAATGATCTAGTCTGTGTCCAATGGACTATAACAACCCCATCTCAGCAGAATTATTGAAATAAAATTGAACCGTATTATGTTAGTCCCGAAATGACTTGTGTCGAGTGGACGTTAACACCACCCTGTTTGTGTCGAGTGGACGTTACTCTCTCTCTTTCTCTCTCTCTTAGGTTAACGAGTAATTTTTGAAGGGTGTATCCTTGTCAGTGTGACAGTCGTTCGGGTGGTTCCTGTACAAATTGGCGTGTTGGAATTCAAAACAAGAGGTAATCGTTAATTAGACGACACGTGAGCTTCTAGTCCCTTTATTTTAGCTCCCAGTTTCGGCTGAATGAGATTTAAATATTAACTAGTTCAATATGACTAATACTCCACGCATTACTAACGCGTTCATCTTCCATCCACTTCAGAAACTCTTAAAAGTACATTTCTTAATGTTATGAAATCCAAAACATATATGGAAGCTAAACATGGTCATGCTATTCAGTTGCACCTTCAGTTTCACCTTAAATGTTTATTAAAGATACAGTATCGTTTTCTAAGGTTTTTTTGTTTTGAAATTTTCGGTTTGTTTTTTTTTTGTGGGGGGGGGGGGGTTCTTGCTTTGTTTTTTCTTTCGGGATTTTTTTTGGGGGGGAGGGGGGCCCTTTTCGGTTATCATGCTTTATCAGTTATCATCATTTCTAATTCTTTGAAGCGAAATTTTGTTGGGGTTTTTTTTTTGGGGGGGGGGGGGCGATTTGTTTGGGGGTTTTTGTTTTTTGTTGGGTTTTTTTTTTTTTGGGGGGGGGGGGGGTGTTGGGGGGGGGGGGGGTGTTTTTTGCTTTGTTTTGGTTTGCTTTGTTTGGGTTTTATTTTTTTTTGGGGGGGGGGGGGGATTATTGTTTTCCTTTTCAGTTATCATGCTTTAATGTTTCGTAAGCTGCGTATATCCGACTTCATTACTCCAGTCGGTGCCGAACAGTATCTTAAAGACGTTAAACCCTATTTTATTTTCATATAACGTGTTATTTTTTCTTATTTTCGACGTGCTGTGTTTTATAGTTCATGAATGAATAAGTCATTGTCACTGGTAAACAACAGAATATTATATTAAAACCTGTCTGCCTCAGATTAACCATTGTTTCGTATTTTATTAGTTTGGATCACGCATGATTGGTCACTCGCTTTCTGGACGCCATGTCGATGACCGGTCATTAGGTTCAGTCCTGCCAGTAGCGATCGATTTGGACATTATATACATATTTCTCATTTATAATTCTGAAATACAATTTTCAATGCCCTAGTTGTTTGAAATATATGCACGCGTTAGTCAGGAGTTTAACGTCCTACTTTTGCACCATAATGGAGACGGGGGGAGGGGACACATGCAGTGTGCTCTGACATTTTGCCTGGGCAGTGGCATTTCAATCTAACTTTCGTCTAATTACAATTGCCAGAGATTTTCATGTGAAAGTGGATAGAACATCCTATACATTTCTGCACAGAGGGGGTGGAGATGCCCAAATTGTTAGCGTGTGCACGCTGTATCATAAGGTCTGTCATGAGTCAGCTGGTGTGGTTTCGATTCCCCGGTTGTATATGACAAAAAGTAAGATCATTTGTGCAACCTCGTGGACCCCCCCACTGCTAAAGTCCCCTACGCGCAAGCAAATTATTGCAATAAAATTGAACCATATGTTAGTCCTGAAATGACCTAGTTTGTATGGAGCGGTTGTTAAATCTCTCTCTCTCTCTCTCTCTCTCTCTCTCTCTTTTAACTGAAAAGGTTTCTAATTATATTTATCTAAAAAGCACAATATTTTTGTTGTTATATCCAGTAGCTAAATCCTGAAAAAATATCAGTTTTCCTTTGTCTTATTTAAGTTTGCATTCAACCGACTTATTAGGTTACAGGAATATTCCGGCCAATACTAACTTGGATCGAACTCCGGGCCTCTCGATTAATGACCCAGCGCCCTACCAACTGGGCCATTGTCATGAAAGAGCATGCGTCCTGTCATTGAGAGACAGTTGGAATTTATACCTGTCATCAGTATAAAACTTAAACAAAGAAATAAAATTATTATTATATTAATGAATGGGGGGATGCTACAAAAGACCAAGACAAAAAAAATACATCAATATTTCGTCAGTTTGTGTCAAATTTTGCCAATTTCCTCACTCCCAGACGCATTGACTTAGTAATTTCCTACTCGACGTGAGACCCTTGTTATTTTATAGTGAAGCATCGGTTATATATCACTTGAGGTCCTTTCTGTGTCAAAGCCATTTAAAAAAAAGAGAGAGAGAGAGAGAGATGGGATTTAACGTCCACTCGACACAAACTAGGTCATTTCGGGACTAACATATAATTTAATGTTATTTAAATAATACGCTTGCGCATAGGGGTCTTTAGTACTTTGAGGCCCTACTCCTTGTCACGTCCAACCAGGGATTCGAAACCACGCCAGTTGACTCAATGACAGGCTTTAAGATATAGCGCACATGTGCTAACCATTCGGCCACCCAATTTTTACTTTCTTTCCCTGGGGGAATGGTTAGCGGGCGCGCGCTGTATCATACGGCCTGGCATTGAGTCAACGGACGTGGTTTCGAATCCCCGATTGTACGTGACAAGGAGAGGGGTCGCCTGTCCAACCTCGTGGGTTTTCTCAGGGTACTCCGGTTTCCTCCCATTGCTAAAGACCCCTACGCGCAGGCGAATTATTGAAATAAAATTAAACAATTTGTTAGTCCCGTAATGACCTAGTTTGTGTCGAGTGGACGTTCAACTCCATTTCTTTCTCTCTCTTCTTCCCTGGAATTTCCAGCGTGGTTTCTTCTCCTTGTCAGTGAAAGCATGACGGCTGGCCTGGCAAGCACAGTGTCTAGCATGAAATACCTAGGTGCGCGTATAATTATAACCCTTGACACAGGGAAAATGAACAAAGTTAAGGCCATAACATCACTGTCTAGGCAAATTTCATTCATAGCACACTGCATGTCCTTTTTAGTCCCCCCCACCCCCCGTAATTTTCGACAGTGCCCTTTTTTACTACTGAAAGTGCCTTTCAACTAGCTTTTTTGCTCGATTTTGAGGCTCATATTCCACGATTTCCGAACGTTTAGACGAAAATATCAACCAAATAGTTCTTAAATTGGCTACAGATGCAAGGAAATGACGGATAATTATCTTGGGGCCCCCATCCCCTTCTCAGCGGCGTGCCCCGTCTCCGTGGTCAGTGCGCTCATTTTGCGGCGCCCCCCCCCCCTTTTCAAAATTCCTAGACCCGCCCCTGCGTTAAATCCTATTTCAATTCATTTAAAGATTTACCTTGTATCTGGGGACATCTTTGGGCAGAGATTCTCATCGGTTTGGGTTTTTCGGGTTTTTTTGTTTTTGTTTTAGTTTTAAATATTTCAAAATTGTTCAGGAAATAGCTATGGACCCCCTGTGGCGCATTTTCATGGAAACGGGAACTGGGGGGGGGGGGGGTAAATTCCTTGAATTTTTCCCAAATGATAACACCTTGAACTTAAAATACCTGTGTCATAGTTAATTGAACAACCTTGAACAAGTTGGCCCTTGATACGATCAAACAAAGCAATTTATATTAACTGCGCAGTTTCTAGTCTCGTCTCGGTCAGGTGCTTATCGCCAGCTTTATACTCCGCCTACATATTTACACTTGATGAACTTTTCCTTTGTCAAATGTTTCTTTAAATTATCTCCCCTGTCTGCACTCTTCCAATCACACTATGTCATATCCCTACATCGTCGATTTTCCTTTGTTTCATTATTCGTCCATTAACAATCTGTCACTCATTGACCAGGAAAAAATCGATAAAAATGATTAAAAATCGATCGATTATCCCATTTCTTTGATCTTGAAATTTGATAATGTATTGCACGTGTCTGTACCAGGTACTGCTAGGTAATTACTGAAGTCGTTGAAATATAAAACTACTGACGATTATGGTTGGTAATCGAAGATATGCCCCCTAGTAATTAAGAATACGTAACGCACCCAGACTGACACGAACTTTAAACTTAAACATTGCGTTCATATGAAGGAGACGAATGGTTTAATGTGTGCACTTTAAATCATCAGGTCTGTCATTGAGTCAACTGGTGTGGTTTCGATTCCCTAGCTTGTACGTGACATTGTGGGTTTTCTCTGGGAAATCCCCCCACACCCACACTCTTCTAAAGACCCCCCCCCGCCCACACAAGCGGATTATTAAAAGAGAATGAATCAAATGTTAGTCTCGACATAACGTAGTTTATGTTGAGTAAACGTTCCAGCCCCGGACCCAGAATTTTGTCGAGGGGGGGGGGGCACACATTGGAGAAAAGGATAATACGCTGAAACCTTGGATTGCTTGAGCGGAGACAATGCGTAAATCATGTTTACATCGTCTATTAAAGAGCACAGATATGTGAACTACAACAGTAACAAAGCAAACGAAAATGAAAATAAACTATGTCACTGGGGCTGGGCCGTGCCCCCCCCCCCCCCGTGGATCGCCGCCTGGTTATTCCCCCCTCTCTCTCCCTTTCTCTTTCTCTCTCTCTGTCTCATTTTATATCAGAGACATCATGTTGGAGTGGTTAATTATAAAGTCTATGTCTGAAATATGCTGTGTTTTATTTTCCCAGGGTGATAATGTAACCTTACTGATACACCATTGTCTTTCTTTACATTATTAATGTAAAGATTCTTTATTCTCATACGTCACAATAATTCCATAAAATAACCCATCAAATACACTGTAAGAAAAATTGTGTAAGGAGAGCGCGTGAAGTCGCAACGTGAGAATAATCCCACGTGGAAAATGATAAAGGATGTTCATACCCAGTCTCCGGCATGTAACGGAAGCTAAAAATGTTTCATGCATTTTCCCAGTGCTTTATGCCAAGACGTTTGAAAAAGACAATGTCTGGATAATCGTGGCTATGTTACCTGCGTTCAGCTGATTAATGGAGAGTAATTAAAGTTACCAGTACGTGGAATATTATGGCTACTTCCGGGTAGACCTACACAGATTCAGGCCAAACTAAATCATTTCGGGACTATCATACATATGATTCAATTTAATTCAGAACCCAGAGAAAACCCACGAATTTAGACAGGCGACCCTATTTCTTGTCACGTACAAGCGGGGATACTATGCCATTTGATTCAATGTCAGACCTTCTGATCCAACGCGCACGAGTTAACCATTCGATTACCCACCCACCTAGAGAAAAAGGAAAAGCAATTGGAAATCAATCTCCACATGTATTTATTTTAACTTTTATTACAGAAGCCGACCTTATAACGAGAAAAAAAAACTCGTGACAAGTGAAGAAAACCAGGAACATAATTTGTGAAATGTCAAAGCCTAATATCATCCCTGCGCACTATTTCATCATTTATATGCTATATTTAACATTGCCTGGGGGTATGATTGCGAAAGGGGGGAATAAAAAAACAAATACGTTCACTTTGTAATTATTTATTAATATTATCGACCGTGTCTTAGTAGGTGAAGTAAAAGAAAAATGTGGTTGACTGCCGAGACTAAAAAGTCATAAAATATTGAATAATTTAAACATAATATTGTTTATTTTTACACTGCTTCATATAATATATCAAGTTATCTGTGAATCGTGAATTTTTTATACTGACACTCTTGTAAATAAATAATCAAAAAGCCTTTTATTAATTTATAGATATTGTTGATTTTTTACTGTTCAACCGATAGTATATATTGTGAATCGTGAATTTTCTCTAGAATGGTACAAAGACTCGAGTTATATTCACAATGGGAATCACAGTGGCTAAGTGGATAAGACGCTGATTCGCCAGCCTGGAGGTAGGATGTTCGATCCCGGATTTTCCGGTATAGTTTCCCCTTGTCAGTGATGCAGAGCGGGGGGGAGGGGCTGGTAAGTCACTCGGGGACCTCAACGCACGCGTTAGATCACTCAAACACCTCAACGCACGTGTAATAAGGCCACCCACACGCACGCGTTAGATATCAGCCAACCACACAAACACACGGATCAGACCACTCAACCACCTTAACGCATGTGTTAGATCCCTCAACCACCTTAACCCACGCGTTAAATCAGTCAACCATCTCAACGTACGCGTTAAATCACTCAACCACCTTAACGCACGCGTTAGATCACTCAAACACCTCAACGCACGTGTAAGGCACCCAATCGCACGCTTTAGATATTAGCTAACTACACAAACACACGGGTGAGACCACTCAACCACCTTAACGCATGTGTTAGATCACTCAACCACCTTAACCCACGCGTTAAATCACTCAACCACCTTAACGCACACGGTAAATCACTTAACCACCTTAACACACGCGTTAGATCACTCAACCATCTTAACACACGCGTTAGATCACTCAACCACCCAATCGCGAACGTTAGATCATTCAACCACGAACCGCACGCGTTAGATATCAGACAACCAACCAAACGTTTGTAGTCAGTGGGTTGCTAAGGGAAACATATCTTGTAAAGTAGGTAAGTATGTCAATAAAATAGAACAAAGACTATAAAAAGTATACAAAGTATAGTAATAATACTACATGACCTAATAACTGTTAAAACAGTGTACAGTAGTACATGACCTAATATACTTAAACGTCTTTCTTTTTTTTAAGATATATATATGACCATACCTCATGTGATGACGCAACCTTAAAGGGACAATAACATTCTTGCTGGCTTGGTAGCTCCAGAAAATAAATAATACCCTTATTCTAAGTACTAGATGTTTAAATGTCTTACCTGTTGTGTAAATTATCCATTACAAGCTATTTTATTTGTCCAGAGGGTTCGAAAATATTTTAAAATCCAAGTCACATTTGAAAAGGTTTACGTTAGACTTTTCAAATCAATTGGTTGAATTTTTCCAATTTTTTAAATTAGGTGTGTTAAGATGAAATTTATATCATCATTTAATTGGAATATTCTAAAATAATACGATTTGTTGACCAGAATGAAGATTGGGACATATTTTTCAGTTACAACAAGAGTGTTATTGGGGCTTTAAAGTCTCTAGGCGTCATTTGTACTTTTTTTCTCGGTTTAATCCATGGGAAAGGGAGAGAGAAAGACACGCAGTCTGGGTCATTTCGGGAATAACTTATGGTTCAATTATACTTCAATAATTCGCTTGTGAGTACGCGTGGGGAAACCGGAGTACCTGAAGAAAACGCACGAGGCTGGACAGGTGACTCTACTCCTTGTCACGTATGTAAACGGTTTGGCTGGTTGTCTCTTTAATCCCACCCCTTATAATAAGTCTGCATCTTAAAATTTTATTTTAACATCATCAGGTCAAACAAAATACTTTAAAAAATATTTTTTTAAAAATTATTTTTAACCCCAGCATGTTGGCGCTACGGGGCTATGCTAATCTGTACATTACGTTAGGATTGCACTCGTGTATGTAATATTCAAATAGTGGGAGGTCTTCGTTGATTTCCGCCTCGTTATTATAATCCACTCGATATTCGTGTTCGGGTACGAAACCAGCGTATTAACGTTATATGAGTACAATGTTAAACACGTCACATGACGTCAGCATGCCTTTTGGACGCATATCATGTGGTAGTGTGATGTTATAGGCGACCTTGACTCATTTTCTCTTATGAAAATTACATATTTCGTTCTGCGTGGATTTACCGCATCATTCAGTGACCTTTATGAAAACTTTATTCATAATTGTCAGAGATAGACACGGATGAATTCGTGATGCAGAAACAGATGGTATACACGGTCAATCCCACGAAAATTAATATGCAAATGCCGTATTTGTCCCATTCAAATAAATAATTTTAACGAAGAAAAAGGAGAATAATATATAACTTTGTTTATATTACCAACAATAATAATGTTTAGTCAGGTATTTACAAAGCTAAAATAAATTTTTAATTCCGTGGCAGAGAAATAAATGAGTCAATCGTTTTCTTTACAAAATTTAAATTTTGTCCGGACAAGGATCTTTTACGTGCACACCAATGTGAAAATGTCGACTGATATTCACAAGACCTACGTGCCATCTGACACGACAAATTCTCACGTTTAATACAAAACACATTTGCCTCGTGAATTTTAAACATAAAAAAGTAAACCGTCATTTTAAGAGCCTAACCGACATAGTTTGAAACAATATACCCTATTGTATTAAATTGTTAATAATAAGTTATAAATGAACAGCCTAAAATAAATATAAAACATATTACAGTTATTCTTGGTGAAGTTTATTTTTATCTGATGGCGTGTCTAAAAGCAGATTGAATGACGATGGGTGGGTGAACGAATCGTTTAACACGTGCGCGTAAAATCATTTCTGTCATTGATTTAAGTAGCGTGGTTTCGATTGACCACTTGTACGTGACAAAGAGTGGGGCACCTGTTTAACTTCGTCGGTTTTCTCTGGGTCCTACAACTTCTTCCCACATGTAAACAGGCGCGGGTCCAGGAGGAGACCCAAAGGGACGTGCCCCCCGCCCCCCGTCAGCCCCAGTGTGACCTAGTTTATTTTCGTTTTTGTTTGCTTTGTTACTGTTGTAGTTCATATGTCTGCTCTTTAATAGATGATATAAACATGATTTTCGCATTGTCTCCACCCAAGCAATCCAAGGCTGTAACTTATTATCCTTTGCTTCAATGTATGGCCCCTCCCTCTACAAAATCCTGGATCCGGGCCTGGTAAAGATCCCCACCTGAAATAAAATTGAATCATATGTTAAACGCGAAATACCTAGTTTGTGTCGAGTGGGCGTTGAGCACGGGTAGGGTCTATACACAGGTAGGGTAAACAAAGCCTATATGTACGGATGTGGCGTATAGCCCTATACACGGGTAGAGTCTGTGCACGGATAAGGCCTATACAAGAGGTATGCTTTTTCTTCCCATCCGAAAGAATAGACTCTTTGCTGTGCCAGACCCTCTATCAAGTGGAAGCCAGGCTTTTAAAATCGGACAGTCCTTATCGGGCAACAATGGAATCGAACTCGATACCTACTGGTTGGGTAAACCGTTATGAGAAGTTCCAGTAGAATGTCTCTGTAATTAATATAAATCCTAAAAGGCAAGTAAATTAACCACGTGGGAGAAATGGGGTCTAACGTCCACTCAACACAAACTAAGTCATATCGGGACTAACACATGGTTCAATTTATATTTCAATAATTCACATGCGCGTAGGGGTCTTTAGCAGTGTGAGGAAACCAACGAGGCTGGAAAGGCGACCCTACAGTCGGGAATCGAAACCACGTCAGTTGACTCAATGACAGACAGCGCGCACGTACTACCCCCCCCCCCGCCCACTAAAAATGGTGCCGAGGCCGAGTGTTTCAATAAATGTAATTATGTCAGTGATATGTCTCTTTAATTATTATTAGTCCTGTGAGCTAAGTAAATTACGGTAAAACATTGGTTACGTGTCACTAAGGTACGTGAACTTGTTAACCTGGGGTGAAGTCTCGTACAACAGGTTACATACAAACATGTGTACCTGTTTACTCCTTCTTGTTTTATAAATAAATAAATATAGGTCGGCATTTATAGTGATCGTTAACATTTATATCATATTTTATTGTCGATAGTGATCTTAATATCTGCACAGATGAAACGATATGAAATGTGTTTTCGAGTCCTACTGTTCTGATCCGATTAGGCTAATAAATATGGTCACACACCATACAGTGTGTCATAGGGGAAATTTTGCTCTGGCAGTGGCAATATGGCCTCCTGTAATATCGAATTCCAACTGCCATGGGATCTTTTACGTGCACGCCAATGTACATACGGAACCTCGGTTTTCGTGTCATCCGAATGACTAGACAGCTGTCCTTGTCAGATCTTTCGAGGAACTTTCTCGGCCAATGCAGGGATCATTAACATTTATTGTCGATAGTGAGAGAGAGAGAAAAATTGGGTTTAACTTCTACTCAACACAAACTAGGTCATTTCGGGACTAACACATGGTTTAATTTTATTTCAATAATTCGCTTGCGCGTAGGGGTCTTTAGCAGTGGGAGGAAACCGGAGTGCCCGGAGGAAACCCACGAGGTTGAGAAGGCGCCCCTATCTCCATGCCACATACGTTCACACTATTGTCGATAGTAATCTTAAAGGGGTATTATGTGAGATTAGATAAAGAGCTGGCAGTTCTCACTATAATAGTTAAAAAGTAATTTGCTGAAAATTTCAGTCAAATTGATCCATTGGGAACCGAGAATTTAGCTTTTGAATTTTAGGCCTAATCTTGGTCATCATTACTAAAGTCGGTACGATAAGAAAAAAACATAGTCTCAATTATCCAATTTTGGATTAAATTATCAATGAGCGTTGAACAGCAAATCGGATTCAAAAATCCAGTAAATATAGTAGGCTAGAGTTGATTATGGTCTGGATAAGTTAATTAATGTCTTATTAACAATTTAGATAACATTTCAGGCCTAAATAAAGACCTACAAAGGTCAGATTTCCTTCTTTCATAATGTATGTTTATTATCTACAAAGATCATCTTGAAGTTAATTCTATATAATACATAAAGCATTATCTAACAGCTGTTAGGGTTTTAGAGGGCTTTATGTCGATCGATCACTTAACAGCAGGTCGGCCTAAAGGGTCCAATCCTTATGTTGACCGAGAAAGAATATGGCCCACGAAATGTTGGAGGCTATTGTACCATAACATATTGATCTTCATTAATGACTAAATTTTATCTGAACGTTTTTAAATCTCACCTAAATAAACGCTATTTAGATTTACAGTGCAAAAAAGAGTCAAGTCAACGAATATGACCTTTACTTTCTTTATTAGCAGTACAGTTTGCTTCCTTTTTGGTTCACGAGTGCTATTTTGGGTTATGCACTGCGCCCACTACATTTTGTGCCTTCGGCTGATTTTTTTACAACAATTAAATGTCTAGTGTTCAGGTGTTTGCTAGGCCGGAAAGGGTGACCTACATAGACAAAACTACCCATACAGTTTATATACAGATTCTGGCGGGACAGGTATCATCAAACGATAAAACAATATGGATATTATGGAAAACATCATTTACAGAGTATGTTTCGTCTTGGTCGGTTTCAATACCGGCGGTGGCAAACCACGATGATTAGTGTCAAGTGGACGTTATGGTATCCCCCCCTCCCTCTTTCTCGATCTCAGATGAATAATTGAAACAAAATTTGACCACGTGATAGTCCTTGCATGAGCTAATTCCCTCATAGCACAATGTATGACGTATGCCCGTCGTTATTAACCCAGTCGGAGCAGGACAGTAGGACGTTAAACCCCATTTCATTTCATTTACATGTATATCTTAGAATGATGCATGATCAACCTCATGCAAGTGCAAGATACAAAGCTTGAGGCCAAATATTGCAAGATATTATCCCCCCCCCCCACACACACACACACACACACCTCCCACCAATAAATGGAAAATAGGTGCAGCCATAAAAAGACCAGAATTACCATTAGAGTCAATGACAGTCGATTTGTTGGTCTGGTTCCAAATCCAGTTAGACATCAAAAATTGCTTCCCTTTGTTGACACAATTCGTCCTTTGTGCCTTTGACGTCTGATCGACAAGTTACCCAGACAGCACTGATCTCGCTTCTTTGGCTAACATTTACTATAATATTAGGAATAATCTTTCATTGTTTTCCCGTTCGACTAGGATTTGTTTACGAGTCGTCTGTAGAAAGAGTTGGGTTGGGTAACCGTTGATTAAAAATGTCGACCTAAATATTTCAGGTCGAGACGCCTATTGATCTAGAACTTGAAACGGGTGGCCATCTTCATCATATGCAGACACATAACAAAATTTTTAAGAAGTTCAGACAAGATTAATCTAAACATTTTTCTCATAAAAACAAACAAGACAAAATACCGCAGTGTCAAACAATATATACAAATCCGCGCCAAGATCAAAGGCGCCGCTAATACGATAATCTGTCCCGGTGTCGATCTAGCTGTAATAATACCAGACATAATATATTTTGTAGACTATTTGGCGGTTGCAGGGGGGTAGGCAATGTCTATTGTATTTAAAGGCGTATTAACACCTTTGAGATCCACACCGGAAGTAAACAAACCGGCATGATTTTACTTAATTTTTTCATCGGGGTGTTATATTGTGTTCCCAGCATGGTTGGGGCCACATGGACTCACTAAACAGGACGTGTCGAGCTCGATTCCGGTTTTGTCAATAATGTAACCCTTTTAATATTTTGGGTCAATTTTTCCGTTGATTGACCTGATAATCTATTGCCGTTCCTTTAGAGGTCTACATAGTGAATGGCCCACGTGTTGCACTTGATAATGAAGGGTAAATTTTAACTATATGTTATTTTTATGGATTCGCCAACGTGTATACAGGGATGGTCGATAAGAGGAATTAACCCCGCCGAAATGTCACCAGGAACCTCTTACTCATGGGGCCATCGTGCTCCCCACTCCCCCATCACTATAATACATAGACGAAGCTTAATCATGAATTAAATTGACTTCACTCCCACCTGGGCAACCTACATCACAGGCGCGGATCCAGAGGGGGGGTCCAGAGGGTCCGGAACCCCGTCCCCTGCTCAGGCTTGAAATTTTTTTATGCGATTTTATTGGCGATTTAGACCTGTAATTTTGGAATTTACCTTCTGGAAATACGTCAGAATGAACCAAATTGAATCTAATTTACCAAATTAATCGGTTGAGTGCAATTAGTAAAGCAATTATCAAACCTAGACCCCCCCCCCCCCCCTGCAAAATATCCTGGATCCGCGCCTGAAATCAGCCGTTATTTGTTTAAGGTACGTGTATGATGGTAATTAGGGTGTCATAAATTCCAGTAACGCTGGTACATTCTCCTCCCGCGATTTCCTGTCATAAACAGGTTACAAAAAAACATAACTACAGGTAACAGGTTACCGCCTAAACACATTCTGTCTTGTAAATCTCGACTATGTGCAACTTGACACCGGTGACTACCTACGCGAATGTTATTATCGGTCAATCTCGACTAATATACTTTTACGATGATGACCTATATACACTTCTAGCCGCAGTCTCGCTTTCAACAGATAACTTGTGAATGGGGCGGGGCTTGTTATTGACGTCAGAGACACTGTGGGCTGCTGTGAGTGTCAGACATGATAATGATTAACGTGCGTGTAAATAGTCACGATTATCCAGACACAGAAATCTTTCCACATTCTTAGATAAATGCTGTCAAAAAAGCACAAGTGTCAAGATTTTTGTCATTGTAAAAAGCTACGACGAATATTCCTGTATGTTATACTGTTTGAAAATAGAGTTGTCAAATCCCAACATCGCGTTTTTTCAGGAGAAAATCTATAGACTCACTTCAAATTGTTCATCACTAACGATAAAGTATGGCTACGATGGGTGTAATTTAATGATTTAACGGTCTTTTATTTGACATACCCCGAATGGAATTATGTTGTGGTAGGGAGAATAGTATGTAAAATTACGTTATAATAAAATTTGAGCGTGACATTGTTTTAATTTATGTTAATTATGCTAAATATTAAAACATAACCCTAGAGCATTCGATATACTGGTTATACGCGACTTAAGTACGTCGGTGTTTGGGATCCGCCCACTTGCTTTGACCTGAATACCAATCCAGGTTGCATCACCGGAGGCGATTCATTCATGGTAGAGCTCGATTGCCATAAAAGCTTCGAGTTAAAGATAAAAGACGAGATATTTAGATGAGATACGAGTTTTAAATACGTGGAGGTCATTACACGACTAAAACATATCAGACACTCTATTTACACGTGTTTACTTAATTTTACTCACTGCACCACGCTAGGCTATAAATAGAACTCATTCTACATACGACGAACCTGATAAATGGTTGTTTTACCGGTTGCCGGTTAGGGTAAAGTGCCGGTTCGCACTTGTCGGTGTTTTCCTCCATGTCTGGTGAAAATCAACTGAAGATGAACATTCCGGCGGATCGGACAAAAGATCACCGAGGTTATCGAATGAAATGGGGTTTAACGTCCTACTGTTCTGGCCAGACTGAAAGATCAGGAAGGTTATCGATTGAAATGGGGTTTAACGTCCTGCTGTTCCGCTCAGGCTGGGCTAAAAAAAAGACGGGCATACGCCACACAGTGTGCTTTGCTGAGGGAAATTTTGTCCAAACAGCGGCGATGCGACCTATTCTTATATCGAGTCTAAACTGTGAAGGGATCTTTTAACGTGCACGCCAATGTGTACACGGGACCTCGGTTTTCCCTCTAATTCTAACAAGTATACGTTGTCATTTGTCATGTCCTCGATTCTGCACCACTGAGGAACCACGCTGAAAAATCTCGATGAACCTTTGCAGCCAATGCATGGATCTCCAGTGTCTGTTGAAGGTGACTCAGTGAATAATCCGCTAGCTCACCAAACTGGAAGTCCCGGATACGATTTCGGAGAGAGGAAACTGGAGGACCCAGAGAAAACCCACAAGGTGGTTTGACACGCGATCCTACACCTTGTCACGTACAACTAAGGATTCGAAACCACGTCAGTTGACTCAATGACAGGCTTTATGATACAGCTAACCATTCGGCAATCCACCCACCCCACCCACAAAATGGTAACAATGTTGATCACAATCGCTGTTGTGACCACTTTTTTAAGCTAGACTAATCTCACAGCAGGTCTCCCTTTGTGCTCAGGACTCCCAAGTCGCAGCGACGTCAACTTCAAAATCGTGGAAACAGGTTCTGCTAGACGTTTCGCGTGAGACGGTCATGGGGGGGCAACTTTTGTAAATTTAGATATCTTTTGATCTGTGTCCACAAAAGGATGAAAGTGTATGATATTTTGGTCTCAGTGACTCTATCCACGCTTCATTTAGCTACATCAACCAGATCTGGCATCTCTGAACCAACCCTGCACAACCAGTGCTCGACCTTTACGCTTTTACTCTCAAGTCGTGAATTATGTGAGCAAATACTATTTGACAGTTGATATTCAGGAGTGGCCCGAACTCCAACTATTTTCGGTTGATAAACAAACCACATAAAGAAATTTTGAACTCTTTAATCTGCCTACTCGACAAACGAATACTTTGTAGCACAGATACCGAGGGACTTCTACCTCAGCTGTCACCTGCTGGGCAATAACGCTGTTAAATATGCAAATTTTAGATATACTTTTAAAGATATAAAAGTAAACGAATTGGATTTTTTTTTTTCAAAACAGACATTATGTATACAAAAATCTTCTATACATTTTGCCTACGGCGACTAACAGGGGGTGGTTGGCCAAATGGTTAGCACGTCTATCATAAGGCCGGAAAATAAAATTAAACCATATGTTAGTCCCGAAATGACCTTGTTTGTGTCGAATGGACGTTTAACCCCATTTCTCTCTCCCTCCCCCCTCGACTGACACCTGCTGTCAAAGATATAACAAGTCTTCTTAGGCCTGAAATGTTATCAAAATTATTAATTCGGCATTAATTAGCTTATCCAGACCATAATCAACTCTCGATGCCATCGCTAGCCTGTGATATTTACTGGATTAGAATCCGATCTGCTGCTCAACGCTCATTGATGATTAAATCAAAAATTGGAAAACCGTACCGACTTTAGTAATGATGATCGAGGCTAGGCCTAAAATTGAATCGCCATATTCTCGGTTCGGAGTGGATCAATTTGACAGAAATTTTCAGCAAATTGCCTTTACATTATCTAGTTTTGAACTTTTATAACGAGAACTGCCAGCTCTTTATCTCATCTCCCATAATGTATCTATAAAGGCTTGGAATTTTCCAAACAAAGAAAAGTGTGTTAAAGGTTTAGCTAGAGGGTCCAAGCATACATATACTCTGTCGGAATAACTAAGATACGACGAACCTTTTTAGTGGGTAATCTTGAAGAAACCCTAAAAGTCTTCCTATACCTAGCAATAGGTACGACGAAGTTGGGTTGCAGGTATTCTTTGACAAGAATAGGCATGGCAAGGAAAAACGTATAATCGCTCGAACAGGACGAAAAAACGAGGTCCAATGTACACTTTGAGTGAACGTCCACCACTACTGCCTTGGCATAATTTCCCCTCACAGCAGACTGAATGTAGTATGCCCAGTCGGTGCTGAAAGGATGATCAACCGAGGTCCCGGGTACATATTGGCGTGCACGTAAATGACTCCCTTGGCAGTTTGAATTCGATATAATAGTAGGCCGTAGCGCCGCTGTCTGGACAAAATCTCCCTCATAGCACACTGCATGGCGTATGCCGGACTGCATTATCCCACTTGGAGCAAAACACGTTAAATCCCATTTCATTTCATTTGAAAACTCTCGGCAAATTGGCTAGGAATAAATTCCCAGTATAGGACATTAAACCCCATTTCATTTAAATTAAGGTAACAAATGTGCGTGTACAATAGAAATCTCTAGACCAAGTCTATCTTTCTCCTTCATCCAGGTTATGTAATAGAATCTTTAAAGAGAGAAAGACGCGAGACATGTCGTCCCATGTAGGTCAACTTAACGCGGATCTCACTGTTATGTTATACTGTTTTGTCTGGGTTAAAAGAATTTAGTTCGTCTGTACCGAAAATAGGGGCTATATACAAATGATTTAATGTATATCAGAATGAAGTAAAAGTGGTGAATTGTTTACCCCCCTTTTTTTACCTGGACGTTATTGGGGTTTTTTTTATTTTTGTTTATTTATTTATAGAAGTGCCTGTACTTTAATATGTATATGGACAGCTCAACTCAGACTTATATGACTAAATGATTATGAATATAAAACATAAACAAAACTCATTTTCAGTACTTATCTAGTGGCCCAATGTAAAGTAAATCCCTGGTTAAAGTAAGACCTGTTAATACGACCCTAATTAAGGTAAGACCTGTTAATACGACCATAGTTAAAGTAAGACCTATTAAATACGACCCTAGTTAAAGTAAGACACCTATTAAATACGACCCTAGTTAAAGAAAGACCTGTTAATACGACCTTGGCTAAGGTAAGACCTATTAAATACGACCCTAGTTAAAGTAAGAGCTATTGTTGATACGACTCTAGTTAAAGTATTGATACGCCCCTAACTAAAGTAGGACCTGTTAAGACGACCCTAGTTAAAGTAAGACCTGTTAAGACGACCCTAGTTAAAGTAAGAGCTATCAATACGAGTTAAAGTAGGGGCTATTAACGACCTTGGCTAAAGTAAGACATATTGATACGAACCTAGTTAAAGTAAGTGCTATTAATACAACAATAAAACGGAAATAATTGAATGTAAATCAGTTTATATACATTCATATTACATTATCAGATACGTTACGACCATTTGTGTCTATTTGTATGTGCCAACGAATAGCGATTAGGCTCCTTTATAGTAACTACTATTAATGCGACCCTAGTTCAAGTATAGGGGGCAATCACACGGACCTTTCTAAAGTAGAGCGTTTATTCGCCTCTTACACAGTGCAAGCTGAAACATGGCTGCACATTCCATACCAGAAATACAATGCAGTGGTGTAATTCATATCTACTCCAAGAAACTTTTTACGTCCGTGGCGAAAGCTAATTAAGAAATTTTATCACCCGAGCAGGTCAAACATTTGATAAATACTTTAAAACTAGGTGACACGACACAAATAACAACTCCTTTAAAGGTAGAATGCCAGCAACTAATTTAAAGAGATCGTCGCATTGTAAGTAAACTGATCACATCATTACATCGAGTGTGTGCAAATCTAGACCATGCGCGGATCCGGGGGGGGGGGGGGCAGTGACATAGTTTATTTTCATTTTCGTTTGCTTTGTTACTGTTGTAGTTCACATATTTGCTCTTTAATAGATTATATAAACATGATTTTCGCATTGTCTACGCCCAAACAATCCAAGGTTGCAACATATTACCCTTTGCTCCAATGTGTGCCCCCCCCCCACCTCGACAAAATCCTGCATCCGGGCCTGTAGACTGTTCTTACGCAATTTAGATTAATTTAAATGAAAAGTGGTTTAACATCGGGGTTTTCTGCGCCAGTCGAATTGAGGCAGACAATCAAATCTGGTTGAAATGATACAAAATGGGTTTGGAGGGCCTGATAAAGACAGCTGTCTAGTCGTTCGGATGGGACAAAAACCGAGGTCCCGTGTACATATTGGAGTACACGTAAAGTTCCCTTTGCAGTTGGAATTCGATATAAGATTAGGCTGTAGCGCCGCTGCACACTGTTTGGCGTATGCCCGTCTTCCATTAGCCCAGGTTAGGTACAGAAGAGTAGGACGTTAAACCCCATTTCATTTAAAATGGGTTTGAACGTCCTAGTTTGCTATTCCAACTGAGAAACGAAGACGAGCATACGCCATGCAGTCTAATATGGGTTGGGGGGGGGGGGGTCAGAGCAGTTTCAAGTGACAGGTATATTTTTACGTGAACGCCAGTATAATTCAGACTGGAAATCCCTATAAACTTTCTCGGCCAACATCGGGAGCGAACCCGCAACCTCCAGCCAAGCAAGCCAGCGTCATACCCACTTAGCCAGAGAAAAGTAGGACGCTAAACCCCATTTAATCCCCCCCCCGCCTTAGTTCGGTAGTAGTAGTATCTTTAACTTCCACTATAGTAATATCGCAGACACCCCTGGTTGGGTAGTGTAGCTTTAAGTTTTATACCAGCGTCTATTGTTATTGGATGAATCATCGGTGTAAAATGCACCAACACCTACAATCCGTAGGTAAAAGTCAAATCAAGTATATATATAAATATACTTCTACTACAACTCGTTTAACATATATACTTGAAATCCCTTACTCATCGTCTTACTGTTTGCTTTTCTAACTCAGCTGGTCCCCGATTCGAATCCTGCAAGGCAAACAAAGATTTATATATTTGCTGTCTTCAATGCAGCAATGCAGTGGCCCAGAAGAACAATGTCATTTTGTGTCTAATCGTTTGGAGAGAGGGGGGTGGGGGTAACGTCAATTCGACACAAACTAGGTAATTTCGGGACTAACATATGGTTCAATTTTATTTCAATCATTCGCTTTAAAGTAGGGGTCTCTAGAATTCGATGAAAGAGTGGCCTCTCAGAGCACACTGTATGTGCGTCTTCATTTAAGTCCCGAAATGATCTGGTTTGTGTCGAGTGAACGTTAAACCCGATTTCTCTCTCTCTCCTTTTCCACTCGGCAAACCTCGACAGATTCCGCAACCTCTGGAACCTACATCTAACCTCGGCTGTATGACGAATTCCGCCATATTGGAACTACGTTAAAGGTCCCGGATGAAACATGTCTGTGCCCATACCGAACACAAATTGGCGACCTATTTGGCTAGCGACCTATTCGACCAATCTAGCTGTAAGATAACGACGAAATTACACTTCTATTCTGAGCTAAAGGAATGGATAAAAAATAATATATTCTACTTTCATTTGATAGACATAACGTTGGATTTTATTGGTTGATAAATAGATGAGTTAAGGCAACTGTTGTCTTTATTCTAAATATGTTTCCAACGAACAGGTTGCAGCTCGATCGGTCGAATAGGTCGCTAGCCGAATAGGTTCCCAATTTGTGTAATAGCGTCAAGTTTTCCTGTTAAAGTAAACCGGTAGCCGCATCGCAAATGTATGGGCGTAGGTACATATCACTTACTGTCATACAGCCGAGACTAGATGTAGATTCCGAAATCTGTCGAGTTTTGCCGAGTGTCTCCTTTCCGTCTCCATTATCCCAGTTGATGCAGAAGAGTAGGACGTTAAACCCCATTTCATTTCACAGTCTCGGTTTCGTAAATGTCCGAAGTTCTTGTGAAACGCAATAACGGACCGACGACGGACAATTTGCATTCTTATTTGGATCCGATAGAATTAACTGCGTGTAATGCGGTAACAATCTGTTTGGTTTGTCTAGGGCGACCCGTGTTGGAATTCGCTGAATGGCCCTTTGTGTAGCTTTGTGCAACAGGTCCCACGTGATGTTGACCGAAAAGAATGTTATGAATTCTGCAAGCTGCGAGTCCATCGTTGCTAGGCTTTTATTAAACTCGCGTTTTATCTTAGTCATCCTCCTATATTTTTTATATTTTTGAACTAACAAAATACTAATCGCTTTTCTTTTTAAAAAAAATATGAGTGTTTTCAGTGGTGTCCGTGTATTGTATTTTAATACGACCAATGAACAAAAACCCAAACCTAAAAAAAAGATCTGGATGAGTTTGTACATTATCTACCACACGTAACAAGACTATAGGGTGAAGTTGAGTTGAAGATCATTATGAAGTTTTTTCACAATCTTCTTAAAAACTCAATAAAGCTGTGTTTTAGATTCGTGACAATTTCAACATGGAGGGTGTTTTATTATTGGTAAATGTTTAACAACCATAACCCAATTATAATTTATGATAAATTAAAGATAGCCTTATATGGCTCGCCTGGATGAGTAAAAATAAAGTTTAATGAAATTACTGTTTTAAATTCGTCCTCATCTCCTCGTGGATTCGATTCCCCGTCTGTATATGACAATAATTAGGACCGCCTGTCCAGCGCTTATCTAGCTCACGGCGCTACAGCCTACTCTTATATCGATTTCCAATTTCCAAGGGATCTTTTACGTGCAAAACAATGTGTACACTGGACCTCGGTTTTTCGTCCCATCCGAACGACTGGGCAGCTGTCCTTGTCAGACCCTCCTTATAACATAATGACATATGTCATAGAGGCGTCCTGCCATATTAAAATACGTGTTAGTGATTGTAACATAAACCTGTCGCTATCAATACCCGGCTGGAGATCTTGGTAGTATTCCTTATGTCATTGCGTAACTAGAACTTGTTGTTGGCATGTCTTATCTAAGTTTATCTGATAAACTCTATTGAATGTTAAACCTTCATATGATGCTTGATACATTAGACAGGTGTCTAATGAGCTCCTTTGTCTTGAATACGTTTATAAACTCAGAACAGAAACGAATCTTCAGTCAGGTCCAGGAGGCCATGCTAGGCGGGCCATGGGTGCCTTGGCCATGGGTGCCTTGGCACGAGACGGTACGAGACGACAGCTTCTAGAGTTAGCACACTCGTGCTAAGCCAAGCTAATTAAGTCATGACTCCTTCCATATAGTTAGTTCTACGGTCGTTTACATTACGATGTTTGTACCTAATATGTAAGAAGAAGAATAAAACCATTATTTAAAGTTATACCAGTGTTGTCATCCAAGAACATGATTAAAAGAACCAATACTGTCACATATTAATTGGTGCCGTAGACCAGAGAAACGATTGAAGTCCTAACCACTAGAAGTTCACAGGTCACCAACGGGGTAAGTCTTTTCTAATCCTACCATGGCGAGGGTGGTAAAATGACATTAGTGCTATGTATTATAATTTAACTGGAAATCTGCAGTTTATCATCACGCGTCATTAAATATAATGGTGTAGTTACTAAATTTAATATTAGCAAGTAGTGGAACAGGAAAATGACGAAAACAAAATTGTATATATATTATTTGTTTTAAAATGCGTCATGTTGTTTTTAAAAGATTATGAATTATAATTGTTTGTTTTTGAACACATATTTTGGCATTTAAAATTAGTATTAACAGGTTTATATTGCGCAGTAAAATGTTTTGTGATTGTTTAACTAGAATTGAGTTAACAATATCGTAATTAGGAATTTTACATTCACAAAGTATTAACGGGTTTATCTCTAAGTTTTTTTCGTTTATTTTGTCTATACGTGTATATTATCCAAATAGTTAATGGCAAAGGCCCCGATATTTACGGGTGAGATTTTTATTTGTAATACCCCAAATATTTAATGGGAAAGACCCGATATTTACGGGATTAAGATTTTTATTTGTAATACCCCAAAGTTTTAATGGGAAATGCCCCGATATGTAACGGGAGAAGTTTATGTTAAGTGGTTTAACCCCAGGAGGGTTGTGCTCGGATTTAGAGCGAACGTATTGTCTTGTTTTGTGTTGTGTTTAAAAATTATAGAGATAAACCGTTAATTCTTTCAAAAATATCTTATTTAAGATTGGTTAAATGTGTTCAGATCATTCATTATTCTTGAGATAAAACAATATGACTCCCTAATTTCAATTGTAAATATCGTTAGATCGTTATCTAAAGTCAAGTCTGTTCCACTTGCTAATTTGATTAACTATTAATTAAGTTCACTCCATGATATGATACGCAGATGATCAAACTTCGGCACGGGGAGCAGTTATAATACTTTTCATAGCACGTCATAACACGCCGTTTTGCCAGACGGTATGGAAAATGAAAAGACTACCGGTCAACAACAATAGTTGAACTAAACGGAGCAGGGAAAATTCTGACCCCTCAACATTACTGGAACGAGGAAGGGCATCATATGTACCCCACCCCTACAGTTGGCTACGACAGTGCAGTAGCGGTCTAAGAAGATAATTACAGTAGTTTGTGTTCGCGATTCCACCAAATAATCGGTCTAAGAAGATAATTATAGTACTAGTAGTTTGTGTTCGCGATTCCACCATTTACATGAATAAGAGTAGTCTGTGTTTGTGATTCCAGGATCTCGTTTGTTTTTTTTATTGACTCGCGTGTGTGACCGATTGTGTGTATATAACTTTTAAGTTCGTGTGTTTTTCATTGACCTTTTCATTTTGTTTAAAGACATTTTTGGATATTATGACATTTTACAAGTATATATAACTTTTTAATTCGTGTGTGTTTCATTTACCTTTTCTTTTTGTTTATAGACATTTTTGTATACGACATTTTACAAGTGTTGTTTGTATTTATATGTCTTTTCATTCTTATTGTTATTTTTATCTTTTAAGATTAGGGTAGATATTATCGATCCCAGTTATATTCAAATTTGTAAAGGCTTTAAAAAAATATTTCATATTTTTTTCTTAAAAGAGGGATAGGTATATAACATAATGACATATGTCATAGAGGCGTCCTGCCATATTAAAATACGTGTTAGTGATTGTAACATAAACCTGTCGCTATCAATACCCGGCTGGAGATCTTGGTAGTATTCCTTATGTCATTGCGTAACTAGAACTTGTTGTTGGCATGTCTTATCTAAGTTTATCTGATAAACTCTATTGAATGTTAAACCTTCATATGATGCTTGATACATTAGACAGGTGTCTAATGAGCTCCTTTCTACTACTACTACTACCTGATGTTTTAACGTCCGCTTCCACAGAAGTGATATCGCAGACAAGACATAGGAGAGCCGAGGCTTCTTCCTGTTTTTAGAATATGATTTTGCAATCTTTCCATTTGCGGCCTTGAACCATGGAATAGGTTTAGTGAGAAGTTCTTCCCTTTATTTAATAAAACACATATTGTTTGGTAGTTGATCTGTAGGGACAGCATTTATGCAGACATATATGTGTCTCGTCTCTGGATTGGTAGAGGTCATCTTTTGAGGTATAGTGTTTAGGTGCCAGGCCCGTCTTATCGTGGCCTCCCCTTACTCCACTTATCCCACTTTGTAGGTTTGTCTTGAATACGTTTATAAACTCAGAACAGAAACGAATCTTCAGTCAGGTCCAGGAGGCCATGCTAGGCGGGCCATGGGTGCCTTGGCCATGGGTGCCTTGGCACGAGACGGTACGAGACGACAGCTTCTAGAGTTAGCACACTCGTGCTAAGCCAAGCTAATTAAGTCATGACTCCTTCCATATAGTTAGTTCTACGGTCGTTTACATTACGATGTTTGTACCTAATATGTAAGAAGAAGAATAAAACCATTATTTAAAGTTATACCAGTGTTGTCATCCAAGAACATGATTAAAAGAACCAATACTGTCACATCCTTCTGCATCACTGACAAGGAGAAATCACGCTGGAAAAACCAGTAGGACGTTGGCCGGCCCTGGATTACAAAAACAGACATTACAAAACGAATCCTCTACGCCAATGTATACACGGGACCTCGGTTTTTCCTCCAATCCAAACGACTAGAGACTTGTCCTTGTCAGACCCTCCATCTTGCACCAGGGACAATGGACAATCACGTCGGAAAATCTCGATGAACTTTCTCAAACACGCGACATCCAAGCTAGCGAGCCAGTGTCTTACCCACTTAGCTACCGTGGCCGTTATCATGTCAACAGATTGAAGCAAATTTGCTCTAGCCCACTCATATTTTAGTCTCGCAATACCTCAAACGAATTCGAACTCGGAAAAAATACCCTGAGATTAACTAGAAAACAGAGCTAGTCGTTGTAGAGTTCAAGGGTCACCTAATATGGAAGGTTTTAGTCACCCAGACACGTGCCGGAAGTCTGGTAGTGACACCTGACATTTCGCACAAGTACCAGCGTGTTGCACAAAAATTCGGTTGGTCGACAATTGGAGTTAATTTAAATAGAATGTTGTTCACGCTATAAACCTACGCACTCTTTTTAACACATTCGATTATTATTCAGCGCTTATCTAGCTCACGAGCTCACGAGCCCACACACTTGAATGCATGATGCGTTCATATTTTAACCAGATAGCTTCGAGCATCAAGACATCTGGAGCAATTAACATTTTCCAATATATCCTCATTCACATCAAAATATAATAAATCTTGTACATCCAGTCAGAGCATTGATTGGGTTATGCACGATGCATTGAAATTTCAACCAGGTAGCTTCGAGCAACAAGACATATGGGGCATTTAACGTTTTCTAATATTTGTTCATTCAGAGCGAAATATAAATCTTGAACATCCAGTCAGGGCATTGATTATTTTAGAATATGTTAGCAGTGTTTGTAATTAAGGCACGGCACAAAATATTGTTATTGACAAATATTGGACAGCTGTCCAGTTGCTCGGATGAACCGAAAAACCGAGTTTCCGTGTACACATGGGCATGTCCGTAAAAGATCCCTTGACAGTTGGAATTCGATATAAGAGTTAGCTACAGTGCCGCTGTCCGGACAAAATTTCCATCATAAACACACTGTATGGCGTATGCTCGTCTGCATTACCCCAGTTCGGAGCAGAACAGTAGGACGTTAAACCCCATTTCATTTCATTTAAAAAACTTCGGTGAATCTATGAGTATAGTCTTGGTTCACTGACTGAGGGTCGTGGGCTCAATTCTTGTAAATGGTGCAGGACGGAGGGCCTGGCAAGGAAGCATACTGAGACGTAAGGAAATTATATGAAATGGAGTTTAACGTCCTACTGTTCTGCTCCGACTGTGCTAATAAAGACGGGTATACGCCATACAGTATGCTAGGGGGAGGGACATTTTTGCCCCGACAGCAACTCTTCGCTCGCCCTACTCTTATATCAAATTCTAAATGCCAAGGATTCTTTTACTTGCATGCCAGGGGTGGATCATCTAGGAATTTTGAAAAGGGGGGGGGGCGCCGCAAAATGAGGGCATTGACCGCGGAGACGGGGCACGCTGCTGAGAGGGGGTTGGGGGCCCTAAGAAAATTATCCGTCATTTCCTTGCATCTGTAGCCAATCCAATAGCTATTTGGCTGTTATTTTCGTCTAAACGATCGGAAATCGTAGAAAATTAGCCTCAAAATCGAACAAAAAAGCTAGCCGAAAGGCACTTTCAGTAGTAAAAAAGGGCACTGTTGAACCTTGGGATTTTGTCCCATCCGAACGACTATAGATAGTCCCTTGAGGTAATATCTCGATGAACTTTCTCGGCAATCGCAGAGATTGAACACGGGACTTCAAGGTTAGCTATTCCAGACGATCGATGTTGTTGCGTCACAATTCAAACAATCTGGATAATCGAGTCTTCTCGTACCGCGTAACAAATTAGCCATGCGTAAGCCGGTTAAAAAAATAGAACGGATCGATATTGCGAGTGGAGTTATGCGGTCGATCAGCCAGTCTGCTGTGTGTGGAAGTATTCTTTTATAGAATTAGTGAACGAGACAGGACCGTACACCGAGGTCAACAAACTTATATATATATAAATGATCAACACTTAGTCTGCAGACGGTCTTAACGTCCATGTTTCTTCACGAAGTAAGTTAAATGAAAGGAGGTTATAGCGTCTTACTGGGCCAATGAAAACGGGCTTACGACTTATGAGGGAATTTTGCCCGGACAGCGGCGCTTCGGCCGAATGGTTAGCGCTGTATCATACGGTTTGTCATTGAATCAACTGGCGTGGTTTCGATCCCACCTGTCTAACCTCGTGGGTTTTCTCTATATCCACGGGTTTCCTCCCACTGCTGAAGATCCCAAAGTGTAACCGAATTACTGAAATAAAACTGAACTATATGTTAGTCCCGAAAGTACCTAGTTTGTCTCGAGTGTACATTAAACTCTGTCTCTGTCTCTCTCTCTCTCTCTCCTTCTCCAAGATCTTCATAAAATAAAATTTGTTTATTTTTTGCAATGTTTGTTTACTGTCTTGTTCGCAGGTTTATCTTGTAGATTTTTGGTTTGTGTGTTGTGCGGTCCTTCTGCACTTACTAATACATCTAGATTTGACTAATGTATGCTTGCAAGAAGGATGTTAACCGTGAGTATTCTGTAAGGAATTTCTCAGATCAAAGAATGATTAAAATACCCCTTTTTTTTAGAAATGATCCAATTACGAAATAATAACGAAAACTGGTGAGTTCCTTCAGAGCCAGACAGTCTACGGTATTTTCATTCTGTGGAAACAAATCATTTTGCAAGTTTGCGATCTAGAGTTCAATATTTTTCCGGGGATAAGACGACTGTCTAACCTAGTGGTTTCCTCTCAGTGTCCTCACGACTGTTAAAACTCCAGACGCGAGCATTAAATTTCCAGGCATCTGCATCCAGCACGCTTACAATACAACAGATTATTCAAATTAGTTTCCATGGAAACGGAAAAAACGATTAAATACGAAAAATTTCCCTAAATGGCGAAATGCACAACTACAGGTTGTTGTGTGAAAAGCTTCAGATAAATTGAACGGCTTGGAGGACGCGAGATCGGATATGGTCCTGCACATACTAGTACATATGACGTCATATTTGGATTGTGGGGGTTAGGGTTAGGACATGCAGATTTCGTTCAAGTATCCAGATGTAAACAAGGCTAGCGTTAATCCTAACCCTAACCCAGGATCAAGCCTAAACCTTAGGCCTACAATAAACCTAACACACAGTCCACCGTCTCCGACCGGTTTATGAAATATGCTCCATAAACGAAATCGGATCGGATAAAAGGACGGACAAAGTCCACTTTGATATCCGTTTCCATGATGTAGGGGATATGTTAGCTTCAATATGACCTAATTATGTACGTGTGAAAGTTCGACCCTATTCCCGCCAATTATCTAATTTTGGTGGTTGTCATGCACCGTTGCCATGTACCGTTGTCATGTTCACTCATTGTGGAGCTCGTTACACCACTTCTCATTCGAGGAATTCGAATAACAAATATTGTTTTGTTGTATATTGTTTATAGACGCTGGCTGGCTAACTAGGATTTTTCTGCTTGTCAATGTTCCAGGACGGAGGATATATCAAGACACAGTGTTTAGTCGTTCGGAAGCCAGGGGTGGAGATTGGGGATCTTTCAGGCAAAATCTCCGATGGGACGGAAACCCAGAAAAGAATCCTTGACGTGTGGAATTCTATATAAGAGACGGGGTGGCGGATGACAAAGACAGCTGTCTATTCGTTTGTCTAGTTGTTTTGATAGGACAAAAAACGTGGTCTCGTGTATACATATTGGAGTGCAGGTAACAGATCCCTTGGCAGTTGGAATTTGATATAAGAGTACACCGTAGTGCAAAATTTCCCTCATAGCACACTGTATGACGTCTGCATTAGCCCAGTTGGTGCAGAACAGTAGGACGTTAAACCCCATTTTATTTCATTTGTAACCCATGTAAATTATAGCTCACCTGTGTAATCAGCCCATGTACCTGCCTACCTGTTGTTATTAGGGTATCATCTACCTGTGGGAATTCGGTCAATCTAAGGTGTGTGCATGTAGCGGTGTTTACCTTGGTGATTTTACCTATTATAGACACCGATACAATACACGTGACCTATACATTCCTAGTCCCATAACTTCACAGATTAAAACAGCTGAAGATAAAATTAATCTTATTTTTAATTTAAAAATCGCTATTCAAGTGTCTTGACTTAAAATTAGATTCGGTACTAGGTACAAATCACTAATAATATATTCATTTTTAATCCTATCTATGGTTTAGATTACAATATTACAAGTCAAGGCCCGTGTTTCGTTTATTCAGGGGGCGTTTGGGGGCGGGGGGGGGGTCATGGTGGCTCAGCGAACAGAACGTTTGCTGGCTAACCTGGAGGTTCCGTGTTCGACCAGTGCGTTGGGCGAGAAAGATCTTTGTGATTTTCAGGTATTAATCAATTACTAACTGTGAAGTAAAGCTTAGTTGGCCTTAAATATGAATGAATATAGGCCTAGTTAAATTTATTCATATCATGCAATGCATTCAAATCCTGTCCCAGTAGGACTGCATTCAATTTAACGTCCTACTGTTCTGCTCCGAACACGCCATACTGTGTGAATTCCAACTGCCAAGGGATCTGTTACGTACACACCAATGTCTCAACGGGATCTTGGTTTTTCGTACCATTTGAACGACTAGACAGCTGTCTTTGTCAGGCCCTCCACCTTCCATCACTGACAAGGGGAACCACGCTGGAAAATCGGGATGAACTTTCTTGGCCAATGAGAAGGGATCGAACACGCGACCTCCAGGCTAGCAAGCCAGTGTTTCCCACTTAGCCAGCGTATTCCCCATCCCACTTCCATGTACTTCTTTGCGCTGTCCAGTTATTGAAATAAAGACATTAGATAATGCAATACTCTGGATTGACTCCATTCCCTTTATAGATCTATAGTGTGAATAATAAATCATTGATTATTATCGGCCTGGTAAACACAGTCTATTCACTAGTCCAGTACAACTAGGTGACTAGAAACAAAACAATGTACGTCTTTACCCAATTTCGCCTATCGATGTGTTTTCGAGAAATAATAAACTATGTTTCAAAAGTTCATGAGGAGTGCATTTGCCGTGGTGTATCTAACGGAAGTTGCGTGAGCTCGCGCTATACCCCACCCCCACCTTAAACAATGGTTTATCACCATAGACAAGTTCTGAAAGTGAGAGTTTTATTATACGAATACTAAGGGTAGAAATAGTTTGTTTACTTTCCAGGCTAGTTTAGATAATTTTCGTTTTAGCTCTATACTGATTTTCAGTATACCGACTATCTTTAGATGCTTATAGACTTATTTTATCAGATTGTATATCCTTAAAGGATCGCCCAAGTAGCAGGGTCGTATGTAGAACTTTAAAAGTGGGAGTGCAACAGAGTGATGTGGCACCAATACAATGCCCTTGAAGTTACTGAGTGCGGGGACTGCCGCAATGAAAGTCGCTAGCAAGTAATCCCGTAGGGACGCCATTTGTCGAGGCGAATTTTTTTTCTGGGGGTGCAATGTACCTCCTGCACCCCAGCTAAATACGGCCCTGCCCATTAGTTATGTTTTATTTGTATGATCAACGTTTGTCAAAACTGTGTATGATGTACTTTGCAGATGCAATGATCTTATCTTATCTTATCTAAGTTCTATTCCTGTAACATAATATTCCTACCTCGTGGGTTTTCACCGGGTCCTCCGGTTTCATCCCACTGCTAAAAACGCCTACGCGCGAGCAAATTATTGAAATAAAATTAAACCATATGTTAGTCCCGAAATGTGTCGAGTGGACGTTAAACTAAACCCCACCATCCCCCTCTCTCGCTCTCTCTCTCTATCTCTCTCTCTCCCTCTCTCTAATATTCTTGACACCCCACTGAGTATTTGGCCCGAGCGCCTTATTTGTTTTGAATTCTAATGTTTTAGTCAGCATTGCAACTTAGAACCAGAGTTCAATATAATCTATGTTATAGAAATTACTTGAGGATGTTTTAAGATGGTTGCCTGTTTTACCCTACAGCACTGCACACAAAAACAACCTTATTAACGCATCTGTTATGGCAACTTTGTCTATAAATAAAAGCACAGGAAAGACGTTAACCCGCTGCTGTTTATAAAAAACAACATGTTACAGTTTCTCAAGTGCACTGCTGTTTAATTAATGAGAGAGAAAGAAAGAGAGAGAGAGGGGGTGAGAGAGAGAGAGACAGAGGGGGGGGGGGGTAACGTCCACTCAACGTCACAGGACCAGATAATGATATAGACATGTGTGATATTACAATTAATGCTTTACATCAATGAAACTGAATCACAATGTAATCGTATTAATTTATCATAAAAAGTGAGAACACTTAGTGAGCTGTGGGCCCCCTTTCCACATAAAAAAAATCAATAACCTTATTTTGAAGGGACTGTCCCAATTTGAAAGGTCTCAAAAATGCTTATCCGAACACGTAACCCTTTTTAAGATTTCGGGCTATTTGTTTCGTTGGGCGACCGGATAATCCATTCCCGTTCCTTTAGTTGCTCGAATCTTGTAAACATTTTAAGATTTCAGGCTATTTGGTTCGTTGGGCAAGCTGATAATCGATTCTCGTTCCTTTGGTTCCTAGATTTTAGGGGATTTTAACTCAAAAATAAGCAGTTTTATTCACCAACATATTATTGGGATTGGCCCTTTAATCTGACATACATTAAATAAATATAAACACCCCCCATTAATTCGACAAAAATACAACCCAACGCCGTACATAGACATGTAGATATACTGCTTTGATATCACCGATCGCACGACGTCACTGAAGTGAGAGTTTACGTCATAGCACGTTTCAGACACCACGTGACCATTATCGATCCGCAGACGTCGATCTGTAACAACTGAATTAACCAACTTCCTGCCATCTTAATCTACAGGGAGACGGAGTTTGCAGGTGAATGACTCTTTCTTCTTTGTCAGAATCCATTTATTTCTAATTCTTTTGTCTTTCGAAGAAGGTAAGGTTTTTAGGTTAAAATCGGTGAAAAAAAAAACAAATCTAGTTTTACAAATGTCATTGCCCCCATTAATGTCTCAAATAAACTGCTTCCTGCTTGGATATCGAGATATTCGTTGAATGACATTCTGTTCGTAAAACGGCCTGGGGCCTGTTTCACAAAATTTTAACTTAGATAAAATCCAAATTTTAGTAATTTGATTGGATAATTTAGATTGAAACAAGGCCTTGGTAATTTGTTCAAAATAACAGCACAACAATAAATTATTTGTAATGTGAACAGAGGTGGAAATGAAATGAAATGGGGTTTAACGTCCTACTCTTTTGCACCTAACCTGGGCTAATGAAGACGGGCATACGCCATACAATGTGCTATGAGGGACAACAGGTTCTTTTACGTACACACCAATGTGTACGCGGGACCTAGTTTTCGCCACACTGGAACGACTATAGCCTACGTTGTCCCTTGACAGGCGACAAGGGGGGACCACGTCGAAAAATCGCGCTGAACTTTCTCGGCTAACCCAGCGGTCGAACACGGGACCTCCAGGTTAGCGAGATACTGTCCTATTCACTTAGTCATTGTGGCTCCATATTCGAAAACCCCCAATTTCTACCAATTCAAATACGATGAATATGAAACTAGACAGTCGTCATAATTTCAAGATGGCTTCCATGACGTCATGTCCGGTTCCTAGTCCTTATAGTATTCTCGTAGATTGTGTGTTTGTGTAGGGGAGGGGGAGCAAAAGGCAAAAATTTAAAAACTGATGCTTGTACTTTTCAATCGAAGCTGTAGTCATATCTAACCTTCATAGGCCAAATTTTTCACCCAAGTGTCGCGAACTATGTTAATCTACTATTTTTTCTGTAGTAGATTGTTTTCCTTATTACTTATTTGCCCCCATCTTCCCTTCTCCAACCTCTACCAGAAACTTTCGCTGCCGCAACTGCGAAGTATCCCATATCGTTGCTACATATAACTAACTAGATATGAACGTCAATAATAGTTAATCCAGTTCTCCGATGTTAAACATTGATGTAACTAATCTAATATGTCAGTTAATATACATTGTCCTAGTGAGGCCTTATTGAATTATATACTGGCCTAGAGAGACTTAATTAAATTATATACTCAACATCATAATATAACCCAATAACATTGATAACAGTATGTCATGTTCATCAAGACGTTTTGACTTGTGCACACTTATTTGTGACGTCACTTCAATTTGTGTTGATTAATAATGCACAGTTATTAGTGACGTCATTAAAATGGTAGATACGGTCATGCCACTCGGCAAACCTCAGCAGATTCCAGTACCTGATATCTAATCTCGACTGTATGACGAAGTCCGCCATTAGAACTACTCTCAGGTTCCCGGATAACCAACGGTGTTGCCCACGACGACGCCTTTGGAGAATGTTTTATCTTACAAAGTTTAAACAAGGACAAGTTTGCACTGAAAATTCTACACACCCTTCGAACGACGCAATTTTGAGATGAAACCGAAAATAGACACCATGCGCCTTAAAATAGCATTATGCAAGAGCAAAATCTGCTTATTACAGGTCTTTCTTTAGGCCTGAGATGTTATCTAAATAATCAATTAGACATTAATTAACATATCCAGACCATAATAAACTTTTGATGTTAAGGCTAGCCGTCGATGTTGGCGGATTAAATTCGTATATGCCGCTTAATGGCCGTTGATAATTAAATCAATCAAGTGGATAATCGAGACTATGCTGTTTATATTAATAATTTGAGTAATGATGACCGAGGCTATGTGAATATTTCAAACGCTTTTTTCTCGGCTAATAGTGGATCAATTTAACTGAAATTTTCAGCAAATTATCTTTACACTATCTAGTTTTTAACTATTATAGTGAGAACTGCCATCTCTTTATCTTATCTCCCATAATGTAACTTTAACTTAACAGTAGAAATAAGCCTTAGTTTACCTAGACCATCAACTACCTCGTCGTGAGTGATTACCGTAACACGGTTGGCGTATCAATGGAATATACGACGCAGACAGAAGCCCGAGAAATGAAACTGAAAATGGAATAGATGTACTTTAACTGTGGAAATAGGCCCCAGACGTTTTAAATTCTAAAATATTTGATGAGAATCACTCCGCCTTTTGTTATAAAATAACTCTGACATACTATTCATAATTGTTATTTATTCAATTTCCTCAACATATAAATTCGATTAATTATATAATTCTACCTGACACGAGCCACAATGATAACAAATTAATCGAAGCAAAGAACCGGTTACTAGGCAGACATTTTCAATTCCAACGGAAACGGAAGTAGCGACTCCAACAGCGAATCCAGCTACCCAGCTCTCAGTCTGTCGTGATGACGACGCTCATACAACATAAAAAAAAAGCATTGGCTAGCAATGGAAGGGCGAGGAAGGAAATTCGTTGTGTCTATCGCCTTGGTTAAAGGACCAACTAGCTCGTATTTTAAGATATAGCATTAAAACTCTCGAGGGCCAGGGTGGCTAAGTGAGTAAGACGCTGGCTCGCTAGCTAGGAGGACGCGGGTTCGCTCCCGGTATTGGCAGAGAAAGTTCATCGGGGTTTTCCGGCGTGGTGCAGGACGGAGGGCCTGACAAGGACGACTGTCTAGTCGTTCGAATGGGACGAAAAGAGGAGGTCCCATGGATACGTCGGCGTGCACGTTGAATATCGATATAAGAGTAGGCCGTTGCGCCGCTGTCCAGGTAAAATGTTCCGCGAAGCACACTGTACGGCGTATGCCCGTCTTCGATAGCCCAGTCGGAGCAGAAAAGTAGGACGTTAAACCCCATTTCATTCCATAACTAAATGCAAATTTTCTAGGAGTAAATACCAGGGGTCGACGTTGTTAAAGTGCACTCAGTGTCCACATGTTTTTGAAATGACGCTAACACATTAATCGGTTTTGTTTTGTGTTTTGTTTGTATTTGTATAATATGAATCAGTTTGTTATATTTACCACTAACTGGTTTCATATACAGTTACAATTATTTCACGTGTATAATCATTTATGTAAATATTTATCCGTCAGAAGTGCTTGTTTTCTGACTGTGTCCTCCATTGTAGAAATCACATGACTACAACGTCAATATTTACTCTGATCTTGTCTACCTAGATCCGTAATTGCACGTGAGTGCTGAATAATGATTGGTTAATTGACGTAACAAGAAAAATATTATAAACATTATGTGCAAAGTCCTTGATATCCAAACTATATTTAAAACAAATATCGAGCAGTAGAACACAATGCGCTGGCTGAAAAATTTTAAAATTGCAATTGAAAATAAGAGACCGTAGGGAGAAAACACAGGCACTTGAAGGGATTAAAATAAAACTTCTTACTACTGCTTGACTATATAGTATAGTATAATAAAATGTAATTCAGATGCCATCTTTGTTATGACTGGTTTACGATATATCGTCTGTTATCATCTCACAATACTCACTAGTTCTAAGACTTTCCATCGTTTTAATTGCCAACGAGACTTTATTTGATACACCCTCCAATGTAGTTAAATTGGTTATTTTACAGCGTTATTAATTACCATTCAAACTTAAAGTGTGTTCTCTTGGCGATTCATATCTTCAACGGACCATAATAACGACGAAATGAGGTCAAAGGAAGTCTGTATCATCCAGTCCCTTTTTAAACCTATCATTACTCGATATGTTCCTAGAAACATATGACGTGATAGAGCCTATGAAGCGAGGCCGCAGTTGAGCGAGGCTTGATCACCCAGTTCCTGGAGAAGGGTATGAGGAGTTCACCGCAAGAAAATTTTGAACGTTTGGGTCTCTCTTCCATACGCTCCGCTCCCACGTGGGCCATTTTGGGGCAGTGTCTACACTAACCCCGTGGTTTTCAGAAGCAAAGTTTATCACGTCACACTTGATTCCATTTACAAACGAACTGTTATCAAAGGACAGTCAACACGCTGCAGCCACGGGGCCCGTAATAATAATGTCATTTATTATGATGTTTTGTATGTCATTTATGATGTTTTATATGTCATTTATTATGCTACATAATGTCATTTATTATGCTGCATATGTCATTTATTATGCTGCATATGTCTGTGTTAAATAGATCTACCTATGTATCATACTGACATATAAATTGCATTTCAGTGAACCGGATGTACCTCCGTTTTCACTGTTGATCTAAGGGCTCTATATAAGCTGAAGCTGACCCTGGAAGCTGGACTAAAACTATTTTTGTAGCTGGCTTCTTCGAACAAGTCTCTTAGCCCTAGGAAACATTTGTCCACCAACGTAGAAGTGGATGTAAAACCCCAGTAACGAACGAACTGGAGACATGCAAGTATTGAATCGAAACCACGTCATTTGATTCCATAATCTAACGTACAGGCATTCGACCGCATTGATTCAAATCAAGCTGATTAAAATACAGATGTATATTTCGCTTCGTTTTTGTATACTTTCGATGGCTTACACTACATGAAGATCTGATCAATTGTACTGGAAGGTGGCGTCAGGGGGTCATTCGAGTGACTTTTGACCCAATGACGTCAGAGATTTATGTATATTTCGCTTCGTTTTTGTATACTTTCGATGGCTTACACTACATGAAGATCTGATCAGTTGTACTTGGAGGTGGCGTCAGGGGGTCATTCGAGTGACTTTTGACCCAATGACGTCAGAGATTTATTAATCAGCGTTGTCGTTTCTAAGGGACCATTTCATTGGTTAATTGATTCCTAACATCAACCAGAATGCCTGTTATATAACAACTCTTCCAGATCCTAGTGTTGTGAAGACAGGTAAAACGAAATTTTGAACGATAAAAATTGAAACGAAATAGGATCTGTGTTTTAATCAGATTGGGTTCAAATTAATTAGTGAACGTGTAATCGCAATGATAGTCACGGTACATTCGTTTTGCACATAACCATGCAAGTGTTTACATTTTTACTCATTAGTCCTTAACCGATCTCATTGACTTAGTTTATTCTTGTCTGGATGATCAAGATTTGTTCTCGTCTGGATGATCAATACGTATTTGAAACTGTAAACAAGGTCATTAATGGAAGGAGATTACTTCCTGAAACTTGTATTCCTACGTCATACACTTGTAATGAGGCCAACGGATGTACAGGGTGGTAATATGTCGCGAAGGCTTCCGTCAGACAATTTGGAACAGTCGACCTCGTTTGATTTATATATGTTCGATTATAATTGACTAGAATATCGGCCATCACCTGCTGTTCATCGTCGGTGACGAATACAGAGGTGATGTGAAATGAAATGGGGTTTAACGTCCCATTTTGCACCAACCGGTATATTACAAAAGCCGTAGGCCAGGAAGCCATACTCTTCTTAGTCTCTTATCATCCAAACAAATATTCTACGAATATTAGTCTGGATGGGTCCTCAAAATTTGACAGAAAGTCGGTCACTGTCTGGATTATCCAGTCTTTTAAGTTACCACGTGCTGAATCTATCAAAACATCTCGCTTGTCAACAATGACACTCTCTAAAATTTTGTTTTAAAGTATTTAATTAAAATGGTAATTTTCTCTCGTCATGAATCAAACGTATGGCTTCACACAATCTCCTTAATCACGATTCATGCTGTTGTATCGTCTCTATTTTGTTTCTAATAATAGATGTGCCAAGTGAATTGTGGGATATATTTTATTCTCGCCTTATAGAATCTATCAAAATCGGCCCGGCTTCATAATATCTATCACTTACCGAGACTTTAGCCAAAGGGTTCCATTGCCCATGCGTAACCGGGAGTTTGGTTTTTTATGTGGTAGATTATCCAGTAATTTTCGTCAATAATTGAGAACCGACCCAGACCCTCCGTGCGTTGAAGACTAGGGGGGTCTGGGTGACCGAGACTATACTCTTCTTCTATCTCCGTGTGGTTTGATGGTTTGCGCGTGCGCGTTGTATCATAAGGTTTATCTTTGGGTCAACTGGCATGGTCTCGATTCCCCGCGTATTCGTGTCATGGAGTGAGGTCGCCTGTCCAACCTCTGGGTCCTCTGGTTTCCTCCCACTGCTAAAGACCCCTACGTGCGAGCAAATTATTGAAATGAAATTGAACCATGCGTTAGTCCCGAAATGACTGTAGTTTGTGTCGAGTGGACGTTAAACCCTACCTCTCTCTTTCTAACTATAACTTAGTAAATTGAGATGGCCTTAACAAATAGATTTAGTCCTATAACTAGGTAAATTGGACACGCAATAAAAGTTGTATTGTTGACTAACTTGGCAATTATTTATTTTGGCAGTTGAACTGTTGACACTTTTTTTCTATTCGCCTTGTTTTTAAATTCTTCTGTCTGTCACTCTCGTTCAAATTAGATTGTAATAAAGTTTCCTTATAGGGGGCGGGGCGAATGCTTAGGTCTGGTATTGAGTCAACTGGCGTGGTACGTGACAAAGAGTAGGGTCGCCTGTCCACCTCGTGGGTTTTCTCTGGGTCCCCCTGTTTTTCCCACTGCTAAAGGACGTCTCGCTTTCTTTTCCAAATTGCTCAATGTTTTCATTTGCAATTTTGATTATAGCCACTTTTATCTGCGGTATCCTGCACGGTCTGGGACTGCCACTTTAAGGGCCGAATACAAGGTGACATATAGAGGGGTATTTCCCTTCTATTGTTACTACGGCTTTATATTCGAGACAATTACGTCATGGCCATTTCAAATGTAAATTAATTCCAATTAAAATTCTTATTTCGGGGAAATGGCGGAGGAGTTCGACCTTACTTCATAATAAGGAAGGTCGTGTTTTTGTCAATACATGTATAACAATAAGGAGACGTCAATAACTAATCGATTAATCGGTTTATTTCCAGTAGTTGTGTCATCAGACCCGGATCCAGCATTTTGTCGAGGGGGGGGGGACACATTGGAGCAAAGGGTAATATGTTGCAACCTTGGATTGCTTGGGCGGAGACAATGCGTAAATCATGTTTATATCATCTATTAAAATGCAGATATGTGAACTACAACAGTAATAAAGCAAACGAAAATGAAAATCAACCCTGCCCCCTCCCCCCCCCCAGGATCCGAGCCTAGTCATACTTTTCAAATTGATAATTCATCTCTAACCACTTGACAGGAGCCGTAGTGGCTCAGTGAAAAAGACGCTGGCTCGCTAAAAAGAAGGTTTCGGTGTCTCTCTTGACGTTGGCCGAGAACGTTCCTTCGGATTTTTCGGCGCGTGCCCACCCCCACCCCGACATTGACAGTGGTGAAGGACCGAAGGCCTTACAAGAGCGGTGTTTAGTCGTTCGGATGGGACGAAAAACCACTGTCGCAAAACCCACTAATCTAGGCTATATTGTTTATGAAAGAACCAACTACATGTAAACAAGAGGAAATAATAACAGACGAGAATCGCGATCAATAATATACCCATTGTACATAGAGTCATGGCCTTGGTAGGTACTTCAACTGTATTATCAACCGTCTGATTTTAACTAGTTTTTTGTATATGATCATTTGTTTGTTAGCCTACTTGTGTGTAATTGTATGCTGATACTCGAGGTCGTTTTTATGCATAAACTTTATCATAGATGGGACATCAGCCGAAGTTAAGCAGGTCACTCTTCTGCTCGGCATTCACAAGGCTGGGGGTCGAAACCACGACACCTGACTCTATGGTATACCTGTTGATTTGAAACGAACATAATTAACAAATATTTTGATATGTGAATAAGCGAGGGGTGAAATATTTTAAATTCCTTGTAATGAATAGAAGCTCTGTGCTTCGTTTCGCCTTTTTGCACTTTCAACCAAATTATGTTGTTGATGGCGTGAATAACGCACTTCATGTCAATGGTCTACCTTGATTATTGTTATATAGGATGACGTGAGTAACTCACTTCAAGTCAATGGCCTACCTTGATTATTTTTATATAGCCTGCTTCTTGACTTAAGTAGTAAACAAGTTCATATATGGTCATAGTGACGGTTAATGAAGAAAACGATCGAACAGTTAAAGCCCGATACACAATAGCGAAATTTAACCCAGGTCCTTGTACCCCTGCGCCGTGTACGGTGGCTTAGCGCGGTAGATGTGTATAAGTGTTTTAAATACCATTGATAGAAGTCCGGGATGATGACGTATTAAAGGCGCCATGACGTGAGGTCTTCTAGATCTTAAGACACTAGGCCCTAGTTAAATCTGGCAGTGCGTACTGGGCTTTGGGTAATCGGATTTAGCGTAATTGGTTTGGTATATTGATTACCACATTATCGCATAGCCACCAATACACACCTCACAACAGATTTACATTGTTCACAGAGAAAACAGGTTTATGAACAAAGCGTATTTTCACTTTAGCAAGTTGCCACTTGCCCGCCACGAGGAAAACAAAATACCAAATATGAAAAATAATCCGTCAATGGGGATTAGTATTGCTCAGATCAATATAGAATAATATAGAAGTACAACCAAGCTTGTGTTCGCTGTGAGGTCGCCTGTCCATCCTCGTTGGTTTTCTCCGGGTCATCCTACTGCTAAAGACACTACGCGCAAGCGAATTATTGAAATAAAATTGCGAATCTCGAAATGACCTAGCTTGTGTCGAGTGGACGTTAAACCCAACCTCTCTCTCTCTCTCTCTCTCTCTCTCTCTCTCTCTCTAACCCGGGTGTTACCGAGGAAATCCTGGTGGAACGTCACTTAAAACGCAATAAACACAATAATATACAGTAATGATATTCTATAGAATTATGTACTCTTATATATTTATGAATAAACAGTAGTTAGCTATAGTATATAGGTCGATATATATAATTCCCAGATTGTTAGAGAGTATAACTAGCCGACCGTATAATACTGTGAATGAATGAATCTTGATATGACTGACTGACTGATTGTACTGAACCGTGGGAACCAAAACATTCGTTGTAGACAGGCTAAGGCCTAGATAACATGAATTTGCCTTTCATTCAATGAAACTCTGATCACTTGAACTTTTAACATATGAATAAATATTATTTTCATCCGATGACTAAGCAACTTTTGGAAACGTAATTGTCTTGTTCATGGCTCCGGTGTGGTATGCGCCTGTCAAGTCGATGGTACATAAAAACATCCGGTCAACGTACCACACAGAGCACATTGCAAGGCGGATGCCCGCCTTCTTCAGCCTTGTTGATACAGACAAGTATAACTTTAAACCTATCCCCTCTTATCTCATTCCTGTTAGGGGGTTGGGTGGCCGAATGGTTAGCGTGTGTCAGCGAGGCAGCTGGGTTGGTTTCGAATCCCCGGTAGTACGTGACAAGGGGTAGCGTTGCCTGCCCACCAACATCGTGGGTTTCCGCCGGGCCCTCCGGTTTCCTCCCACTGATAAAGATACAAGCGAATTATAAAAATAAAATTGAATTTGTTAGTCCCGAAATGACCACATCAACTGACAAATTTCCATTTTTATACGCCCACATTTTCATGTGGACGTATATTGTCGTCGCCCCTGTTCGTCCGTCCGTCCGTCCGTCCGTCCACAATTGTTTGTGAACAGTCTACAGGTCACAATATTTATCCGATTTCGATGAAACTTAAAATATAGGTTTATCACCCTAAGATCTCAGTTCCTTTCGATATTGGCATATATCGGACTGTAACTTCATGGGTTATGGTCCCTGATTGTACGAAAAATCACGTTTTTTAGCTTGTGAACAGTGTAGAGGTCACAATTTTGAACCGATTTGGATGAAACTTGAAATGCATGTTTATAACCCAAAGATCTTGGTTCCATTCGATATTTGCGCCAATCGGATCGTAACTTCCTGAATTATGGCCCCTGATTGTCCGAAAAATCGCCCTTTTTAGCTTGTGGTCCCTCTGGAGGTCAAAATTGTTATTCGATTTAAAAAAACCGTTTGATTATATCACCGTTCCATGGTTATGAAGGCTGAGTTCGAATTTCGTGAAAATCGGACCAAAATTGACGGACAAAATGGCCGCCGTTTGTACGCGAATAGTGTGAAAATATGTTATATCAAGGTTGTGGACCTTATAGAGGTCACAATTTTTAACCAATTTTGATGAAACCTGACATGTATGTTTATAACCCAAAGATCTTGGTTCCTTTCGATATTTGCGACAATCGGATCGTAACTTCCTGAATTATGGCCCCTGATTGTCCGAAAAATCGCCCTTTTTAGCCTGTGGTCCCTCTTGAGTTCAAAATTGTTATCCGATTTAAAAAACCGTTTGATTATATCACCGTTCCATGGTTATGAAGGTTGAGTTCGAATTTCGTGAAAATCGGACCAAAATTGACGGACAAAATGGCCGCCGTTTGTACGCGAATAGTGTGAAAATATGTTATATCAAGGTTGTGGACCTTATAGAAGTCACAATTTTGAACCAATTTTGATGAAACTTGACATGTATGTTTATAACCCAAAGATCTTGGTTCCTTTCGATATTTGCGCCCATCGGATCGTAACTTCCTGAATTATGGCCCCCGAATGTCCGAAAAATTGCCCTTTTTAGCTTGCGGTCCCTCTGGAGGTCAAAATTGTTATCGGATTTAAAAAAAACCGTTTGATTATATCACTGCTCCATGGTTATGAAGGCTGAGTTTGAATTTCGTGAAAATCGGACCAAAATTGACGGACAAAATGGCCGCCGTTTGTACGCGAATAGTGTGAAAATATGTTATATCAAGGTTGTGGACCTTATAGAGGTCACAATTTTGAACCAATTTTGATGAAACTTGACATGTATGTTTATAACCCAAAGATCTTGGTTCCTTTCGATATTTGCGCCCATCGGATCGTAACTTCCTGAATTATGGCCCCTGATTGTCAAAAAAATCGCCCTTTTTAGCTTGTGGTCCCTCTAGAGGTAAAAAATATTACCCGATTTAAAAAAACGTTTGACTATATCACCGTTACATGGTAATGAAGAGAGAGTTTGAATTATGTGAAAATCGGACTAGAATTGACGGACAAAATGGCCGCCGTTTGTACACGAATAGTGTGAAAATATGTTATATCAAGGTTGTGGAACCTATAGAGGTCACAATTTTGAATCGATTTTGATGAAACTTGACATGTATGTTTATAACCCAAAGATCTTGGTTCCTTTCGATATTTGCGCCCATCGGGTCATTACTTCCTGAATTATGTCCCCTGATTGTTCGAAAAATCACCCTTTTTAGCTTGTGGTCCCTCTGGAGGTCACAATTATCTGATTTAAAAAAACCGTTTGATTATAAAAACCAAACAAATTCTAATGATTTTCTGATAATTCCTTAATATGCGACAACTCTTGTTGACTGCCCGGACAATTTGGCTGCTGTGTGGGCGTATGTTTCGTTGCCTGGCAACCTATTTTTGTAGTCACAATTCCAAGATAGCCACGATGACGTCATGGTCGGTTCTTGATTCATGATTGGTTCCTGATTTTGTAATAGTTTATGGGTACTACATACATTACAAGACATAGTCAGATGGCGGCAGATTGAATATGGATTATTCAATTAGCTTTTATTCATAGCAAATCCCCAATTTTTAAAAACTAGCCGAATCCATCTTGGTCTATCCATCGGTCCGCTATCGTTAACTGCCCTTTGACTGGTCAATGCTGGAGGAGCGGATTTTCTGGCCGGAATAAACGAATTTGTAAATGACCTCCACAACGCCAACAGTATTATCAAACATTATTGACTTAGTGTTCGATCTGAATCATCTCGAATATCCAGAAATATTTGAAGACGGATAACTAATATAACGGCAGCGGTCTCGGGGGGTCAAGATTTCGATTTTTAAATAGTAATTTATTCAGATTTGAATCTGAATAAGGATTGGGGACCAAGCATAGCCTATATTTAACCTCACCTTTCTTCCTTTCTTGATAACCGCGACTCATATTTCTTACTGGCCTGATAAGTAAGTTTGCACCAATCGTGGCCAGGGGTAATAATAATGAGAATACTGACCATTTATCCATCTGGAAATAAAATTGTTTTGGATATCATATGTTTTGTGCTCGTGGCATGACATGCATGACTGGACAAGAAAACATACTAAGGTTTCAGATTTCTGGACTGTATATGTTTTGTTTAAACCGTTTGTTTTGGTTGTAGTATGATCTATCATCGACGTCTGCTAGTAATTCTCGCCATGTTTGTATATTCATGGGGGCCGTGGTGACTCCCGTTTCATAAAGCCTGTCATTGAATCAACTAGCGTGGTTTCAAATCCCCGGTTGTTCGTGACAAGGAGTAGGGTCGTCTGTCCAACCTCGTGGGTTTTCTCCGGGTACTACTTTTCCCTCCCACTACTAAAATCCCCTACGCGCAAGTGATATTACTCAAATAAAATTAAACAATATGTTAGTCCCAAAATATGACCTAGTTTGTGTCGAGTGGACGTTACTATATCTCTCTCACACACACTCTCCGTGATGGCTCGGTGTTGGATCCCGGTGTTGGGGTGACAAACCGAGGTCCCGTGTATACATTGGCGTGCCCGTAAAGGATCCTTTGGCAGTTGGAATTCGAAATTAGGGTAGGCTCTAGTGCCGATGTACGTCGTACTATATGACGTATGCCTGTCTTCATTAGCTCAGTTCCGGGCAGAACAGTAGGACGTTAAACCCTATTTTATTACATTTGTCCGAAATCATGACAAGTGTCCATGTCCAAACATGGCCTTCAATCATTTACCGCTCTCTAATTACTGCTAGCTATTACTGTCAATCAAATTTAGAACATGTGACGTGTGCAGGCCCAACATGTAATTAAACTGACAGGGGAGGTCACTCCCAGATATTATATGAATGATAATTATGTATGAAGACCGAGCAGTTGTCTATTTTGCGGAGTGATGTCTCGTGCATGCAGTTGATAGTTTAATGGACTAAATGTGCAGTCAATTAACTCAATTAATAATTACGTTTGGGGTTATTCATACAGGTCGATTTGTTAACTACATTATTTCGATCGAGACAGGCTGGCTGGCTAAATAGGAGGTCACGGGTTCGTTTACGGTTCTCCCTTCAGCCGTGGTGCTTGACGATGAGCCTAAGAAGAATAGTGTCTCGTCGTCCGTATGGGATGAAACCCGAGGTTCCGTGTAAACATTGGTGTGCAGATTAAAGAACCCTTCCAATTTAGGATTTGAAATGCCTCTGTTCGAGCAAAATGTCTCCCATAGCACACAATAAGTCCGTCTTCGTGGGGTGGGACTGATTGGTCCAGGATTCTGGAAAGTAGCCCGTCTCATTTCCTTCAATTTCAGTCATTCTTCCAACAATTTATGACTTCTATACGTATACACCGAGTTTAGTAGCTACCGTATCTATCCGACATTACCCTGAATTTGTGACAGGTCAAGACAAATTAATGTTAGAACATGCTAAAAAAAACAAAACACGTGTTGTTCCCTCACGTTTCAGCCCGCACTCTTATAATAGCTATATTTAGAACATCTTATTAAAAGAAATTTTAACAGCAATTGTTGCATTGGAAAGGTTGATCGTCTTAAATCGATATGTACTGTTATTTGATTGTGTGCACAATTATAACTATCGGCATCCTCTTACTGTATGTCTTCACGGCCATAACAGGTTTCCTCTATAGGTCGAATATTTTAAATGAAACCACACATGAACCGAAGCCTTGAAAATGAAATGAAATGGGGTTTAACGTCCAACTATCAAGGCAAGGATAACATATTGGATTCTTTTGTAAGGAAAGAGAAGAAATAAAATGGGGTTTAACGTCCTATTGTTTTGTTGGGGGGGGGGGGAGGGGGTAGTGGTCTAGAGTGCCGCGCTTCGACCTCTAGCTGGCCTGTCACCTCTAGCTTGCGGCTGTGGTTTCGAGCCCTGGTGTGAGTGTATGTGGCATGGAGTTAAGAGCGCCTTCTCAACATAGTGGGTTTCCTCCGGTTTCCTCCCACTGCTAAAGACCCTACGCGCAAGCGAATAATTGAAATAAAATTGAAGCCATATGTTAGTCCCAAAATGACCTAGTTTGTGTTGAGTGGACGTTAAACCCATCTCTCTCTCTCTCTCTCTCTCTCTCTCTCTCCCCTATTGTTTTGCTCCGAACTGGGCTAATGAAGACGGGTATACGCTATGTTGAGTGCTATGTGGAGTATGTTGCCCCGGTAGTGGCACTACAGCCTACTCTTATTTCGAATTGCAACTGTCTAGGGTTCTATTACGTACACGACAATATGTACACGAGACTTCAGCCAGACTGACACTTGCACGACTTTTGGCCAGGATTTTGTCGTGCCCATCAGTGTCCACATTGACACGAACTGGCACGACGAGTTCACTGGCAAGGGGTGACCACACCGTAAATTCCAGATGAACTGTCTAGGTGGACTCGAGATCTACGGGTTAGTAAGCCACCACGAAATTCGATTTATGTCAATAAGTAATTTGTTGATGTGGGTTCATCAAATATTTGGCCCAGGAATTTGCTTTGTCACCATGACAAGTGTCTTCCTTATATAGGTTATCATATGGTATCCGTGAGATCACGTGGACAGGTTGGCGTGCACGTAAAAGAACCCTTAACATTTGGAATTCAATGTTATCATAGGTTATCCACGAGTTCACGTATACACGTTGGCGTGCACGTAAAATATCCCTTGGTAGGTGAAATTCGATATATAGGGTAGGCCGTAGTATCGCTGTTCAGTCAAATTGTTATTCATAAACTCGTCAGCTAACAAGTGGCTCCGGGTTCTGAAATCCATGTACAAACCGTTTGTTACTTTACATTGATTAATGAAATGAAATGAAATGAAATGGGGTTTAACGTCCAACTGTTCTGCCCTGGGCTAATGAAGACGGGCATACGTCATACAGTGTGTATAAGGAAATTTTGCCCGGGCAGCGGCGCTACGAAACACTCCATCTTGTACCACTGTAAAATCGAGAATAGCCTTCTTGTTGAAGACCGAGATCGGAACCACAAACTCTTGGTTAACGTGCCACCGCCCTACTCGCTGAGCAACCGTGACTTCTGGTAAGTGGAAAGAGTGATGTACTAAACACGTGGAAGAGCAATTACATATTCATTTGGGCGAAGCGTCGCGATGTTTCGATGAGTATTCTCTTAACGTTTTTTCACTAGAAATGTCTAGGGTAAGTACCATTTGGTATTGATTCGTTCTATCTTGTATTATATCACCAACCTCGTCAGTTTTCTCCGGGCCCTCCGGTTTCCCCCACTGCTAAAGACCCCTACGCGCAAGCCAAATGTTAGCCCCGAAGTGACCTAGTTTGTGATGAGTGGAAGTTAACCCTCTCTCTCTCTCTCTCTCTCTCTCTCTCTCTCTCTTTATATCATATCCGTCTCCATTGGCCAGGACAGTAGGACATTCAACTCGATCAGACAGGAAATTGTCACAGACTAAAGGCAAAATGAAAGCTATAAACTATTATACGGTGGCCAGTTACATATAATGGTAATGATGATTAAGTGACCTATTTAAGATGACGTCGACGATGATAATGATGATCTTGATGGAGTGGCTATTTTAAAATATTAATCCAAACCAGAATTAGATGATTATTCATTATTAAGATGATGTCGACGATGACATTGAAATGTGTGTAGTTTAAGCCGATTCATCATTATTTAAAATTTCTAAACCTGAAACGTATGATCATATCATAATGACCACTCGCTATTCAGCGAACAGACAAGATTGAATATATTTTACACGTCGAAGTGAATGATAAGCAATATTAAACATACATTATGTAAGATTTAGATAAAGAGCTGACCGTTCTTACTATACTTATTCAAAAATACATAATTGAAAATGAATATATTGAAAATGTCAGTCAGTCAAATTACTTACATTCTGAGCAAAGTTATGAGGTTTTAAATTTATTATATTCTCGATTGTCAATTTGCATTGCATTGATAATGAACAAAGTTTCGATTTATCTATTTTATCATTAAAATATTAAATGGTAAGAGGGTTATAATTCATTGAATATCAAAGCCATCCGTTGACGTTGAGAGTTGATTATGGGCTGTCGTGTGAAAGCATGTCTAAATAATAATTTATATAATATTTAACATAAGGGGGTGGGGCGAATAGTTAGCGCGTGCGCGCTGTGTCATTAGATCTGTCATTTAGTCGCCTGGCGTGGTTTCGATTTCTCAAGTGAATGAGACAACCTCCTGGGTTTTCTCCGGATCCTCCGTCCCCCCCCCCACACAGACACACACTGCTAAAGACCCCTACGAACAAGCGAATTATTGAAATAGAACTGAATCATATGTTAGCCCTCTGTTGAATGGGTGTTAAATCCCCCCTCTCTCACTCACTCTCTCTCTCTCTCTCTCTCTCTCTCTCTTTCTCTCTCTGTAATCATGTGAGAATAGATAAATGTATGAATAGTGTCAGGGCCCTGTTTCACGAAATTTTAACTTAAGACAAAATCCAATTTTAGTAGATACTTCAATTTTGATTGGCTAAGCACTAAAATCAATCTAATATTATCCAATCAAATTACTAAAATTGGGATCTTATCTTAGTTAAAATTTCGTGAAATAGGCCCCAGATCTATAAATATACTGGTTGTTATATAATACCATCAACTATCAATCATATCCAAGGTTTCACTCTGACTTCAGTTCAATCTCCTTAAACATATTACAGACGAGTCTGTAGACTGTCTACACCAGTCCTTGTCTATATCATTAAAGTGAGAGGGGGGCGGTTCTTAACGTCCACTCGACATAAATTAGTTATTTCTGGAGCTAACATGTTATTAAAATATATACCACATCGAGCAGGAAACTAGCCCGAATGCTTACCCTAACCTAAACCTAACATAGAATCTCGCAAACAATCACATACCCTAACCATATTTACATCTCAACGACCTTGACGAAAATTGAGCTGGCCTTAACAAATAGATTTAGTCATAAGGTTATATAATATCGAATGACCTCGTAGTTTATTACAAAACACACATAGGGTAAATGTTTAAAAAAAACTTCCTCAGTATTAAGGTTAAACGCCCTATATGGAGATAACTGTGTAGTCTGATTTATAATACCACTTCTCAAATTTTGCTGGGTTTTTTTTGGGGGGAGGGGGGATTCAAGATGCTCCAATACGGGTTTCCATACAAAAGTGCATGGGTTGGACATCAAACATTACGCTGTCTTTGAGGGTGTTCTGAAAAGGAATATCAACTTTACCTATATCGATTTACAATGATAAATGAATTCACGTTGTCTTTGAGAGTGTTTAAAATAGGAATTATGCACTTTACCCATTTCGATTGAAAATAAGAAATGCAGTCACGTTATAATAGACTTTAGTTATCACGCTACTTTTGTTTTTTTAAACTTATTCAACTTTGAAGTATATTATGCAAGTAGTGTGACGTCATACATACAATCAACAGAAATTGACCGAATTGTTGCACGTGAAATGATTGGAATGATATATGGTAAATAGCCAGGTGGTTGTATGTAAAACATGGACTTGGATTACATCCAATATCAACACTAATTAAACAATCGTCTTCATGTCAGTATCGACATATTTTAGTCTCGTTTAACAAACGATATAAATAGATCTGATTGTTGTAATGTAAGGCAACGCCCCTCTTTCATACAGATGACGTCATTGGTAAATAAATATACAAAACTTGTAACGCAGGTAAATCAATTGATGCCGGTTTTAAGCCAGGTTTTCACAAGTTGGGGCTGAGTGGGCGGGGCTGAGTGGGCGGAGACGAGCGTCTGTTGTCTGGCCGCACGGATATGACGCAAAAATAAATATTACATCTACTTGACAGTTCCAATTCGAAATAAAGGGGTTTGGATAGCCGAATGATTAGCGCGTGTGCGTTGTATCACAGGGCTGTCATTGATTCAATCGGTGTGGTTTCGATTCCCGGGTTCTACGGACAAGGAGTAGGGTCCCTTGTGCAACCCTCTATGGTTTCTCCAGGTCCTCCGGTTCCCCACCCCCAATTCGCGCATGCGAATTGTTGAAATCAAATTGAACCATTAATTATTATGTTAGTCCCTAGTTTCTATTTCTCCCTGTCTCCCTCCCTTCCTCTCCCTCTCTCTCTCTCTCTCTCTCTCTCTCTCTCTAGAATTCGAAATAAGAGTAGGCCGTAGTGCCGCTTTCCAGACAAAAAATTCCCTAATAGCACACTGACTGGCGCATGTCCGGCTTCATTAGCCTTTGGCGTAGAAAAGTAGGGCGTTACACCCCAATTTGGGTGGTTGAATTTGGGTGGCTGCAAGGTGTATGTCCGTCTTCACTATCCCTGTCTAAAACAGAATAGTGGACGTGAAACCCATTTCATTTCTCATTTTATCCCTTTACGGTGAAGAAAGGTAAGACATATTTAACTCCTAATTTAAGTCCACGCCAACCAAATAGTTTACAATGATCGATAAGAAGAATGCATGACAGAACTATTTATTGAACGCTTTTAGATTTTTTGCTATTATACTTGGCAAACATTCTCTGTACGCAATCAATGGCGTGTATATATATGTAGGCTCTGTAAATAAATCTAAATGCATGTGTACTTCCTAGTTGGAGAGACATGTATGATATCGTCGTTAGATTCTATTTTTACTACAACTATAGAAGATAGAGAGAGAGGGAGAGAGAGAGAGAGAGAGAGAAATAGACCAACATATGGTCAATTTCCAATAATTCGCCTGTGCCTAGGGGTCTTTAGCAGTGGAGAGATCTGGAGGATCCGGGGAAAACTCACGAGGTTGGACATGTGATCATACTCCTTGCCACGTACAACCGGGTCTTCAACTCCCTACTGGGAGGTTTATTTTGTGTGTAATACCAGTCGGTTTTTGGTGTTTATAAAAGTACGCGTATTGTAATACTAGTCCGTTTTTGTGTATAAAAGTACGCAGGACCTCGTTATGAACCAGAACAAGATGTATATCGGTCTAATAACCATTATATACTAGTTGCTACTCAAACTACTGTAACAGACAGATATTTGGCACCAAGCTCCCATTCCTTACCTTCGTAAATTACTGTTAGACCAAAAATAGGTTTTTGTTCGTTGGGAGCTGGTTATAATATTTGTTTCAATGTTGTAGGACTGCCGCCAGTAGTATTAGTCTGGAGGTTTAACGTCCGCTTCCACATACGTGATATCGCAGACTGCCCCCCCTGTCCTTACCAAGTTGGTTAAGCGACCATGACGGTGGCTTACTAACCATTATTTCCTGATTTCCAGCTTCGTTCCCTTAGAGTTTGGCAATAAAAATGTGTCTAGTCGTTCGAAGGGGACAATATACCGTGGACGTGGAAATAAATAAATCGTCAATGGAAGTGGACATTAAATCCCAGGAATGAGTGAACGCGGATGAAGAGTCTGGGCAATGTGTCCCCCATAGCACACTGTATGACGTATGTTCACTATCATTAATCCAGCCGGTGGAAAAAAGCAAGAAATCTCATCATTACAAGAAGAAAACGTGTGTCTATAATTAGATTCCTTACCACAGCCAGACCAAAAACATCCGCTATCTGGACTTTCTTTAGCTCGGTTGGTGAAAAAGAACAAAAATATCATTTCATCCCTGTACCACATGAGAAAAAAAACATTTTTCTATAATTAGACTGCTTCATGATTATCTATAGTCACTACCTCGGCAAAATACCCCACGTATGGCGTATGTCCGTTTTCGTTAGCTTAGTTGGTGCGACAAAGCAAAAAAATCTCATTTTATTTTTGTACCACGCGAGATAAAACTATTTACCTATAATTATACTCATCACTAGAGCCAGACAAAAAACATCTAAGATATAGTCCATCAACAACTAAACTCTCCAGGATTCAATAATTACCACAGTATTAGAACCGTGCTTCAGAGAGTCTTGTAATCCTGCAAGTACTAACAGACTGACCAATTCTATTAACTTTGTTTCTTTAGTTAAGAGGTTTCTGTAAATAGACCATCGTGACCTAGTTGTTTCAATAACATCCACCTTGTGGTATTCATCTATGATAATGTTCATTTCGACCCAGAAAGGAATTCGGTCAATCCAGATTTCCAAGAAAAGGAATCCATATTTAGCACTAATATTGACAGAAGAGTGCCCAGTACTCATTAATTAATTGATTATTAGTCGCCTAGAGCATTGACTATTGCCATTTGATCTACAAATAGACCGACTCAAAGACAAGTCGTAGATTAGCGTTAACGTACTCAAAATGATGGAGAGAGAGAGAGAGAGAGCGAGATGGGGTTTAACGTCTACTCGACACTTACTACATTATTTCGGGACTAACATTATATGACTTTCAATAATTTAGTTGCGCGTATGGGTCGTTAGCCGTGTGAGGACACTGACAAAACCCAGACAAAAACCAAGAGGTTGGACAAGCATCCTCGTCACGTACAAGTGCGGGATCGAAACCATTCCACTTGACTAAATGACAGACTGTATGATCTAAAGCGGGCGCGTTGAACCATTCGGTCACTCAGTCCCATATAACGACTCAAAGCTCCCAAGATGGTCACAGAAATTGCTGAACCTGTTTTGAATATTAAGGAGTCAAATACAAAGTCTTAATCCTGGGCCCTAGCGGACAGTGGAGCCACTAAGGTATTTACATGAAGGCTTAAATTACAGACATTGGTCGCTTAGGTGTTGTTCCTGAATGCTCAGAACAAGTAATACATTTTTATTGTTGTTTTTTCATTCCAAGGTAAACTGCGACATTGAATGTTATATTATGATGATACATTAAGTTCGATATCACCAAGGTGAGTTATACAGGTAGAACCAGGTAGAGAATTGATTAAATAACATGTACCTGTTGACGTAAAAACAATATTTATATTAATACAGATCTGTCTCTTTTGTTTATCTTATCTTGTTCTCTTTTACTGGTGTTGATTCGGACGGAAGGAGAGAAATGGGGTTTTAACGTCCACTCGACACAAACCAGGTCATTTTGTGACTAACGTATGGGAGAAAACCCACGAGGTTGGACAGGCGACCCTACACTGTAACAAAAATATCCGTGAAAAAACGGAAAAAATTCCGGAAACAAAAATTATCAGGAAAATTTTATCCGTATTTGTTTTTCCTGTAATTTACAGAAATTCCCTCAATTAACGTAAATTCCATTTTCAAATCAATATTTCATAGAATGTGCGAAATAGCTTTATTTAACGTCCGTTTCCGCCGAAGTGCTAGCGATATATTTACGTAACCTCTCTCCGCTAATATTTATTAAAATACCCTCATCGAGAAAAGGTCGTATCTATCAACTATTGTAACATGCTTCAGGGTAAACCCTGCGTTTTGATTGGTCAATTAGACACTGTCTATTGGACAATAACACCCTTCTGTTTTAGTAATGTCTTTTAAAATCCTAAAAAAGCATGTTACAATGTCGATAGACACTTCCTGTTTCGCATTTAGAGGGGTGTTATTGTCCAATAGACAAGTCCTAAATGCAAAACAGGAGTGTTTATCTCCTAAATAATGGTCAGTGTTAGAACCGGTTAGAGGCTTTCAGATGTAAGTTTGCGGTATTATCAATTTGCAGATATGTTAACTCTGCCATAGGGACAAACCGGCTTGCACTGGCCAATCGGTTTAATTATCCAGATTTAAGCGTGCATGGTTACCTGTGTGTGAGTAGTAGAGAGGGCAGACTGGAGCAATTTTGGAATTCCACACATTCCAAAGGTCTGACGTCACACATTCCAAAGGTCTGACGTCACACATTCCAAAGGTCTGACGTCAGAGCATTCCACAGGTGTTCTATTTATAGTTTGAATATGGTTATTGTTGACTGAACAATGAGGTTATGAATAATAAAAAAGGTATGCAGGTGTTGTATTCTTTGATCGTGTTTGCCTTTTGTAACGAGGGTATGGGGTCCACGAATTGTTTATTGGAGGGTAGGGGGGGAGATATTTCGCTTTATAGGCAGGTGTGTCGAGGTTACATTGAGTTCACACCAAGTGTAGCTATACCTGCATTAAGGGACAATGACCTCCGCCATTAAGCTTGACAGGTGATTTTGTCGATTTTGTTCTAAGCCAATAGTTTTAATCTACATATTTGTGACAGGGTGTAGTTAAATTTTGGTTTTAAGTTTCGAAAATCTAGGTATAAAAGGGGGTGATTACACGTTCAAATGTAGAATTGTTTTATGAAGTTGAAAACAAGAGGTTAACATCATGAGTATCGACTTGTATCGAAAGGATATTGGAAATGATTATTTGGTTGTAAAATGTATTTGGCAAGAAGATGTGTGTTATCACATCAGACTGTATGGTTACGGTTTTAAGAGTGATAGATATCCAACACCCAACGGTATCATGTTTTTCGAGCGGCAATGGCAGGCATTGATGAACACTGCCTCAGAGATAGATGAGTATTTACAAAAAAACATTGTAAAGAAATCAGTGCCTATTGGTAATGACGTGTACGTAACGATCGACAACAAATACCCCGGAGTCAACATTCGTAAATTTTGGTGGTGTGAAGAGGAACGAATGCCAAAACCTACCCGAAAGGGTGTTCATTTAAACGTGAAACAATGGGAGGCATTGAAAGTTAGCTTCAAAGAGTTGTGTGAAAATAATTTTATCGAGGGCAGACTGGAGCATATTTGGAATTCCAGACATTCCAATGGCGTGACGTCACACATTCCAAAGGCGTGACGTCAGAGGATTCCACAAGGGTTCTATTTATAGTTTGAATATGGTTATTGTTGACTGAACAATGAGGTTATGAATAATAAAAAAAAAGCTATTGTGTGCAGATGTTTTATCCTTTGATCTCGTTTGACTTTTTGTAACCTGGGTATGGGGTCCACGAATTGTTTATTGGTATGTGGGGGTAGGGGGGGGATATTTCTCTTTATAGTCAGGTGTGTAGGGTTCGCGTTGAGTTCATGTCACGTGTAGTCTGTGTTATACAAAGTCTATAGATTTAATCTGCATATTTGGTTTAGTTAAATTTATCCCTTCAAGGCTACGAAAGAATTAAAGCTTTTTTATAGTTGTATATAAGAATATTGACTTTTGAAAATTGAAAATAATTCCCCCCCCCCCCAAAGAAGAAATTTAAATATTTGAATGTTATAGGTTAGTTGTTATGGAATCCTTGTCCATTGAGTTATTTTACCTGTTTATCCGTAGGTCGGCTACCTATAGAATGTGTCTTCAATTGACCGAAACGGGTTAGCTACCGGCTTAGTTTGTCTTGATATGGAGTCTAATATGAACACTCACTGAGTAATTCCCAATTCGTCACCTGTCTTACCTACCCTCGAATCCTTGCCCTGAATTTGTAGCGCAAATCGGGGACCACGTGGGCTAAGTGGGTAAGGCGCTGACTCGCTAGCCTGGAGGTCGGGTGTTCGATCCCTGCATTGGCCGAGAAAGTTCATCTCGATTTTCCGGTGTGGTTCCCCATTGTCAGTGAGGCAGAACCGAGGGCCTGACAAGGACAGCTGTCTAGTCGTTCGGATGGGGCGAAAAACCGAGGTCCCGTGTACACATTGGCGTGCACGTAAAATATCCCTGGGCAGTTGGAATTCGATATAAGAGTAGGCCGTAGCGCCGCTGCCCGGTCAAAACTTCCCCCGTAGCACACTTTATGGCGTATGACTGTCTTCCATTAGTCCAGGTTAGGCGGAGAAGAGTAGGACGTTAAACCCCATTTCATTTCATTTCAGTACCGCGAATCGGCCCGCGTGTCGTGGCGTCCCGCGCAATCTAACTATACGCACACCACATTTGGATGAGGAAAAAAAAAAGTTGAACACATTTTAAATTGAAAATTTAAGGAATCATATTTAAATCTGACGATGGTATCAAAAAAAAAAGCTTTTATATTGCAATGATATAATTCTATACACGCGAAACTTGTTTTAATGTCCAAGGTTTGACTATATCTAATCGAAGTTAACAAGTTCACAATTCAATTAACTAATAGAAGACGCATTGATGTAATGTTTTATTTTTGACTGGTTGCAAAGATGGGGTTATAATTACTAGAATGACGAATAGCAATAACACATTAAACCATTTTTTGCATGGATAATACAAGATAGAAATGTTTTCTGGCAATATCAATTTGTCTCAATATATTATGTATAGAAAAAAAGAAATCAGATTAAAGATAAAGGCATTTACTCAACACGCGTTAAATATAAATATACTAAACTGTTATCTATAAATATATGGAGAAAAGGAGAGATGAAATTATAATGTCATGCATATTCAATTTGTGGAATAAAATAAGTCGTAACATTATATTATGGAACTTCCAATTTAAATATATACATAGAATTATATATTTTAATGATTTTTATTTTTATTCAAAAACAAAATAAAAGAATCTTAACGGTTTGGTGTTTTAGTCTACATAATACAAGGACTATTGTCGTCTCTAAGAAACTAAACCCAACTCCTAACAATCTTTGCTTACTAATTGAAAAGAACATAAGAATAAGTTATTGTTTCAGAAGTTTAAAAGTATCGTTTACTGAGGTCTCTAGCATCAATATACAAAGCTTTTATATCACCGTTATTCGTCTGTGTAAACGTAAACCGAAATAGATATGCTAAAAACGAAGGTACTGTACCGGAAAATGTCCTTTCGTGAGGTACTTAGAGCAACCACTGGATTATTATCTATTGTAAAATGAAACACGGTTCACTTTGAATGAATTTAGACGATATTGTCTATTCTAGAAAAGCATAGTTTACCCGATCAGACAAAATCGTTGCTTACTATTTTAAAAAAAAAATGTTTAAAACCCAATTAACTAAGGATGATATTTTATTACCACCCCAAAATATTTACATCAGAAAATATAATCCAGTCTAAACCGCGTTACAATAAAAGTATCATGACGCACCTGTTCCCTGTGGTCAATAGATATATACCGCACGGTATATCATTTGTTAAACTGTTTTGTCGATGATAGGTTTCAAACTATAAATAAATGACCGAATAGTTTTCATTTCAAAACTATAACCAATGTAAAATACTAGTTGCATCAATTACTTTCTCTGTTCACATGACATCGTCAAAAACATCACACGTAGCAAGGTATTGCATTAAAAGTGGCAATAACTATCAAATTTACATACATATACGATTAGTACAATTATAAAAATATTGTACTGCTAATTGAATTATGAAGTGTACATATTATAATTGTGTTTTGTAGTATGTTTTTTTTTTTTTAAAATTGAGGCAAATTAGTATCATTAGTATATGAAGTGTACATATTATAATTGTATTTGGTAGTATGTTTTTTTTAACATGGAGGCAAATTAGTATCCGATTTGGACTTGTTTATGAAACTTTACCCTTTTAACAATGCATACATGTTTCATTCGCGACTGGAGTGTCCATATTTCTTCGATCTGGAGGAAGATTTGAAATTGAGTGGCTATTTGTAGTAATTTTATACCATTGAGAACCTAGCAATATGAACGTTTGAGGGGTGACGTTTGCAAATAATTAAATGGTTTTAATTCTTTTATGTGTTTGATTGTCGAAATCGCTTACTTGTTTGGCCATTTATCATTTAAAGGAAAGGATTTTTTTATTTATTTTCTATTTTTGGGGATATTTTACACGTCTTGCCAAAGTATATATAGGCAAAAGAAATTTTGAAATTGTCGAAATTTTGAAAACTAGTAGATCTTATTTAAATTTGGCGCAGGGGTGATTTGAATAACAATAATTGCTTTAAGGTTTGATGGGGTCTATTCAACTAGACGAATGGTGAAAAGACACACAACTTGCCCCCTTCCCTTCTCACTCTCTCTCTCTCTCTCACACACACACAAACTCATACCCACCTCTCTCTAACTCATTAAACTATCTCACATACACACGCACGTACTCTCACTCTCTCTCATTAAACTCTCTCCCTCTCTCTCTCTATCTCTCTCACACACACACATACATACACACCCACACACAAACTCACAACCCCGCTCTCGAACTCATTAAACTCGCTCTCGCTCTCTCACACACACATGTTTACGCACACACACACAAACTCACAACCCCTCTCTCTCACATACACATGCACGCACTCTCACTCTCTCATTAAACTCTCTCTCACACACACACACACACTGTCCCTCTCCATCTCTCACTCATTAAACCCTCTCGCTATCACTCTCTTCTTACAAATAATATCTTTTCGTGCTGTTTATTTAAAAATGTATATATATTTCCTCAGATCCTTTTGCTAAATATGAATACCAATCTTATCTTACTTCCCCCTTTTTTTCACTCAAAAATGGTGAACATCCACACAGCCACGTCTCTCGCACGTCATCACGGGCTTTGTTAACCTCCACGCGAATAATATCTTTGCATGTTGTTTATTACAAATTTTATGCATATATTATTTCCACACCCACGGTCATTTATTTTTAAAAATATGTATACCAACCCGACTCTTTTTTCCCACTCACAAATCGGTGATTAGAACGTACAGTTACTCATGTCAACGGTTGTTTGTCTTTATGTATTAAAACAATAACTATTTGAACTTTTTTTTTCGGCCAGAAAAACAGAACTTATTTTATTCTTGAAATACCCCAAGTATATGATATAGCCGTGTGTGAAACTACCATATCGTTAAGTTTCATGTAATATTCATTTTGAGTGGTAATATCCCAGTGAATAACATTATCTAAAATACTAAATCATTCAATTTACCGTATATTACCCAAACCTATAAGAAATAATTTCTTAATTGTCATACTTGTTTATACGTGAAAAGTGTTCATTTTATTGTATGCCATACTTGGTCATTTTTGATGTGGGAGGGGGGGGGGGTAGTAGTAGTTTTATCAATAACTTTCTCAAATTACATCGACCGTACACCAAACATCAAAATATTACCGACCTACACAGAATTGCGATTAGCTTATCAAGCAGGGGAAATTTGTTGCAATAACAAATACCTATATTCGGCCATTGATTTACTAAAACATTGATGCGTCCACAATAACAGAACGTTAACAGTAACTTCTGTAGATATGGGAAAAACAACCGATATCGATTACATAGAAATACCAAAATTATATTCCAAAAATGGCAGATGTAGACATTAAACATACATTATACAAGTCAAGGTCTAAATCTATCTATTACAGGACTTTCTTTAGGACTGAAATGTTGTCTTAATTATTAATTGATATGAATTACTAGTCCAAAGGCCATAATCAACCCGCGATTGCATCGGATTTCTACGATATTAAATAGATTAGTGCGGTTCGACCATATTTTAATTTAATTTAATAATGGTGGTTGCAATTATTGCACACGTCTTGTCAAACCATCAAAGGTTAATATCTTCACCCCGTAATGCAGTAATAATTTTAAATTATTCATTTTACATTATATATTTTCAAACTGTTATTGCAAGAATGACCAGCTCTTTATCTAAATGTTACATGATGTATCTTTAAGTTAAAGGTTCAAACGTGAATTCATAGATAAAAAGTTACATGTTCTTTGTGTGAAATTTTACAATTATACATAACGGGGATAAAGCATAACGTTTCACCGGTATAATAACCCGTAAGCGAACAAGCAACACTTCAGAATGCATATATAACGTACATTAAAACATCTTACCATTCGACACATAGATACGACGAGCATTTATTAAAAACACACATAATATAAAATATGTGACTGGTCAAAAATATTACTATATGATATATATTATGTCAAGATGCAAAAGTCTTTTTTTTTTTCAAACTGAAATAATAAAATATTGACGGTGCAACTCTGTAAGATGCATATAAGTATATATCGTGTGAAATATATATTGTGTGAAATTTTACAATTTTATGATAACGTACCGGAAATATACATAACGGGGATAAAGCATAACGTTTCCCCGGTATAATAACCCGTAAGCGAACAAGCAACACTTCAGAATGCATATATAACGTACATTAAAACATCTTACCATTCGACATATAGATACGACGAGCATTTATTAAAAACACACATAATATAAAATATGTGACTGGTCAAAAATATTACTATACGATATATATTATGTCAAGATGCAAAAGTCTTTTTTTTTCAAACTGAAATAATAAAATATTGACGGTGCAACTCTGTAAGATGCATATAAGTATATATCGCTCTTTTTATTACGAAGAGAATATAAAAACGTCCCATTGGAAAGATTAAACATTAGTGACATAGATATATATCATCAGTTAATTATACCAAAAATATGCATAATGATTTATGCAGTTATTTTCGAATGATATGTACTGGTAAAGTAAGGTTGGTTAAATAAGCTCTTTCAGTATTTAATCAATTGTAACAATGATTTGTCAAGTCGTTTGAGTTTTAAATATGTTTGGTACTAGATAGAGTAACGGAATATATATTTATGTACAAACAAAAAGTTTCTTTGAACTATATTTCGGTAATTGCACTTTTAGTAAAAACCATTTAGAAACCGCTACTATAAAACGGAATTCATGTGTGTTGCGTTATGGGGAAATGGAAGTACATGTATAAGATATAACTGGGAAAGATTTGCGAATGAATGTCGGTGAAGGGGGGGGGGGAGAATTTCCAAGTGATGTTCATATAAGTTGCGAATAAAAGAGATAACTTATTCACGACCATATAACTCTTATTGCCTGGATCATCTCAATGTGAGTAAATAATCGACTAATTATGTGTTAAAGTAAATATAGCCTCATACAACAGAATGACCATATGTCCAGACGGAGAAAAATGCCTCTTCAGACTAAAGTAATAGAATATCTGCAGTCTTGTAGTCCTGTTAAGCTTTCCCCAAGAATGTAACTCCATCTTGACAAATAACGACACCCCCGCCAAACACACACCAATCCTAATACAATCTCAAACAAGCCCATACAGTTTGAAAAATATATTATTATTTGGGTGCTGACGATATCAAATGGGAGTACTAAAATCGCTGAGGTATGTCGAATGTACCAGCGTCTGTTGTCAACAAAATGAAGACAGGGTACCCCTCCCTTATAGTAGTAAACCAAGCATCCATTTTTTTTTAAAAATGCGGTTAAGTTTGTGTCCTCTGAACTTAAAAAAGTGAAGAATTAATTTATAAAATTAAAAATTAATTCACAAAATGGAGAAAAAATTTACAAAATTGAAAACAAATTTACAAAAATAAAAATTATTCTTCAAATTTAATTTTTCTTTTTTTTTGTTTTACAAAATTAATTATTATTCTTCTATATAATCAAAAATAATTTCGCAAAAATCAAAAATTATTTTTCAAAATCAAAAATTATTTTCCAAAATTAAAAACTATTTTCCAAAATTAAAAGGAATTTACGATGAATGATTCTTAGTTCACGAGGCACAAAAATAAATGGAAGCACGCATTGAAGAAACGCCGTGGTCTTCCAGTTTGAGCTGGGGTTTCAATTAAAGCGCTTGCAATTTATTCTGACAACGCCCACAATTATTTCTATACTTCCCTGGTAATGCAACCTTTTGTTCGTCAAGTGATGACGGCTATATGGTAAACATTGTGAAGAATATGTTTTTCGGGGTCGGTGCCTCTAAAATATGGAATAAGCGTCTAGATACTCACTTAGTCTGTGTTATGTCATTAGTAACAGTAAACAGACTGGGTGGCCAAGAAAACAAACACAAATATATACATTCAAACGACGTCTTTATTATACACATTGCAGTCTCAGAAATTTAAATCGAAAATCTTATGTCGAATATATATATATACATAAAAACAATGCATTATGCACACCAGTATGACAAAATGTGTTTTGTTTCGAATTCATTTTAGGTATGCCACCACAGAATTTCGTTGGATTTCGTAGTGGGGTTCCATTAGCTTTCAAAGACTTGTTGTCGCAGTATCTCCATTTTAAGCTTATGTTCATCCACAATAGCATTAATCTTAGCATTTAACAATGCCAATCTTAGATCATGGACAGCTGCCCGATTATTTACACCGAATGGTTCGGAAACGATGTCGAGTGGTTGCGGACTGATTACATTCGGATCTACATTACTGACGTCGCGACCGTAGTTGTATTCAGTAATATCTGAAAAAAGAAAATACCCAAATCGTTTAACAAGGACATGCCAATACTTAAATAATGTGAATAACTTATGTTGTTACAATGTATCCTTATCTTTCAAGCACAAAACAACGTATCTACCGTTGTATCTAATATGTCGTTTTAACATGGTATAGTGTTTTAATTACTTACCAGAATAAGCCTCATTTTCTACGCATTCACCCTGCCTTTTCTTTGACGTTCTTGTTAACTTCATTTCGTTTCTTTTAAGACCACGCCAATAATTCTTTAATTGAGTCGAACTTCTAATGGAGAAATTTTGCTGTTCGCTGAAACGTCTTTCAATTTCTTTCCAAGCTTGTTCTTTGAGAGAAACCGACTCAACATCCCTTCGCTTATTATCAAGTATATTTAGGAATTCTTTTACAGTGTTCAATAGAAATTGTTTCTCGAAATCTGTCATTGAAGGGGAGCGGCTCCTTGGAGTATTCATCACGTACAAATTATATCTGCTGTACTGAGAAAACTTGCCACAACTCTACTTTATAAATAATCACAATAATACAATAATAGTAGGATTGCAACAGAAATTGACCAGAAGGTAGTACAAACGATAGTTGTGTACAATATACGCAAGATACGCTATGACACCCAATATCTTTCAATGTGGCTTTTCCGACAATGATGCCATTTCTTCCACCCCGTCAGTTGTTTCTCCAGGACAAAAAAACGAATGTATTGACGCTGCTAAGAAAGCCGACTTCAGCTTTATTGATAGTATGGTTAACGTCTATTTATTACTGACAGATAAAATCAAACAGGGGGATATAGACAACACCTCCGCCGAAACGCATGATTTCGAAACTTATTTGTTCAAACACCGAATTAACACTAAATCTGTTCATGATCTAAGATTGGCATTGTTAAATGCTAAGATTAATGCTATTGTGGATGAACATAAGCTTAAAATGGAGATACTGCGACAACAAGTCTTTGAAAGCTAATGGAACCCCACTACGAAATCCAACGAAATTCTGTGGTGGCATACCTAAAATGAATTCGAAACAAAACACATTTTGTCATACTGGTGTGCATAATGCATTGTTTTTATGTATATATATATATTCGACATAAGATTTTCGATTTAAATTTCTGAGACTGCAATGTGTATAATAAAGACGTCGTTTGAATGTATATATTTGTGTTTGTTTTCTTGGCCACCCAGTCTGTTTACTGTTACTAATGACATAACACAGACTAAGTGAGTATCTAGACGCTTATTCCATATTTTAGAGGCACCGACCCCGAAAAACATATTCTTCACAATGTTTACCATATAGCCGTCATCACTTGACGAACAAAAGGTTGCATTACCAGGGAAGTATAGAAATAATTGTGGGCGTTGTCAGAATAAATTGCAAGCGCTTTAATTGAAACCCCAGCTCAAACTGGAAGACCACGGCGTTTCTTCAATGCGTGCTTCCATTTATTTTTGTGCCTCGTGAACTAAGAATCATTCATCGTAAATTCCTTTTAATTTTGGAAAATAGTTTTTAATTTTGGAAAATAATTTTTGATTTTTGCGAAATTATTTTTGATTATATAGAAGAATAATAATTAATTTTGTAAAACAAAAAAAAAGAAAAATTAAATTTGAAGAATAATTTTTATTTTTGTAAATTTGTTTTCAATTTTGTAAATTTTTTCTCCATTTTGTGAATTAATTTTTAATTTTATAAATTAATTCTTCACTTTTTTAAGTTCAGAGGACACAAACGTAACCGCATTTTTAAAAAAAAAATGGATGCTTGGTTTACTACTATAAGGGAGGGGTACCCTGTCTTCATTTTGTTGACAACAGACGCTGGTACATTCGACATACCTCAGCGATTTTAGTACTCCCATTTGATATCGTCAGCACCCAAATAATAATATATTTTTCAAACTGTATGGGCTTGTTTGAGATTGTATTAGGATTGGTGTGTGTTTGGCGGGGGTGTCGTTATTTGTCAAGATGGAGTTACATTCTTGGGGAAAGCTTAACAGGACTACAAGACTGCAGATATTCTATTACTTTAGTCTGAAGAGGCATTTTTCTCCGTCTGGACATATGGTCATTCTGTTGTATGAGGCTATATTTACTTTAACACATAATTAGTCGATTATTTACTCACATTGAGATGATCCAGGCAATAAGAGTTATATGGTCGTGAATAAGTTATCTCTTTTATTCGCAACTTATATGAACATCACTTGGAAATTCTCCCCCCCCCCCCTTCACCGACATTCATTCGCAAATCTTTCCCAGTTATATCTTATACATGTACTTCCATTTCCCCATAACGCAACACACATGAATTCCGTTTTATAGTAGCGGTTTCTAAATGGTTTTTACTAAAAGTGCAATTACCGAAATATAGTTCAAAGAAACTTTTTGTTTGTACATAAATATATATTCCGTTACTCTATCTAGTACCAAACATATTTAAAACTCAAACGACTTGACAAATCATTGTTACAATTGATTAAATACTGAAAGAGCTTATTTAACCAACCTTACTTTACCAGTACATATCATTCGAAAATAACTGCATAAATCATTATGCATATTTTTGGTATAATTAACTGATGATATATATCTATGTCACTAATGTTTAATCTTTCCAATGGGACGTTTTTATATTCTCTTCGAAATAAAAAGAGCGATATATACTTATATGCATCTTACAGAGTTGCACCGTCAATATTTTATTATTTCAGTTTGAAAAAAAAAGACTTTTGCATCTTGACATAATATATATCGTATAGTAATATTTTTGACCAGTCACATATTTTATATTATGTGTGTTTTTAATAAATGCTCGTCGTATCTATATGTCGAATGGTAAGATGTTTTAATGTACGTTATATATGCATTCTGAAGTGTTGCTTGTTCGCTTACGGGTTATTATACCGGGGAAACGTTATGCTTTATCCCCGTTATGTATATTTCCGGTACGTTATCATAAAATTGTAAAATTTCACACAATATATATTTCACACGATATATACTTATATGCATCTTACAGAGTTGCACCGTCAATATTTTATTATTTCAGTTTGAAAAAAAAAAAGACTTTTGCATCTTGACATAATATATATCATATAGTAATATTTTTGACCAGTCACATATTTTATATTATGTGTGTTTTTAATAAATGCTCGTCGTATCTATGTGTCGAATGGTAAGATGTTTTAATGTACGTTATATATGCATTCTGAAGTGTTGCTTGTTCGCTTACGGGTTATTATACCGGTGAAACGTTATGCTTTATCCCCGTTATGTATAATTGTAAAATTTCACACAAAGAACATGTAACTTTTTATCTATGAATTCACGTTTGAACCTTTAACTTAAAGATACATCATGTAACATTTAGATAAAGAGCTGGTCATTCTTGCAATAACAGTTTGAAAATATATAATGTAAAATGAATAATTTAAAATTATTACTGCATTACGGGGTGAAGATATTAACCTTTGATGGTTTGACAAGACGTGTGCAATAATTGCAACCACCATTATTAAATTAAATTAAAATATGGTCGAACCGCACTAATCTATTTAATATCGTAGAAATCCGATGCAATCGCGGGTTGATTATGGCCTTTGGACTAGTAATTCATATCAATTAATAATTAAGACAATATTTCAGTCCTAAAGAAAGTCCTGTAATAGATAGATTTAGACCTTGACTTGTATAATGTATGTTTAATGTCTACATCTGCCATTTTTGGAATATAATTTTGGTATTTCTATGTAATCGATATCGGTTGTTTTTCCCATATCTACAGAAGTTACTGTTAACGTTCTGTTATTGTGGACGCATCAATGTTTTAGTAAATCAATGGCCGAATATAGGTATTTGTTATTGCAACAAATTTCCCCTGCTTGATAAGCTAATCGCAATTCTGTGTAGGTCGGTAATATTTTGATGTTTGGTGTACGGTCGATGTAATTTGAGAAAGTTATTGATAAAACTACTACTACCCCCCCCCCCCCCTCCCACATCAAAAATGACCAAGTATGGCATACAATAAAATGAACACTTTTCACGTATAAACAAGTATGACAATTAAGAAATTATTTCTTATAGGTTTGGGTAATATACGGTAAATTGAATGATTTAGTATTTTAGATAATGTTATTCACTGGGATATTACCACTCAAAATGAATATTACATGAAACTTAACGATATGGTAGTTTCACACACGGCTATATCATATACTTGGGGTATTTCAAGAATAAAATAAGTTCTGTTTTTCTGGCCGAAAAAAAAAGTTCAAATAGTTATTGTTTTAATACATAAAGACAAACAACCGTTGACATGAGTAACTGTACGTTCTAATCACCGATTTGTGAGTGGGAAAAAAGAGTCGGGTTGGTATACATATTTTTAAAAATAAATGACCGTGGGTGTGGAAATAATATATGCATAAAATTTGTAATAAACAACATGCAAAGATATTATTCGCGTGGAGGTTAACAAAGCCCGTGATGACGTGCGAGAGACGTGGCTGTGTGGATGTTCACCATTTTTGAGTGAAAAAAAGGGGGAAGTAAGATAAGATTGGTATTCATATTTAGCAAAAGGATCTGAGGAAATATATATACATTTTTAAATAAACAGCACGAAAAGATATTATTTGTAAGAAGAGAGTGATAGCGAGAGGGTTTAATGAGTGAGAGATGGAGAGGGACAGTGTGTGTGTGTGTGTGAGAGAGTTTAATGAGAGAGTGAGAGTGCGTGCATGTGTATGTGAGAGAGAGGGGTTGTGAGTTTGTGTGTGTGTGCGTAAACATGTGTGTGTGAGAGAGCGAGAGCGAGTTTAATGAGTTCGAGAGCGGGGTTGTGAGTTTGTGTGTGGGTGTGTATGTATGTGTGTGTGTGAGAGAGATAGAGAGAGAGAGGGAGAGAGTTTAATGAGAGAGAGTGAGAGTACGTGCGTGTGTATGTGAGATAGTTTAATGAGTTAGAGAGAGGTGGGTATGAGTTTGTGTGTGTGTGAGAGAGAGAGAGAGAGTGAGAAGGGAAGGGGGCAAGTTGTGTGTCTTTTCACCATTCGTCTAGTTGAATAGACCCCATCAAACCTTAAAGCAATTATTGTTATTCAAATCACCCCTGCGCCAAATTTAAATAAGATCTACTAGTTTTCAAAATTTCGACAATTTCAAAATTTCTTTTGCCTATATATACTTTGGCAAGACGTGTAAAATATCCCCAAAAATAGAAAATAAATAAAAAAATCCTTTCCTTTAAATGATAAATGGCCAAACAAGTAAGCGATTTCGACAATCAAACACATAAAAGAATTAAAACCATTTAATTATTTGCAAACGTCACCCCTCAAACGTTCATATTGCTAGGTTCTCAATGGTATAAAATTACTACAAATAGCCACTCAATTTCAAATCTTCCTCCAGATCGAAGAAATATGGACACTCCAGTCGCGAATGAAACATGTATGCATTGTTAAAAGGGTAAAGTTTCATAAACAAGTCCAAATCTGATACTAATTTGCCTCCATGTTAAAAAAAACATACTACCAAATACAATTATAATATGTACACTTCATATACTAATGATACTAATTTGCCTCAATTTTAAAAAAAAAAAAACATACTACAAAACACAATTATAATATGTACACTTCATAATTCAATTAGCAGTACAATATTTTTATAATTGTACTAATCGTATATGTATGTAAATTTGATAGTTATTGCCACTTTTAATGCAATACCTTGCTACGTGTGATGTTTTTGACGATGTCATGTGAACAGAGAAAGTAATTGATGCAACTAGTATTTTACATTGGTTATAGTTTTGAAATGAAAACTATTCGGTCATTTATTTATAGTTTGAAACCTATCATCGACAAAACAGTTTAACAAATGATATACCGTGCGGTATATATCTATTGACCACAGGGAACAGGTGCGTCATGATACTTTTATTGTAACGCGGTTTAGACTGGATTATATTTTCTGATGTAAATATTTTGGGGTGGTAATAAAATATCATCCTTAGTTAATTGGGTTTTAAACATTTTTTTTTTAAAATAGTAAGCAACGATTTTGTCTGATCGGGTAAACTATGCTTTTCTAGAATAGACAATATCGTCTAAATTCATTCAAAGTGAACCGTGTTTCATTTTACAATAGATAATAATCCAGTGGTTGCTCTAAGTACCTCACGAAAGGACATTTTCCGGTACAGTACCTTCGTTTTTAGCATATCTATTTCGGTTTACGTTTACACAGACGAATAACGGTGATATAAAAGCTTTGTATATTGATGCTAGAGACCTCAGTAAACGATACTTTTAAACTTCTGAAACAATAACTTATTCTTATGTTCTTTTCAATTAGTAAGCAAAGATTGTTAGGAGTTGGGTTTAGTTTCTTAGAGACGACAATAGTCCTTGTATTATGTAGACTAAAACACCAAACCGTTAAGATTCTTTTATTTTGTTTTTGAATAAAAATAAAAATCATTAAAATATATAATTCTATGTATATATTTAAATTGGAAGTTCCATAATATAATGTTACGACTTATTTTATTCCACAAATTGAATATGCATGACATTATAATTTCATCTCTCCTTTTCTCCATATATTTATAGATAACAGTTTAGTATATTTATATTTAACGCGTGTTGAGTAAATGCCTTTATCTTTAATCTGATTTCTTTTTTTCTATACATAATATATTGAGACAAATTGATATTGCCAGAAAACATTTCTATCTTGTATTATCCATGCAAAAAATGGTTTAATGTGTTATTGCTATTCGTCATTCTAGTAATTATAACCCCATCTTTGCAACCAGTCAAAAATAAAACATTACATCAATGCGTCTTCTATTAGTTAATTGAATTGTGAACTTGTTAACTTCGATTAGATATAGTCAAACCTTGGACATTAAAACAAGTTTCGCGTGTATAGAATTATATCATTGCAATATAAAAGCTTTTTTTTTTGATACCATCGTCAGATTTAAATATGATTCCTTAAATTTTCAATTTAAAATGTGTTCAACTTTTTTTTTTCCTCATCCAAATGTGGTGTGCGTATAGTTAGATTGCGCGGGACGCCACGACACGCGGGCCGATTCGCGGTACTGAAATGAAATGAAATGGGGTTTAACGTCCTACTCTTCTCCGCCTAACCTGGACTAATGGAAGACAGTCATACGCCATAAAGTGTGCTACGGGGGAAGTTTTGACCGGGCAGCGGCGCTACGGCCTACTCTTATATCGAATTCCAACTGCCCAGGGATATTTTACGTGCACGCCAATGTGTACACGGGACCTCGGTTTTTCGCCCCATCCGAACGACTAGACAGCTGTCCTTGTCAGGCCCTCGGTTCTGCCTCACTGACAATGGGGAACCACACCGGAAAATCGAGATGAACTTTCTCGGCCAATGCAGGGATCGAACACCCGACCTCCAGGCTAGCGAGTCAGCGCCTTACCCACTTAGCCCACGTGGTCCCCGATTTGCGCTACAAATTCAGGGCAAGGATTCGAGGGTAGGTAAGACAGGTGACGAATTGGGAATTACTCAGTGAGTGTTCATATTAGACTCCATATCAAGACAAACTAAGCCGGTAGCTAACCCGTTTCGGTCAATTGAAGACACATTCTATAGGTAGCCGACCTACGGATAAACAGGTAAAATAACTCAATGGACAAGGATTCCATAACAACTAACCTATAACATTCAAATATTTAAATTTCTTCTTTGGGGGGGGGGAATTATTTTCAATTTTCAAAAGTCAATATTCTTATATACAACTATAAAAAAGCTTTAATTCTTTCGTAGCCTTGAAGGGATAAATTTAACTAAACCAAATATGCAGATTAAATCTATAGACTTTGTATAACACAGACTACACGTGACATGAACTCAACGCGAACCCTACACACCTGACTATAAAGAGAAATATCCCCCCCCTACCCCCACATACCAATAAACAATTCGTGGACCCCATACCCAGGTTACAAAAAGTCAAACGAGATCAAAGGATAAAACATCTGCACACAATAGCTTTTTTTTATTATTCATAACCTCATTGTTCAGTCAACAATAACCATATTCAAACTATAAATAGAACCCTTGTGGAATCCTCTGACGTCACGCCTTTGGAATGTGTGACGTCACGCCATTGGAATGTCTGGAATTCCAAATATGCTCCAGTCTGCCCTCGATAAAATTATTTTCACACAACTCTTTGAAGCTAACTTTCAATGCCTCCCATTGTTTCACGTTTAAATGAACACCCTTTCGGGTAGGTTTTGGCATTCGTTCCTCTTCACACCACCAAAATTTACGAATGTTGACTCCGGGGTATTTGTTGTCGATCGTTACGTACACGTCATTACCAATAGGCACTGATTTCTTTACAATGTTTTTTTGTAAATACTCATCTATCTCTGAGGCAGTGTTCATCAATGCCTGCCATTGCCGCTCGAAAAACATGATACCGTTGGGTGTTGGATATCTATCACTCTTAAAACCGTAACCATACAGTCTGATGTGATAACACACATCTTCTTGCCAAATACATTTTACAACCAAATAATCATTTCCAATATCCTTTCGATACAAGTCGATACTCATGATGTTAACCTCTTGTTTTCAACTTCATAAAACAATTCTACATTTGAACGTGTAATCACCCCCTTTTATACCTAGATTTTCGAAACTTAAAACCAAAATTTAACTACACCCTGTCACAAATATGTAGATTAAAACTATTGGCTTAGAACAAAATCGACAAAATCACCTGTCAAGCTTAATGGCGGAGGTCATTGTCCCTTAATGCAGGTATAGCTACACTTGGTGTGAACTCAATGTAACCTCGACACACCTGCCTATAAAGCGAAATATCTCCCCCCCTACCCTCCAATAAACAATTCGTGGACCCCATACCCTCGTTACAAAAGGCAAACACGATCAAAGAATACAACACCTGCATACCTTTTTTATTATTCATAACCTCATTGTTCAGTCAACAATAACCATATTCAAACTATAAATAGAACACCTGTGGAATGCTCTGACGTCAGACCTTTGGAATGTGTGACGTCAGACCTTTGGAATGTGTGACGTCAGACCTTTGGAATGTGTGGAATTCCAAAATTGCTCCAGTCTGCCCTCTCTACTACTTGTGTGAGTTAGTTTTATTTAACGTCCGCTTCCACTGAGGTGATATCGCAGACAATCTGCATGGTTACCAGACAATACAACCTATTCTCGCTGAGCGTTGAATATTTACAATCTGATTACCGTATGATGAATGAGAAAACACTTTATAGATCTTATAAATAATGGAAATTAGATATACATGACTATTAATATACCAAACTCCACACAATATGATCCTTCATATTATGGTTAATAAATTGAAATGAATACTATAAAATGATACTTATTATATATGTATATGATTTCTTATCGTTGCATTTGAAAGCAGAAATAGTCCGTTATATAATGGAATGAAACATTTTATTCCTGAATTTCACGTAACTTTCCTGTCATCCCACCGTTTATTCCGTAAAATGACAGAATTAAGTCCGTTATAGAAGGGAATAAAATATTCTATCTCCAAATTTCACGAAAGTTTCCTGTTCTAATACTGGATATTCCACAGAATTACATAAAACACGTAATTTGAAGAAATAATTCACTCTTTTTACACAATTTCTCAAAATAATCCATCAATTAACAGAAAAAAATGTGTTAAACTGCGGAATTCGGCGACATAAAAACGGAATTTTTTACAGTGTACTCGTCGCCACGGGTATTGAGAGATAGAGGGAGAGAGAGAGAGAGGGAGAATAATTGAATAAAAACTGAACCACATGTCCCGAAATGACCTAGCTTGTGTCAAATGAACGTTAACCCCCCTCCGCCCCTCTCTGCCCCTCTCTCCCCCACCCCCATCTCTCTCTCTGGGAGGAACATGAGGTAGGCCTACAACCCACGAAGTTGATATTTCCTTATGACGTACAAGTCTGCCATCGAAACCAGGCTATTTATAATATATACAGAGCCTCGCGTATTGGTCCCCACTCCACCCTAACGCGACCTAATTTATGACAATGAACACGTGAATAACACGATAAAACACAGTAGATCACTTTGTTACAGTAACCAACAACAAAGCCAATTCTCTGTTATTTTGCCGGTGTTATAAAATTGACCTTTAACCATAAATAAAGTAGATAACCTAAAATCAATCACCCCATTTTACAGCGTAGACAAGCCACTACAGTCGCGGTGCGCTGGTTGATCACAGCACCGATCGAAATGTCGGTCTGAGAAGGGAAATAGAAACTAGGACAGTCTGACCTATTTATATATAGTTAATATTTGTCACGGTGTCTTTGATCATTATACTGAAGTGTCATTAACTTTTCACGGATTTAAAGGGAGAGAGATAGGGGTCTTTAGCAATGGGGTGCGGAGGACCCGGAGAAAACCCACGAGGTTGGACAGGGGACCATATATACACCTTGTCGCGTACAACCGGGAAATCGAAGCCACGCCAGTTGACTCAATGGCAGACCTTATGATACGAAGCGCATGCGCTAACCATTTGGCCACCCAACCGCCTTTCACAGATTTAAAGGGATAATAGGCTAGATATATAACTTTGGCCTTACCCAACAGAGCTTATGATCGAAATCATACGCGTTATACCACAGGACCCTCTCTCATCGCACACACACCGCACACTCCAATCTCTAATAAGTGTTGTGGAAAAATTCTAAAGTCTGTTGTGTTTCTGCGCGTTAAGGATCCCTTGGCAGATGGAATTTGATATAAGTGTAGGCCGTAGCGCCTCTGTCCAGGCAAAATTTCCCTCATAGCACTCTGAGCCCATTTCAATTCTGTAATTTATAAACACCTGTTTCGTCATATGGGAGAAAGGTGTGTTTAATAGGTATCCAGGTGACAGATATAACACCTGTACACAAACATTGGACTCCATCAAACCTCCTCTAACCACCTGACAGAAGCCGTGGTGATTCAGTGAGTTAGTAACCAGGAGGATTCGGGGGATGAAAACCGAGGTCCCATGTACACATTGGCAGTTGGAATTCGATACCAGGGTAGAACGTACATGTATTACCGATGTTCGGGCAAAATTTCCCTCATAGCACACAGTATGGCATAAACCCGTCTTCATTAGCCCAGGCAGTGGCTCTACTACGCCCCTATCCTCTCTTCCTGCATCACTAACAAACGGAAACCACGCTGGAAAATTTCGAAGTACGTTTCTTCGATCAACACCGGATTCGAAACCCAGAACCCCGTGGTTACTCGACTCTGACCCATCGTGGCTCCCTAATTAAGGACTAAAATAACTATGGTATCTTTTATTTCACCAAATAACTCCAGCAGAGTTTTTATTTCGTAAGTTATCGGTTTCTATCCTGCATGGGGGCTTTGGGGTTTTTTTTTATAAATTTCATAATATGTACGAAATAGATTAGCCCATTGAATCGTGTTAATTCAAAAAACAAACAAAATTTGTTTCAATCATTTGAAATATGTAATGCGACCACGTGAGTTTATCTAACATGTCACGCCCTCTAACGGTAATCTACAGGATAAACTCAAACTATAAATCTTGTTGGCACGCGCTAGTGTCATGGTGTGTATATATAAACCAGTGACCTCTTTAATATTTATCAACATACATGTTAAAAACATTTCAGACGTTAAACATTTGTAACCTCTGTGTTTAAAATATTTCCGATCTATAGGGTTTATGCGTGACGTACTTCCGGTGTCTATTGATTGCCAGGGATAGGCTAGACGCCACCCTCGTCTTGCCGTTCTGTGGAATCTTTGATGGTGGTACATCACTAATGATTTTCCCATTGACTTTAATGTTAATTCTCGCCCCTTAGACAATGCTGTTGAGTAGATGCTTTTTACCACAGATGGAACAACATGTGGAAACCTCTCCTGCATGTATGAGGTCCATTATGGAAAACTTGAGATAGGCCTACATCAACTGGGGCCTATTTCACGAAATTTTAACTAAGATAAGATCCCAATTTTAGTAATTTGATTGGATAATATTAGATTGATTTTAGTGCTTAGCCAATCAAAATTGAAGTATCTACTAAAATTGGATTTTATCTTAAGTTAAAATTTCGTGAAACAGGGCCCTGGAAGTAAAGACACGTAAACATGTAATTTCTATATGGGATACCACAACACACAACAATCATCCACACTTATTGACGAGTGTTGTGAATGGGACAGATATAGTATACATGCTATTTGGATAACAACTGATGCTAATTCCTATTATAATATGCCTAACAAGGACAGCTGTCTAGTTGTTCGGATGGGACAAAAATCCGAGTTCCTGTAAAACACTGGCGTGCACGCAAAAGATCCCCTCGCAGCTGGAATTCGATATAAGGTTTGGCGATAGTGCCACTGTCCGGGAAAAATTTCCCTCGTAGCACATTCTATAAGCCAAGTCGGAGCAGAACAGTAGGCCGTTAAACCCCATGTCGTTTCGTTTCATTTTATTATATACTGGAGGTGAATTCACATGAACCCAGGTGTCGGCTGGTTGTTACAACCAATGTGGATATGAGTGTTCTACTTACGAAGAGTGATATGATATTGACAGTAGAGTGGTTATACAACCTATGAACTCCTTGTATTACATTGTCAATAGTTATTCGATCATTGACTGATAGCGATTATATAGACATAGATATACATATGGTTTACATACGTCCGATTCTCTAAAAATCGATAATACACGCTTATCTATAATCACCTTGCACCCTTTTTAGGGTGGGTTGAGGGCGATTGAACTCTGTTGCGGAGTCTAATGGCGCACTTTCGATACAAACCAATCTGATTAAAATATCAATCGTTTCGTTTTTTTTATCCTTTTGATTGTATACGCTACATATATATCTGAACGGTTGTAGTTAAAGGTCGCGTTAGAGGTCGGTCGAACGGCTTTTGACCCTATGGCGTCGGATATTGATTAATCAATCAGCGTTGACGTTTCTAGTGGTTTACCCACAGTTCCGTGCATCGCACGCCAAGACTAATCCCTCATGACATCCAAAACGCAGGTTATATAACAACTCTTCGAGATCCTAGTGTAGTACAGACAAATATAACGAAATTTTTAACTAAATCTAAATTAAAATTACTTTAAGCTAGTTAACCCCCCCCCTTTCTCTCTCTCCCTCTCTCTCTCTCCCTCCCCTCTCTCTCTTTCTGCACTTGTAGGACTGGGAATGAAAGTGTGGCTAGTCCTTCGTATGGCGCAAAAACACGTTTACACATTGGCGATTAGGTGGAAATACCACTGCCTTTGACAAATTCTCTGAGCATTAAAATGAAATATACCATGTTGAGTCTCAAAATGATATAGGCTTCAAACCTAGAGGTAGAGTCACGAGGCGATGGAATTCACCTCGATGTCACGTTTACTGCAGAAAGAAAAAAAAACATGTCGAACATTGCGTACTGATCATCGGGATAAAACAGAAATAAACTCGGGAACCAACCATCTAAAGGTCACAAAGAACTATCCCCAAGTCAACGACCTAGTCTCCACAGACAAAGAGCGTGTTAATAGCTATGTGTGCAGTAATAGCCACATTTAGATGTATTTTAAATGTCATGGACCATTGAGATGATTTATTAATACTAAAGTAGACTGATGTAGTCGGCCTCCAGGACATCGTTTGATCACCAGATAACAACCAATACATATGGAATAAACAACAAACACACGCATCAGATCGATGTACGTCTGTTGAAAAAACACACGCTCTTAAGCTAAGGTCGAAATAATTAGTTCTTCGGAGTCTTGATAAAGAAATGAAATGGGGTTTAACGTCCCACTTTTCTGCACCTAAACTGGGCTAATGAAGACGGGCATACGCCATACAGTGTGCTATGAGGGAAATTTTGCCCGGACAGTGGCGCTATGGCTTACTCTTATATTGAATTTCAACTGCCACGGGATCTTTTACGTGCACTCCAATGTATACACGGGACCCAGGTATTTCGTGCCATCCGAATGAATAGACAGCTGTCCTTGTCAGGCCCTTCTTCCTGCGCCACTGACAAGGGGAAAACACGTGGGAAAATCCCGATGAACTTTGTCGGCCAATCCATCCGAAGGATTAGACACTGCGCTGTTTCCTACCAGTCACTTCGTTTCTGAAAAGAGAATAAATGAATAATCAAACAAGTGTCGTGAACAATGTGTTTGTTTAAAATTGAAAGACTAATTGTTTTCGAGATGAGCACTCAAGGGCTTTGTTTATCACAGAAACAGGAAGTACCAAAGAATAACACTTTAAATTGATGTGTGCTAAACGACGGTTGGATCTATTTCATAAGGTCAACTTGAAGTTTTGTCAAAGCTCTCAAGATGTAAACAGGGCTAGCATTAATTCCAACCCTTACCCTAACCATGGATCAAGAACTAACGCTTACCCTAATCTTTACCTACAAAATTAAAATGAAATGGGGTGCCCTAACCTTATTTACGTATCAGCGACCTTAACGAAATCTTGAGTTGGCCTTAAGAAATAGATCTAGGCCTAAATGCCACATGAAAACAGCAACCAGCAATCAATTTCACCAGACATAGATATCAATTCATCTCTTTGCAACAACAGAGCGCACTTAATAACATTTTGATAGAAAGATAATATAACAACATGTTTGATCTTTGCTCATACATGGCTCAATAAATATCAAACACTATTGAAACAATGGAACGAAACAAGATGGCGCCAGACAAGATAACTCGTGATAATATACAAAACAATATTGTGTTATGCAACGTCGCCTGCAGTAAAGTACATTTCTCAACCAATCCAAGCTTAGTTGTGTATTTGTTTTATTTGCCTTGATGGAATCTAGAGTGGGCCTTAAGAAATAGATCCAGCCATGTAAAAAGAGCGGAAATAGTTTCCGGTGTTTCAGAACCATTAAATACCCTAAACGTCTTTCATTTCGGAAATGAAATGGAGATTTATGTACCAATTGTGCTAATGAAAACGTGATTAGGTTTTAGTAAAATTAATCTTGATCTGATGGATTATCGGAGGGCCTGACAAGGAAAGTTGTCTAGTCGTTCGAATGGGACGAAAAACCGAGGACCCGTGTACACATTGGCGTGCACGTAAAAATCCCTTGGCAGTTGGAATTCGATATAAGAGTAGGCCGTAGTGCCGCTGCCCGGGACAATTTTCCCTCATAGCACACTGTATGGCGTATGCCCGTCTTCTTTAGCCCAGGTCTGGGACATAACAGTAGGACGTTAAACCCCATTTCATTCCATGTCATTTCTGATGGATTATTTGTGGTGGCAAAAGCTCTATTGTTATTTCGATAAACAAGCCCACTGATTTCCAGTTTTAACCAGAAGTCAATCGGCTTGTTTAGTACTTTTACTTTCATTTTTAGCTGCCTGACTAAACACAAAATCCGTTACAACTGATCACTGGCTTAATCTGTGGACGTAACATATTCAACGAAGCCAGAACGGTAACATATCAAAGACATCTCGAATCCTATGAAATCGTAATCTTTATTTTGTCCCAACTCAGCATGATCTAGCCATCTTATTGTCATCCGTCTGACCCGTCTATATTGTCATTATAAAACACCGACACCATTAAATCTTGAGGTCATCGGACGGCTCCAGATACGACCCAATCCGATTAAAACACAGATCCAATTTCGTTTCGTTTTTATAGTTCAAATTTTGTTTTACTTGTCTTTACTACACTAGGATCTGGATGAGCTGTTTTATAACAGGCGTGCTAGTTGATGTGAGAAATCGGCATATAAAACACTCTGGGTAAACCCCTAAAAACGTCGACACTGATTGATTAATCAATATCTACCGTCACAGGTTCAACAGCTGTAATTTTATTTCAATAATTCGCTTGCGCGTAGGCGTCTTTAGCAGTGGGGGGAAACCCGGAGTGACCGGAGTAAACCCACGAGGTTGAGAAGGCGCCCTTATCTCCATGCCACATACGCTCACACCAGGGATCGAAACCACAGCCGCAAGCCGAGGTGACCGTCAGTTAGAGGTTGAAGCGCGGCACTCTAGTCCACTAGGCCATCCCAACCCCCACGACATTAAAGCCACCACACACCAGCAGTAGAGGTCATGACAAATTTACATAAATGGCAGTACATATTGAAGGACACTTTGATTTATTACATTGATAAACGTCCCGTAAACATGATTTCCGTTGATAGAACATTGACATGTCTGACTTCATTACGAACTAGTCTCATTTATCTCTGTATAACAATTACTATTCTCCTTGGTTCCTGATACTATCAGACAGACCGCGGTTCCAGATACTATTAGACAAATAATGGCTCCAGCTACTATTAGAACAACCACGGGGTCCTGATACTTTCAGACCAACCACGGTTCCAGCTTCTATAAGACCATCCATAGTTCCAGCTATTATAAGACTAACTATGGTTACTGATACTATCAGACCAACGTGGTTCCGGTTACCATTAGACCAGCTATGGTTCCAGTTACTAAAAGACGGTTCTGCACCAACTGGGCTAATGAAGACGGACATACGCCATGCAGAGATGGGGTTTAACGTCCACTCGACACAAACTAGTTCATTTCGGGACTAACATATAGATCAATTTTATTTCAATAATTCGCTTGCGCGTAGGGGTCTTTGGCAATGGGAAGAAACCAGAGAACCCTACGAAACCCCACGATGTTCGACAGGCGACCTTACTCCTTGTCCAGTACAATTGATAGAACTTCTGATTCAATGCGCATTCGACCAGACACACCCCACCCCCAACACTCCCGAAAGGTAAATTAAGGTAAAGGTAACCTCGGGGCTAGAGTTGGGGGTCACCTACTTTGTTTGAATCTTAGTGCAATAACTATTCTGAAGCCATCTTTATAATACATCTATATTCGCCATACTGTCGACAGTCGGTTCCTGATATTGCCAGAATGTACAGTTATTAAAGAGCTGTGCGCACGGTCAATGGTCTATATGACTGTAGTACAAATATCGATTACTGTGGGGATTCTAGAAACTGATTTGTTGTTATCCAGCCGCAAAAGTAACTCAAGCGGAATTCTAGAAAGATTTAGACTGTTTTCTTGAAGGAGCAGTGTCTAATCGGAGTCCTGTGTAAACGTTGATTGGCGTACTCTTAAAACAACCTTTGACGGGTGAACTTTGAGTAGGTCATAGAGCTGCTGCCCATGCAAATGTCCTTCAAAGCACACTGCATAAAGAATGCCGGTTAAATCCCCATTTCTTTGATAAAACCAGGGGTGGGCATTATTTGTGTTATGGTATAAAATATCTCTAAGTTAAATGATTTTTCCAAAAAATTATTAGAAAGGTTAGTTGTCCTCCTTCTCCTACTGGAGTTGGGTGTGTTGTATGTGCGTGTTGTATCATAAGGTCTGTCATTGAGACAGCTGCGTGGTTTCGAATCCCTGGTTGTATGTGACAAGGAGAAGGGTAGCCTGTCCGACCTCGTTAGTTTTCTCCCATTTTCCTTACATTGCTAAATACCCATACGCGCAACCGAACTGTTGAAATAAAATCAAACCATGTGTTGGTCCAGAACTCTCTCTCTCTCTCTCTCTCTCTCTCTCTCTCTCCTGGAGTTTATCAAATTCTTGATTGATACAGGATGGTAGTTTGAAAGACTGTAATTATTGGAATGGCGGCCAACATATTATTGAAATATACAATCGATATTTTCTGCTTTTAAAATGTTATGCTTGGTGTTTTATGGCTTTTTAGTCTCTTATTCTTAAAGTGTTTTAAAGGGTTTTTTTTATTAAAATGCCAATCTTAGTTATACGTCTAGTAGTTCTCCAGAAGAGCTAATTATGTTTTTTTAAAGTGGGTAGAATCCCTCATTAAGGGTTTTCAGAAAAGGGTAAGCGATATTGGGACCGTGTCTTTGTCCAATATCTTCAGACAATAGAAGGATAACTATATAGTGCTTGGGAGGGGTGAGGTACGGGCTCTAGTGCCCGAATTTCGCAATGTTTTCCCATATATCACCCGGCACCAATTTAGCCACACTCCGCGGCAATGTTTTCCCATATATCACCCGGCACCAATTTAGCCACACTCCGCGGCGATGTAAAGAGTGACCTTATCCCATATCCCATTGGGGAAAGGTCATCGACGATGTTGAAATAAACGAATACCCTCCTGATGTCCCCTATGCTCTCGATTCTCGATACCTATTCGGGAACGCATGAATTGAAATTGTTCGCCCCCCCCCCCCCGATGGTTCTAATTGATTCACTGGAGAACATAATAATATTCCCAGGGCTCACCAATTTCTATCGCTAGCACATTCGCGAGGCCAAAAAGGCCCAGTGTGACCGAAGTGTTAGATGGCCACATCCTGTAGATTGAAATATTAAATAATATTATTTGAATTTGATCCCCTAATATTCAAAAAGTCTTCAGTGGAATAGTTAGATATAAAGGTAATATGAATTTCGGTGACCGCCGTGTCCATTTTGTCAGTCAGTCGCTCGGATAATCTGAGCTGGGCCGACGCCACTACCTGTCACCAGGTTTTGCGACGAGGCCTAAATTACCCTAAGTTGATTCGACGGTATTTACGTTTTGTTGCTTAGTCACATGTCAACAAAAGGGACTTTCTAAGTATGGAAACCTGGCTTCAACTCATTTTTCATTTTTCCTTCTTGACACATATCCAGATTTAATCTCTCTAACTAGAACATGTAATTTTAAAGTCTGCCATTTTACTTCCGGTATTTAAACCTCGTTTTCGCGGAAGTAAAGTCACGTCTGCTATCGACCTAATTATTAAACCAAACAATGAGAGGAAGAATGGCTGGTTATTCAGACGTGACGAACAATGATAATATCCCAACCACATCTATCAACCATTTTCACAGACATGGCTTAAGTAGGCTTGACCTCATTATGGAACCACGTGACCTATTGTTTCGTATCTAAATAAACCTGTACTTAATTCTAGACGACTCAGACAGAAAACAGTAGTTCGCAAATAGGATGACACTAAATATTTGCAGACATGATTAGCATTTTGTTACTATGAAGGGTGGGTTGGTAGGTGGGGCTTGAAATCGACGTGTTTTCCAGTTGTCATTAATAAAGGGTGGGGAACCTGACTAGGACAGTGTATGTTCTCTGGGAGGGGACGAACAACAGAAGTCCCCTATACACATTGGCGTGCACGTTTAAGAATCCTTGAGGTTTGGAATTTGAAATAATAGTGAGCCTTAGAGCCACTGTTCGGGCAAGATTCTCCATATAGCATAATGTATGGCATATGCCTGTCTTCGTTAGCCCAGTCGAAGCAGAACAGTAGGACGTTAAACAAAATTTCATTTTAGGCTTGTACTTGACAACCAAGTAGGTGGGGGGTGTTGGATGGCTGAATGGTTAGCATGTGCGCGCTGTCGCTGTATCATAAAGCCTGTCATTGAGTCAACTGTCGTGGTTTCGAATCACCGGTTGTACGTGACAAGGAGTAGGGTCGCCTGTCCAACGTCATGTTTTTGTGTCAAGGGCACGTTAAACCCCATTTCTATCTCTCTCTCTTTTGGTCTATCCTAACCACTAGACACTGTCCGTGCCGGACACTGTCCGTGCCAGGCCCTCTAACCCGCGCCAATGACAAGGAAAACTACACAAATACCTTTCATAGCAACAAAATCTAATCATATCTGTAAATATGTAGTGTCATCCTTTTCTCTGAGTCGTTTTTGGTCCTATCCGAAGGACAAGGCACATCCAATCCCACCGACGCAACCCATGGCCAGTGTAAACCTGACTTGACCAAGTTTTTATGGTCGGATAATATTTAATCATTAGTAACTTCATCTAATCTTATTATTATAATAGTTAATTTAATTTGGTCGCGGTGCTTTGGGGGACATATCTCACTTTCTTTTCCTAATATATCAAATTTCTATTTTTAACTGATATCACGTTTTCCCGCAGGAAAGCGTTAGAATTAGGTCAGGGTGGGTAAATTGACCCATTTTCTTCCCTAGCCCGTGTTTTCTATCTAATTATCAAAATGGCGGTTTATAGAAAGAATGAATCCCGTATTGATACATGATAAGGCCCGGCGTCAGTCTCATTATACAAAAACGCACGCGCGTGTTTTTCATTGACCCAATTCCAACAAACGTGACCCAATTGATTTATACGAGAGTTAAAATAGGTCACGGTCTTTTGATGATTCATATTTGGATAACTGAGATTGGTGGTCACCTGGTGTCGGACACCGGTTAATGGTCATTTCGAGAACGAAGTCTGTAACGTGTACTCGATACCCTATGTAAATACGGTCCGGTCGCGTGGCTGAAATTCCTTTGTTTAAAAACAACTAGTGAAAGTCAGCGATATCTACGCTTGGTACCTGTGGACCTTGGCACCAATAGCTAGACTAGATCATCAAGACGCCAGCTGGTAATCGCCAGTTTTCATCAAATACATTTTGGGGGAGTGATCTTAAATACATGTCACCCTAGGACTAGGTCATCAAAACTGTAGTTGGTACTGTCCATATCCCACCAACTGATGTCTTTGTGATCTGGACTAAATATCACCCAGGTGTTTGAATGTACTCCCTGCCCGCATTTTACACAAGGTACACATATGTAATAACATTATATGAACCCAAATATTCCATGTATGTCAAATTTACGGACAACCATATATGGGTGAAAGACGACAGTGTCGAATTTGTGATAGTATTCTCGGAGAATTTCCGGTGTGGTTTTTCGCCTTGTCAGTGATGCAGGATGTGAATAAGGTTAGGGCACGGGATGGTTGGTCACATCGTAGGCTAGGGTTGGAATTAGCGTTAGCCCTGTTTACATCTCATCTTGTGAGCATTGACAAAATTTCAAATTAACCTTATAAAAAAGACCCAACCGTCGTTTAGCACACATCAATTTAAAGTGTTGTTATGGTACTTCCTGTTTCAGTGATAAACAAAGCGCTTGAGTGCTCATCTCGAAAACAATTAGTCTTTCAATTTCAAACAAACACATTGTTCACGACACTTGATTGGTTATTTGTTTATCCTCTTGTCAGAAACGGAGGGACTGGTAGGGAACAGCGCAGCGTCTAGTCCTTCGGATGGATTAACCGCGAAAGTTCATCGGGATTTTCCGACGTGTTTTCCCCGTGTCAGTGGTGCAGGAAGGAGGGCATGACAAGGTCCCGTGTACACATTGGCGTGCACGTAAAAGATCCATTGGCAGTTGGAATTCGATTAAGAGTAGGCCGTAGAGTCGCTGTCCTGACAAAATTTCCCTCATTAGGCAAGGTTAGGAGCAGAACAGTAGGACGTTAAACACCTTTTCATTTCATTTTATTCTAGATGAATCAATAGTTACAATTCTTTTAGGTGACGCTGGTTTGTATATACTAAACTTAGGCTGCCGGTCTAAAGCTAGCTGCGCCAGTGCCAATGCCTCCTGCGTACAAGCGAATTCTTGAAATAAAATTAAAGCTTACGTTTATCCCGAAATGACCTAGTTTCACCCCCTTCTCTGTAGATCGTGGCTCATTTCGAGTCCGCCTCTGAGTGGGGTTGCCTGTCCAGCCTCGTAGATATTCTCCCGGAACTCCAGTTTCCTCACCACTTTCAACCCCTCCCCCTCCCTCTCTCTCTCTCTTTCTCTCTCTCTCTCTCATGGTCAAGTATAATAAGATGACGGATGGTCAGACCGTCCTGATAGATATAATATTATTGATATAGATAAAGAGATATACATACAGTAAACAATAGAAGATATTTATTTATTTAACCGACTATACTAGATTGATGTAGTATGTTTACTCGGTACATATAGGTCAACATGTCTGTATATGGGTTAACCATCTGCTAACTGACCATTCGCGTAGTAAACACGCTTCTATCGCTAACTGACCGACCTTTGTAGTAATAAACTGACCATTCGTACGTAGTAAACAAGCTACTATAGCTAAACTTGGAACTTACTGGCCAACGCGAGAAACGTGGATTACAAGTAAGGACATGTTGGCCATGTGGGGAATGCGATTATGGTCATTTATAGACAGGGGCAGACTGACCATACACAGTGAATGAAATAGAGTTAAATGTCCTACTGTTGGGCGAATTAAGACGGACATACGTCATACATTGTGCTATGGGGGTAATTTGCCCAGGCAGTGGCGCTATGACTTACTCTTATATCGAATTTCAACTGCCAACGGATGTTTTACGTGCACACCAATGTACCACTGACAAGGAGAATCCACGTCAGACGGCTCCCATGGGCAATGGAACAATAGTCGTGTACATTGTCAGAAACTGGATTTGAGAACGGAAAGAGTCTGTAGATTTATCTCCATAAACAAGGCAATATTTTGAAAAAAAATATAAAAGAAATTTTGTTATTGTAGAAGACGTCGATAGCAAGCAGGGGTGGACGAGCTGGCCATATGGATATTTGGGCTGGATTGAATACAAATACTACCGAAAAACGGGCCGAAAAAAGCAAGAACAAAGTATCAAGCCGTTCGGGTGGAACGAAAAACAAAGGGCGCCTCACAGGGCATGTCATGGCGCATGCCCGTCTTCATTACGAGATGCTAATTGTAGGCCAGTAGAGAAGGTTCGAAAATATCCGGAGTCCACAATGGCCGCTTTATATTAAATATTATTTTTAGGAATACTAATCCTTGCCCCAACCCTTCCAAGAAGGGTAAAAGGTTAATTAGATCAAAGTTCAATCTTCTAAAAAGGGTAAGGGTTAATGTTAGTATTCATCCAAATACTATTGTGGACTCCGGAAATTCCCAAACCTGCCCAATCAGCCTAAAATTATAATCTCCCGAATTCAGTAACCGGATTGTACATAGTTTAGCTCCATTTCATTTCCGATTGATTTTCAATCGTTTTAAGGACGCTTCCTTAATGTCAAGTATCCTTAAATTTGAGGTTTTCTCCTTTCTTTTAACTGAAAGTTCACCTTAAGAATCAAGAAATACTTTAGCATTTTGTTTAATTTTAAAGATGCTCTCTCTCTCTCTCTCTCTCTCTCTCTCTCTCTCTCTCTCTCCCTCTCTCTCTCTCTCCCTCTCTCTCTCTCTCCCTTCAATTTCAAAACAGTGGTAGGTATTTGCCAATGATTGTGTCATCAAGTCCCCTTTAACCTATCTATCATTGTTGTCTGAATAGACTAATAACTTTAAAAACAGGAAGTGTTATATTCTCACTTCCCGTTTAAACATTATCCAATCAGATCGTGTGTTAAATTTGAGATTATCGAACTAGAAAAATAACTGCTTAATGGAATTATTACCATGGGTTAGAAGCCAAGTTTGTGCGTGTCTGCTACTTTTGTTCAAAACTTAATCTTAATTTCCCAAAACTTAATCTGAATTTCACTCTTTGAATGGATGCCCGCCTGAAATGGATTCCCACCATCCCTTTTGCGCCTCTATGCCCGCTTCTGTCTCGAACCTACGTTTGTATGAGGGGGGGGGGGGGTGATTAACGCGTGCGTGTTGTGTCATAAGGTCTGGTCTTGAGTCAACTGGCGTTATTTCGATTCTTCGTTTGTTCTCATGTAGAACCGCATGGGTTTTTTTTCCGGGTCCTCGTTTTCCCCCACTCTTAAAGAGACCCCTACACACAGGCAAATTATTGAAATAAAATTGAACGATATGTTTGTCCCGAAATAACCTGGCTTGTGTCGAGTAGGCGTTTAACCCCATTTATCTCACGCTTGCATGCTATGCATTATTGTCTTGTTTTTACCAACTTCCTCTATTAAAAGAATAAATGACAATGAATGATGTCTTCTGTTGCTACATAGTGACATAATGAGGACTATCCACGCCGCTACCAGGAAGCGTACCAGTATAAAAAGAAATTGATTTAGAACCTTCCATTAAATCTTTTGTTACTGTTCTTGTGTTGGTCGTCTTTTTACAATCAAATTAGTAACGTGCTGTCACTTAGTTTAAACGTACATTATAGTAAGAACAAAATCGTTTGGATAAGTTAATTAATGTCTAATAATAACCTTTAAATTATACATTAATTAACGTATCCAAACTTTGATCAACTGTTGATGACATCTTAAGTGTCGAATTTTCACTGGATTTGAATCCAATCTACTGCTCAACGCTCATTGATGATTAAATCCAAAATTGGATAATCAAGTCTATATTTCTTTATTGTACCGATTTTATTAATGATGATCGAGGCTAGGCCTAAAATTCAAAAGCTAATATCTCGGTTCAGAGTGGAGCAATTCGACTGAACTGTTCAACATATTCTATTTACGTTATCTTTTTTTTAACTACTACTGCGAGAACTCTCGACCCTTAATCTAATCTCCTCACACTGCTACAGACCCATTCACGCAACCAAATTATTAAGTCATATACGTTAATCTCGAAATGATCTAGTGAGTGTCGAGTGGACGTTAACACCTCTCTCTCTCTCTCCCTCCCTCCCTCTCTCTCTCTCTCTCTCTCGATACAGGATGTAATTACCATTTCTAGAGGAGACCTGATTCCCGTCTACCTGTATCCATTTCAAAGGCAATGGTGTTGTCTCGATCCCACTAACTGACCAACGGCCGTACCTTTAGATAAATAAAACTATAACTAAGAAGATCAAAGACATAAAACCGCTCTCCAATATCACGTGAAGGCATATGGTCATCATTAACACTAGTTCATAACAGAGAGAAAATAATGTCCAGTAATGGGAAACAAAGAAGCCTCGGATATCATATTTACAAACATTATCGTAAAAGGCGCACATCAACAGATAGTCTCGATCATTCAGACGCATATTCTACGTTGAATATTTAGATGGTTCTGGATGATTGAGACTAAGTAACAGATTATTTAGTCATTCGAACACATACTAATCAGTGTAGTATTGTGACCGTATTCTACCGCCATTCATAACAGACGTGTGCACGAGACATTAATGGCGATATGGCTTCCGCTTGGCAACGTTCTCACAATGCCGACGACCCATCATATTTGGTTGAGTGATTTGTCGGTGAACTTATCCCAAGGTTAATGCTGGCTGTAGGTAGATGGTCAAAACCAGGAGGTTGACCTCGGCATTTTTTATGGCGCTCGTAAAAACGCTGTGGGCCCATTATACCAATATATATACACACAGCAAACATTGATAGTCATGGAAACACCCTTTTATAGCCCGTAACAAGTATACAGAATGAGAGCAACATAAAATTGTTTGTTGTTATTTGTTTTGTCTCCTTCTCAAGTGGTGAAGGACGGGAGGCATGGCAAAGGGCAATCTGATTAAAACACAGATCCAATTTCGTTTCGTTTCGTTTTCTTATAATTCAAAATTTCGTTTTACTTGTCTTTACTACACTAGGATCTGGAAGAGTTGTTATATAAGCCGTGTTTTTGGTAATGTGAGGGATTCGCCAATAAAATGGTCTGATACGTGTGGTGATAGATGCATGAAACTTTGGGTAAACCGCTAGAAATGTCAACGCTGATTGAAAATGACCAGATTTCCCTGTAGTGTTATCGAAAGTATATAAAAAACGAAACGAAATATAGATCCGTATTTTACTCCGATTGAGCGAAGGACAACGCATAGTCTTTCGGATGAGACGAAGAACAGAGAGAGAAAGAGAGAAATGGGGTTTAACGTCCACTCAACACAAACTAGGTCATTTCGGGACTAACATATGGTTTAATTTTATTTCAATAATTCGCTTGCGCGTAGGGGTCTTTAGCAGTGGGAGGAAACCGGAGTGCCCGGAGGAAACCCACGAAGTTGAGAAGGCGCCCTTATCTCCATGCCACATACGCTCACACCAGGGTTCGAAACCACAGCAGCAAGCTAGCGGTGACAGGCCAGCTAGATGTCGAAGCGCGACAGTCTAGACCACTAGGCCATCACAACCCCCCACAATTCTATGGAATACAACAACTGCTTATTACTGAGTCCTGTTGTTATGTCATTATTGAGCGACGTTTCGGCCTGATAATGACTAGAGAAGCCTAGTCGAAACGTCGCTCTGTAATAAGCAATAATTGTATTCCATAGAATTGTGACCTGTTTACTTCAGTTCAAATACTAAATGCCACTGAAACAGTTAGGAAGTATGTTCTAAGTAACGGATACGTTTCTGGAGAGTAAATTAGTTGTGGCAGCTGTCCATGTTAACATTAAAAGAAAATAAATCCAATAATTGCTGTAATATAGATCTGCTGACAGCCAGGATGCTTTGGTCAGTAGTTAACTCTTTAAGATGAGCATTAAAACAACATTTTTTACATGTCAGCTTGTCAGTTGTTGTCCATGTAATCAACACTCCCAGCAAAACATATCAACATCTTGAATATACATTCAAACATCTAAGCCTTCTTTTTAATTACTCGAGGAAGTTCATCGGGTTTCTCTGGCGTGGTTCCTCCTTCAGTCAGTGGTGTGGGACGGAGAGCCCGACAAGGGACAGCGTATAGTCGTTAGGATGGGACAAAAAACCAAGGTTCCGTGTACAAGCATTAATAGCTGGAATTCGAAATAAGAATCAGCCATAGTTCTTGATGCATTTCATCTGGATTTCTGCTTTTTGACCATCAAACATGTCAAGTTTTCCATAAGAAAAAGAAAAACAGAATCTTATATACAATTGATATGAATTGATAAGTCCGATCAGTTTACTGAGAATTTTGTGGTAACGTTAGAAGTCCAGGACCCGAGTTCCATTTTATTTCAATAATTCACTTGCGCGTAGGGGTCGTTAGCAGTTCGAGGAAACCGGAGAAAACCCACGAGGTTACACAGGTGACCCTAATCCTTTTCACGTACAACCGGAGATTCAAAAACCACGAGTGTTGATCCAATGACAGACCTTATGACTTCGCGCGCAAGCGTTAAACCACCATACCACCGACAAATAAGGGCCACAGATTTCCTCCCTTTCATGAAAAAAAGAGTAATTTCCTTAATGGCGGGTAATGATACGGTGAGTGGAGAGAGTAGCCCGGTCAGTAAAACTATACTCCATTACTTCTCTTGTATCTCATTACAAACCGCTAATTATCTCCCGCCCAGTTTACATCTAGAATAAAGATAAACTTTATTACCTATCATTAGTATCTAAGGTCATTATATTGACTATTGATGAATGACAAACAGGTGCTCGCAACAAAAAAACTCTAAGCAATCTTGAATTCTACAATGGAATGTTTAGCCACGGCGGCCGGGAGAATTTTTATATGCCGCAACAAGACAAATTTTGTCCCCCCACCCGCTCCTTTCCCCACCACCACACCCACCCACGCCATAAAATATATATATATACTATCATACATTTATGACTTTGGACTTCTGAAATCGGATAAAGGAATACCGACCATGCTGACGTAAACAAACCAAGAGATATTTTTGACGCCCTGAGTTTCCATGCGCACCGGACCGATGTACCGACTGTACCTCTCTGCCCTTGACACATTTAACAGAAAACGCGGTAAGGGAATTTTCCATGTAGTCACCTTAAGACGTTCCTTGAAATCAGTGCCTCACATGCCGGTGTTAATGGCTAAAGAAAGTCGGAATGAATAAAATGGGGTTTAGAGAGAGAGAAATGGGGTTTAACGTCCACTCGACACAAACTAGGTCATTTCGGGACTAACATATGGTTTAATTTTATTTAAACAATTCGCATGCGCTTCAGGGTCTTTAGCAGTGGGAGGAAACCGAAGTACCCGGAGAAAACCCACGTACAACCGGGGATTCGAAACCACGCCAATTGACCCAATGAAAGGCCATATGATACAGCGCGCGCACGCTAACCATTAGGCCATCTAACCCCCCAAAATGGGGTTTAGCCGTACTAAATTTACGGGCTAGTCGAAAACACTACGTATACTTCGAGAATTCTTGGAAGTATGTATCCCAATTTCATTTAGTAAACTTGAAAACGTTTATTTAATCGTTGTGTATATAAAGGTGTGAAACGGAGAAGAGCTGCATTACAAAACAGTATATTCATTTTTGCATATGGCGGCCATTCAGGGCAGTGATCTATTCTGGAAGTATGAAGTACATGAATCGCTATGTGTAGAGCATATTCCTGAGGCAATGGCCCGAGAAATCCCTCTCTGACCATTGCTGGATTGACTTCTGATACTTGAACTTTTGAGGGAGTGTGCCTATTCTTCCCGTTCAATCAAAGCTATCACTTAAGTACAGCAACATGACAGTCCTACGTTTAATCTGGGTCTTCCCTGAAATTTTGGACAGTGATTCACGGTATTAAAAACGGTGAAAGTATGTTCGTTTCCAAACAGTATTGTTTACATTTCATTCGACTTGATAGGGCATAATAAAATCGTGAGCCATCAAATCCCGAGACGGAACCCGAGATCACTCAGCTAGTAAGCCAGACCCTTACTGAATCATCGCACCCCTCCCCTCCGCGGGATCTGGCCAATTCCTTGTAACGATATATACCTTGGCTATGCCACAGCTCAGAACACTATGTGTTAACAAAACAAAAGTTAATCTATTAATTTTTTAAATATTTATTGTACAAAAAGATGACTTACATGGCGTAGAAAATATTAATAGCAAATAATGATAATATAGTGAGTGGTATGGATAAAATATGATATGAAAGAAACTAGCTAAACATATAAAATACTACAGTCATACTAACAGGTATGAATTCAGACATCCTCTACGATTGTGATATCGGAATTCTTTGGTATTCAATAATAGGATTAATAAGAGTAGGTGGTAGGTCTGGTCTGTGCAGTGTTCACAAGGAATTGTGGACAACAGACGGACGGGGACGATGGTAATAGACGACCACGTGTTAATGTGGGCGTGTACAGATCAGATGGCACGTAGAGGACATCCGTGTAGTATACTAGTATGCATATGTATACAAAACAACTAATCTGATTAAAACACAGATCCTATTTCGTTTCGGTTTTTTTATAGTTCAAAATTTAGTTTCACTTGTCTTTACTACACTAGGATCTGGAAAAGTCGTTAAATTACCGGCGTTCTGGTTGAACTGAGGGATTAGCCAATGCAACGGAACTGTGGGGTAAACCACTAGAAACGTCAACGCCGATTGATTGATCAATGTCTGACGTCATAGGGTCAAAGACGTTCATACGGCCCCTGACTCGACCTTCCAGTACAACCGATCAGATCGCCATGTAGTGTAGTTCAACGAAACTATAAAAAAAAACCGAAACGAAATATAGATCTGTATTAAAGTTAGACTGATACAAAACAAATGTCTACCATATTCGCATATAACGCATGGCTTCGTTTATAACTAAGTACATTGCTTATTAATTTAATTGTCTTTGAGACACGTGACGATTGCACCAAATTATAATCATGAATGAAAAATGAAGCTTGAAGCTTTTTGATACTTATTAATATGGTGGATGAGATTTTATTTAAAATGAAACAACACTATTTAAAGATGTATTATTTAAGAGCTAAATCTGGCTTTTGAAGGTCTTTATTCGAATTTCAAATGTTACTCGAGACTTTGTTAATAATCGTAACAATGGTACTTGATAGTCAAAACTCAAACACTCATAACTTCTCTCAAAATAAATTAATTTGACTGAAATTGTCATACATTCATTTTCCATCATCTGTTGTTATGACAATAACAATAAGCATATCTTTTTTCTATATCTTACATAATGCATCTTTGATATCGGGGATGTAATTTTATTTGAAATAAAACAACAATATTTAAAGATACATTATATAAGATTTGGATTAAGAACTGACAATTCTTTATTCTTGAACTCAAAAAGAGAAATAATGCAAAATTATTTTTTTGAAAATTTCAGTCAAATTGATCCATTGCGAGCGAAAATATTAACTTTTGAATGTTTGAAGAGATGTATGTATTAGTTGCAACGATCGCACTGGTTGTTCGAAGCTCAGTCTCGCTTCACCAGTTTTAGATTAAATCAAAATATGGCTGGTCCGTTCTAATCTACTTTACGTTGATTATGATTTCGTCATGTTAATAAAAGTCTTATTAATAGTTTATATAACATTTCACGCCTAAAGAAAGACCTACAATAGGCAGAGTTAGCTCTTGCCTCAAAACGACAAACCGGTAACTAGATATATGATTTGATCGTGTGGCCTGTTTCATTCAAAGAACCATGATTTGTTTGATCTCGTGACGTGGGTTCATAATCTTCACAAAATCATGGTCCATGGTCTATTAAGTTACGGGCCATGGTTTTGTGCTAAGATGTTGTATCAAGGCATTTTTGTGGCCTTTGATTTAGTTGTAAGGATGAATATATCCTGCCCAGTGTCTGCGGGACACAGAGGTTGAAGTATATCTTGAAGTATATCATTTCGATATACAAAAGAAGTATATCTTGTCGGAATTCAGGACCAGTTTTACTAGTAACATTTAACCTCTCTGCCCGAAACGTTAAGCCAGGCTGACACTTGCACGATTCCATGGCACGCATTGGCACGACTCGAGTCGGCACGACACCGTCCGATTTGCGCAAACTCGTCGTGCCAATGCGGGAAGTGCGTAAACAATGCGCAAACTATGCGTGAACTCGTCGTGCCAGATCGTGTCAATATGGACACTGATGGGAACGATAAAATCGTGGCCAAAAGTCGTGCAAGTGTCAGCCTGGCTTAAGTCCAACATTTTACAAGATATAGAGACGTTTGGTCTTCCGGTTTTACACAATATAAACTTTTTTGGAATGGTATTTCATTTTATTATGATAGGAATGTATATGATCGTATTTTTTCTTCTTCTTACCATATGAAATGATTACATTTAGTAGTTGCAATGTTTTTACATTACATACAAAATTCATATGGCTACTCATCATTCATACAACATTAAGTTTGCCACGCCTTTTAGAAGCGTGAACTATGTGATCTAAATATAGAACAAAAAGAACGAGGTTACACATAACCGCTGAATGATCTATTTGATAAGGCCAGCTTCAAGTTCGGTCAAAGGTCACGAGATGTAAACAGTGCTAGCGCTAACTCCAACCCTAACCCCGGACCGAGCCCCAATGCCAGGGGCAGATTACCCTATAGACAGTGTAAGCAGCTGCCTAGGGCCGAAGAAAAAACTATAGGGCCCATAATATATTTTCGACAAACTTTTTAAATTTTATTTTTTACATTATTTAATTTACTTGACTACGCTTACGACGAATCTCACTCGGTTGTATGGAGGAAGAAGTACTTGATTACGAGTGACGAAAGTTACAGCTTGAAGATAGTAGGAAAAGATAAGTATGGATGTATATCCTCGGAAATTTCGTTTCTCATACAGCGGTCTTACTTTTACTACGTCAAAAAAAAAGTCCCACAAAGGGCCCAGCAGGTCGAGCTGCCTAGGGCCCATCAGTGCCTTGATCCGCCTCTGCCCAATGCTTTCCAAAACCAACAATCAGGTGCCCTAAACTTTATTTACATCTCAGCGACCTTGACGAATATTGAGCTGACCTTAACAAATAGATTTAACCACATAACCACGGTGTTTATGAATTACAAACTCTTAAACACGTTTTGAAACATTATAAAGAATAACAATTATGGAACTAACCTTACCCCTAACTCTTGTACTCTATACTTGTTTATTATACAATAAACAGTTGTTCTAAACTTACCCCCCCCTCCCCATCTCACCACTAAATACTGTGATTACGAATAACTTCTTCTAAAAGAAAGGTCATAAGGTAAAAATTATCATGTTATAAAGAAAAAAAAAGTGATAAAACTGGAGATTTCATTTCAGGCAAGTCTATATCATATTTCCACTCAAAGCATTCTACAAAACTTATCAACTTTTTATCATACATAAACATCTATACATCCATAATACGACTAACAGACAGGCAGACTGTTCTAGGACAATCTGATTAAAGCACAAATTCTATTTCGTTTCGTTTTTTATAGTTTAAAATTTTGTTTTACTTGTCTGGAAGGGTTACACTAGGAGCTGGGAGGGTTGTTATGTATCCCATGTTCTGATTGATGTGAGGGGTTGTCCGATGGAACGGAGAGAGAGAGAGAGAGAGAGAGAGAGAGAGAGAGAGAGAGAGAGAGAGAGAGAGATGGGGTTTAACGTCCACTCAAGACAAACTATGTCATTTCGGGACTAACATATGGTTTAATTTTATTTCAATAATTCGCTTACGCGTAGGGGTCTTTAGCAGTGGGATGAAACTGGAGTGCCCGGAGGAAACCCACGAGGTTGAGAAGGCGCCCCTATCTCCATGCCACATACGCTCACTCCAGGGCTCGAAACCACAGCCGCAAGCCAGAGGTGACCGGCCAGCTAGAGGTCGAAGCGCGGCACTCTAGACCACTAGCCCCCCCCCCCCCCCCCAATGCAACGGTCTTTTGCAACGAGTTCTTGGCGTCTGGTGCATGGAACTGTGGGTAACGTACTAGAAACATCAACACTGATTGGTTAATCAAATGACTGAGGTCATGGGATCAAAAGATGCTGATTATGACCATTGTCATAACCTCCTACGACAACCGGTCAATCTTAAGGGAGTTGGGGCCAGAGAACGTATTGAAAAAGAAACGAAACGAAACACAAATCTGTATTTTAATCAGATTGGGAAGAAGAGCCAAGATGCAGATATCAAGCAGAACCACCATTCATTAAAAAAACTTCTAACAATACGAAACGATATGTAATAATTGCCAATCAGTCGGCATTTCTCGATATATTCCGGTAACTTCCGTCGTTTTCATACTATTGATTGGTCCCTCTTCGTTTGGAATCAAGAAGGACTGGAATCGGCTTGATGAATTAAATTGATAGATAATCGATAGACAGTTATTGATAATATGTTAATAAAGAACCGGGGGATCTATCAATGCCAGTTAGATAACGCCCCATTGTCATATTCCATCTTCCCAAGAGAGTGTTAAACACCCACCGTAAATGCTTTGGGGTGATGAATAGAAGACGGGGTAAATGCATACTAACTGTTGTCTTCGCGACTTGATTTACAAATCGCAATTTGTCCACATTCAAAAACAGCAAACAATACATTGCTTGTTGATCAAAATGTGAATCGAATTCTACTTTCGTTTTCGGTACAGTATTGAAATATACATTTCTTCTTCTTCACGTGAAATTCGGTACATAGGTTAATTTCGAATCGTGTGATATTTATGGTAATCACAGGTTTCCGATTTACGAATATTGCTATTATTAGGTACAACCGGACCAATGAAGACGTTATCCAGAATTTACCCCAAATACTACACGATTCGATATAATACTTATTTTCGAACTCAATATTATTTATTTTCGAGCTCAATGTTATTTATTTTCTAACTCAATGTTATTTATTTTCGAACGTAATATTATATATTTTCGAACGTAATATTATTTATTTTCGAACCCAATATTATTTATTTTACAAATATCATTATTCGTATTGGTCCTTAATATTTCATGAGGTATATTTTTGTCTATATAACTTTCAGCAAAAACAGTTGATAGAAATTTGGGAGTTTATCATATGTAACATTAAAACATAACAACATCAACGATAGTCAATATACATTCATTATTATTTAAATGCTCAGCCATTACCGGTACTATATATAAATAATTAATATTCATACGCAACAAATTCTATGTCATTTTTTTCCAGTATTTCAAGCAATTTTAATGACAATAGACAAAAAGACAACGTTTTGATGGAAAATGGATTGGCGGTTGAGTGACGTTTGAATCATTTATGCGTAATGAAGTTGGAATCACCGGGTTTGTCTATTTCGTTTCGTTTTTTATAGTTTAAAGTTTCGTTTTACTTGTCTTATTTTCAGCTTTCTGGTTGACGTGGGGGATTAGCCAATGTAACGGCCTGTTATGGTAAGCTCTTGGCGTGCTATGCACGGACCTGTTGATAAACCACTAGAAACATCGACGCTGATTGATCAATCAATGTCTAACGTCATAGTGCCAAAAGCCGCTCGTATGACCGCTGACTTGAACTTCCAGTGCAACAGGTCAGATCTGCATGTAGTGTAGGCTATCGAAAGTATAAAAAAACAAAACGAAATATAGATCTGTATTTTAATAAAATTATTTCATTTTATCAAAAGCGCGGCGTGTTTTGTCGTTCAGTATAATTTCATCAGAAAAACTTTCCACGGAAATTGTAAATCTAAGACATTCCGTTTCCAGATTTAATTTAATAGAATTAAAGATGGTAAAATTATTTTTAAGCAGAATCTCTTTTTTAAAAAAGATAAAATTTCTGAAATATTTTCCTTTGTGAACATTTCCTTTCATCAGAATAGATAAACTGGTCGAGGTGTGGAAGCACAAGATAAAAAAAATCTGTTTAAGAAATTCAAAAACGTCTTGAAAATCCAGATGTTATGATATTATCTGTGTTCCGTGTTTAGAAATCGACCTCCCAGTGACTTTTAACCGGAGTTAAATGATATGCGAAATAAACTTTTTGCTTTGCTCACGAGAGGTTGTCGATTCGGACCCGAAATCAGACTCTTGCTTCGTATTTGGATCGAATCGGATTGCAGTTATCAAAATATTTTCGTTTCGCTTAATATCCAGTGTCAAATTGTTTCGGAATCGTTCGGAGTAACCAATGACACGGTTTAATTCAAACGGAAAGTGATTTCCCTCCAAAATACATTTTATTGTCAAGAGTTTTTGTCACAATCTGATTAAAACACAGATCCTATTTCGTTTCGTTTTTATAGGTTCAATATTTCGTTTCGTTTTTATAATTCAAAATTTCGTTTTACTTGTCTTTACTACACTAGGATCTGGAAGAATTGTTACATAACAATGTTGATGTGGGGAATTAACCAATGAAACGGTCTGTTACGGAACTGTCGGTAAACCCCTAGAAACGTCAACGCCGATTGATTAATCAATGTCTGACGTCATGTGGTCAAAAGCCGCTCGTATGTCTGCTAACGCGACCGCCAAATACAACTGGCCAGACCTTTATGTTGAGCAGACCATCGAATGAATAAAACGAAACGAAATATCGATCTGTATTTGAATCAAATTGATTGGTCACTTTCCAGGGGCGGATCCAGAGGGGGGGGGGTTGCTCAGCTACACGGAAAAAAAATTGCATCAATGAAATTGCATCACAAAGTGATACTACATCAGTATAAAGATAGGCTGGCACTGCCAGGCAGGATACGCCCACATTTTCGAGAGATGGACAGAGAACAAGCAATACCGAAAGTGATTTTTCCTACATCTTTAAGTCCTGTATTTCATACTGTATTGGGAGCAGCCATTTAGTTGGTCAGTTCCAGTCTGATATTAATGAAATTCGAAACCGACAATGATTATGGTGTGACGGTACACAACCTAGAAATGTGACTTTTCATCAAAATCAGATAAGAATTGTGACCTGTAGAGAGTCCACAACCATGATATATCATATTTTTACACTATTCGCGTACAAATGGCGACCATTTCGTCCGGCAATTTTGGTACGATTTTCACGAAATTAGAATTCAACCTTCCTCATCAAAATCGAATTAAAATTGTGACCTATACAGGGTCCACAACCATGATATATCATTTTTTTAACAGTATTCGCGTACAAACGGCGGCCATTTTGTCTGTCAATTTTGGTCCGATTTTCCCAAAATTCAAACTCAACCTTCCTTACAGTGTAACGGTGATATAATCAAACGTTTTTTTTAAATTGGATAATAATTGTGACCTCCGGAGGGACCACAAGCTAAAGAAAGGGGGATTTTGCGTATAACCAGGGGCCATAATTCAGGAAGTTACGATCCGATATGCGCAAATATCGAAAAGAACCAAGATCTTTGGGTTATAACCATGAATTTCAAGTTTCATCAAAATCGAATTAAAATTGTGACCGTTACAGGGTCCATAACCTTGATATACCATTTTTAACAATATTTGCGTACAAACGGCGGCCATTTTGTATGGCAATTTTGGTCTGATTTTCCCGAAATTCAAACTCAACCTTCCTTACCGTATAACGGTAATATAATCAAACGTTTTTTTAAATCGGATAATAATTGTGACCTCCAAGCTAAAAAAAGGCGATTTTGCATATAATCAGGGGCCATAATTCAGGAAGTTACGATCCGATATGCGCAAATATTAAAAGGAAGCAAGATCTTTGGGTTATAACCATGAATTTCAAGTTTCATCAAAATCGAATCAAAATTGTGACCTCCACAGGGTCCACAACCTTGATATACCATTTTTTAACAGTATTCGCGTACAAACGGCGGCCATTTTGTATGGCAATTTTCGTCCGATTTTCCTGAAATTCAAACTCAACCTGCCTTAGGGTGTAACGGTGATATAATCAAACGGTTTTTTAAATCGAATAATAATTGTGACGTCCAAGCTAAAAAAAAAGGCGATTTTGCGTATAATCAGGGGCCATAATTCAGGTAGTTACGATCCGATATGCGCAAATATCGAAAGGAAGCAAGATCTTTGGGTTATAACCATGAATTTCAAGTTTCATCAAAATTGAATCAAAATTGTGACCTCCACAGGGTCCACAACCTTGATATACCATTTTTTAACAGTATTCGCGTACAAACGGCGGCCATTTTGTATGGCAATTTTCGTCCGATTTTCCCGAAATTCGAACTCAACCTTCCTTAGGGTGTAACGATGATATAATAAAACGTTTTTTTAAATCGAATAATAATTGTGACCTCCAGAGGGACCACAAGCTAAAAAGGGTGATTTTTCGGACAATCAGGGGCCATAATTCAGGAAATTACATTCCGATAGCCGCAAATATCGAAAGGAACCAAGATCTTTGGGTTACAAACATGCATGTCAAGTTTCATCAAAATCGGTTCAAAATTGTGACCTCTATAGGGTCCACAAGCTAAAAACGTGATTTTTCGTACAATCAGGGGCCATAATCCATGAAGTTTTGATCCGATACATGCCAATATCGAAAGGAACCGAGATCTTTTGGGGATAAACCTATATTTCAAGTTTCGTCAAAATCGGATAAGAATTGTGACCTGTAGAGAGTCCACAAACAAATTGTGGACGGACGGACGTCCGGACGGACGGACGGACGGACGTCCGGACGGACAGGGGCGACGACATAATACGTCCACATGAAAATGTGGGCGTATAAAAATGATTTCTCTGTTTAAAAAGCCCATTTTGTATGTATGCCTATGTAATTTAGAGACGATGATGGCAGATTTCCGTGACAGAAACCTGGCAAACCCCCTCCTGCAAACATTCCTGGATCCGCCCCTGTTTTCCATATTTTTTTATTTTCTATCCACTTTTATGAAATTGTTTCAATGGAAATCCACAGTTCACAATTCGATGAAATATAATTGCTGCTTATTAATGAGCGAGGTTTCGACTTGATTGCTCTCTATCAAGGTATGTCGCTCAGTAGTAAGCAATAATTTTTTTCATCATTGCTTGATATAAAATAGAGAAGCCTAGTTGATACGTTGCTTCAGTTATTGTTTCCCATTTGTTTTCCATAGAATTGTGACCTATGTGCAATTCATTAAAGATAGCTTTGATGCTGTACATATGACATTAAACCAGATGAAAATCTAATCAAACCAAGAGACAGAGAAGGGAGAAAGATATAAAAGTAGAAAAACAGACATCTATAAGAAAATACATCAAAGATTGAACATAAAAAGATGAAGGGGTTTAAAGAAAACAGTTATGGTAGGTATACCAGGTCAACCAGTCACTTTATCAGATTGTAACGTTTATAATCGTGTCGTGTATAGGGGAATTACTCTAGAGTTTAACGTCCACTCGACACGAACCAGGTCATTTGCGTAGGAGTCTTTAGCAGCGAGGTGAAAGCGGAGGACCTCGAGAAAACCCATGAGGTTTTGCAGGTTCCTCGACCCATTGCCTCATACAACCGGGGAATCGAAACTACGCCATTTGACCGAATGACAGACCTTATGACACAATGCACACGCGCTAAACATTTGGCAATCCAACCTATCGGAAATTACCAGGGCCGGATTTATCAATGAGCATTAATATCTAGGGGCCTACTGATGGGTTTTACGGAGTGCCCACGTGAACACGCGACTTGCAGCTTGGCCAGGTATTATTAAGTCGGAAACTTGCAATAATCCCACTTTAATGTACGTGTTTCCGCGAGCGATTGTTTCTGTTTCCGCTAAAAAGTTTAGGGAACCCAACGTAAATCACGTCATAAGCGACGATTTCTCTTTACAGCATAGAACCGAACAATGTTCACATTCATTCGCCGCCTTTTTACGATAACATGTCAAAAGACTCTGCCACTTGCTAGCTAAATTTGCAGCAACAAGAACGGTTGATTGACTTAATGGAAGAGAACCGATTTTTGTACGCCAGAAGATAACACCCGTATGGGAACGCTTATGGTTATCTTGACGCGCTCTTGCACCATTATCCTTCGGCGTAGCAGCGCAGTAAGGACGCCAACTCGGTCTGACGGGGGTATAAAGTCAATGGATTAGTTGTAGCCCTGGACACGATGGTCAGCTCAATCACAGACATTCGACGACCTTTTATAGCCATGTTTGAAGTGCCAGTTAAATTAGCATGTCGGAAGTTATTAACGGGATTAATGGGGCCGAGAGGTCAATAACTTACAACCTAGACTACGATGACTAAGGGAAAATCTGCTAAAAAGCACCATCAATAACTTAGAAAGATCGTTGTGTCGACTCAAGTGTGCTTACTCCAAAATAGCAATCAGATTTTACTCTCGTTATATGAGTCGGGATTCCTCTGATTAGCTTTCCTTCAAAATTTGGCATATTAGGGTGTTATATTCTACACCAAAGAGTTAGACTTCATGCCACGTATTGTTAATTTCACCAGATTTCTTTTTAGTTTTAGAGAAGCTAAATGACAAAGGAGCACAGGTTCAGTTCTTGTCACAAAATCAAAATACTAACACTAGATAATGTCCATGCATGGATTCAATGGGATTTAAAAAAAGGCCTTCCAATAGATTTTCATGGACAACAAAACTTTGGCGGGATTATTACATAAGCTAAGCAGCGCAGATCCATGAAATCTCAATTCCAGATAAATGCTGAACAGAATTGATATTCATATTAGAGATTCATCTTTCACGGTGTTGTAGTTTGTAAATGGCGCATCTGGTGTTTGAAGAAATCTGCATCCTTCTGAAGGAAATATTGCTTTATGGATAAGCAATCTGTGCAAACACTATAAACCTCAGAATGCCTCGTTCGGCATTTCTGTCCAAACGAGGTAAAGAAAATGCCTCGTTGTCTGCAGTTCCGAAACGAGGTTTTTTAAATTGCCCTTTTTTTGGGAACGAGGTATTTTGTTCAGAACGAGGCTTGGTAAAATGCCTCGTTTACTAAACGTGTTTTTTTCAAGATAGTTATTAGCGGTATATCGGCCAATTTGTAAAAAGCTGTGTGTCTGCAATTGTTTTACACCTCCACTGATGGCGTGTATTCTTGTCTTGTCAATTTCTCTGATAATAATATAGTTTGAACTGGTTTTATTTTCGTATTAAATAACATAAATTTTAATTTTTACAAATTGGCCGATATACCGCTAATAACTATCTTGAAAAAAACACGTTTAGTAAACGAGGCATTTTACAAAGCCTCGTTCTGAACAAAATACCTTGTTCCAAAAGAAGGGCAATTTAAAAAACCTCGTGTTGGAACTGCAGACAACGAGACATTTTTTTTTACCTCGTTTGGACAGAAATGCCGAACGAGGCATTCTGAGGTTTATAGTGAAAGAAGAGGCAAGCATTTCCCAGTGTCTCTTTGATATGCCGATCGTTTATCATTAGTATAAATAAATCATATCGAATGTTGAGTCAACACGAAGAAACATTTACATACACATCGGGTCTCGACCCGTCCATAAATCAAGAAATGAGCCAACTGCTAGACATTCCCTTCACAATGGCCGGCATAAATATGTTCACAGAATGACCAAAATGTTTCGTCAATACGATGAAACATTTATGGAAAGACGCAGAACTCCACTGGTTGTTCATAAATCACAAAATGGCTGAGGATTGTCTGAACATGAACATTAGAATTTATGAGCCGATTGGACACTTCTAGCTTTTGACCCATGTTGGTTATCGGAGCTATCAACCACCTGGCGGATTCTAAGGGTTATTAATAGAATATTTGTAGAGCTTTCAATCAAATCTTTACAGCCAAACCCCCATATTTTGAATATTTCTTTGGTGGTGGTGGGGGGGGGTGGATGGGATAGTCTGGAATTGGATTTCAGAATCACCAACAAATATATAATCTTTAAGAGGCATTGAGTAACTAGATAGAGCAATAAACTATAACTCACATACTTATGGAAAAACAGCTACTTATTCATTTGAGCGACTGGCTATTTCTCAAATGAATGGGAAGGGGTGTTAGATGACTTAAAACAGGTAATCACACTCTGCCTTCGAAACAACACCCGCCATAACCTATTTCAAATTTGAACCAGCACTAAAAACTCAGCAGTTGGGTGCTACTGAGTAAAATTTGAATCTCCTTCTGGGCTGATGAAGATAAGCATACACCATAGTGTGCTATGAGAGAAATTTTGCCCGGGCAGTGGCACTATGACCTACTCTTACATCGAATTCCAAATGCCAAGGCAGCTTTTACGCGCAAGCACGCCAATGCACACACAGGGCCTCTGTTTTTCAACCCATCTGATCGAATTGTCCTTGTTAAGCCCTGTCCTTCGCCACTATAGGGGAAACAATGTTGAAAAGCCACTTAAGCAATTTACACACCGCGATCAAACCAGCGCCACCGTCTCTCCTAAATTAACTCTGATCTTGTTATCAACTCTCCCAATGTATACCCATTTACATGCTCTACATTACTTTAAAAAATAGGTTGCCAGGCAACGAAACATACGCCCACACAGCAGCCAAATCGTCCGGGCAGTCAACAAGAATTGTCGCATATTAAGGAATTATCAGAAAATCATTAGAATTTGTTTGGTTTTTATAATCAAACGTTTTTTTTTAAATCATATAATAATTGTGACCTCCAGAGGCACCACAAGCTAAAAAGGGTGATTTTTCGTACAATGAGGGGACATAATTCAGGAAGTAATGACCCGATGGGCGCAAATATCGAAAGGAACCAAGATCTTTGGGTTTAAAACATACCTGTCAAGTTTCATCAAAATCGATTCAAAATTGTGACCTCTATAGGGTCCACAACCTTGATATAACATATTTTCACACTATTCGTGTACAAACGGCGGCCATTTTGTCCGTCAATTCTAGTCCGGTTTTCACGTAATTCAAACTCTCTCTTCATTACCATGTAACGGTGATATAGTCAAACGTTTTTTTAAATCGGATAATAATTTTGACCTCCAGAGAGACCAAAAGTGATTTTTCTGACAATCCGGGGACATAATTCAGGAAGTTATGATCCAATGGGCACAAATATCTAAAGGAACCACGATCTTTGGGTTATAAACATACATGTCAAGTTTCATCAAAATCGGTTCAAAATTGTGACCTCTATAAGGTCCACAACCTTTATATAACATATTTTCACAATATTCGCGTACAAACGGCGGCCATTTTGTCCGTCAATTTTGGTCCGATTTTCACACAATTCACACTCAGCCTTCATAACCATGGAACGGTGATATAATCAAACGTTTTTTTAAATTGGATAACAATTTTGACCTCCAGAGGGACCACAAGCTAAAAAGGGCATTTTTTCGGACAATCAGGGGCCATAATTCAGGAAGTTACGATCTAATTGGCGCAAATATCGAAAGGAATCAAGATCTTTGGGTTATAAACATGCATTTCAAGTTTCATCCAAATCGGTTCAAAATTGTGTCCTCTACACTGTTCACAACCTTGATATAACATATTTGCACACTATTCGCGTACAAATGGCGGCCATTTTGTCCGTCAATTTTGGTCCGATTTTCACGAAATTCGAACTCGACCTTCATAACCATGGAACAATGATATAATCAAACGGTTTTTTAAATCGGATAACAATTTTGACCTCCAGAGGGACCACAAGCTAAAAAGGGCAATTTTTCGGACAATCAGGGGCCATAATTCAGGAAGTTACGATCCGATTGGCGCAAATATCGAAAGGAACCAAGATCTTTGGGTTATAAACATGCATTTCAAGTTTCATCCAAATCAGTTCAAAATTGTGTCCTCTACACTGTTCACAACCTTGATTTAACATATTTTCACACTATTCGCGTACAAATGGCGGCCATTTTGTCCGTCAATTTTGGTCCGATTTTCACGAAATTCGAACTCAACCTTCAAAACCATGGAACGGTGATATAATCAAACAGTTTTTTAAATCGGATAACAATTTTGACCTCCAGAGGGACCACAAGCTAAAAAGGGCGATTTTTCGGACAATCAGGGGCCATAATTCAGGAAGTTACGATCCGATTGGCGCAAATATCGAAAGGAACCAAGGTCTTTGGGTTATAAACATGCATTTCAAGTTTCGTCCAAATCGGTTCAAAATTGTGACCTCTAAACTGTTCACAAGCTAAAAAACGTGATTTTTCGTACAATCAGGGGCCATAACCCATGAAGTTACAGTCCGATACATGCAAATATCGAAAGGAACCGAGATCTTAGGGTGATAAACCTATGTTTTAAGTTTCATTGAAATCGGATAAAAATTGTGACCTGTAGACTGTTCACAAACAATTGTGAACGGACGGACGGACGGACGTCCGGACGGACGTCCGGACGGACGGACGGACGAACAGGGGCGACGACAATATACGTCCACATGAAAATGTGGGCGCATAAAAATGAAACGGGGTTTAACGTCTACTCCAACTTGGCCAAGTAAGATGGGCATATTGCATATAGTATGCTATGAGGGAAATTTTGTCTGGACAGACAAGTGGTTGTTTTACGTGCACGCTGGAACCTCAGGTTTTTTAATATCCCATCCAAACAACTTTCACGAACTGAAAATTCTACCCAACCCCATCTGTTCCCTGAGAAAACATCAACAGATACAGATAAATAATAAAAAGGGACCAAAAGAAGCAAATAAAGTCCATTAAAAAGCAACAAAATATAACAGAGAAAAATAAAATTATTGTGAAAATTGTTTTAATGAGATTCAATGTCAGATATGTACAATATTGAAATCATGTGATTGTTTTAATGTACCCAGGTATGACCAGGAATTTATGATAAAAAGGTTTCAGTCATGCGCAGGCTTAAAATATCAGATGACAGAACAGATACCCATAATAATAGTAATAATAATAATTAATAATTAATAATAATTTTAACACATTCATAGACAAATAACATGACTAGATTCCAAATACAAAATCTGGAACAATCTAAAACCATGGAGATTTTACAACCAGTTCTTGATAGAAGCCATTTGGTATCAAGGTGACCATCAACTTTTAGGATAACCTTGGAAAAATGATATCCTTCCAAAGTGATCTCAACTATGTTGTTTCCAAGGTGACCTTCAACTTTAAGATAACCTTGGAAAATAATGTTTTCAAAGTGATCTTAACAATGTCGTTTCCAAGGAGACCACCTATATAATAGTATTGTTGTCAATAGAGATGACCTTTATTTACTGACCTACATAGATTTGACCTTTGAACCGGTTTAATTTATTTAAGAGTGGAACTGGTTGTAAGAACATTATCTATTATTCACTACAGCTATATATACATATAGACATTATTTCATAACTGCCCAGGCCTACTGATTCTATAAATCATATTTTCAGATACTCATATACAGACACTGGGTAATAATATATATGAGGTATTCAACTGTTTTGATCTTTGGAGATGTCTTAAGTGTGAAGTCCTAGTTGGTAGGATTCTATAAGAGTGAATATGAGAAACGTTGGGAAATATTCATAATTCACAATCAAACAATATTAACCCCTTGGAGCACTTAACCACGAAAACATAAATAAAAACATCATATGGATCGTTAAATTTCATTGATGAAAAGCTCAAATCTGAGCAATGGATATTTCCAACCTTAACCAATAAACTCACAGATCTTTCAAATATTTCTGTTGGCGATTTTTTTTTATATAACTTGTCCATAGACTTAGGCTGTTATTGAAAGGCCTAAACAGACCTTGGCCATTAAACCGTTCTTTTATAAAAATTTTTCTGCTTTTAAAATGTGATAACTCTAATGCATCTGGGTTGCAATGTTTTATGGCTTACGGCTTCAGTCTAGGTTGAACATTAATGTAAGGCAGTGTTCCGATAATAGGCTAATATTTCTGATAATAAAATACGAAAGATAAAAAGTTTCCAAGCAATGATGAAACAATGTCAAGAGCAATCGGCGACAATCAACAGTGATTCTGTCACAGTGCGAGCAAAGTGACGGAATTAGTTGAGAATTTCCGACTGCATCGTTTTCCCTAAAAACATGCATTATATAATATCCGATATACTAATAATATATATATAATAATGAATAACACATAAACAATAGCAACAAACAGGTTTTCTGTAGATGCTATCCCAGTCATCGCTATTTACCTTTGTAATTGGCTGATATAGAATCCCAAATTTGTATCAGGGCAATCGGACAGGATGGGATAGGACTGTCAATCTTAAATCCTATAGCACTCCCATCATTAATCGATTGGTTGATGACTGGGATAGATTCCAGATCTAACCCAACAAACAGGTGAACCTTAAATCCTATCCCGCCCCTCAGAATATACATGTAGTCAGCTGGTCAATAATCTGGATGACTAGGATAGGATATAGATTACACCCAACAATGGATTACAGTCAGAATAAGTTACTTATAATACACTAAACTTTCATATCATTCACAAATGGTCATTTATAAACAAGAACGGCAAAATAACATTACATAGGACTTTAGTAGACTATTTATTTACATACAAATGGTTCATTTCATGGTGTATTCAGATTCATACCAAAATTAACTCAAATAGTGGTTTTGTCCCAAACTTTAAAATTTCATGTATATATACATTTATTAACATTACCCCAAAATGTAAAACAAAAATCTTTTAGGATTCTGCAAAAATTATTAATTCAGGTGACCATTGGCCAGTCTTTAAATAAAAACAATAGTGATCTAAAGATCATTTAATTTTTTCTATGAATAAATTATCTTTTCCTTTCTAAAAATTATACATTAATCAGCCCAAAATCAATGTGGAAAGAGGCCATACCTCTGAATTCATTGTGTCAGTCCCAATAATTTACAAAACAAGATTTAACACTCTCATATTATAGGTTACACAGTCAACAAGAAATAAATTAAGTATTTATAAATAAGATTTGTGGAATATTATATTTCATCGTAGTTATTTATAAATATTTTTTTTTAAACATTTTATCTTTTTATATAGCAAAGATGGAAATAAAAATAAGGAATAAGGGGTCAATCAAGAGACTATGATCCCTTTAAAATAAATTAAGGACAGCATACATTCTGGCATGATTGATGAATTGTCCAAAATCTATTCACAGAAAACTATTCATATATACCTCATGCTACACACCCAAAGAATAAAAAATGAACAAAAAAAAAATTAAAAAATATTTAAAGAATTGAGACTATTATATAAAAGGGTGTTATTTAATATTTCATTATGATAATATTACTAAGAAGTAATATATTATGGAAGTAATGAATAAATAACTATACAGTTTATTTTATAAGGATGCTACATGCAATTCTTTGGAACGGTTTGGTTGTAAACTTGGATAAAGAAAAACTAATGCTTATTTTGAAATGAAATGAAGCTTTCTGTTTACATGTGATTTTTGATATGTAAATCATTCCATGGCAGAAATGGGAGCTTGGTCAAGATTACTAAATAAGTAGTAGGTCTTCCCAATTGTGTAATCCATTTGGGTTAACTAACTGTCAGGAGACGTTTCAGAGTGTAATGGATGAACAATGCAAATATCAATATCTCATGGATCTGAATGCGATATAAATAGGAACAGCTATTTTAGATTTCAACAGTATAATAAACATGACTGAAAGAGGGAAATATACACAAATTCATAATAAATAAGTAGTGCAAAAAATATATGCTTGCAAATTTTTGTACAATATTTTGTGGTGACTTTATTTATAAATATACAAATCCATATATAGCATGTGTATTGGAAGAGTTAATACTTTGACTGTATTTTTGTCATTTTGGTTGATATATAATCAAGACCTTGGGTCTGCTTAATATTGAGAACAACCAATGAAATGTTATGCACATAAATTATTACAATACAACAAAAATCCTCCTTTGAAGGTTTTCTGAAGCAAGACCTGTGTTTACTGACTTGAAGGCTATAAACTGATCACCCAAAAGTCTGTAATAATATTTTAACCCCAATTCGTTATGATGTTATCTGAATGTTATGTACATGTATATTTTCTCAAACCTGGATTTTAATAATATCAAATATGACATCACAAACCTTCAAAAATACCATTACAAAACACTTCATTATTCACTTTAATGTATAAAAACATCTTTTTCAATTTGATTGTACATTTACTCTTAACTTTTAAATTAAAAAAAAAAACCACTGAACAACCTAACCGATATTCAACTATTTAGATCGTAAAAAAAGTTTAGATGTCTAGACTGTATACAACTAAATTCTATGAAAAAGAAAAAAAATAATTAAAAATTCAATGACTTATTTTCATGCATATTCACTGAGTATTTTCTTTGTTTTAATTCATTGTTGAATGAACGTGTTTTGGTAGTTCCTGTATTATATATATTCAAGGATGTAGATATTCTGCATACAAAATGACCTGAATATTAAATTGTATCAATGGCCTTTTAGCAATAGAACTGGAAATACATAATTTTAGGGAATACAATTACATGTACTAAGTTATACATGAGCGAGGTTTCTCTGTCTCTCTGGTCTTTTTCAAGCAATAACCTGAATATTTATATGGATAAATTTCCTATTTTGATCTTGGGAGTGAGATATCTACTCAATATTACAGGATCCATTGCTGATGGACAGCACATTGGGTTGTTTTCAGGCACACTGTATTAATGCATTCTTACATGTACATTTCAATAAACCTGCTGGATTGCAGATTCAGAGTAAAAGTACCAAGGATGAACGAAGTGTCAATTCAGCAATTATCTCTTAGATAAAATGCTAACAAATTTTCAACCATTATTACAAGTACATTTCTATAAACCCATTGGTTTGCAGATTCAGAGAACACGTACAAAGGATGAACAGTGCTCATTCAGCAATTAGCTCATAGATAAAATGCTAACAAATTTCCAACGATTTTTAAAATAGTTTCCTCAGCTCAAAAAATGGTATAGATCTACATCCTTGATTATTGTCTGATGTTGAACTGGAGATGAATTAAGGCAGGTTATTAATTTCTTTATAAGCAGTTGAAGTTTTATTTTCATTTAATATGAAATTTAGGCATCTTTTGATTAAAGGCAAATTAATTGTAAATTTCAAGTTACATGGTCTTCCATGAATGAAATAATAATTCTAGGCTTACTGTTGCTAAAACAACCCTTTTTGACATAAAATGACCTTCATTATTGCATTCAAGGACATTTGTCAGATCAATAATTCAACCTTCAGCTAGAATATGCAAATGAGGAAACCAGTTAAAACACTCTAATTCATGTAGTAAAGAGATTTTCACCACCATTCAGTTGTTGCATGCTAATCAGTGACAAGACCTGGTGATCATTTCAGCATTTCGATGTTATTGCAAAAAAAATTGCATTGACAATATTTGCTTGCAAGTACATGTACAGAAAGAGATTGAATTTGCATCACTTAAGATAAATAGTATGTTTGGTAAATAAAAAAAAATATGTTTGGAATTAAAGCAGTAAGTTCATTGCTTTTGGATGAGAATGATGCTCATGCAGTTTGAATTTGCATTCTTTTTCATGGTCCTGAAAGGTGTGGAATAGGACAGAGAAATGAACGACCTGGCAAAATGACACTGCTTGTATATTATCAAATGACTGCATAGTCAGTTTTATGAGAAATATGATAAATGAATAAGATGTGATATTTAAAATTTAAAAAAAAATAATCCATTTTTGGCAGAGCATATTAGATTTGTTTAGATAGGATGATAGATAAACTGCTTTGAGATCAATTTAAAAGCATGGGAATTTGCTGGATCATGCAGGATGATAAATAGGCTTCCGTTCATTGTATTACTTAGGCTCTTTGAAATTTTTCCAGACATTTTATTTTATAGATCGCCATATTTAATTATGACTTAACCCCCAAATCTTAATTTAAAGTAATTGAAATTCTATGTTTAAATTTTAGGGTGGTAAACTGTTCAATTTTGAAGACGGTCTGATGTTAACTGATCAAAACGATCCATGAATCAGAGCCCTGTTACAATGAGAGGTTCGATAACATACTTCTAAAAATGATATTTTTTCACAAGAAACTGTAACTGGAATTAGGTATGAGATAAAATCGACTGGAAAATGTGTAAAAAAAAAAGAAAAGAAATCTTCATTGAAATATTCCATTTCATGGAACAGATCAGAGAGATATACCACAAAGAAACCAGGTACACACACACACAAACAAATCTCAGTTATGCATATTTTCAATTCAATGGCTAAGAAATGTTGATTTTTTTTTTCTGGCTCATTCTCCCTTTTCTTGGGTGATAATAACTACAGGAGTATTTGTAAAAAATGAATTTCACAACCATTGAAGAGCCTACCTCCATATTTGATGTACTATATATCCTCAGAGTTGCATCCATCAATTGATTTTAAAGAACGGACAAGAGCAACAATGATTAGTTGAGCAATAAAACAAATAAACTCCAAGATTTATAAATAAAAAATATCCTATCGGTAATTCCTCACGATATAAAAAAACACACACAGAGGGGGAGATAATTCAAGCATACATCATTCATAGGTCGATGGTTTTGTAAGTCACTGATGTAACGTGAAAATGGCAGGTTAAAAAAATTGTCACTTTGTGATAATATTGTCTTGTATCAGTTTTTGGAAGGAAATCCTGAGTTATGCTTATAGGTTATAATTTAAACTTTGTCTCGTAATACGTTAATAATATGTTATATATAAATTAATCCACACTCCTTTTTCGCTTGTTTTTTCTCTTGTTTTAATATACTCCGAATTTGATTCAACACTCCATTGCCAACGCATGTGTCGTAAATCCAGCTGAGAATTTATTGTCTGGCATCGTGGGTAAATTGTCTAATGAATATGCACTACTTGAGTCTTCATCTTGTGGCTTTGAATCAAAGTCATTATCGTCACCATTATCGTTATCGTGTTCGTTATATCCAGAACTACTCGCGTTGCTCTCGGTTTCCACTGACTGACTTCGATGCATTTCTGTACTGTGCTTATTTTTGTCAGGATTACAAGACAGACAGGGTCGCAGTAATTTGGGGTCAAGCAACACTTCCCCATTCAGGCCCTTGAATATAATTCCGCAGCAGACCTGAGTTCTGGAAAAGAGATAATGAAGATTGTCAAAATCAAGCGTCTAGTTCACATACCATACAGATATTATATTCCAGAAAAAATATAAATTTGGGATAAGAGAAAAGTTATGTAGCTATACATTACAACAAATTACATGTGTTGTTTCAATAAGACTTCGGCTTCACCCTGCGAGCTTTCTCTGGCACGCACATTACTGAAATCCGAATATACACAATATCAGTTTCAAAATGACCTAGTTTGTTATTGTCTGATCAATTGTTCAAGGTCTATATAAGTGGGAGGAAACCAGAATACCCTGAGAAAACCAACAAATTAGGCAAGTGACCCTAATCTTTGGCATATATTCCCCCCCAAGGTCACAAGATGTAGACATGGTTAGGCCACATGATTATTGCTGAGGATTGTGGGTTAGCATAGGGCTAGGTCTTAGCACTCTTTACATCTTGTGACCATAAGGAAATTATGCATTTGACCGTTAATCCCTGATCTGACCCCTGATCCCTGTCACCTACAACGCTAGTGATTGAACCCATGACATGGTTAACAGACCTTATGATCTATAACAGAGAGAGAGAGAGAGAGAGATAGAGAGTGTGAGAGTGTTTAACCTCCACTTGGCACAAATAACGTCATTTCGAGACTAACATATGGTTCATTATTATTTGCTTAATTCGCTTGAGTGTAGGGGACTTTAGCAATTGGAGGAAACTGGAGGACCAGGAGAAATTCTGTGAGGTTAGACAGACGACCCTACTCCTTGTCACGTACAACCGCCAAATCGAAACCATGCTAGTGGACTCAATGATAGTTCTTATGATACAACATGCTAACAATTCGGCCATCACCCCCCCACCCCCAACCTATAATACAGGAATCAGACCAGTATGTTGAATAACAAATGGACTTACTTCTTCCAATAGGTGAGATCTAAGAAGGAACTGACATATTGAGATCCTGATCGTTTTCTGGGACGACTAACTTCTCGAGCTGGAACATCTTCTGTGTCCGATTCATCACTTAAACTTTGTGATCGTTTCTGTCGGAAAGTTTCAGTTCCATCTATGCTGTTCTCGTTTCCTGAAAAGATGAAATATCAAAACCATTCAATGTTGTTGTTTCTTGTGTATTTCAATTAATTTTACACCCCCCCCCCCAAACAAACACACAGTAGTATTTTTTGTTGCAGACCTCAAAGTAGTTTCTTTATTGCCCAATTTCATCCCATCTATTTGTAAATATTTATATACCTGTGTCAATGGTACCGAACAAAGGGACTGGCAAGTAAAAGAGCCTTTGACAGTTGAAATTCGATTAAGGAAAAGTGGAAATGAAATGGTGATTAACATTCTACTCTACTGTTCTGCTCCGATCAGGCTAATGAAGATGGCATACGCCATGCTGTGAGGAACATTTTGTCTGGGCAGTGGGGCTACGGCCTACTCTTACATAGAATTCCAACTGCCAAATATGTACACGGGACCATAGTTTTCCTGTCTCATCCCAACGCCAAGACAGCTGTCTTTGTAAAGCCCTCCGTCCGGCATCACTAACGAGGGGAAACCACGCTGGAAAATCCTAATGAACTTTCTTGGACAGCACCAGTAGCGAACCTGCGACCTCTAGACCAGGGAATCGGCGTCTTACTCACTTAGCTACCGTGGCTCCCAAGAAAAGGTGGAAATTTTGCTGTTTTCGGGACAAAATTCCCCTTGTGTGCATGGTGTAAGCCCATTTCCATTAGCCCAGTCGGAGCAGAACATTTTATATCAAGTACAATTATTTTTAAATACAAATTCTGACGTAATTATTTTCTGATCCCGCTTCAGAGTGTAATCACGAGTGATTAATCTTTTAATTTCAGGCCTAAGAAAGTGATCATGAATTCAATGACTCAAATTGTTCCAACAACTAGAATTTAAAAAGTGACATTTCTTTGTTTAAATATATGTGTCTTTCGTATTTGGGATATTGTTAGTAGTAGTACACACTGACCTAAATATAATAAAGTATTTCACAAAATGACCGTAAATATATCGCATGAATTAAGTAATTTATCGATAGCCCAGTACTATTAAACTGACTATGAAAGGTTTAGTGATTTTCTATAAAAACAGCTGCTATTAACTACAGCCCTTTACTAATAGCTGACCTAATATTCTACAATCTTGTTTCAAACAAAAAGGGGTCAAAATACTGGGAAAGTAGGTCAGGTCAGGTTATCTCATGGATTCTCTTCAATTATCCTCTTGTTTTATCCAAAATAACAGCATTTGTGGAAAATCTTAAATATCAACACAAATTTTCTGATGTCTGATCTAATTAATAAACTTAATGAATACAACACACTGCTGCATGGCACTATTGTGTTAACAAAAAATCATGTCCGTTCCCGTGTCTTTCTATGATTTTGATCCACAGACCTAGTGCAGTCTTTGTCTAAAAGATGTTTACATTATGGGTTGTAAATTTTTGGTTGGTTTGGATCTATCTTAATACAAAAAGACAAAAAAAAAATCTGCTTTAAAAATAGCTTCTGACATTGCCTTGTTTTATTTTATTGAAAAGAAAAAAAAGGGAAGAAAAAAGAGTAAAGTCCAAAATCAAAATTTTTCGAATGCTTGGTTGGTAAATATGAGTCATATAAAAATAAATGAGGTGTATCCTCTTTACTATATCAGGCTTTCCACTTGCTTTATATGGTTATATGGGTCAAAGCACATACAATTTATGTACCAAGTGGATGGCCTTTGACCTAAAAAGGCATGCTTCCAGATGTCTGGTCTGTGCCGGCAAGTTGGTAGATAAGTACTAGCAGGGTGTATATAACATGTAGGTGTGGGCTGGTTCATGTAACAGTGAGAGATTGGGCCAATCACGGTGAGCACTATAAGTGAGAACGAGATATATAACATTACATAGTAAATAAAGGCCAAGTGTACTTGACACAAGTCTATTTCAACACTGGCTTGGTTATATATGGAACACGAAGCTTTAATATAGTACCTGCATGCTATTCCAATAGTAGTTACATAGAGAGAAATGGGGTTTAATAAACACTAGACACAAACTACGTCATATTGGAACTAAAATGTAGTTAAATTTTATTTCAATAATTTAGAAAGATGAAAGAAATGGGGTTTAATGTCCACTCGGCACAACCGTCATTATTTGGATTAGCATATGGCTCAATTCTATTTCAATAATTTGCTTGCACGTAGGTATCTTTTGTTGGAGTTGGAAAAAGAGAGAATGGGGTCTTAACATCCACTTGACACAAACTAGGTAATTTCGGGACTAACACATGGTTCAATGTCATTTTGAGTCGGTGTCTCTTTGGTATGAATAGGAAAACAGAGGACCCAGAGAAAACCCACGAGGTTGGAAAGGCGATCAATGATTATAACAAATGCAAGAATATAATTTTTTTCCTGCTACGGATTATTGCTATTATTTTCTTTAACACCTGATATTATTTATTTGTAGTTGACTAACATTAAGAGAATAGCCTATACGGTAGTCTGAAGATATGGGATAATTTCCTGTAGTTTTTGTCAATAGAAAGTATGTCATTGGGTCATGCTAGTTTTAGACAAAAATATGTTTGGAATTCAGCCCATCAGATAGGCACACTAAACAAAGAAAAGTTCCACTGTATGCCACAATAAACTTCTTAAATATTTAATCAATGGACATGAGATGGCAGATTGTTAACTAACAGTTAGACGCCATTTGATTAAAAATAAAACAAATCCTGCAACACCGACAGATTTAGGTTTATAGGTCTTTGATACAATCCCCTCATATCACCACAACTTATAATGTCAATAACCATCGCTAGCCCCATATTTTTCATGCTGCCGAGAGATATGTAAAGTGAGTTACACTTAAAGCTGAGATCTGTACAACATTTCACTGTTTAGTTAGGTTAGTGGGTTTTAAGGTTGTTTTCACACCCTGCAACGACATTGATTTTTTTCACCCTCCTCGGCTATAATAGTTATCGGCCTCATGATCAAGGAGAGGAGGTGAATGCAAGAGCATGCACGTGTGTTTGTTGGCAACCATAATCAGCCTCTGTTTCTATTGATTTGTATCGTCTATTATGAACAAATTTAATGCTTATTTCAATATAGTCAGACAGGAGAAAAGATTTAATATGCAATAACAACAGAATTCGTATTTATAGCTAATAAATTATTCAATAACCACTCAAAACGTAATCTACATAAGATTTATCAGAGAAAACAGACTGGCTGTAGAGCAGTTAGTTCACGGACAAATTTGCACTAAATCAATGTTTGCTTTTCAGTGTAGTCTGTATAGTGAAAATTGGATAAAAATTGTCTTTTTCTGCGGGTTTATTCAAATTAATTACAAATATGAAACACACTTGCCACGCCAAAATCAATATTAATTATAATAATATTGAATAAATGAATTCAGATTTAACATATTACTTTTCTGCACCTAATCAGTTTTATAATACAATCAAACGTGCATGCAATGCAGTAAGAAATATAAGCGATTTCCTGTTTTTTTTGTCCCATCCAAATGACTTGGCACTTTTCATGCCAGACCTATGTCCTGCACACCTAACAAGTGAAACTTTGTTGGAAAATCCCAATGAGGGAAATTCTTCCTGGGCAGTGGCGCTACGGCCTATTCTAATATATCGAATTCCTACTGCCAAGGGATCTTTTACGTGCACACCAATTGGTTTTTCAGACCATCCAAATGATTAGACAGCTGTACTTGTCAGGCCCTCCATCCTGCACCACTGGCAAAGGGGGAAAAAATCCCCAAAAGCTTTTTAGCCAAGATAATTACCTGAAGCATCAGAAAATGTTGGACTGGGAATGTTTTGAAATTGGGACTCTTTCTTGATCTTTTTCTTATGTTTCTTGAATTTCAGTGGACTTTTTTGGTTCTTTAATTTATGAGATGATTTTGTTCCTGGTCCAGCTCTCGCATCAACAACCTAAAAATACAAAACAATTCAAAATGAAGATAAATAACCTAAAAATACAAAACAATTCAAAATGAAGATAAATAACCTAACATTACAAAACAATTCAAAATCAAAATGAATAATCTGCAATTGAAAGGACTGATTAAGATCCTTGCTCTAACTCCACACAGTTTTTGCAAAGCATCCTGGACGAAGGCTATGACAACTGCCTTATGTCCTGGCTTGTCAAATTCTAATATTTGTGAAAGCAACTATTGGTGTGAATAAATTGACTCTTCTCAAATGTTGATCTAGGGCACAAGCAATAATAAATATAGAACATAAAAATACTATTGAATAGGATTGACAGCCATGTTACTTATTTGCACCAAATAAAAACAGTGAATGGAAATAACAGATTATTTTTTTCCAGTATTACCAAGCCCATCCCATGTATGGATGAATATATAAACATAACTGCCGCAACCATAACAACATTGCTCGCTTGTGATAATAAAAATGTACGGTAAAATTGTTTGTGTACTTTAAGACTTAGAGGATATTAACTCGTTATGTCATTTCTAGTTGACTTATATTTCTGTCAAAATTTCTTTTTCTTTTCTTGATGCAATTTAATTTCATCAAAAGAAATTGAGTGTATTCATGTTGCTATGGGTTTTGTAGCTTAGGTCACTGTTCTGTTTGGGTGTGTTCTAAACATGTTTTCATGTCATTGCATTGCAACAAAACATATTTGATACCATGCTTTAAATAGGTAGGTAAAAACACAACTGCATAAGTGTAGCACATGCTAGAAAGCTTGATTCTTCCTAAGGGCGTTTGCTTCACAAAAATAGCTCATTTAGAATAAATTTAGAAACAATGAAAATCATGAACCTATTTAGGTTGGACAGAATGACATTATGAATTGCAAAAAGGTTAATTTCATTCTTTACCTCTCTTGATACTCGGTCGTAAAATTTGCAAGCAATGCAATCTCCACAAATCCCACTTTTCTATCATATAGGGCTAGAAATTGAACCTTGAAGACTAATTTGTAGGGATTGAGAGGGCAAGACAGAGGGTTTAAATTCCACATGACACAATCTAGGTCATTTCGAGACTAACATTTGGTTCAATTTCATTTCAATAATTCACTCACGCGTAGGGGTCTTTTGCAGTTGGAGGAAACTGGAGGACCCACAAAAAAACCATGACGTTGGACAGACGACCTTACTCCTTGTCACATACAATCGGGGAATCGAAACCACGCCAGTTGACTCAATGACACAACCTCCCGTCATTGGATGCGCACACCCTCCGGCTATCCAATGAGAAGAGGTTGAGTGTTTGATTGAGAAATTTGACGTGATTTTCCAATTGGTGCCGGACAGCGGGTCTAGCAGTAGCAAGGAAAAGCGTCTTGTCATTCAGATGAGTTGAAACTAAGCAAGATCAACATGGTACGCACTTATAAGATTCCAATGCAGAAAAATAAGAGCTTGAAATCCATTTCAATTCATTGTTTGTCATTTGAAGAGTTCATATAACAAATAATTTAATTAATGTTCTTATAATCTTATTAATTAATTTATAAATCGATGCGCGTCTTCGTTAAACCAGAATAGTAGTATGTTAAACCCCATTTCATTTAATGTTTGGTATTTCATTCATTAATTTCTAAATCGATGCCCGTCTTCATTAACCCAGAACAGTAGTATGTTAAACCCTATTTCATTTCATTGATATTTGATTTCAAACTAGTAACATCCTACTATTTTGCTTTGCATTATTATTTCCTGACATTGCACATTCTGCAAGGAAGTAAAACCACCATATCAGCAACATAGTGCACAAAACTACAAGGTCAGTACTACTTGCAGGAGAGAAAATATCTAAAAATAACCACCAAGAACTGAAGCAAGGGGATCAAAATCAATATTGCAGGTGGAATTAGTTTGCTGTAATTCCAGACACCGAGTGTGTGCAAGTTGTAATATCATTACCTCGCTCGCTTTACAAATCCATATTCATTTGAATTAACTTCCGTTTTATCGCACGGCTGACAAGCAAAGCATGGATAGTTCTTTGGATGAGTTAATAAAAAAAAACCCACCAAGGTCTAAGCGTTAAAGAACCCTTGACAGTTGGAAGTAGACGATTGGCATAATTGATGCTGCCAAGGCAAAATTCTCACCCGCACATCATGCATGTATCTATTGAAGTGAAAATGACCAATAAACCCCAAGCCCTATTCTAATCAATCGACTTGATTTCTTTCAGTTGCCTTGTATAGGTCCTCTTATACATATGCATAACATAAATAGAAGTATGGTAACAAATATTTCCTGATTCAAGTAACGGAGTTGAATACCCCTGATATATAGTTCAAGTGTTTATACATATATACAGTCAGTGAGTTATATAACAATATCTGTATACAAGTAGTACCTGTCACCACGATATTGATATACTATATATACATACATATAATCGGTATATATATTGATATAATCTGAGTACCTGTTCTAGAAAAATAATACACTTATCTGAATCAGGAAGACAAACATGAGACAGAACAGGATGTTAAGATGCATGACTTTTGTTTTTCGGAGCAGGAAGAGGGATACATCTTAGCGAGTATATCTTTAATTTAAGTATTAGCTTGCAGTGGGAGGCTTCCCTGTTTTTCGGTGGTTAAGGATCGTGAAGAAGGACAGTGAAAGAATCTTTAATTGAAGTATTCACTTACAGTGGGAGGATTCCCTGAGAAATCCCCAAATTCTTGTCACTGTACACATAATCGCGGAATATATGATTGAAAGTGGAATTGGTAGATTAGTTGGACTCTAGCCCCTCCTCTACCCTACCCCAGGACCATAAAACATAGATAATATGAGTACCGTATTATGCAGTACTAAGATGTGCACCCAGTCTCTTTATCTTCATTCTGGCCTACATTAAGGACACTGCATGACCTTGTAACCATAGGTTTAAAGGTGCATTATGCAAGCGTTTTTCTAGCTTCAATTAACTCACTGGTCCATAGGATGGCAGAGGTGTTAAATGTATTGGAACATCTGTGCCATTTAATAATTCAATGTTAAAATGCATAACCAAGGCTTTATTATATTTAAAAACTGACATTCAAATATTTCTGTAGTATCATAAAGGAATGAATGCATTTTGTTCTGGTTTCGAAGATGATTTCATAAAATAAATCCATTAACAGTTTTTTCTCCAGTGAGAGAGAAAGATAGAGAAATGTGGTATACTTACTCCATTCAACACAAATTACATTGTTTCAGGACTAACATGTTTCGAATTTTAATTTCAATACATTGCTTCAAGTGCATTAGGGTCTTTGGGAGGGAATCGAGAGAGAGAGAGAGAAATGGGGTTTAACGTCCACTCAACACAAACTAGGTCATTTTGGGACTAACATATGGTTCAGTTTTATTTCAATAATTCGCTTGCGCGTAGGGGTCTTTAGCAGTGGGAGGAGACCGGAGTGCCCGGAGGAAACCCACGAGGTTGAGAAGGCGCCCCTCTCTCCATGCCACATACGCTCACACCAGGGCTCGATACCACAGCCGCAAGCCAGAGGTGACCGGCCAGCAAGAGGCCGAAGCGCGGCTCTCTAGACCACTATACCATCCCAACCCCCCGGGAGGGAATCGAGTGACCGAGAATAAAACGCATGGGACCCTACTCCTTGTCAAGCCGGGAAACGTAACCACACCACCTGACTCAATGACAGACCTTATGATCCAAGGGCGTACATGTTATAGAGAGAGAGAGAGAAATGGGGTTTAACGTCCACTCGACACAAACTAGGTCATTTCGGGACTAACATACGGTTTAATTTTATTTCAATAATTCACCTGCCCGTTTTAGCAGTGGGAGAAAACCCACAAGGTTGGACAGGTGACCCTACTCCTTGCCACGTACAACCGGGGATTTGAAACCAAGCGCATGTTTAAGCATATAGCCACCTGATCTTAGTACATGTATAGTAAAGCTATGTATAACAAAACGACATAGGATCTGCATTTCAGTCACATTGTCAGCCACTAAGCCTGCCCTTTTTCCCCAAAATACCCTAATTCTAAGAAAAGGTGTTACAAATAAATAGGGAAGTATTTTGAAGAGTTTGTTGACCGATATATACTAAACATGTGATATAAGGTAACCTGTTGTTGTCAGCCTTAGTATAAATATTAGTTTTATCAACTGGGTCACTATATATGACAATTTAAAACACTTAACTCAGTTAATCACAAATGGAAAATTAATACTTTTTTGTTTGTTCTTTTGAAAGGACTTTTTTCAATTTATATATCTGATGTGCAACTAATCTCCGAAAATTTGAACTATAAGTATTGATAAATCTTAATCTTTAGGTCCATTTTTTGTGAAATTAAAACAAAAGATACTGTGGGTTTTCTGTTTCAACCAAGACCATCATTATGTGTAAGCGAATTAATGCAATATCACTAAACTATATGTTAGGTCAAAATAAGAGCGAGAGAGAGAGCGAGAGAGAGAGAGAGAGAGAGAGAGAGGAATGAGGTTTAATGTCCACTCGACACAAACTAGGTCATTTCGGGACTAATATATAGTTTAATTTTTATTTCAATAATTCGCTTGTACTAGGCCATCCAACCCCCCCCCCCCCCGCACAGTCCCCAAATGACCTAGTTTGTATCGAGTAGACGTTAAATCCCTCTTCTCTCCTTTCTCCACAATATAATTTTTCACTCCAATAAGAGTAGAAAGGACATAATCGGTAGAAAATTCTATTAAAATCAAATTCCTTCACCAAGGCAATGGAGATTAACTCCAGAGAGAAGACGAACAATATTTCAGACCTAGTCTCATTAATATGTAAATGTGTCAATTTATTTTATGCGGTTTTGAGTCTGACCTCCGCGGCCATACGAGGACAATGAACTGCAGAAAATCAATAGCATGTAATATATTCTTGCAGAAGTTCTCTGCAGGCATCTGTCAAACGCCCATAAGCCATCGATGGTATTTCCCATTCCCGATATCTTTCTCTCGCAAACTCGGCTAATTACAGAATATTGGATGTTATTGCTTTTATTCTGGCTCAATGCACGCACCTCGAATATCTTAACAATCTCAACCTAAATGCAATTTCCGATTCAATCAGATTTTGAAGTGAGGCCTTTTTTTTTTTGTTTTTCAAATTGATTGATTTTCTCTCACTCATTTTATCCCAAGAAATATTATATAAGCTTATTTCAAAAGAGATTATTTTCTTAAATATTATACCACAAATGTTTTTATTTTATAGAAACGTACAAAGTGTTACTGTGTCTGGAATGCTTCTCTTTTAAATAAACTTTGCCCGTGTTGCACCAGTGGTAATGCCAAATAAACAGGAAGTTTGAGCATTTGTGCAAAAATCTTAATCCAACAGGAGAGAGTGAGAGAGAGAGAGACAGAGAGTTTAACATCCACTGGTCATTTCAGGACTAACATGGTTTAATTTTATTTCATTAATTTGCTTGCGCGTATGGGTCTTTTAGCAGTGGGAGGAAACTGGAGGACCCGGAGAAAACCCACGAGGTTGGAGAGGTGACCAAACACATCATCAAACAGGGGGTTGTGTGTGTGTGTGTGTGTGTGTGAATGGCCGTATGGTTAGACCTTTGGCATTGCATCACGGTTCTCATTGGTGTGGTTTCGATTCCCTAGTTGTATAGGATCGCCTGTTCGTCCTCGTGGGTTCTCTCTAGGTCCTTCATTTTCCTCCCGAATTAATGAAATAAAATTGAACCATGTGAATCCCTAAATGACCTTGTTTGTGTCAAGTGGACGTTAAACCCCATTTCTTTCTCTCCCTCTCTCATGGAACAGTTTAAGATTGTCCCATTTCCATACATTTTGCATTAGGTTTTTTCGTTGTTATTATGTAAATGTAAACCATTATGTAAAAGAATAACACATTGAAAAAATAATTTTCAAAATAAAATACCTTTCAGATGAAAATATAATTGGCACATTTTTTCATTTTTGTTACGCAACTATGCAAACAAAATGATTTAAGATAAAGAAGCAACGATTATGTATTTTCATGATTTATAAAAACACTTCTCATTGGTTAAATGGAATTAAACAATTATCTTTAAAAATAACATCAATTACCAATAATTTCTTTTTTTTTACTACACCGCAATGTAAATAAAGTTTGTAAGAAAATTAATTATTTTTCTATTCTGTCTAGATCTATTTTAAAGAACTTTCCATTTATCATATTCTGTCCTATTAAACACAATTTTTTTTGTACCATCTGAATCATAGACATTTTGCTTATAGATGAGAATTTAATTTGGTAGACTGAGATTTTGCGGTTACTATACCTGATTGTGTCTCTTTAACCGTGGTATTTAGTTTGATAGTATCATAACAGTACGAGTGCATCAAGTACGTTCAATAAGCCGACAACTAAATAATTAATATCAATATGTTTTCGTGGAATAGTTTTCATTCCATTGAAAGAAGACTTCTAGTGTAGATATAATTAATTATCAAGAAAGGTAAGCTTAAGAAATAAAATGGGGATTAACATCCTACTGGGGCTAAGGAAGACGGGGATACACCATAAAAACGACCTATCCTTGTCAGGTCCTCCGTCATGCAATACTGACAAGACATAACCAGAAAAGAGGTAAGGATAAGCGATTTGGACCTCCCCCCAACTAAATGATAGGTGACATCAGGTGGTTCTAATGTAGAGACATTAAACATATAATGCAGAAATATTAAAATGCTTTGGAATTTTCATAGAGCAATCATTCATGTCAGTTTATGTCTCAGAGTACGTATAATCATGGCATGTATGTTTGCTTTCAGTATAGTTTTTTTTTAATATCTAATAAAGTGGCTTCTTCTTCTGTAAAAGATGCAATGGTTTTGATCCATTTAAAATGTCTTTCATACTGGTTTTTCTAAGGCTGTACAAGAGAAGAAAAGCTCAAACGCTATTACTGGACTGGCCAGACAGAACAGCATACTACATTTCTGGCCAGCCGGAAGATTATTAATATTATCATCTAGTGCCATACTTGTGTTATCTGGGTGAGCGACCTCCTAGTTACAGACAAATTGGGGTTATAAAAAGGGCAAATATAGGCCCTTTCCCACCACAAATCATTCACTGCACAAGTTTTACTATAACAGCATAATAAGGACACTGACCAGGCTTGGGGTTATCTTGAGGCCAGCTATTGGCCTGAGACTATTTTACTTGCATTCCGTGTTGAGGCTAACTATAACAAGATCCACAGTTAATTCCGGTCCCTTTTTATGTCTGTGTCTGCTGCTTTCAGACTATTTCAGTCTGTTGTTGAGTAATTTCAAGTAATAATTTAATTTGAATTTAAAGAGAGAGAGAGAGAACTCATAAGGGGTTTCACAGGCCAGTTAACACATACCTGTATAATATATTCAAATGACCCCTAGAAAACCCTGCATGAGCTTAATCAATCAAATATGGCTGCCGTTGGGGAGCTGTTATACAACTTTTACTGACCAGTGAACTGGGGTGAGTTCAGCCCCTTAATAGTCATTCACGCAATCTGTTAGTTGTAACAAGAGGAATGTGAACAGGGAGTTTTCTAAACATGGTCAAAAGTTCAGGAGCAAACCAGGCAGATGGGAAATCATTAAGGTGGTCATTGACCCATTTCTTCACTCTGCAAGGTCATGTAGTGACCCCCACCTCATTTCCCCTTTAAAGGGACAATCCCGATAAGAACAGAGTCTCAAAAATTAAAGTCCGAGTATTTATGAAATTTATGGACCAAAATATAGTGGCATGGTGTATTTACCTTGTCTCAAAATTTCAGCTCAAAATATTGAGTCGTTTAGACGTGAACGTCAACACTGCTTATCCGGACACGTAACCCGTTTAAGATTTCGGGTCAATTTTTTCATTGGGTGACCTGATAATCGATTAATGTTTCTTGAGAGGTCTATACAGTGAATGACCCATGCCCTGTACTTGATAACAAAAGGTAAATTTCAGCTACATATTATTTTTATAGAAAAAAGTCTGGTTTTATCCAGATACTGTATAATAAAACGTTCTCCATTTCCAGATGAAGACTGTCAGGTTTAAGTTATTTACAAGCGTATCACAAATATCGGGTTGTTAGGTGGGCCTTAGGTTATATGGATTTTAAAGGATTTTAACACAAAATTAAGCAGTTTTATTCCAAAAAAAGTTATCGGGATTGGCACTTTAAGTAGTCATACTGTTATTAAGAGAGAAATCTTTGCACTGAATTATCATAATCATGTTAAAAAGAGAGAGAGAGAGAGAAATGGGGTTTAACGTCCACTCGACACAAACTAGGTCATTTTGGAACTAACATATGGTTTCATTTTATTTCAGTAATTCGCTTGCGCGTAGGGGGTCTTTAGCAGTGGGAGGAAACCGGAGTGCCCGGAGGAAACCAACGAGGTTGAGAAGGCGCCCTTACGCTCACACCAGGGCTCGAAACCACATCAACAAGCCAGAGGTGACCGGCACGCTAGAGGTCAAAGCGCGACACTCTAAACCACTAGGCCATCCCAACCCCCCTTATCATGTTAAAAGATATTATTATCATATGTCCATCTACAAGCTGATTGAATCTTACAAACCCTTCACAAATATGCTGATGATGTATAAAAATGTAGAAATTTTAAAATGTTTAGGAGCTTTTGTATACAATTTATTCATGTCTTTGTAAAGTTGTGAATCATTGTATACCGTAACTATGTCCATGTATGTATCCTTTGTCTATTTCATGTACATTTCTATTATCTATTTTTTTTTTGTATATTAAACTTTGTAAAGTTTTTTGAGCAATAAAGTTATTTTCTTTCTTCTGTATACGTTTGCAAACTAATTCTTAAAGTAATTGGCAACCGAAGTAAGGTCTCTAAGTACATGTTCATGGCTGCATTTGGCACAACTGTCAATAATCCCACAATTTCTTGCAATTTAAATTATCCTGTTGGTTTCTAACGAAATTGCAGGATTCTATCATTGAGTACCTAAATGCCCTGAATGGAAGGAAGATGGAAAGAAAAGACCTTTTACTTTTACGTCAACAGCAGTTTCTAGCACTTCACATACTCTCAGATTCTGAGAAATTTCCCCTACAGGTAAAATTGTGGAAACGAACACCATCTTACAGGAGACCTTTTAAGCCTGAACTTTCTCACATATTCAGAGAATATTCCCCTCTGAGAAAATTCCTATCAACAAGTTGATTAGATAGGTTAGGTTTATCAGATGGAATTAGAGAACTGTCAGGAATTAATACAGGATTATCTCTTAAGCTAGCTACTCTCTTGGTTGTATTGGTACTTGTAAGAAGTCAGATCTATGATAAGCTAAATTAGTACTAATGAATCTGATCTTAAACCAACAACTTCACAGTGTAAACAACAGCAGAGTAAAGGCATATCAAACTGAGTTACACCAAGAATTACACTCTTACCAAACCAAGACATATGAAAGTAAATATGCATCAACCATTTTTTTTTTTATTTCTTGTCTTTGATCTTAAGTGTGATGATCTTTCACCTGTAGTGCCAACTTAAACTTGGGCGAAATAACAGAGAGTGGAGTAATTATGGCTGACGAGGAATAAATTTGTGCCAGACAATGTTCGAGATAGGTGCTGTATTTCCCAGTCAGAATAAAATGGGACTTTGCTACTTGTAATTTTGGACGGAAGTTAATCGGTATCAAGAGAAGCTTCAGGGCATTGGCCCCACTAGTTGTCAAAATTTCTACCATCCAGGATATTGGACACCCTTCAATACACCAATTGAATTAAGTGCCAACAGTAACGAGGGATCATTAAACAACCCATTGATTGATCAAATTGAAAACTTACAGCAAATTAATTGTCCCCCAACCTATAATATAACTTCACAAGTTTTAATCATTTTACTAGCAATTGGTCACTTTGAAGCAGCAATTTAATCACCATCATTCTGTATGACAGATGGAATGAAGCTACCACCATCGGGCCTTAATGTTTATTGGTAGAATAAACCAATTGTTGTTACTAATGAGTTTGTCGGTTGACAACCACGTAAAACATATGTTCATGTATAAATGGATTAGTGTCAAATTGTTTTATATACCCCAATACTGTCCTTGTATTTCCCACTAAGCCAATTAATGGCCATAAATCCTTTTCTAATATACAGGACAGAAGCTAGTTTCTAATCTGAACGTACAATTTTGCACATATCTACTCCGAATTTTGATATATTTCAACAATTTTCATAAAGATAAATTCCATTCATTACAATTTTTTTCTAGTCGACATAAACTACTTTCAGGTTAATCTTGAACGAAAAGAAGAGAAAAATAAAAAAAATATATAGAAAAAAAGTTTGAGGAAAGAATGAATCTGTTTTATGACTTGACAATTACGAAGATTTAATATACCTTAAATTATCTTTTTATATATACAGGGAAGCTGAAGCTATAACTATAAATGTGCCACAACAGGGACATACAAGAGAAATAAACTTACAACTATTTCCTGGTGCAGAAAGATTAAAAGAATAAGATCTTACCGGTATTTAAAAGTAGCTTATAAGAATAAAACAATGCACATATTTCTTTTTTTTTTTAGTGAGCACTCACTAACCTATATCATACAGTGTCACATTTTTGTTACCTGGGAAAGTTCATCAAGTCCCAAGTCGCTGACTTTAGTACCGTACTGTCCGAGTCGAGTCCAAAGCCAAAGCCCTGAGTCTGGTTCAAGTCCCCAGATGCCCAATCGCTGCAACTCCTATGCTCTTTCAAGAAAGTCACAAGTCATCACAACTGCCGAGTTGTAATATAATTTCAAGTTAAGTTGCAAGTCGACTCCCATCTGTGTTACCAATGTGCTTGCATGTTTAGATATCTTTATCAACTCCAGGTCCAGATTTAGACGAAGAGATACCCTAAGTTATTCCATTAGTAAGGCTTAAGACCATGTCAAACCTGTAGCTAAATGCAGCACAGAACTAACAAGGACAGCTGTCTAGACATTTGGATGGTACGAAAAACAGTGCATATTGGTGTGCACATAAAAGACCCCTTGGCAGTTGAAATCAGATATAAAAGTAAGCTGTAGCGCCACTGCCCAAGTATGTCCGTCTTCATTAGTCCAGGTTAGGAGCAGAACATTAGGTCGTTAAACCCCATTTCATGTCTTGTTGTAAAACGTTTGACATTAACTAGAATAGAAGTGACAGGAATGTACGAGAAGAATGATAAATCAACTGGAGTCTCGATATAGATAGATGAATTATAAATGAAACATGTCTTCCGAGTCTCCGTGGACAGAATGACATTAACATGTGACATAACTATATATATAGATGTTCTGTCATGTCATTCAGTAGAACAAGGTTTGTCACTAATGACCTCTGTTAAATCTTCCATGGGTATATTTATGGATCAAAGTCTTACATGCCTATTGTGTCATCTCCCAATATTTACTAGGCCATTTGAAGGCAAACCTACTTTTACTTTTTTTTTTTTTACTACAGTCACATGATCTAGGCCAGGGGAAAGAATTTTGCCAGGACAGTGGATTTCCGCAAAATTCCAACTATCCCTGTCAACATGGAAGGACCATATCTCATCGATCTAAGTATTAGTGGAGTTCACATTGCTTAAAACCAAAATTTGTTGCCCGTTTTTAAGAACCGTGATAATTTGATGATTTTATGATCAAATAGAGAGAGTAAGGAATACAAACTAACATTATGAGTTACAGATAGCAAGAACTGCAAGATGTAGTCAAACAATTTTATCTAAAATTTCTTAACCCTAGAGCAAACCCACAATTCTCGGCAACGATCACCTAGCCTAACCCTGTTCACATCTAGTCTTGACTATGTTTAAATCTGCATGTAATATTTAGATCCAAACCCATAAAATCCTACTATCCTTGGTCTTTATTAACCTGCTTACTGCAGAATTATTAAACTATATAGTTCTTAAAAGTATAAACATGTTCATAAATCAAATACACAAATAAATAATCATCAATCAAGAAATGTTACACACCAGTAATTTGCACAATTTATAACTATTCATAAATTCATTTCACAAGGATTAAAATAGACAACAGTACCACCTACATGTTTACATTTTAGAAGCAAGAACAAACACATTGGTAAGGGGGGAAAATAGGTCATCAGGGAAGGGCCACTTAAAATAAAACACCAAAAAGGTGTGGTGCTACTGATAAATAAATTACAAAAGGGTCAGTGTCCAAAGGGACCACCCATGTTATGTAAGAAATTGAAAGGAGTGGGCAAGGGACCATGACCTAGTTTAAGATGGAGTGGTTTGTACTGTGTACTAAATGATATTCAACTACGTTCAATCAACCGTACAAATTACAACTGTTAGGGTTAGGATTTGAATTTTTGAACCTAAACTGTCCGACCTCATGGCCTGTGTCCTCATTTCTTATTATATACTAGATGATACATTATCATACATAAAGTAAAAAGAAAAAGAGTCTACTTTAAGTGAAACAGTTTTCTCCAATCTTTGTATACAATCCTCTGGCACCCTACTGATTTCTTAACACCATATTTGGAAAGTCACCTGGCATTACTCAAACCAATTATAATAGTTCTTACAACAACTTAATTCAACCATTGCTTGATAAAGACGAGAGCGTCCTCGTCAAAACGTCGCTTAGTATCAAACTCAGTAATTGCGTATACATAAAATTGTACCCTGTGTTAATTCAACCAAATGACAGGCTTACAAATTCTTCTAGTTTTTTTTAAGTATCATTGTCCATTATTTGTTAAATCAAAATTATCTCTTATAAAAATTCACTTTAAATTTCCTTTTCGGAGAGCAGTGCTTATTTAAAGCCTGATCAACACCTATACTTTCATCTTTATCACTTGCTTGATCAAGACAAGAGTATCCTGCTCGAAACGTCGCTTAGTATCAAACTTGAATGTTTTATCTAAAGGTTGTTCAACACCTAGATATGTCTGGATAACCTTCCGGGTTTATTTAATGCCTGATTAACACCTATATGTCTGGATAACCTTAATACTTTTAAATCAAATGGGGTTTCTTATTGTTCTTTCTTGACATTCAGAGGTAGGCCTGCGTCATTATTTGGCAACATAATGTGTTATACAAACTGTAACAGCAGTGATGGGTAAAATTGTGGTGTTGGATTTCAGATTTTTGATTTTATTGTCTGATATGGAAAAGGCTCACTCTAAATTTTTACCCTGTGGTGCTGGCAACATGCAGGGTCTCGTCTGTGCTCTTGTTTTCACTTTTTTTTTTGTGACCGCAGTCAAATATTCACTATCACAAGTTGAGAGAGACGGAGAACTGGGGTATACATCCATTAGACACAAACTAGGTCATTTCGGGACTAACATATGGTTTAATTTTATTTCAATACTTCGCTTGCGCGTAGGGGTCTTTAGCAGTGGGAGGAAACCGGAGAAAACCCACGAGGTTGGACAGGTGACCTTACTCCTTGCCACATACAACCGGGGATTCAAAACCATGCCAGTTTACTCAATGGCAGGCTGTATACGATAACCATTCGACCATCCAACCCCCCTATCACAAGTTGATAAAGTTCACTGGAAACCACAGAGTTGTTCTAGGTAGCTGGACCTCCCCATTATGCTCAACCACCTCAGTATCCATTTAAATGTCCAATTTTCATCAAGAAATAGTGGATTATCATTTTGAGAGAGAGAGAGATCTAAACCAGATTGCCTGGGGAACCATTTGGTAACCCCTACTTCTCAATTCTCCTTAATTAGTGATGACTGTTGAAAGATGCTGTTAAGAGCCTTGGCCCTCAGACTTTAAAACCATATGTTGCGGATCTGCTCTACTGACTTGCTTTAATCAGATGTGGTCAAAGTAAACAAAGAATGACTGCATCTATAATTAATTCTGGAACACCATCATTGTGAATTTACTTCTAATATAACAATGCTTGATGCATCAATATTCAATTCAAAAAATATGATACCGTATCTTCTTTGATTGGCATTTTTATTGAACATATTAACACAAGGTACATTTTTATGGGTACACAATTAGAATGAGTATCCATAAAAATGTACCTTGAGCTATGATACAGTGTTTTTGAGGATTCGATTCTATAGTCTAACAACTGGATCACCAATATCCACTGGTTGACAGATTGAATCATGAAAACAAAAATATCACATACTTCTGTTGAAAATTGATATTAATCACATACTTCTATTGAAAATCGATATTAATCACATACATCTATTGAAAATCAATATTAATCACATACTTCTATTGAAAATCGATACTAATATATTTGGGATGTTTCGAGGAGATTAACACTGATGTTGGTCCATATATTAAATGTTGAGAGAATAAGTATATGTTTTTTATTTCTATACCCAATTACTAAATTTTAATCATAGATGTAGACGATCATCAATGTGATTTCAAAATCAAATGTTTTCGTTTTCAATATTCGAAGTGGAATGACACAACTCCATGTAACCATGTCTACAATTTATTTAGATTTAAACTGTCCATTGAAGTGCTATGAATGATTTAAATAGTCTTACGAATAATTCAAGCAGTCCATTGATGATATGAAGAGCTATGAATGAATGGGTTACTTCTACTCAACACCTTAATCTTTACTTCACACCGTTATCTTAATTCATAATACTTTAATAGACCCTTGACACTGAATTCTAGCCCCAAATTTTCAACGATTAAACACCGGGCTTTGGTTTAAGACTAGACGATTAGATGGACATCTAGGATGAATCTTCCAGTTGTTATCAGATTGTTGCTACCTTGAAAATATGAAATCTACCCCTTATTTATCAATCACTAACTTACTCTGTAATCTGACAGACTGACTGACATGATGTGCAGATACACTAGTTCTGTCAGTCAATGTCATACATTTTAAAACCCATTGAGAGAGAGAGAAATGGGATTTAATGTTCACACAATGCAAACTAGGTCATTTAGGGACTAACATATGGTTTAATTTTATTTGCGAGTAAGGTTCTTTAGCAGTGCGAGGAAACCTGAGAAAACGCATGAGGTTGGACACACGACCTGCTCCTTGTAAAACAAACTGAAAGATTCTCCTTAATCCTTTTGGACCAATTAAGATTCTTTGAATAATTTCTTCATGATTTTAACTTCTCGTTCTTGTCTAAAATATTGCAGAAGCAGACACTAGACACCAAGAGACAGAACTTTGAGAGAGACAGGCCCATAACCACATGTGGCATACATAAATTAAGGCCTAAGGACGGGTCAAATGTTTCAGAATTTGAAACTGTTTCATGGTTCTTTTTTTCTGTTTATATCTATGTGTGAGAGAGAAATGGAGTTTAATGTCCACTCAACACAAACTAGGTTAATTTGGGATTAATATATGGTTTCAATTTCAATCAAGCCTCCATAAAGCAAAACTGCCTTGACCTTCAAAGACCATGAATCTGAGTTTACAGCCTTCGCCAGCTAAATGCACATAGCCATGTAGAGGACAGAATTATACAACAATATCCAGCTTTGTTACAATGCAAGCACAAGGGTTAGGTTTAACCAACACAAAGCCGCTAAAGACCTAAAAAGGTTGAAAGGGGGCTGTGAAGCGTTGTTATATAACCACCTAGCAATCATAATTCAAAAGCACACAAGGGAAAGAGACTTTATAATACAAACTGTTACATAACTACAATCAACACGTTACATGTTTGGACTGTACAGCAACATCTGCTTGGTATTAGTTAACAGCTCTGATCAGCCCCCCTTTAATGGATCAGTATTAAAGTGACCATGTGGCAACACCAAAGGGTCAGCTGGAAGTCATATTAGTTAGTTAGGTTACTGAAAGACAAATGAGATATTGAGAAACTGTCAATTAAGAGTCTTTAGTTCATTGTAAGTAAGGACTATTTATGAGCTATGAGCTTACTAGCATACTGGTTACCCATCCAAATTAACCTTCTGGAATTAACTTTTTCTTTTCACTATATACACAGTCTTTCTGTTGGTACAAGTGAAAGCATAAATTAAAGGTGAATTATGTAATATGTAGTAAGACTAAGAGCCAAAACAGCCTTTTACAGGTCTTTTATTTCTAGTTTCAAATTCTACATAAATTAATTTTTTTTAGAAAGTTATTCACATGACACGCACATAATCAACTTTCAAGACCTGCGGATGGCTGAGACTGACATGCATGTAGTTTATTATCATGACGATGGTGCTTGCTAATCAGGATTAATTAGGCTATTTCTTGTCAAAACTTCAAAGATTCATAATTTTGCTCAGGATAATGTGATTTGATCTATTTTTGAACTATTATAGCAAGAACGACCAGCTCTTTATCTAAATCTTACATAATGTATCTTTAAATTGTCAGAGCTACCTGTAATTAATCGTTATCTCCCTAGGTATTATATTTCAGAATCAGACATGATTCTATACACCGGTACTACATGTAGTAATAAGTATGGTATATGTACTGGGACTACAGTAAGTTATGTAAACCTCTAGTATAAACCATGTGGAAGTCTGTAGAGTCTTAATTCATAAGGTCAGAGAGGTCAAACTGTATCAAATCTCGAGTTTGAAATACCAGACACTAGAGGCTTGGGTGAATTCTTCATGAAATTTGTTGGAATCATTCCATGGACTGACTCTTAGTCTTAGGTCATTTAATAGATAATTTCTGATCTCATAGAAGGAATTCCTGACAATTCTAGTCATTTAGTACTCAATCAAAATACCTTTTATGAAAACACCTTGTTTCAAGGCTAACATCCTGTATTTGTAAAGTTATGTATCTTTGTATAATTACGTCCATTTAATGTATCCTTTGTTTGTTTCATGTATAATTCTATTACCGGTATTTTTATTTGTATGCACCTAACCTTGTAAGAATTTTTAAACAATAAAATTTCTTCTCTTCTATAAGAAGAGGAACCAGAAGAATACTTACTGCATAAAAAAAACCTTACAAGATATGTCCACATATGAATAAATAAAAGAAGAGTACATAAATAAACATGTTTAATTATCATAATACAGGTTTGTCATGCTGTTTTTTGCTAAATTGTGTGTTTGTGTAGCCCTCCTGTACTAACTATTCAGAACACTGACGGCATTATACTTTTGAAAAGTACTAGTACCATGATGGAATAAAATCCAGAACATATTGGTGCAGTGCATCCATCATGACCATATTTGAGCAGTACATCCATGACCATATTGGTGCAGTACTTCCATTACCATGTCGGTCCATTGCAGTACTGTGCATCAATGACAATATTTGTGCAGTACATTGATGACGATATTAGTGCAGTTCAGCACAGCCATGACTATATTAGTACAGTACATTGATGACGATATTGGTGCAGTACATTAATGACGATATTGGTGCAGTACATGCATGACCATATTGGTGCAGTTCAGCACATCCATGACCATACTGGTACAATGATAAAACCAGGGAGATGTGTTTATTCACCACATCAGAAAACAATCACTGATAACTACATTTCAGCCTGCTGATGATAAACCCGTAATCAAACCTATTTAACCCTGGATAAAAATCTACTAACAACTATAAAATGACAGTTGAACAATAAAAGTAAAATCATATGATAATTGAATGACGGAAAGAAAATCGAGGAGAGGTGAAAGGTTCAGATTGCTGGATGATGATGAAAGTTTTTAAAATGGTTGGTTTTCAGGTTTGACTGACAATGATCGGATGTCGGTAGAATAAAAAATCTGCTATCAGATAGATAATTGCTAAAATGACATTTTGTTCTAAATCTAATAAAACAAATATTAGAAAAGTTGAATGTTCAAACATCACAAACTCTTGATGTGTCTCAGAGAATGATTATGTCACCATCAACTAGCAATCGCATCTAGTTACAAATTTGCGTGGTAGGCAAGCCTAACATTTCCAAAACCTCAAACATTTCCATGTTACAACGAATTCTGTCTCTTGCATAACACCTGGTATTTTTGGTAAGCAAGCCTCACGTTTCCACAAATCAAAAGTAGACAATAGTTCAATTCCAACATATCAGCGTTGTTTGTTTGATCAAAACAAATAAATGTATTTTTAATATGCAAGCAATGTAGGAATTTGGGGAATTCCGGTTGGCAGGCCTGTTGTAAGTTTGTACTGGGCTGATAGATACTCTTAGCATAATTAATCGTTTACACATGCATCAGAACTGAAGTGGCATTAATAATCCATTCCACAATGTCCAAATGCAATTATTTTCTGGTTCATATGGGACTAACCCCTTGAGAATTGTTTGATTGGCATTGCAGATGAGGTTTGCAGGCCTAACACTCCTGATCGCAGCGATCAAATTCTCTCAAGGTCAAATCTCTTGATTAGAATTGAAAGCTAGAGAAAGATAAGTGAAATGATAAGTACAGAAGTAAGAAGCTAATGCCGTGGCTTTCGGTAAAATTTGAATTCTTGTAGTAATGTAATTAGTTTTTGAACTTAATGCAGTAAATGATGGTTTCTTGCCAATATCAATATTATCCTGAACCTTGTTCTACAATGCTCTGCAGTATCTGGACCAAGACTATTCATATAATCATAATAATAATCCATGACCAAGAATCTACTCAATTTGGGACCAGTGCCCAACCGTCAAAAACAATACTCTTGGTGCACTGCATTAACATTTAAGAAATGACTTGAGAATCGTATGCATGTGGTCTCAGAACTCTGTCAATGTCTTAACAAATCAGTCGTCACTCAATGTCCATATTCTATCTCATAATATATCCACAAACATTTCAGAAATGCAGACCTTTGGGAGGTGAACTATAATTGCTGCCCAAGGCAAATTCTTGGCTTTCAACTGACCAGGAAATACGTTTACAAGAGGCGCTGGTTTACTCATTAACTTGACCATCAAACTCTGGTAACCATATCAACAAGTTTGCATGCATTAATATCCTCATCTACAGGGTGGCCAACCTGGAATTGACATCTTATCCAAACTACTTCAGATTTTTTATCACAGCAAAATAATATAAAATTTCTTTTGATCAATGCTTTCCATATTCTTAAAGACGGTTAGGTCTAACACATGCACTATAGATCATAAGGTCTCCCATTCAATCAAGTCAATGGCATGGTTTTGATACCTGCCTAATCTTGTGGGTTTTCTCTGGGTTTTGAAATAATTGCTAGGTCAGATCAATTGATTAGGTGTTTGAAATGACAATCATTATAGAGGATACCACCGGAGATCTGGTGGGGTTGAGATGGCCTAGTGGTCTAGAGTGCCGCGCTTCGACCTTTAGCTGGCCGGTCACCTCTGGCTTGCGGCATATGGTTTCGAGCCCTGGTGTGAGCGTATGTGGCATGGAGATAGGGGCGCCTTCTCAACCTCGTCGCTTTCCTCCGGGCACTCCGGTTTCCTCCCACTGCTAAAGACCCCTACGCGCAAGCGAATTATTGAAATAAAATTAACCATATGTTAGTCCCGAAATGACCTAGTTTGTGTTGAGTGGACGTTAAACCCATTTCTCTCTCTCTCTCTCTCCGGAGATCTGGATTCTACTCCTTGAGTTCAATTTGTGGAAAGTAGACAAATACCCATCCCATTAAAGACGCATGAAAGAATTAGATGATGTGCTAGTCTTGTGATAATAGTTCAAAAATCGGTAACGGAAAATGTATTGAAAATTTCAGTCGAATAACTTTATTCTGTGCAAGTTATGAGTATTTGAAGATTTGAGACCCTATAACTTAGATTGTACCTGAAATGTCTTGTTTTGTTTAATGGTTTATTTATTTTATCATTCAACTCTTAAATAGTCGCATTGTTCTAATCTACTTTTTGGAGCCAGTTGATAGCCTAAAGATGTGATTATGCGCTTATGTGAATAAATGTTTAAATCATAATTTATATAACATTTGAAGACTCCCCACCCCCACCGCTTTTACAATAAGCAGATTTAGCTATTGCATTATGCAGCTTTAATATAGGAGATGACCGATATTTTTCATATTTGCTTTAAATTCTTTTCCACACAAGATAAAGCAGATAAGCACTAAAGGATTAAGAAGTCAAATTGGTTCACACCAACTAAATAGTTGTTTACACTGGGAGGTAAATGAACTTTACAACAAAACCCACGATTTCTTTTTTGTCTCGTCTCGAGGTTCAAAGGACCAAAACAAAGAGAAGCACGCCATGTTTCATTTCACAAGATTTCCACCTGGGAAGTGCTGTGTGTCACATTGTAATTTGAACAACGATGACGTAAATGACTCAATGTTTCTGTTGAGATTTAGCCTACTGAACCAGATAACTTGACTTTGCAATAAGTGGCCTTCTCACCTAGTTGAAATTTTAAAAATTTCCAGAATTTTGTCTAACTCTAGTGTCTAGCACGAGGAAAACAGATGTAATGTGTTTTCATAATATTACTCAAGGACCCAGTCAGAAAGTTTACATGAGTAAGCTAATAAAAATTAATCCATGGCCTAATTGGTCAGATTTGTTTGAGTGAGGGAATTGATATGTCTAGAGAAAAAAACCCATTTTAAATCTATAAACTTTCAAAATATTTAATTCATATTTAGTAAGATTTATTTAGAAGGAACTTGTTGCTTAATTCACAAAGACGTAAAATCTGTGAGTAAAACATAGGTCTAGTCTTAAACTAAACATAAATGTAAGGTAAGAGAGAGAAATGGGGTTTAGTGTCCACTCAACACAATTTAGGTCATTCTGGGACTAACTACTAACACATGGTTAAATTTTATTTCAATAATTCGCTTGTGCATAGGGGTCTTTAGCAGTGGGAGGAAACCGGAGCAACCAATATGCATATATTGTAAATCAACTTTCCTAACTGGTAGGAGTAATATGATAATAGGACAGATCTGTCCTAACAGCAATTGGGATTTCTCACTGCTTAACCAGCAATGGCACAAATTCACTATGAACCCCCAATACATGTTTGTAAAATCTAAAAGTACATAAATGGGCTGAACTTGAACCCAAAAACATTTCTTACATATTTCCAGGCTTAAAAGATGTTCATGACCTCTTTTCTTCTACCTGAGAAGTCAATAAACTGTTTAAACTCTAACTGACCAGCAGTGGTTAAACTATTTACAATTTTACAACACAAAACAGTTGGAGAGTTAAATATTTAGTGTCAAGAGTTACCCACCCCTAGCTGTGAATCTGTACCACAGTGTGACCAATCCCTCTCTTTATCCCCCATGTCAGGCATGCCTGCAGGGGAACAACCTATCAGGTATCACTAGGGTATCCCTTGAGGGTTAACAGCCTCTGATTTATAATGAGAATTGAAAGAGAGGGTAAGGAGAAAAAAAGAGTTAAATTTCTGTCTGTAACTTTAAGAGACTGGAGACAGTTAGAGGATAAACTTAACCCGAATTGCAATAAATAACTTTTGTTGATCTGTCGAAAATACCTGATGCGACAGGACGAGAAAATCCTCGCTGCTATAAATAACAAGTCGTTTATAAAATTGTCTGTTTGCTTGTCGGAACCTTATTGATGAATTTTTCTTCTAACTATCGACTGACACTTGATTCACCTTTTTTTACCATGGAAACAAACACTACAATTCAAGGTTGAAGTTACATAATTTTGAGGTCCCAAGTCAGTCATGGTGGTTATATAATTTTGAACCCCTCGCAGACAATTTTTTGGTTTATTGTTTATTTTAAACAAGGCTAGGTTAATAACAATGGTTGTTGTTTGTATTTTAGAGGAGAGCAGAAAAAAGCTCCCCTTAAATCAACAAATTGAAAAAATCACTCCCCTAAAAAAGCTCTCCCACGCAGTTTTGGTAAGAAGAGTGATTTAGAAATTAAGGAGTGTGTATGGGAAATGGTTTTGAAGATCAATAACTGCATGTAATGGGATCATTCCTGATTTCATAAACGATAACAAACTGCTCATGACTTTGTAAAGGAAGGTTATTTTTAATTTCAAGGTGGGGGAGAAAAAAACGTACCATGTTGACATTCAGGGTGCGCGGCAGGTTCTCCAGATCGATCACTCGCGTTTATAAAACAACGACTGTTAATAATTGGTCAGGAATATGTCTGTAGATGGACAAAATGATATGCTGAAAGCACAATTTAATTTGTTGGGTTTTTAATGCAACATTTCGATTGTTTGAGAATATTCTTCCAAAGAATAAAAGTTTATGAAAACCATACAGAAAAAGCTAAAAAAATTTGTTCCTGCCTCATTAATTGAACAGTTTATAACTTAGGTCCATATGGGCAAAGTTAAAGCCCCAATAACACTCTTGTTGTAACCGAAAAATATGTCCCAATCTTCATTCTGGTCAACAAATCGTATTATTTTAGAATATTCTAATTAAATGATGATATAAATTTCATCTTAACACACCTGATTTAAAAATTTGGAAAAATTCAACCAATTGATTTGAAAAGTCTAACGTAAACCTTTTGAAATGTGACTTGAATTTTAAAATATTTTCGAACCCTCTGGACAAATAAAATAGGTTGTAATGGATAATTTACACAACAGGTAGGACATTTAAACATCTAGTACTTAGAATAAGGGTATTATTTATTTTCTGGAGCTACCAAGCCAGCAAGAATGTTATTGTCCCTTTAAGATGCATCCATTACTGACCGAAAATAAAATAAAGCGAGATGATGAATATCACACAGTCATTTATAATAGTGCTAATTCAAGGAACATGGCCTATTACCTTATAGGAGACAAAAGGTCGTGACCCCATAGGTTGTAATGGATAATTTACACAACAGGTAGGACATTTAAACATCTAGTACTTAGAATAAGGGTATTATTTATTTTCTGGAGCTACCAAGCCAGCAAGAATGTTATTGTCCCTTTAAGATGCATCCATTACTGACCGAAAATAAAATAAAGCGAGATGATGAATATCACACAGTCATTTATAATAGTGCTAATTCAAGGAACATGGCCTATTACCTTATAGGAGACAAAAGGTCGTGACCCCATCGTCATCAGCAACATTCTGATTTACACTACAAACATTGAGAGAATGAGTCACGTTTGTTTAGTAAACATCTTTCTTTGCACCACCATTTTCAAACAAATAGTTTACAGACAAAACACACACAACAATTGGAAAACGGTTGAGAAATGTTGGGGAGTTATCTGGGTCAGGAATTTGGAAGCTGTGACCAGGAGATTTATATAGAACTTTGGAGACTTTCCGACTATCAATAACAGGTTGAGTCCTGGTTGCCTAATGAGAGAGAGAGAGAGTCACTACCACTCAACTTAATCTTGTCCAGTCTTGTCCATAATCAGGATTAACATACACTACAATTTTATTTCTGTCAGTATGGTTAAGGCACCCCAAGACAAAACTAGTTATATAATAGTGTGTCTTTCCCTTTAATTCCATTCCTTTAAAGTCTTCAAGTCATTAGCAAAGAACACATTTAAGAAAGAGATAGAAATGTGGTTTAAAATCCACTTGAAATTGAAACAAGTTACACCAGGATTCAATCTTATTTTGATAATTCAGTAAGGGTAGTCATGTACGATGTAGGACATAATAAGTTTTGACACCCTACTTGCTTCCATCAAGTAAACTCTTTGATTAAAAGTTGTAAGTGGCTGAAGGGCGATGACAGGTAGTTTCAGGCAGCCTGTTTATTTTATTTGGCACCACTCTGAGAACTCTTCAACTTTTACATGTAGGTTTGACCCAGTCAGACTTGTCTAGACAAAACTTGCGGTTTGAATTGAGGGTCCTCCCATATTTAATTCCCCTACAAGCAAAGGTTTCTAGAACAAGCAAAGGTTTCTAGAACAAGCAAAGGTTTCTAGAATTAGCCAAGAATTTGGAAATTTATGAAATGGGTTAAAGATTACCATATGGATTTTAACAATGTACATATGCACACTAATATTAAAAGATGTCAATTTAGAAAATAAAATAGGGTTACTGTTCTACCTTACTGCACCAACTGGGCTAATGAAGACGAGCATATGCCTGCCGAAAGGGAAATTTGGCCCAGACAGTGGCACCATGGCCTGTAATTTCATTTTACAATGGTTCTTTTACGTTCACACCTAAGAGTGACCTCATTTTTTTGTCCCATCCAAACAACTATACATTATCCCAGATGCACTTTCTTTGCCAACAGAAAAGTCGAACATAAGGACGTCCAGGCTAATCAGCTAATACTATCCTACTCAGGAGAGGCATCAAGTTGGTTTATGACTAGGGTTTTACATAATAAAACCAGGTCTTGGGATATAAGTGTCTAGTCAGGACAAATTGAACATATTAGCTAAGAAGTGGTTTTAAATGTCTTGGGAATGAGAATCTATATAAATTCAACATCTGGTCATGAAACCGATTCTAAAAATAAAAAAACCCCACAGACTCAGGAATGCAACTATCTACATGTCTTTCGGTGCCATTACATCACTGTTTCTGAAGACAAACCTCGAAAATGTAGACTGTTTATGAGAATAAATTAAGACTATAATAATAATAGCAAATTTAGCAAAAAAATTTTGACATTAGAAATTATTAATAATTTGTAGTGTAACAGATTTTAGTCTAACGAGACAAACAAATATCAAATGGATTATTTCATGAATTCACGAACATGTTAATTTATATCGATCTTCACTGAACACTGAATGGATATGAATTAATATGACCGACCTACATATGTCAATATATTATGTTATCAGTAAATTTCATAAAAGCGTAGGTGTCAAAAAAAAAAATCAATTAAAAAACAAAATACTGCATTCACACCCAACTGACTTGACAACAGGTGGTTTTCATTGCCGATTGTGCTATGATTTCAAAATTAATATATTTTTTTTCAGGGCCGTCTAGGAGTGATATAATGAAATAGGGGTTTCATCTTATTCATAATTAACTGAGATGTTATCTAAATAATCAATTAGAGATTAATTAACATATCCAGACCATAATAAACTCTTCAAGTCAAGGCTAGCCTTCGATGTTGGCGGATTGAATTCCTATATGCCGCTTAATGGCCGTTGATAATTAAATCAATCAAGTGGATAATCGAGACTATGCTGTTTATATTATTGATTTGAGTAATGATGACCGAGGCTATGTGAATATTTCAAACGCTTTTTTCTCGGCTAATAGTGGACCAATTTGACTGAAATTTTCAGCAAATTACCTTTACACTATCTGCAATCTCTTTATCTTATCTCCCATTGTGTAACTTTAATGGAACCTTGCTAACATAGAAGTCCAGGGTAACATAAGTGGGGGAATACTAGTCTGTGTGTTCATTAGTCCACCCATATCTGTTATTTGACTTAGGGTTGGGTTAGGGTTCATTAGTCCACTAATATCTATTATAAGGGTTAGGGTTAGGTTTATTGATACCCATATTTATGGTATTTCTTATAGAACCCATCTCCTTAAAACTTATAGAGAAAGTAGTAAGCTAAAATGACTGATTCTGACTTTAAATTTAAATTACCTACATAGATGTACGGTATCTGCTTTTATTAAGTCTCAATGTTATAACAAATTTCGGTCTATATGTATACTTAAAAACCTCTTATTTAAAAACCCTTTTCCTGGGCTTATCAAAATACTATCTACATGCCTGCTGGTTTCAGTGTTCCATTGATGAATTATAAAATGTAAGCCAACTCCTGTTAAAGTTACTACAAGAACATCTGTAAAATACTTCAAGTATTCATTAATTACCAGATATCATTCATATATCCATAAGTTAAATTTAATAAGTCAAGTGTATTATGCATGAATTAACAAGAATTCCTTGAGTACAGTTGGTATTTTGTTGTCATAATAAGGCATTGAACTACACATGGCTATACACTTAGTCATAGATATTACATACTTAAATGAAGGTGGGGCAAATATTTGGAATTAATTACCTTGAAATAGTTCATGTAAACATTGGATGTTATGACACAGAAGTAGCCTACTGTGTATTATTGGGGCGCTTATTCAAGTTATTGCCAAAAATTACGAGATGAAATCATTTAATAATTTCTGTGTTCCTCGTAAAAATCTCTCATTGCTTATTAATCCCCGACAGATACAACCAGATATCTAAAATGACATGGTTTGCTTATGTATGGAGAATGATGGACATTACATTGGTACTCAAAATTGCATGGTTTGTGTATTGTACAATCAGCTTCCCCAATACACATGTATTATTAGGTTTGTGAAATGGGAGTAACCAGTCAGCTGTATTGGTATCTATAATTACATTTACATGGTTTGTGTTTTTGTGTATTATGCAGTGGCTTCCTTGATGCATGTGTATTATATATTTGGATTAAGTTAATTGAATTATATGTATTAGATAACACATAGTAACTTCCTTGATACACATAGTACATGTATATTGGTAGTAAACACTAATCAGTATTACAGGAAAGACACATCTGTATGTTGGTAATTGACATGATTTGTGTATTACACAGTAACTCCAGTATTTGTGGACATGAACAGAGTTATTGTATGTAATTAGTATTCTTACATCTTATTCTATATTTCTTTGTGTGTAGGTGGTCATAAATCACAACTGTGAAGATGAACTTCCTTCATTTTGACATTGGCGGGACAATCCATATGACAATCTTGACAATGTCAAGCATCTCAACTGTCATTGTGTCAAGTTTCCTGTTATATAAACAAACAAGTTATCTTCACATCAAATTATGGCAATGATATAATCTTTCATGATCAGATGAATTGATACATTGGATGTTGACCTTTATAGTGATAATCATCAATTTGTTTAATATTAGTCCATGCCATTTTGGGAGAAAGAGAAATAGAGAGAGAGAGAGAGATCGGGTCATTCATTTTTTATGGCTAAGGTATTGTACAATTTCATTGCAATAATGCTGTTTGTGTAGCTGTCTTTTACAGTGGGAGGAGATTGTGTAGCTGTCTTTTACAGCGGGAGGAGATTGGACGATCTGGAGGAGATTGGATGACCGGGAGGAGATTGGACAACCCAGAGAAAAAGTAAAGGCTTGTCTGCTATATCACTCTCCGTGAAAGTGAACCTACCAAAAAATAAAAAAAAAACCCTTTCCACCATGACAGTTAGTCATTTTCTAAACACTTCAATCAAAGTATTAATGAAAAACACATTCATCCAAATTCTTTGAAGTTTTAAATAAAATTAGTCATTGAAAATGTTTTAAAAATTTGTCATTCAAGTAATTAGATATATACCAAATTATGATGACTTTACTGATATATATGTGGAATAATTCATTTAAATCGCTTTAGGGTAGGGTATTAGTATAAATTGTTGATGACTAATATGTTAAAATATACATTTCAATCAATAATCGAAATATCACACACCCCCTATTCCTATAGAGGTTTAGCAAGCTCCTTTAACCATACAATATGCAAGAGCTAAATCTGCCTATTGCAGGTTTTTCTTTAGGCCTGAAATGTTATCTGAATTATTAATTAGACATTTATTAACATGGCAAGACAGTAATCAACTCTTGATGTCATTGGTAGTCTGCAATATATACTGGATTAGATTCCGATCTACCGCTCTTGATGATTTAATCCAAATGCAGATAATCAAGGTTATGGGTTTTTTTTATTTTATTAACTATAGTGAGCATTGACAGCTCTTCTAAATACATAATCTCCCATAATGTATCTTTAAGCCAAATTATTTCTCTTAATAATAATATGTACAATTTTCTCGTAAATTTTGTGAAACATTTGGTTCAATTAATTTTTAATCATTTTGAAATAAAGTCAGTCCGATTCAGTATTCTTTCTTTTTTTTACCGAAATGAAAGAGGTTTAGCTCCATTAAGTCACATGACATTATTTCGTTCTCTCTGTGTGTGCAATTTTCTCATAAATTTGGTGATTGGGGTCAAACTAAGGTTAGTAGTAGAATAAATTAGCATATCTGGGTTCCCTAGAAAGCTGATTGAATTTATTGGATTGTTAAACCAGTGTATAATAAACAATCATAATGCATGCTGTTTACTGGCGTGACAAAATAATCTGTTACAAATAGAAACTATGGATCATACCAACATGTAGGTATAGAGATACAATCTACATAAAATAAAAATTAATAATCGACACTGGTCAGCAGGTATACTATATATTTTACTGTCGTTCGTCGTCAATACATAAAATCAACACGACAACGGTCAGTGCATGGATGTATCAAGTGAACTGTGGATCTGTGGTCAAGGTTTTATGTTGATAGGTACATAATTGGAAAATCAATCTATTCTGATCCAGTTATCATAGTATCAGACATGACTGAACTTTTTCTCTCTCTCTTGTTATTAAAATACATGTACATACATAGACAAACAAACACAGACCGTTCAATTCGTCTGGCATGGAGTTATCCTCTGTCTTGAAGTTGGAGAGAGAGAGAGAGAGAGAGAGAGAGAGAGAGAGAGAAAAGGGTTTAAGGCCACTTGACACAAACTAGGCCATTTTAGGACTAACATATGGTTGAATAGAAGCGGGTAATAAATATTATTCGGCCACCCAACCCCTCTGTCTTCACACCTATGACACAAAGTTTTAAAATATCAGTTGATAATTCATCAATAGTTGATATTTTGCACTCTAAAATCATAATTTCCAGCCCTGCTAACTAACTACACCTGTATCATGATTTTGTTATTTTTATTCTGTATTCAGTTTTAAACACAGGAAGTCAATGTGTACAAATTAAAATACTTTTTTTTTTATGTTTAATAATATTTCATTGAACTAGAGATAACATTACCAGTAAGTGAAATGAAACAAATACATGCACATAAACTTTTTTGGGCTAAAGAGTGACTTAAAAAATCCATCTTGGTGTCAAATGCCTCATAAGCTACTCATAAATTACAATTATCTTGCCCATTTCATATTCTGTGTGAATTACTAATAATAAAATGTAAGCTTAAGCTTAATTTAGCATTTTTATTGACATGGCTGCCATAAAATTAAAACTACCAATGTCTTGAAACTTTATCAAAGAGAATTAAGTGTCATAAATCTAAGATCTAAACACAATCAGATTTTATAGATAATCAACTTAAATTGAATTATTTACCAAATGAAGGGGGTTAAATTAATTAATTACTTGCAGATTAAAAAGATACCCTGAGGTGACCCAGTTGTAATTAACTCTGACCAGATTGTTATTTAAATAGGCCTAGTGATTAAAGAGCCCAGCCTGAAGAAATGCCAAACCTAAGTAAACAGCCTTTGTTTCAGTTTAATCTAATTTATTTAAGATCTAAGAAAATGATAAATTCAGACAACAATGGACTGATTACAAGTCTATCAAGTATCAACACATCAAATGAAATCGAGACCATTGTCTGTGTAAATGTTTAGACAGTTTGGCAAATTATTCAGTGCACAGCTTTAAAAATGCCACTTTTGTTTTTATTACATATTTTTTTATTCATTGTTGATCTAACTGTGATATGTTTGATTTTATTTATATTGGCATCTAGCGGAGTTTTTAGGCACACTATCAAGTAAATCATTATTATTGTAAGTGTAGATTGTAGCCTGTGTCGTACAGACAGTAAATGAAATTTGATTAAATCCAAATTTCTATGGTTTCTTATAATATAGTTGTCTCGTATTTAATATTGTCAAGAACATTTGTGTAAATGCAGTATAATAAATATAATGCTGACATGCCAATAAAGTTGACTTCCTTATTACTTTGTAACTACATGTATATGGTACTCTCCCCCTCAATGGCACATACAGATAATGCTATAAGGAAATAATTGGAAACCTTTAAACAGCCAAAATTGTACTTAAAACGGATCGATTTATATAATTTGGGACCAAATATAAGAGTACCTGTGATTATGTATGTATTTAATTTTTATTCTGGCATGTTGATGATTTAATTTATATGTACACAATTGATGTACAGGGGCCTATTTCACGAAATTTTAACTAAGATAAGATCCTAATTTTAGTAATTTGATTGGATAATATTAGATTGATTTTAGTGCTTAGCCAATCAAAATTGAAGTATCTACTAAAATTGGATTTTATCTTAAGTTAAAATATCGTGAAACAGGGCCCAGATAGGTCTGCTATTAACACTATAAAATGTCATTTCCTAAATTAATTTCCTGTTCTGGACATAGGAAAATGTTTGAATGAAAGGGTATGTATGAAATGTTCACGAACAGCTGTCAGATAAAAGACATTACATATATTAAATTTGACTAGACCTATTTATTGATCTTATTATAGGCTACAAGTACATGTACATTCATGATTCGTGTCTATTTCTGTTTGAAAAAAAAAGAATTGTTGTGTCTGTGGATTAAGGAGGTACATGCTACCAAGGCCTGGGCCATCAGAGATTTCGATTTACTCCAAAACCAAGCAATATTGATAAACAATTATAAAACCCTCACCACTAACCTTTGTGGTATCTCTTATTATTGTTTCAATTTGAATTCACAAAAAAATACTCTCACAAATAAAAAACGTTATTCAGACAGTAAGTGTTTTAGAATTGCTTGGTTTTTTCTTGAGTAAATCTTATACTCCCATTTTATAATTTTAGTGTACTGCTTTTATTTCCTAGATGCATCATCCACTGAAGTAATTTCAAAATCCATCTACACTTATTTTAGTTTTTTTTCTCTTATACAAGACTCCATCTCACCTTATTCACACTGTTAATTCAGTGCAATAATAATCTTAATGTGACTTCATTGATGCATCTAGCTAACATGTAAATCCATTTTCTAAATTCAGGCAGATTAACAATGAATCACTGAAAATTTGTGAATGTTGAGTGTGGTTAATGTTAAAAATTATCTACTTACATGATGCCAATGTCTGCTTGTTCCTTCTGGTAATTTTTTCCATCTTTTCACCAATAAAACACACGCATTACATATTTCTCCGTGTCGTGAATCTCTAATCCGGAAACACTTTTCAAACTGATCCTGATATTTGATACTGTCCGTAAAACGAGAGCTTGAGGACTTCGCACGGCAGATGCAACAGCCATTTATGCTGCGATAAATTTTTGGTTTGTGAAAACTGAACATTATGATCCAATATTTGCTGAAATAAAATAAACATCCAAGAATTATTATCATAGAAAAATAAAATCACATCCAGGAAAGTAGGCTATTACTTTGAGCAATGTGATAGTGAATATATCATTTACTAAAAATTCACAACTAGGAAATCGATTTCCTAATAATATTTCCTTCAGTGATCCCACACATAAACCTAATGATATTTGAAAGAAATTCATTATACCTGTTCAATTATTTTAAGAATAAAAACTTACTAAACAAACTATATAGTGTCACTAGTTTAGGATCAACCTATGATCTAGTACTAAGAAACTTTGAAAAACAAATTCACACACATCTAAAATGTGACTCATTAAAGACTGAGGTTTAGTTTAACCCACACACACACAATCCTGGCTTTGTGTAGTCAAGTTACGCCTTTTTAGAGTGTTGGTACATGTACCTAGTTTATATGTAATTTATAAGTAACGCCCACTCAGACAAGTCGGTACTTTACTATGTGAGGCGCGTACTGCCTGACACTGAATTTATCGAAGATCTTTGAGCACCGATAAACTTCACAAAAATCGATGACAACACCTCAGAAAGCATTATAAGTTATAAACAAATCCCCCATCTACAAAAATTTCCCGCTGTCACAAATTTCGATTGCGTTTTCCATCCGCTAAACCAGATCAATTTGTAAAGAGCGGCGGCAAATCAGCCATCCATGGCGGGCTAACCTAGCTGAGTTCATTGGCCCCTTGCCTTTGCTCTAGTTCAGTCGGTACGCTGTTACTAGGTTAAATATGCACAAATTACGTAAAATATCCACGGCCAATAAATCTTTGAATCGAACAAGTGCTAATTTCATTAGTTGTCGGTACAATAAATTATTTTTCCATTTTACAAATTATGATATTTCTACATCACAAATCTTGAGAAGACATGCCTAAAATGATTTGAACAGCCATACCCCTAAAAAAAGCCGTATCCAAGAAAGCTCAGCACGATACACAATCACTCGTAAACTTGTTCCTCTCTCGCGTACACTTCGAGTAACGAGCAGCTGGAAAAGGATCAAGCTTAATATACTCTCATTATAATGATTTATTCATCGGTCACTGGGGCAAAGCAGACAGACATGTTGACTTCTGCCTACGTCACTACGTATTCGCGAATCAAAATCCGCCCTTACATTCCTATGACAAAATTGATGAAAAATCAATTCAAGACAAATTTTGAAAACATATTTTTCACTGAAAAGTGTCCCCCGTTCATTGACCGAGATCCCTAAACAGTTGTCACGGTTTTTCTCTTTGAGCTTTTGCGTAATTATGGGGCCCGCCGCAGCGAAGCGTCCTTTGTCAAGTCGGCAGACACAGAAAATTTCGCGCTGTTCCTGTTTTATGTTCTGGCGAAAAAGTTTTTGATGGCAAAGTATTTTGATGTTTTATGAATGTCAACCTACAATTGACACCATAAATTGTCCACAAATTGAAAATATACCCTTATATGCAAAGTATTATAACATTTGTTATGTAATTCTGGAAAATTTCAAAATCGACAACGTTTCCTTGTTCGAATGAGACTGGGAGACACCGACATTCTTTTTTTGGGGAAAAAATGAACTATTCAAAGAAGAATGGCACGTATATAAAAGCTAAAAGACCAAAAAATAATAATTATTTGCTTTACTTGGCGGCGTTTTACTTCAGCTGTCGCCTCCTAAAGTTTTGTCTTACTTCTGGTCTCTTTCGTCGTGTGTGTACGAATCTATTTCATAACGACCATTCTGGAGAATCTACGCATGTCCAAGTAGTAACACATTTTGTTTCCAAATAAAATGTTAAAAAATACGTACAATTTTTACCTTTTAAGAGACTGTCAGTCAAAAACAAATGTTATCTATCCAATTTTTCACTGAGACTTTTTCTCGTTAACAATGACCAACTTCTTTCACACTTAGTAAGCTGCGTTTCTCAGTGGTCACGTATTTATTCACTGAAGCCATCCAACTAACGTTGGTTGAAGATTACGAGCTTGACAGCTGTTTTGACCCCGCGCGAGATCTCGCACAAATTATGGGATGGACGAGACTTGATAGTTCAGCGGACGCCATTTTGGGAAGAACTTTGGTATTTCCCGCCTAAAGGCATAAAAGTGTTTTAATTTCGTTAAAATTACGCTATATTTTTTGCTGTCATACCACAAAATTAACCAAGACAGCTTCATGTAACTATTTTACGAAATATTTCAACTCACCAGTCCTTGGTGTTCTCTTAATAGACGTTTAAAAAGGCCAGGAGTGCACATTCAGACAGATAAAAATGGAGAAATAGTGCCCGATAACAGAGTATAAAAAATACATTTATATCGCTACCAGTTTTTATTTTTAGTATTGAAAGCATCAGTCAAGTGTAAGTGGTAGTTACTTAGTTAGTAGACAATGTATTGGTCATATATTTATTTTTAAAAGAGGTTTTTATTGTATCGACAATAACCTCCGTGTCAGAAACGAAATGAGTGATATATTATAAACAAATGGTCAGATGACTTGGGAGTTAGATCTACAATGTCAAATGATTAGATCTAAGCCTACAAGTGCTTGTCAACTGTTCGGTGGTCAAAACCAGAAAGAAACCAGAGCAACACCAATTTGATGTTAAAAATGTTTGTATTTTGTAACCAAATTCAACATCCCTTTTGACATTTGAAAGCCTTTTCCCTCTTGTAATGGCTAATGCATCACAACAACATGATAATCATTAGCTTATTTATTATTTTAGCAGGCAGAATTAAAATGATGGCAAACTATTTTGTTTCATGATAGTAAAACTTCTGAATATTGTGCTGCATAGCGCTTGTCTTGTACTGGTACTAAAAGCCATCACGCCATAAATTGGTATACCGGTAAATAAATATGTAAAGAACAGAACCATGACAATTTAATCAGCACAGTGTCTGTTAAATCATTTGAATCATTCAAAATTTTAAGTGAGATCTTGGCCTTCATACTTCATGGTGTTCACAAAATTCCTATCTTACTTCCTCAATTCCATGTTTGCTGTAATCTGAGAGGTTGCCACCCCTCTGCCATTGTTATTGGTCTTGATTGATCACCCTTGGTATTGCCAATTGGTACTTGATTGATCCCCCATGGTATCTATATTGATTTTGATTGATCCCCTGTGGTATTGGTACTGATCTTGATGGATCCCCATGTGATATTGATACCATTTCAATTGCATATTGAGGCCACATCTTTTATTGCTGTAGTTATGCCATAATGACTGCCCTATTATCAAATAATCTGCCTCATTAATCAAACTGGTTTGTTTAACACCCTTAATTGATAAATCTCACTAATTAAACAATTATACATGTATGATGAGGTTTAGCACCGAAGATTGTAGTGGTGTAATATGAAATAAACAGAGATATGTACATTGCAGTTTGAAGATGAATTTTATTTAAGTTATTCATGGAATGGTGTCAAATGAATGAAAGGGTACTAATTTGTATTGAGTTTATAGTACGGCTCTTAAGGTAGTCATTGCTTCAAAAATATGTCCACCTGTACCTGAATTCTGTAAAGGACTGGTTCATCCTAATCCTATATTGTATTAATCCACTGTGTAAACTCAATATTATTTTGAAGTCACCATGTTGTTGGTGATTTTGATAACAGCTATAATAGTGTTAAATATTTGTCGATCTGTGTTTTGATATTTTAATTTACATATATGTACACTTTATTTTATTAATTTCTCAAAATGAATGCATAGATGAACATATTCACAGGATTTTATTTTTATGTTTTTCAGTAAACAATGTTTTGGAAATTTAACTTGCTTACCTCCACTCACATTGATACCTTGTTAGACAAGGAGGTAGTGTATAAAATTCTTTTAGTTCATACATCTGACCCCCAAGTTCACAAAACTTTCTCAGGCTTGCGTTGAGAATTTACTCAACTTTAGATCACTGTTTATGAGAATTATCTTTGACCAAGAAACTCTAAACATTGCACATAGTTTCTTATTCATGTATTTGATACATTTAAACGACAAAACTGTTATAAAGGGCTATATTTGAGTCAAAGGCAAACAATTTTGAGTAAATTCGTGACTTTCTTTGTCTGAGAATGCTTTGTGAACTCGGGGGTCTGATCTGCAAATAACCTACCAGTCAAAGACAAATGGCCAATATTAATGCTCTCTTTCCATTCTCAAACTTATACGAACGTTATCCCACTATACCGCAGACATGTGAACAATAGTGTTGTGCATCCAAACTCAAATCAACCGTAGCCTCCACCCAGACCGCTCGCCGGTCACCTCCAGTAGCGGCTGTGGTTTCGATTCCTGGTGTGAGTGTATGTTGCATGGAGATAGGGGCGCCTTCTCAACCTCGTGGGTTTCCTCCCACTGCTAAAGACCCCTACGCACAAGCGAATTATTGAAATAAAATTAAACCATATGTTAGTCCTGAAATGACCAAGTTTGTGTCGAGTGGACGTTAAACCCCATTTCTCTCTCTCTCTCCACTCAGACCTTTGATATTGAACAAACCTTGAACTTTCCAACTTGACTATCACAGGTGTACATTTTAGCAGGAAAGCGTGTGACATGGTATTACAGAGGATATTTTCTATCAAGGAATAGAGAGGTCCCCAGCTGATTCAGTAGCCAATCAAATTTAATGCCGAAATTTACAGGGTATTTTCGTGAAGGGTTTAAAAAGATGTAAGGATTTAAAGTGAAATCAAGCCTTCTATTGAATGTGCCAAACTGGGTGGCGGGTGCTCTTTCAAAAAGTACAACTTGAGTGTTTGTACTATTGTACCTCCCCCCCAAAAAACTACCCACAACTATTATCACATTTAAACTAATTTAAATTGTAAAATACTTTAATTGTGTATACATTTTTTTCAGGATGTCACGTTACATGAATTAATGGATGAAGATGATATTCTACAGGAATGTAAAGCTCAAAACAGGAAACTTGTTGATTTGTGAGTATCTTTAACACAATAACTAACAGTAATCTCACAGACTTGATTCCATTCAAGACTCTTAAACATAGTCAGTTGTTCAATTCATAACATGTTTTCTTTACTTCAGATGGTCTTGGAAATCTGCACAGAGAATAGTACTTTTTTTTTCTCTGAAAAACTAAACATTAGTACCGTATATTATTTTACTTAAATGGTGTTTAATATATTATTTTATTTGAAAGGTTTTGATTTTATTTCTTGTCATTTGGGAAGGCATGTGTACAATAAGCATGTCATTTGTCTAGACTGTTTCACAATGATAATACGAAAACCTTTAACCACTATACATGTTGACTGACCTTTTAAGGTCACGTCCATTGAAGTTCTTTATGTGACGTTACATCATGTGACTTTGATAACAAACTCTCTTGGCAGAATTGGTGCCTTTTACTCATTTTATGCCTCTGCATATTTTTTTATCGAATATACTTCGAACACCTCTGTTTAATAAAAAGTTAACCATTCTTGCTATAATAATTCAAAAATACATGATAATAAAAGAAAACATTGAAAAATTCAGTGAAATTACTTTATTCTGAACCGATTTGTCACTGTTTGTTCCATATGCTCTTAGTCCAGAAATGACCTAGTTTGTGTGGAGTGGAGTTAAACACCATCCCTCTCTCTCTCTCTCTCTCTCTCTCTCTCTCTCTCTCTCTCTCTCTCTCCATATCCTCTGAATGGTCAGGTGAAAAGGAAAACGACCGAAATAAAGTCCTGCTCTTGCAATAATCAATCTGTTACATTTCATTAGCTGTGAAAAATTAAATATTATTCGTAACATGGGTTTGTATGAAAATGGTTTTCTATAATTTTCTCCTATTCTATTTTAGCCTGATTCTGCCAGAAAATATGGAATCAATGGTAAATATGATAACAACCGATCCTTCTGAAGACGTAGAAGAAAAAGTTAGATTTAAGTAAGTTTTCTTGTCAAATAACTTTAATCAGTTGAAAAAAATGACTGCCATTAATCCTACTAATTATTATGAAATATACATTTTGAAAATTTAGTAGTTTGTGATTTAAGTGTGAAATAGCTTTATTTCACGTCCGCTTCTACCAAGGTGATATCGCAGACAATATGCAATGTATTCGGGTCCTTATTTTTGTATTATGTTCAAACAGTGAACATTTTTTATGGACCTTCTGTTTATTGCAGTGGCTGTCTTAAAATGACTTTCGTGGTGTAAGGAAAGACAACTCTATTTTTTGGTCAAAATTCACATTTTACAATTTTGGAATTTTTTTCTTAAATTTACTTATATTTTGATAAATGTAATGAATAGAATTGATATGGTTTTATATTTAGATTATATTTTATGTTTTATTTGTAATGTTTATTCACAAAATGTGGTATCATAGTGGATATCAGTTATTTTAAGGGGAGACAACTCCATCTTTAATATTTTTGTAAAAAATCTCTAAATTTGTTGGCACTTTGTTTGCTCTGTTTGTCTTGAAATAACTGTATAAATACTCACTTTCAATCTTAATTAGGAATATTGAAATAATTATAAAAGTTTTATAATTGGATTTAGTAGACCAAACCCTGAGTTCACAAAACAATCCAAGACGTTATATACTTCTCCTAATTTAACGACACTATGACCCTTTGTAAAAATCTGTTGCTTTAATGAATCAAATATATCAATAAGAAACTATGTGCAAAGTTTTGTATTTCTGGAACAAAGATATTTCTCATAAAAACTGATTGAAATTAAGTAAATTCTTAACTTGAATCAGTTTTACAAAAGTATTTGCTCTGGATTTTACAGTTAGTTATATTTTGCATGGCATGCTTTTATGTTGCAATATTTTCTACGTTCAGGTATCCGAATACAGCATGTGAGTTGTTAACATCTGACGTCTCCCAGATTAATGACAAATTAGCAGGTGACGAAGAGTTAGTTGATAAACTTTACTCGTTCCTTGAGTCAGATCAACCGTTAAATCCATTGTTAGCAAGTTTCTTCAGTAAAGTAATGGGATTATTAATAACTAGGAAAAGTGAAATGGTGAGAGGATGTTTGTAAATATTGTTATTTTTATACATGCCCACATTTAGGATTGTTGCAAATGAAGGAAGAACTCCTTTTGAATCGGGGGTTTTCTGACAGGGTTTCTCTTTGTCAGTGGTGCAGGACGGAGGCTCTGATGATAAGAACAGCTTTCTAGTCGTTCCGATGGAATGGAAAACTGTGGCCCGTGTACACATTGGCAGTTGGAATTCGATTTAAGAGTAGTCCATCGTGCTGCTGCCCAGACAAATTTGTCCCTTTGACACACTGTATGCTCATCTTAATTAGACCAATCCGAGCATAATAGTAAGACATTAAAATCATTTCATTTCATTTTAAATCAAGAATTGTCAACCTTTCAGTTTCTCCAAAGCCTGTGAATGTGATAATGGACATAATTGTAAATGGTATTTTATAGAAATGGCTAAGTGGACTTTATTGATGCTGATTACAAAGCTATTATAGACAAATTTGCATAATATGGTCCCCCAGTCTTAAGTATATAATTAAATTTTCAAGGGCTTTTGGACATCTTTGTACTTGAACATATGAAAGTTTTCCGACATATTTTACAATATATATGTATGCATGCCTAATATTCCTTCTTTTTTCCTTCTTCAGATATTTGAATATTTAAAAAGTAGAAAAGATTTTGTAGGAAGTTTGTTACGTCATATAGGGACGTCTGCTATAATGGATTTATTATTACGACTTATAACTTGCATAGAATCTATTACCATTAGAAGGGCTGTGATAGATGTAAGTATGATATTATTGACTCAAATTGACAAGCCACGGTGGCTCGTTATCTGGAAGGTCTTGGGTCAAACTTATCCCGCAGTGAATATTCGCTTGGCCGCTACAATCACTGATAAGCATGACATCGACGAGGCTTAATGAGTACGGCATATTAACTTTTTTACTCCGACAAATTAAATTCTCAAACATTTTTTTGAGGTAAAAGAAAAATAGATAAAGACGCTTGAAGTATTTGTAGTTAAAAATTATTTCCTATTTAGTGTAAATGGGTATTAAAATGAGTAAAATGCATCATTTTGCCCGAAGCAGTTAGGTGTTAAGTAAACATTGCACGAGCCGTTGAGCCAATGACTGGCGCCGTCTGCAGTCAACGCACGTGCTATGGACACTCATCTGTTACAGAGTTAATTCGTAAGTAATTCTCTGTGAAACAGATTGGTCTTGGGTGCACTATCAGTGATGGTCAAGAAAGTTTCTGACCATTTTCTGTCGCAGTTTCCCCCTTGTTTGTTGGTGCCGGTCAAGGGAACTAGCAAGGATAGCTGTTTAGTTGTTCGGATGGAATGAAAAAACAAGGTCCTGTGTACACATTGACATGCAAGTAATATAACCTTTGACAGTTGGAGTTCGAAATAAGAGGAGGGGGGTTGGGATGGCCTAGTGGTCTAGAGTGCCGCGCTTCGACCTCTAGCTGGCCGGTCACCTCTGGCTTGCGGCTGTGGTTTCGAGCCCTGGTGTGAGTGTATGTGGCATGGAGATAGGGGCGCCTTCTCAACCTCGTGGGTTTCCTCCGGGCACCCAGGTTTCCTCCCACTGCTAAAAACCCCTACGCGCAAGCGAATTATTGAAATAAAATAAAACCATATGTTAGTCTTAAAATGATCCAGTTTGTGTCGAGTGGACGTAAAACCACATCTCTCTCTCTCTCTCGAAATAAGAGCAGGGCTGAAGAGGTGCTGTCCATGCAATATTTCTTCTTAGCGCACTTCATGGTGTATTCCGGTCCCATTCGGTGTAGTCACGTAGGATGTTAATCCCCACTTCATATCTCTACATCAGTCGAGGTCAAAATAATTTTTTTTTAATCATCTAATTTACCATCTTAAGTAAACATTTACATGAAATTGTTTTATGTTTATATAAAATAAAAGATGTCAACTGTTTTACAAGGCTGATTTGTACTAACACAAGGTGCAATTTTATGGATACACAATTACTGAGTTTGATACTAAGCAACGTTTCGACGAGGATACTCTCATCTTGATCAAGCAATGATATACTATTTTTCCATGTTTGAATATTTCAGTGGTTAAATGAACAGAAAGTAGTAGAAAGATTAGTAGCTAGTATTGTCCCAGAAAAAGATGAAGATGTAAGTCACATATTTTCTATGATGTAGCCTGTAGTTTGCGAGTTCGATACAGAGGTTGGCAGAGAAAGTTCATCAGGATTTTCTGGCTTGGTGTTTCCCCTAGTCAGCGGTGCAGGATGAAAGGCAAGGACAGTGTCTTGGACAGTCATTTTGATGGAATGGAAAAGTAAAGTCCCGTGTACACATTGGCGTGCACGTAAAAGATCCCTTGATAGTTGGTATTCGATATAAGAGCACACTCACTGCACACTGCATAGCTTATGCTGTCTTCATTAGCCCAGTAGGAAGTTAAACCACACTTCATTTCATTTCTGTAAACAGTCAAATATTACTGTTTATACATTCTAGATACATTTTCCAGCCTTTATGTTATGTGTTTAGATAGATTGTCCAGTGTAAATGTCATGTGTTTAGATAAATTGTCCAGTGTTTATTTGACATGGTTTTATATTGTAGATATATTATCCAGTGTTTATATTGTAGATATGTTATAGATACATTATCCAGTGTTTATTTACTATGTTTATATTGTAGATACATTGTAATGCTGCCCAGTCTTTGTGTGATATTGTAAGATTAGGAAGAGAACAGATTATACAACAACAAGATTCTTCTGATCCTGATCCACTATTAGTTACCATGGAATTGTAAGTTTCAATTACCTTAACTATTAATATATACTTCAACTCGGGTATCATTTAATTATGTTATTTTCGAAGGCGTTTCTGTATTTGATATTTAGTTTCAAGCCATTGTAGGAAAACCAATCAAATCTGTTGACAGTTATAGAAAACCATTGGGTTTCTACTGTTATGTGGGTTAAAGGGTCGGTTTAGATTAATAAATGAGTGTTAGGTTTATTCTGTCCTTTTATTGTGCTAGAAATTGATGTGTAAAATGAAGAGGCTAAAGGTTTTCATGCTCTTGATTCTCACCTAGAAAGTCTCAAGTGGAAAAAAAACCCCAGTTAATCCTTGTGAAAAACATTTCCAGATATTTTAAGCTTGACTTTCAACTTCTTGCAAAATCCCTATGGCACATGGCATGTTGATTCACGTGCCAACAATCAAACAATGGTTTTCTTTGACATTTTGTGTTTTATTTTTCAGAGAAGAAACTGTTAGTCAATTATTAACGAATATGTTAGATACAGAAAAGAATGAATCTGTTTTAGTTAATGGTTTATTTGTTATTCATACTTTATTAGAAGTTCGAAGACAGGGGTAAGAATATAATAATATTATATAAAATAAAAATAAATAAATGTGCGGAATCAGTCCTCTAATGTCTTAATAGTTACTAGTGCTACTTACTAATGTGTTCGAGTGATGTAAGGCGCCAACCATTTTGATGCAGAAGTTCCTTTGCAAATTCAATTATGGTCTTGACATTTTTCAATTTGTTCTCTGTTTTCATTTGTATTTTACCGGACTCTGTTTTACATAACAAGGGGGACTGTATCATACGGCCTGCCATTGAGTCAACTGGTGTGGTTTCGAATCCCTGGTTGTACGTGACAAGGAATAGGGTTGCCTGTCCAGCCTCATGGGTTTTTTCCGGGTACTCCGCAGTTACATGTACCTCCCACTGCTAAAGCAAATTATTGAAATAAAATTAAACCATATGTTAGTCCCGAAATGACCTAGTTTGTGTCGAGTGAATGTTAAACCCCATCTCTCTCTCCCTCTCTCTACTTAACAAGTTTGATTGTTGTGTTATTTTGCTTTTGTACTTTAAACATCCAATGAAAATGCAGCATTTCAAATCACGCTTAGACACAGTCATTCGATCTATTGATGAACTTGCTGAAGACAGCTGCCCCGAAATAGATGCATAATTTGGATTAAATTGGCCCTTAGAATTACCATATTAAATATTATCCTGTCTTCGTGAACCTGATTGGATGTAGACAAAGTCCTAGTTTGTTTTATGAAATGATATTCTAGCGAGAGTAGTTTGTTTTCTGGCTTCAGGCCTGAAGGTAATAATGATCAGATGTCAGCATTAGATACAGATCGTCTTTCACAAGGTGTTAACAGTGTATTATCAGCTATAACTCCACGGTTAAAAGACTTCCATAATCTATTACTAGACCCACCAAAGGTAAGTCTCTATAATCTATTACTAGACTCACCAAAGGTAAGTCTCTATAATATATTACTAGACTCACCAAAGGTAAGTCTCTATAATATATTACTAGACCCACCAAAGGTAAGTCTCTATAATATATTACTAGACTCACCAAAGGTTGGTCTCTATAATATATTACTAGACTCACCAAAGGTTGGTCTCTGTAATCTATTACTAGACTCACCAAAGGTTGGTCTCTATAATATATTACTATACCCACCAGAGGTAAGTCTGTAATGTATCAAATACAAATTGATGCTGCATGCATGGTCGAATGGTACAAGAGAGCTTGTTAGATCATATGGTCATTGAGTCAAGTGACATGGTTTTAATTCCACGCTTGTGTGTGACAAGGAGTCGAGTCGCCTGTCCATCCTTATAAATTTTCTCAGGGTCCTAAATTATCCTCCCGCTGATAAAGACCCCTACGGGCACACGACTTATTGAAATAAAATTGAATCATGTATTAATCCCAAAATGACCAAGTTAACCCCATCTCTCTCTCTCTATCACATCCAGACCCAATGGACAATGGATACAGACCACAAGAAATCTCAACACATTTTAAGCCATGTGAATTAAGTGTATGGATTCAGTTCCACAATTTATCCAATGATATATTTGTGTTTCTTTTTTTTTTCAGCAAAGATTTTGTGCAATGCCAACCACGGCTGGTCATCTGGACCCACCATTAGGAAATACGCGTTTACAAATAGCCAAATTAATCACTGCACTAATATCAACTAATACACATTCAGTTAATACAGAATTAGCCAATCTTAACACAGTACATGTTTTATTGGTAAGATAACTTTGTATCTTGTTAATTTTTTTTTCTGTTCATTTACTAAAATATCATTCCAACTCTCCATATAGTTCATGTATAACTTCATAACCTGTACCAAACAAAGTTAAAACATACATTATGCAAGAGCTAAATTTGCCTATCACAGGTCTTTCTTAAGGCCCCTGAAATGTTATACAAACTGTATTGATACATGTATCACTTACTTTGTAAGTGGTCTACATGTATTACTGAATCCCACTGGACAAGAACACAAGAACTGTGCAATCAATGAATCCGGAGGCTGGTTTACAATCTATGAAATAAAGAGTTACGATGTGAAATCTTTAACTGAAACAGGTAAAAATACCCTGTACTAAATATATATTGTATTTTATTTTATAGGATCTCTATTTTAAATATATATGGAATAATTTTTTACATACCCAAGTTGAACAGTGTTTATCGACAATACTCACAAACTTACCTGTTGAAATAGATGGTCGAAAACAACATCCATTACTAGCTCAGGTAAATATAACAATACCTGCTTTCAAAGATGTCATTATCCATGGGTGACTCAATCCGTAACGGCTGGTTCATAATAGATAATAATGATAATGATATTTTTATCGCGCAACTATTCAATCCACTAGGGAATGCACTAGGTGCTAGAAAATGTTCTCACTTTGTAGTGTTAATGATAGTGACTAAATAACCAAGTTTTCACTTTGGATTTAAAAACCGACAGAGATTCACATTGTCGGATATTTTCTGGAAGTGTATTCCAAACAATTGATGCACTGTATCGAAAAGTTCTAGATCCAAAAGATTTGAATTTATAGGCAGGTACATCCAATAATAGTTTCCCTTCTGATCTTAATGATCGTTTAGGTTCATACTGTGATACTAGATTTTGAAGGTAACCTGGCGCTGATTTATTTATTGATTGATATTTTAACGATAAGACTTTAAAGTTGATCCTTTCTCGAACACGATGCCAATGTAATTTGTTCAAGACTGGGGTGATGTGTGATCTTGATTTAGTTTTTGTGACAATGTAAGCAGCACGGTTTTGTAATCTTTGGAGTTTTGTAATCTTTGAAATCTGTTCGTTCGTAATACCAGTTAGTACTGAATTGCAATAGTCTATTCTGGACAGGACGAAGGATCGCGCTAAGGTTGCAGCAGGTTAACTTAGTCTTTTAACCTTGGACAGGTTTCATGAATTGGGGGGTTGGATGGCTGAATGCTTAGCAAGTACGCGAGGTATCATACGGCCTGCCATTGAGTCAACTGGCGTGGTTTCAGATCCCCGGTTGTACGTGACAAGGAGTAGGGTCACATGTCCAATCTCGTGGGTTTCCTGCAGGTCCTCCCGTTTCCTCCCACTACTAAAGACCCATATACGCAAGCAAATTATTGAAATGAAATTAAACCATGTGTTAGTCCCAAAATGACCTGGTTTGTGTCTAGTGGACATTAAACTCCATTTCTCTCTCTCACTCGTTTCATGAATTTAGCATTCATCTGTTGATATTGTTCTTCTTGGAGCGACACTCTTCGAAAATGATTGACACAATACAAATTTTGTGGCCAAGAAACTTTCAGGTTTTTCCAGCCCGATTTCCACTTTTCAGTGGACAAAAATCTGAGGCTCACGCATGTACTTGTGTAGGCATGCACTGAAAAGAACGTGTAGAAGTTGGATTTTGATGAATAGCAATTCTAAATTCAGCTGACCAGGCAAAACCTTCTTCATAATATCGTGACAAGGAGTAGGGTTGGTCTCGAGGTGACCTACTTTGTGTCAAGTGGAGGTTAAACCCTCTCTGTCACTCTCCATAACGTGTCACATGACTCTTCTCTGTTTCATTTCATTTACAATTAAATCGTCAAATAGATAATACCAATAGTTCTATGTCTTTTATTTCAGTTATTTTCAGGGTCAAAAATAATACAGAGGTTAACGGAAGAATGGCAGGAAAATGACAACGTTGAGTAAGATATGTTTATGCTTATTTATCAAAAGGAGAGCCACACTGGGTCAGTGGGATGTTGGCTTGTTAACCTGGAGGTCCCATGATTGGTCCACGCATTGGCTGAGAAAGTTCTTCAGGATTTTCCAGTGTGTTTTCTTCCCACAGCTAAAGAACCCATAGCACAAGCAAAGAATTTGAATATAATGGAACCATATGGTTTCTTCCCACTACTAAAGAACCCTTAGCAGAAGTGAAGAATTGAAATAAAATGGAGCCATATGTTAGTCCCAAAGTGACCCAGTGTTAAGTGAAGGTTAAAGCCTCTCTTGGTCGAGAAAGGTGATGGCACTTGTCAGCATGGTTTCCCTTGTGTCATTGTACATAAAAGAAGCCTCGGCAAGCCACAGCACATTGCATGGCATACGCCCATCTTCTTAAGTCCCTGCAAGTTAAAACCACTGTATCACTGCACTAAAATTTAAACATTTTCTTTTTTTGCAGGGGCAAAGAAAATGGTAAACGAAAGGGCTTTATGGGACATTTAACTAAAATGGCCAATGCATTAGTTAGTGCTATGGAAAAGGGAGATAATTGTGAATTAGTCAAAGATCAGTTTACAGGTTAGTCAACAATTTTATAGCAACAATAGGTCTATGCAAGCCAGAAGAGTTTGTCGTCATTCATCAGCTGTTGGTCATACGAATTGGCAATTCTCACTATAATAGTTAAAAACTAGATAATGTAAAGGGAATATGCTGAAAATGTCGGTCAAATAGTTATACTGTGAACCAAGATCTTCGCTTTTGAATTTTGTTTTATGCCTAGCCCCGATCATCATTACTAAAGTAGGTACGATAAAAAGCATAAGTCTCGATAACCATTTTTGGATTTAATCATCAATGAGCATTGATGAGATCAGATTCAAATCCAGTAAATATTACAGACTGGCGATGACATGAAGAGTTGATTAATGTCTAAATAATAATTTTGCTTTTGTATGTTTGATTTTGAAATTATATGGTGTATATAAAGCTGGGTTAAATTTTATTACAGAGGTTAGTGATGAAGAGAAGCAAAAATGGGAAAAATTTGTGAGCAGTTCATTAGCAGATACAAATAAGAAAAATACAATAGAATTGGTAAGTTACTGCTTCATTAGTCCAGTCTGTGCAGAACAGCAGGACTTTGATTTGGTTTTTTTAAATTTGATATTTATTTAAGACAATAGGAAGTCTACAATGTGATGCAAAATATTTGTACCTTGGGTTGTTTATTTTTAAGTGTTTTGGGGATGATGTCCACAGGGTCGATGGAAAAATACTGGAAGAAACTTTTCCTTCTTAAGAAAAATGAATGTTCCATATAATGGGAGGTTTTTTGGGGGGTTAGGTGGCCAAATTGTTTAATACAAGAGTGTTGGATCAGAAGGTGTTGTTACTTAAGTGACTCGGTTGTACGTGACGAAGAGTAGGGTTGCCTGTCAAACATCGCGGGCTGTCTCCGGTTCCTCCGGCTTCCTCCCACTGCTAAAGACCCCAATACGCAAGCGAATTATTGAAATAAAATTGAACCATATGTTAGTCCTGCAATGACCTAGCTTATGTAAAGTGGAAGTTAAACCCCATCTTCTCTATCCCTCTGATTTACGGTTTAATTTTGTTTTTGTTTTAGTTAAGAAATCATACAATAGGATCGAGTAGTGAAGATGACGACGCTGATTTTAAAGACATTCCATTTCCTCAGGATACTGCCATGCAACAGGTGAGCTTCATTCATGTACGGTATATTGTCAATTTGTGGGGACAACGAATAGTTCTTTGGATGGGGTGGATGGCCGAATGGTTAGCGTGCGTGCTGTATCATACGGCCTGCCATTGACTCATGGGTTTTCTCCGGGTACTCCGGTTTCCTCCCACTTCTAAAGACCCTAAAGACCACTGAGCGCAAACGTATTTTTGAAATACAGATAAGACCATATTTTAGTCCCAAAATGACCTAGTTTGTGTCAAGTGGATGTTTATCCCCATTTCTCTCTCGCGCGGATGGGACAAAAACCTCGACCGGTGGAGTTCGATATAAGAGAAGTCGTATTACCGCTGCCCAGACAAAATTTCCCTTCAAGCACCTGTCTTCATTATCCCAGGTTGCAGGATGTTAAACCCCATTTCATTTCTTAACTTTCTTAAATACCACATCTCTCTAAACAGAGGATTTTTGTTGAACAAGTGCATGGTAGATCCCAAGGTTTATCATTGAGTCAGTTGGCGTGGTTTCATTTACCGGCTTGTACGTGACTAGGATTAGGCTCCCCTTTCCAATCTTGTGGGTCCTCACCCAGCTAAAGAACGCTAAGCACAAGTAAATGATAGAAGTCCGCGGTCCATAACGTGGGTTTTCTCCAGGTCCTCCCCCAGCTAAATACCCCTACACACAATCAAATAATTGAAATAATAAATCAAACCATGTTAGTCCCGACATGCCCCGTTTTCTTTCTCTTTATCTGTAAATTATGACTCTTTTCTTCAATCTTGTACGATAGGTTTATTTTCTTTTTTTTTTTTCCTAGCCCTCATTCCAGTTGTTCTATACTGCTTAATCTGCTACATTATTGCGCTGCATGTTTCTTTTTCATTGAACCTGTCTTCCCCCCCCCTTCCTTTTTTTTTTTTCAAATTAAAAAACCTTGAGCATGTAAGCCCACATTTAATCATTGAAACATTCTGATATCCATCTGCTTCATACTTCAAGAATAGATCTCTGCCCTGAACGGTCGCCATATCACAAGGGGTCATTCCTGGTTACAAAATGTCAAACTTTTACCATGGTCTTTAACTACATAGGATAATTCCAGTACAGATAATTGTTGACATTTCTTGATATATATAAGGATTGTATAAATTTTGTTTAAAAAACAAAACCCCTATTCAAAATATGATCATAAACCCTAGAAAATTCCATCAAAATTGAATATTTCTTCAGTAATTATCTCATTAGAAATTTTCATGAGCTTACTCTCGTAATTTCCAAGGAATCATAGATGCTATCTATTTTTAGCAACATATTAATCTGAAGTTTATAACCATGTGTGTATATTATCTAGTATATATTGGATATGACTGATGTGTTGCTCGTACCCCTTGAATTAGATAGTGTTATCTCTGCTGATTTATAAGTTGTTTCACAGTTTGACACGGGACCTAAGATATATCCATTCCAATTAATTGATGATATAAATTTCATCTTAGCACACCTATTTTAAAAAATTGGAAAAATTCAACTAATTGATTTGAAAAGTCTAATGTAAACCTTTTCAAATGTGACTTGGATTTTAAAATATTTTCGAACCTTCTGGACAAGTAAAATAGGTTGTAATAGATAGTTTACACAACAGGTAGGGCGCTTAAACATCTAGTACTTAGAATAAGGCTATTATTTATTTTCTTTAGCCGCCAAGCCACCAAGAGTGTTATTGCCCCTTTAAATATCTACAGTATGTTGATTCTTGTTTCTCTCGTTACCTGGTATCATGGGTGCGGTGGGATTAGATGACCAAATGGTTTAATGTATGCATGTTGCGTCAGTAGGTCTGTCATTGAGTCAAGTGGCTTGGTTTTGATTCCTCGCTTGTATGGGACAAAGAGTAGGAATTGTCTGCCCAACTTTGTGGGTTGTCTCTGGGTCCTACGGGTCTCCTGCCCATTGTTAAAACCTCATACGCGCAAGCGAATTATTGAAATTGAACCATATGTTAGTCCCGAAATGACCTGGTTTCTCTTGCTTTTTCCTTCCTTCCTTTCTTTCCCTTCCCTTACTGCCTTAATCTACAACTGTGAAATAATTTATTGAAATGGCTGCTGATTGTTAAGCTGATTAGCTGTTGTCCAGCATGTGTTAGGACAGGGTTATTATTTGCTGGCTGTTTGCGTTATATTTAACCGTAGCTGTTGTGTCACCCCATGTGTTATTAGGTAGGACGGGGTTAATATCTTGCTCTTGACTGTGTCATTACCTGCTTTCCTTATTAGGCCTTCTCTGATTACCAGCTACAACAGATGACCAGTACCTTCATTGATCAGTTTGGTTTTAACGAGGAAGAATTCGCAGAACAAGAAGAAAAAATAGAGTAAGTTTACTGGTTTACAGGGATATTATGCTGTGGTGGATCTGTGAGTAAGACTTGGCTCTCTAAACTGGAGGTTTCGTGTTTGGATGTAAGGCCTAACGAGGGCAGCTGTCTAGTCGTTCGGAGGGGATGGTAATCTGAGGTTTCATATACATTGGCGTGTACGTAAAAGATCCCTTGACAGTTGGAATTCGAAATAAGAGTAGGCCGTAGTGCCGCTGTCAAGCATAATTTCCCTCATAGCACACTGTATGGCATATGCCCATCTTCAGTAGCCCAGTTCAGAACAGAACAGTAGGACATTAAACACCATTTCATTTCATTTTGGTTCCATGTTTGATCCCTGTGTTAACCGGAAAAGTTAATTAGGGTTTTCAGGTTGTGTTTTCTCTAGTCAATTGTGCATGACGGAGAACCTGATAAATATAGTCGTTTGCAAGTAAAGGAACCTTTTGCAGATGCAATTCAATAAAAGCATAGCTCATTGTGCCGCTGTCCGAATAAAATTTTCCTCATAGCACACTGTATGACGTAGGCCCATTTCCATAAGCCCAGTCGGTGCCGAATAGAACTCTAAACCCCATTTCATTTGTCTAAACAAGGTGTGATTGTGGAGAACCGTTTTCTCTAGTCTGTATTATAATTTTGAGTTTTGATCAGTTGACCGTACTCCAAGTTTTTATTTGTTTCTGTATATTTTTCAGTGCACCTTTCAATGAGAGAATATCCAGTATAGATTTTAATATTACTGCTGATGAAGAAAACGTAAGTAGTGTTTATTACAATTCTGGTATCGTCATACGGTCATACACCGTGCAGTCAAACACTTCTGTAACCAAAGCAAATTTCTGTTCCAAATTATGACTGATCAGTACCTAACTGGGCAAGAATATCGTCGGGTTTAAACAGAGATCTAAATGTGGTTACATCACGACTCATGAAATTTATTTGGCCGAATTTACCTGTGCATAACAGAATATTTCAGAAAAACTAGTTGCGTGACAAACGAGGTTATCGAAACAGCTACAATGTAAGAAATATTGCATGAAGGCGATCAATACTTTCATCATTTTTAATACCTTAAATCACTTTCCAACATGGTTTGCCAAAGAGAAAGTGTAAATGCATACCATATTGTGTCTTTAATTGCTTTGATTATTTTCAGAATGCAAATACAGCAATGTTTGAGCAAGCATGTAACTCTAAGATCCAACAGTTTGATGATAACGACAGTGATGAGGATATCTGGGAAGAAAAACCACTCACGTTTGATAAAAGCTCATCACAAAATATAAATACTAGACCAAAGTACGTCGATTATAACTCAACTTCCACTGATATAGAAGGGGGGTTGGGATGGCCTAGTGGTCTAGAGTGCCACGCTTCCACCTCTAGCTGGCCGGTCACTTCTGGCTTTCGACCCCTGGTGTGAGCGTATGTGGCATGGAGATAGGGGCGCCTTCTCAAACTCGTGGGTTTCCTCCGGGCACTCCGGTTTTCTCCCACTGCTAAAGACCCCTATGCGCAAGCGAATCATTGAAATAAAATGAAACCATAATATGTTGGTCCCAAAATGACCTAGATTGTGTCGAGTGGATGTTAAACCCCATTTCTCTCTCTCTCTCTCTACACTGATATACATGTAGAAAGGGGGTTGGATGGCTGAATGGTTTGCACGTGCGTACTGAATCATACTGCCTGTCGTTGATTCAACTGGTGTTGTTTCTATTCCCCGATTGTACGTGACAAGGAATAAGGTCACCCGTCCAACCTCTTGGGTGTTTTCTCCGAGCACTCCGGTCTCCTCCCACTGTTAAAGGCAGAGAATTATTCAAATAAAATTTAACCATATGTTAGTCCCGAAATGACCTAGTTCGTGTCAAGTGGACGTTAAACACCATTACTCTCTCTCTCTCCCTCTCATTAACCCAAGAGGAGGAGAATAGTAGGACAAACCCCTCATAGCACACATTTCTCTCTAGTTTACTGTATTGCGTAGCCTGTTTTCATTAGCCCAGTTCGGAGCAGAACAGTAGGACATTAAACCCCATTTCGTTTGGTATGCTGGTAACTTAATATGTGTGTGGTTATTTGTTATAGTAGATTACAAGATGCACGAGGTGAGAATAGTAGCGAAGAGGAAGAGAGTACAGATAGTGAGGAAGAATTAGATTCACCACGCGTTATCACACAAAAACCTTCCGCAGAAAAAATGGATGTCGATGGTAGGTCTTCTATATATATAACATCTCATGTACAGGCCTGGAAATTAGGCTTTTAGTTGAACCAGGCAAATGAACTAGTACACGAAGGTGTATTAAAAGAAAATTTTGTTTTATACAAAATAACAAGGACACTGTGTAAATGTTCCGTGTATACATTGTCTTGCAAGTGAAAGAACTTTTGAAATAAGAATACTTGTGCTGCTGTCAAGACAAAATTTCCCTCCTACCAAACTGCATGCCATATGCCCATGTGTGATAAGTGGTAACCAGGATACTGGTATATTGGAAGTCAGTCATGTTTTCCCATATTTAATTTGCAAACTGTTCTAATTTAGTTAATATCTCAAGTATCCGATGTCGTCGAGAGTTGATTATGGTCTGGATAAGTTAATTTATGTCTAATTAATAGTTAGATAACATTTCAGGCCTAAAGAAAGACCTGCAGTAGGCAGATTTAGCTCTTAAATAATGTATGGTTATAGACTGTTGAATTCACATAATTTTGAAAGAAAAATGATTGAATATAATTGATGCCTTTCCAATTCACCAACAAACTGTGTGCTTACTCAATGAATAAATTTCCCTTGCATTTGGGAAAGCACCAACACGTACCCTGGAGATGATCATATTTGAATTCTCAACTGAATCAATTTATTTCTAAAGTTGTTTGCAACAAATAGCAATATAATCGCCAGAATAATAATTTCTGTCTTCCAGGTGGCTGGGTTGCAAACTTTGAAGATGCCAATGTTGAGGGTGATCCTGTTGCCATGGATACAGCTTCTCCGTGGGATAATGTACCGGTAGTAACAGCAACTGACAATCCAGATAAATGGGCCGAGTTTACGAATAAGGTGCCAGCCACTGCTGAAGCCGAGAATTGGGCTGATTTTACAAGTTTTCCTCCCAAAGATGATACTACTTCTAAAAAGTATGTTTATGTGTTCAATTCTGCAATTTGTGCTTGTCAATCAGGACGTCTTGGATTTGCTCCTGGGGTTGACCTAGACAGTTTCTTGGTTTTTCTGCTTGGTTTCCGTCTTGTGATTGGTGCAGGATGGAGGGCCTTATAAGGAACTACGGTCATTTGTACATGTCGCCGTGCTTTTATTTGCCCAGTCGGTGCAGAAAAGTAGGAAGGCATTTGATCAAGAATTCTGGAATTGAATTCTTTTGATCCAGCTAGCAGTATCATTGGGTTCGACTCCAGGTTGTATATGACAAGGAGTGGGGTCACCTGTCCAACCTCGTGGGTTTTTCTGGGTCCTCCCACCACTAAAGACCCCAATGCGCAAGCAAATTATTAAAATACAATAGAACCATATGTTAGTCTCAAAATGACCCATTTAAACGCATTTCTCTCTCTTTTGATCCTGCACGTAGATCAGCCGCAGGAAACTAGGTGAAAATTATATGTTCAGAACCCAAAGTCTCTACGACCAATTTTCTACGGAGCTGAACGCACAGGTGACACATAGGGTGGGTTGTGAGCTACATGTAGGCTTTAGATTAATTTTATGATTATTTGTTATTGTACAGTTTGTGAATGTTTTATTTCAGAGATAGTCCACATGAGCCTAGAAATAGTTCTCCTATTGCCATGGATACCAGTGACAGTACAAGAAGTAGTGCCTATTGTAAGTGTAACTTCTCTTCTTGCTTTTAGTAACATTTGTCCATCCTTTCGGGTTATGTTTGTTTTACTGTTAGTGACTCGGCTCATTATTAAGGAGGGACCTTGATTTGATTCCAGCATCAACTGAGATGGTAATTTAGGATTTTCTAGCGTGTCTGCTTGTTGGTGGTGCTAAAAAGATGTTAAACTTATTGCATTTTCATAAGACAAAATTATTGTTTACGGATTACTATTTATGTTCCTGCATTTAATGGTTAATTCTGACTGTACTATTTATTGGTTAACAATGACTATAACTTGTAAATTCTGACTACTATTTACTGGTTAACAATGACTATACTAATATTCCTGTATATACTTTCTAACAGTGACTCTAACAACTTGACTGGTTGACAGTGTGTATACTATGTATATTTACAGTAGTACAAAGTGCTCCCGCTAATTTAGAAAATCAACTGATAGAAGCGAGTAAAACTGATAAAAAAGACGATGTTACATTAACAGATGTTAGCGAATCTACAGAATTCCCTAAACAAGTTCCAGTAGATAAAGATCCTAATATGGTCTCCACTGTAAATAGGTAAGTGCTTTTTAACTTGTCTCATTAGCATTGCATAATTCTGAGATAAAGTCACTGTAGGTGATTTTGTCACTGACCAATTAACTGGGTGGGGTGTGTCAGTTTAACACGTGCACGTGAGAGTATAAGGTCTGTGATTGAGGGGGGTTTGTGATGGCCTAGTAGTCTAGAGTGCTGCGCTTCAACCTCTAATCAGTGATCAAGTCAGAGGGGTCAAAAACCAAAAGTACAACAAAGGTGGTTAATTGTGCTGCACAGCGTGCGTAAGAGCCAGTGGAGGACACACACGCTACTGACAATTAACCATCTTTGTCATACTTTTGGTTTTGACCCCTCTGACTTTGTACGGTTGATTACTGATTAAACATCCACAAGTGTATAAATGTGTTGTTATTGATGTGTTCCCATTTGAATATTGTTCACAATGAGAAGCAAAATAAATAAGATATGTTTACAGGATCATTTTGTCATATGAAAAAATATGTGATGCGTTTTCGATTGCGCTCAGTATATGTAAGTGTCATCAGTGGATTGTTGATGATGTTTTATGTTGGTAGGGAGTCTGTATGATTGATATTTATATATTTCAGTGAAAAGAGTACTACTAGTGAATCCGTTCCAGTAACTGTTGCTAATGACAATAAAACGAAACTAGAAGCAAGTGTATCAAACAAAACAAGTCCGACCGATTCGACCCAAAGTTCGAAAGACAAGTAAGTAACTGGTATCTTCAGTCATTTTGTTCTGTACTTCGACCCCAACCCATGGGTTTCCTCCGGTTCTCTCCTACAGCTCAAGACCCCTACATGCATATGTTTGTCCCAAAATGACCTCTATAGATCAACGATTTTGTAATGTTTTGATTTTTAAAATAAATCATTTATCCTAGTGTCATGGAGTTAATGAGCTCATCTTTCAGATTTCATCTATTGTTTTAAATGCAATTTAGTTTTTGAGTTAATTCACCAATAAACAAGCAAGATAGATTTTACTTGAGTTAATTCACCAATACACATGTAAGATAGATTTTACTTGAGTTAATTCACCAATACACATGTAAGATAGATTTTACTTGAGTTAATTCACCAATACACATGCACGATAGATTTTACTTTAGTTAATTCATCAATACACATGTAAGATAGATTTTACTCGAGTTAATTCTTCAATACACATGTAAGATAGATTTTACTTGAGTTAATTCACCAATACACATGCATGATAGATTTTACTTGAGTTAAGGTAAGACGTGACAGGAAAAATCTATTTTCTAAACTACTGTATGGATTTTATTGAAATTTGGCAGGTGTTTGGATATGGTTATTATGAGTTTATGTGCAAAAAATCAAATGCCTAGGTATATTAGGTACTAAGTTATGAACATTTTATTGGAGGCAAACGCTGAAAAATTATACAATTTTTAGGGAAAGTGGTTTTCACAAGAAATATAATGTATATCATAAAACAACCTATTTTTGAATCCCAAAAGAACCGTTGTACAGGATTATCTATATAAAGTTAATGACAACCTTCATTTTAGCAAATGGGTGTTAGTCAACTTCATCACTTGAAAATTTTCACTTTTTCTCATTTTTCAAAGACCAATTGTGAAATAAGAATATCACATACATTAATGATTTATAGATAATCCTGTACAGTAAGTATAGGGCTAAAAACATGCCAAATTTCATTGTTCTAGGTATAATAGTTTTCATTTTATGGCTTCCCTAAGGTGCAAAATATGCGTTCTGAGAAAAAGCCAAATTTGTCGCGATCTTCAAATAAAAACAACACAAACACATGCGATCTGTAAGAGACCAGCCCAGATAGTGCTAAACACTTACAGGATCATATATAAGATTATTAGTAATAATTGTAGGCTTTATTCTGATATTTTATAGGGTTGATGTGGTCTGTGTCTGTATCATATAGTCACCCACCCGCTCGTGCAACCACGACGCATTCGGCACTCTTGGAAATTGACCGACTTTCTCTCCCATTTTAGTTAAAATTGTTGATGCTGTGTCTAGATTTTTTTTGTTTTGTTTTTTTGCAGCCCAATTTGTCTGAATTTCTTCTACAGTTTTGATATAATTGATTATTTGAATAACATTTCACACACTTCTTGGATTCTATTTTTATACGGGCCTTACTCTAACACCAGTCTTTGGAAACAAACACATCTTTACTGATATATTTCAAACAAACATTTTGTGTCAAATTCTTTTAAAACTTGTTTTACTATATTTCTGCTCTTGTTAAGTTAAAATCAATAAAATAGTAGGCAACTTGTTTTTTGACTTGGTGTTATAACACCAAGCCAAGCTACACTAGAACATCTATTATGGTGTGATTTAGTTAGATCCACAGGACTCAAAATAGAATTACTACCGGTATTAGAAATAAAATAAAATTGGCTCTCTATAAGTCTATATATATATTTTTTTTTTCTATAACTTTTACAGGCAGCCATGCATAATATCTATAAAAAATTTGTCTCTTATTTGTCTTTACTTATTTATATTAGCAGTGTTGATATTGTGATGCTATAGTAATACTATTAGTAATGTGTTGATAGTAGCCTACTAATGGTTTTTTTTTTTTTTTTGCTTCACTACTAAAATCATTCGAAAATAGGTTCGAGTTTTATTTAAAATCTTTATTTTTTCTTAGATATGTTCCTGGCAGCGATAATGTCCATAAATATGTAATGGAAACCCCCGTAAAAAATGCATAATCTTTTACTAGGGTATAAAAATAAGTAAAAGACGTCCCGGTAGTCGTGATTGTCATTTATAAGTAATAGTAACTAAATGGTGAGTCGTGTATGATCGCGCATCTCCGTAACTGGCCACAGAACACTAATTATTGCCCCATTGACTTTAATGTTAATTCTCGTCTCTTAGACCGGCTGTAACTTTTTCCCAAATATTCGTTGGGAAAAACGCTTTCTGCCACAGATGGAGCAACATGTGGCAGACTCTTGCCCAAAAGCATGTATGAGGTTCTTCATGAAAAACTTGAGATAGACAAGCTGGAAGTAGAGACAGCTAACCTTGCAATTTTCGGCCCTCCCTTTCAACGTAACCAACCTCACAACTCTTGTATCCTTCCGCCTCAAAATCATGAATATTCACCAAAACCTGGCAGAAAATGTATTTTCAAACCCTTTTCTTCGATTCTACACCAAAAATTCAACAAAAATCGCCATGCAAAAGGAGGAAAAAGGGAAAGGGAGAGAAGGACTAAAAATAACTTTCGCCCTTGTTTCGTGGGTGACTGCCCATGAATATTTGGTGATCTGTGTCCTATATAGGGGTGAAACTTCGGATATCACCAAAAGGCCTTTTGTATTTGCTTCCCATATGTTCTGGCACCATGCTGGTGAAAGGAAATCAAAATCTCAGAATAACTGCAAAAATGATGGCCCTTTAAGTATACATGCTGCTTTAAGTACAGTGGTGCATCTCAGGTCCCTGGGCCTTTTGTGCTAAAATTTAAAAAAATTTTTTAATAGAGGCAGTATTTGAGCTCTGTGAAAAAATTAGACAAGTTACAAACAAACTACATAGAAAACACTCATAATTTGGAATTTTTATCAAAAATATATTTTTTTACTGCCATGTCATGGAAAATGTATAAAATTTACATGTAGCATCTGTCAAAAACCCAATAATTTTCCACTTTTTTAGATAGCCAGACTGGCAAGTAATATATTTTTGGAAACCCTGGACAATATGCAAACAGAAAAATCACAAATCAATTGCATTGATTGTAATTATAGAGGTCTGTACTGAAACATGTAACCCCACCCCCTAAAAATGTCAATGACTGAATCAATCTTATCTTTGGTTGCAGAGCTAACATAACCAAAGGAATCTGTCTAACAGATATGTTTTACCATCCCTGGCTAATATATGTACATAGAAGCTAAAATAGGTGCAATTAATATGAATTATGGTTAAAATAGGCCTTGCTGGAAGAATAAAAAAGGTATATTCGGCATATGTCCACCCCTCTCTAACAAAAGGGTCACAGAATACACAATTTTCACAAATTTGGAAATAGTTTAATGTTTTCAACATCTCAAACCTCAGAGGCATCATACAAATCTTTATTGCAATTATTGTACTGAAGTAAGATGTCTGGACCTTTACATCAATTGCCTTAAAAAATGAAGTCAAAAAGGTAGTTATGACATAGTTGACAACATAAAAGAGGCCTGAAAAGGAGCAAAATTAACATTTTACTGTTCTATAAGTGACATAAATGCAACAAACACCACAAATCCTAGATTTTGATAAGAAAATATTGACCATAAAGCTGACATTTACACATCTACATCAGTTCTGTATCAGGATGTGGTCTTACTGGCCTGACATGTCTCAAGGTTCTAAGTTTGACTATGAACAAAAAAGGTCAGAAATCCTTGAAATGTACAAAATTACCATTTATTGGCAAAAAATAACATTCCCATCTGTAATTCAACAACAAATTCCAATTATTATCATTTAATTGTCAACACAGGTGCAATTAAATCTCTCAAAACACATTAATAAAAACGGGTGGGGTGGGGCATTTATAACCCCTCTAAATAGAAAGATGGAGTGAAAAATGTCTACAAAGACTGGGATATTGCTTCCTACATGAAGGAAATGCAAGAATTTAATGCTTTAAAGAAGAAAAAAATGCTTGTTCTGGGTAAAATAGTGGCCAAATTGAGCCTACCCCTGTTTTGACCATTTTGTACAAACCCATCTGCTGAATATCATTAACTCAGTGTTGCCAATTTTCCATTTTCTGTAGGAAAGCTGGAGCTATTTCTAAACATAACAAACTTATAGATCCCATCTAAGTTACATTAGCAATAAAAATAAGGGCATTTTTAGAAATTTTAAGTCATTTGAGTAGGTATGAAAGCATTAATTTTTACATCGAAATGGGAGAATCTGGAGATTTTCTGTTAATATTCCTGATTTTTAGACAAAATTAGGTGAAATTACAATGTTGTTCACTTTATCTGTGCTTTCTGAGGCTGAATACACCAAAATTGGACATTGAAATATTTTTCTTACTGTTAGAAATTAAATAAAAACTGAAAATTGGAAAATTTGCAGTAAAATCACAATTTTTCCCAAAACTTTGATAAATTTTTTTCTAAATTTAATTTTTTTTAGTTTTTCTGTAGTCAAGTCATTTTATACATATTTTCTGACAAATTAGTCATCATATTTTCAAAACTAAGGCATATCAGTAACAGCCTTGTCATACACAGACAGGCCACAGAACACTAATTATTGCCCCATTGACTTTAATGTTAATTCTCGTCTCTTAGACCGGCTGTAACTTTTTCCCAAATATTCGTTGGGAAAAACGCTTTCTGCCACAGATGGAGCAACATGTGGCAGACTCTTGCCCAAAAGCATGTATGAGGTTCTTCATGAAAAACTTGAGATAGACAAGCTGGAAGTAGAGACAGCTAACCTTGCAATTTTCGGCCCTCCCTTTCAACGTAACCAACCTCACAACTCTTGTATCCTTCCGCCTCAAAATCATGAATATTCACCAAAACCTGGCAGAAAATGTATTTTCAAACCCTTTTCTTCGATTCTACACCAAAAATTCAACAAAAATCGCCATGCAAAAGGAGGAAAAAGGGAAAGGGAGAGAAGGACTAAAAATAACTTTCGCCCTTGTTTCGTGGGTGACTGCCCATGAATATTTGGTGATCTGTGTCCTATATAGGGGTGAAACTTCGGATATCACCAAAAGGCCTTTTGTATTTGCTTCCCATATGTTCTGGCACCATGCTGGTGAAAGGAAATCAAAATCTCAGAATAACTGCAAAAATGATGGCCCTTTAAGTATACATGCTGCTTTAAGTACAGTGGTGCATCTCAGGTCCCTGGGCCTTTTGTGCTAAAATTTAAAAAAATTTTTTAATAGAGGCAGTATTTGAGCTCTGTGAAAAAATTAGACAAGTTACAAACAAACTACATAGAAAACACTCATAATTTGGAATTTTTATCAAAAATATATTTTTTTACTGCCATGTCATGGAAAATGTATAAAATTTACATGTAGCATCTGTCAAAAACCCAATAATTTTCCACTTTTTTAGATAGCCAGACTGGCAAGTAATATATTTTTGGAAACCCTGGACAATATGCAAACAGAAAAATCACAAATCAATTGCATTGATTGTAATTATAGAGGTCTGTACTGAAACATGTAACCCCACCCCCTAAAAATGTCAATGACTGAATCAATCTTATCTTTGGTTGCAGAGCTAACATAACCAAAGGAATCTGTCTAACAGATATGTTTTACCATCCCTGGCTAATATATGTACATAGAAGCTAAAATAGGTGCAATTAATATGAATTATGGTTAAAATAGGCCTTGCTGGAAGAATAAAAAAGGTATATTCGGCATATGTCCACCCCTCTCTAACAAAAGGGTCACAGAATACACAATTTTCACAAATTTGGAAATAGTTTAATGTTTTCAACATCTCAAACCTCAGAGGCATCATACAAATCTTTATTGCAATTATTGTACTGAAGTAAGATGTCTGGACCTTTACATCAATTGCCTTAAAAAATGAAGTCAAAAAGGTAGTTATGACATAGTTGACAACATAAAAGAGGCCTGAAAAGGAGCAAAATTAACATTTTACTGTTCTATAAGTGACATAAATGCAACAAACACCACAAATCCTAGATTTTGATAAGAAAATATTGACCATAAAGCTGACATTTACACATCTACATCAGTTCTGTATCAGGATGTGGTCTTACTGGCCTGACATGTCTCAAGGTTCTAAGTTTGACTATGAACAAAAAAGGTCAGAAATCCTTGAAATGTACAAAATTACCATTTATTGGCAAAAAATAACATTCCCATCTGTAATTCAACAACAAATTCCAATTATTATCATTTAATTGTCAACACAGGTGCAATTAAATCTCTCAAAACACATTAATAAAAACGGGTGGGGTGGGGCATTTATAACCCCTCTAAATAGAAAGATGGAGTGAAAAATGTCTACAAAGACTGGGATATTGCTTCCTACATGAAGGAAATGCAAGAATTTAATGCTTTAAAGAAGAAAAAAATGCTTGTTCTGGGTAAAATAGTGGCCAAATTGAGCCTACCCCTGTTTTGACCATTTTGTACAAACCCATCTGCTGAATATCATTAACTCAGTGTTGCCAATTTTCCATTTTCTGTAGGAAAGCTGGAGCTATTTCTAAACATAACAAACTTATAGATCCCATCTAAGTTACATTAGCAATAAAAATAAGGGCATTTTTAGAAATTTTAAGTCATTTGAGTAGGTATGAAAGCATTAATTTTTACATCGAAATGGGAGAATCTGGAGATTTTCTGTTAATATTCCTGATTTTTAGACAAAATTAGGTGAAATTACAATGTTGTTCACTTTATCTGTGCTTTCTGAGGCTGAATACACCAAAATTGGACATTGAAATATTTTTCTTACTGTTAGAAATTAAATAAAAACTGAAAATTGGAAAATTTGCAGTAAAATCACAATTTTTCCCAAAACTTTGATAAATTTTTTTCTAAATTTAATTTTTTTTAGTTTTTCTGTAGTCAAGTCATTTTATACATATTTTCTGACAAATTAGTCATCATATTTTCAAAACTAAGGCATATCAGTAACAGCCTTGTCATACACAGACAGGCCACAGAACACTAATTATTGCCCCATTGACTTTAATGTTAATTCTCGTCTCTTAGACCGGCTGTAACTTTTTCCCAAATATTCGTTGGGAAAAACGCTTTCTGCCACAGATGGAGCAACATGTGGCAGACTCTTGCCCAAAAGCATGTATGAGGTTCTTCATGAAAAACTTGAGATAGACAAGCTGGAAGTAGAGACAGCTAACCTTGCAATTTTCGGCCCTCCCTTTCAACGTAACCAACCTCACAACTCTTGTATCCTTCCGCCTCAAAATCATGAATATTCACCAAAACCTGGCAGAAAATGTATTTTCAAACCCTTTTCTTCGATTCTACACCAAAAATTCAACAAAAATCGCCATGCAAAAGGAGGAAAAAGGGAAAGGGAGAGAAGGACTAAAAATAACTTTCGCCCTTGTTTCGTGGGTGACTGCCCATGAATATTTGGTGATCTGTGTCCTATATAGGGGTGAAACTTCGGATATCACCAAAAGGCCTTTTGTATTTGCTTCCCATATGTTCTGGCACCATGCTGGTGAAAGGAAATCAAAATCTCAGAATAACTGCAAAAATGATGGCCCTTTAAGTATACATGCTGCTTTAAGTACAGTGGTGCATCTCAGGTCCCTGGGCCTTTTGTGCTAAAATTTAAAAAAATTTTTTAATAGAGGCAGTATTTGAGCTCTGTGAAAAAATTAGACAAGTTACAAACAAACTACATAGAAAACACTCATAATTTGGAATTTTTATCAAAAATATATTTTTTTACTGCCATGTCATGGAAAATGTATAAAATTTACATGTAGCATCTGTCAAAAACCCAATAATTTTCCACTTTTTTAGATAGCCAGACTGGCAAGTAATATATTTTTGGAAACCCTGGACAATATGCAAACAGAAAAATCACAAATCAATTGCATTGATTGTAATTATAGAGGTCTGTACTGAAACATGTAACCCCACCCCCTAAAAATGTCAATGACTGAATCAATCTTATCTTTGGTTGCAGAGCTAACATAACCAAAGGAATCTGTCTAACAGATATGTTTTACCATCCCTGGCTAATATATGTACATAGAAGCTAAAATAGGTGCAATTAATATGAATTATGGTTAAAATAGGCCTTGCTGGAAGAATAAAAAAGGTATATTCGGCATATGTCCACCCCTCTCTAACAAAAGGGTCACAGAATACACAATTTTCACAAATTTGGAAATAGTTTAATGTTTTCAACATCTCAAACCTCAGAGGCATCATACAAATCTTTATTGCAATTATTGTACTGAAGTAAGATGTCTGGACCTTTACATCAATTGCCTTAAAAAATGAAGTCAAAAAGGTAGTTATGACATAGTTGACAACATAAAAGAGGCCTGAAAAGGAGCAAAATTAACATTTTACTGTTCTATAAGTGACATAAATGCAACAAACACCACAAATCCTAGATTTTGATAAGAAAATATTGACCATAAAGCTGACATTTACACATCTACATCAGTTCTGTATCAGGATGTGGTCTTACTGGCCTGACATGTCTCAAGGTTCTAAGTTTGACTATGAACAAAAAAGGTCAGAAATCCTTGAAATGTACAAAATTACCATTTATTGGCAAAAAATAACATTCCCATCTGTAATTCAACAACAAATTCCAATTATTATCATTTAATTGTCAACACAGGTGCAATTAAATCTCTCAAAACACATTAATAAAAACGGGTGGGGTGGGGCATTTATAACCCCTCTAAATAGAAAGATGGAGTGAAAAATGTCTACAAAGACTGGGATATTGCTTCCTACATGAAGGAAATGCAAGAATTTAATGCTTTAAAGAAGAAAAAAATGCTTGTTCTGGGTAAAATAGTGGCCAAATTGAGCCTACCCCTGTTTTGACCATTTTGTACAAACCCATCTGCTGAATATCATTAACTCAGTGTTGCCAATTTTCCATTTTCTGTAGGAAAGCTGGAGCTATTTCTAAACATAACAAACTTATAGATCCCATCTAAGTTACATTAGCAATAAAAATAAGGGCATTTTTAGAAATTTTAAGTCATTTGAGTAGGTATGAAAGCATTAATTTTTACATCGAAATGGGAGAATCTGGAGATTTTCTGTTAATATTCCTGATTTTTAGACAAAATTAGGTGAAATTACAATGTTGTTCACTTTATCTGTGCTTTCTGAGGCTGAATACACCAAAATTGGACATTGAAATATTTTTCTTACTGTTAGAAATTAAATAAAAACTGAAAATTGGAAAATTTGCAGTAAAATCACAATTTTTCCCAAAACTTTGATAAATTTTTTTCTAAATTTAATTTTTTTTAGTTTTTCTGTAGTCAAGTCATTTTATACATATTTTCTGACAAATTAGTCATCATATTTTCAAAACTAAGGCATATCAGTAACAGCCTTGTCATACACAGACAGGCCACAGAACACTAATTATTGCCCCATTGACTTTAATGTTAATTCTCGTCTCTTAGACCGGCTGTAACTTTTTCCCAAATATTCGTTGGGAAAAACGCTTTCTGCCACAGATGGAGCAACATGTGGCAGACTCTTGCCCAAAAGCATGTATGAGGTTCTTCATGAAAAACTTGAGATAGACAAGCTGGAAGTAGAGACAGCTAACCTTGCAATTTTCGGCCCTCCCTTTCAACGTAACCAACCTCACAACTCTTGTATCCTTCCGCCTCAAAATCATGAATATTCACCAAAACCTGGCAGAAAATGTATTTTCAAACCCTTTTCTTCGATTCTACACCAAAAATTCAACAAAAATCGCCATGCAAAAGGAGGAAAAAGGGAAAGGGAGAGAAGGACTAAAAATAACTTTCGCCCTTGTTTCGTGGGTGACTGCCCATGAATATTTGGTGATCTGTGTCCTATATAGGGGTGAAACTTCGGATATCACCAAAAGGCCTTTTGTATTTGCTTCCCATATGTTCTGGCACCATGCTGGTGAAAGGAAATCAAAATCTCAGAATAACTGCAAAAATGATGGCCCTTTAAGTATACATGCTGCTTTAAGTACAGTGGTGCATCTCAGGTCCCTGGGCCTTTTGTGCTAAAATTTAAAAAAATTTTTTAATAGAGGCAGTATTTGAGCTCTGTGAAAAAATTAGACAAGTTACAAACAAACTACATAGAAAACACTCATAATTTGGAATTTTTATCAAAAATATATTTTTTTACTGCCATGTCATGGAAAATGTATAAAATTTACATGTAGCATCTGTCAAAAACCCAATAATTTTCCACTTTTTTAGATAGCCAGACTGGCAAGTAATATATTTTTGGAAACCCTGGACAATATGCAAACAGAAAAATCACAAATCAATTGCATTGATTGTAATTATAGAGGTCTGTACTGAAACATGTAACCCCACCCCCTAAAAATGTCAATGACTGAATCAATCTTATCTTTGGTTGCAGAGCTAACATAACCAAAGGAATCTGTCTAACAGATATGTTTTACCATCCCTGGCTAATATATGTACATAGAAGCTAAAATAGGTGCAATTAATATGAATTATGGTTAAAATAGGCCTTGCTGGAAGAATAAAAAAGGTATATTCGGCATATGTCCACCCCTCTCTAACAAAAGGGTCACAGAATACACAATTTTCACAAATTTGGAAATAGTTTAATGTTTTCAACATCTCAAACCTCAGAGGCATCATACAAATCTTTATTGCAATTATTGTACTGAAGTAAGATGTCTGGACCTTTACATCAATTGCCTTAAAAAATGAAGTCAAAAAGGTAGTTATGACATAGTTGACAACATAAAAGAGGCCTGAAAAGGAGCAAAATTAACATTTTACTGTTCTATAAGTGACATAAATGCAACAAACACCACAAATCCTAGATTTTGATAAGAAAATATTGACCATAAAGCTGACATTTACACATCTACATCAGTTCTGTATCAGGATGTGGTCTTACTGGCCTGACATGTCTCAAGGTTCTAAGTTTGACTATGAACAAAAAAGGTCAGAAATCCTTGAAATGTACAAAATTACCATTTATTGGCAAAAAATAACATTCCCATCTGTAATTCAACAACAAATTCCAATTATTATCATTTAATTGTCAACACAGGTGCAATTAAATCTCTCAAAACACATTAATAAAAACGGGTGGGGTGGGGCATTTATAACCCCTCTAAATAGAAAGATGGAGTGAAAAATGTCTACAAAGACTGGGATATTGCTTCCTACATGAAGGAAATGCAAGAATTTAATGCTTTAAAGAAGAAAAAAATGCTTGTTCTGGGTAAAATAGTGGCCAAATTGAGCCTACCCCTGTTTTGACCATTTTGTACAAACCCATCTGCTGAATATCATTAACTCAGTGTTGCCAATTTTCCATTTTCTGTAGGAAAGCTGGAGCTATTTCTAAACATAACAAACTTATAGATCCCATCTAAGTTACATTAGCAATAAAAATAAGGGCATTTTTAGAAATTTTAAGTCATTTGAGTAGGTATGAAAGCATTAATTTTTACATCGAAATGGGAGAATCTGGAGATTTTCTGTTAATATTCCTGATTTTTAGACAAAATTAGGTGAAATTACAATGTTGTTCACTTTATCTGTGCTTTCTGAGGCTGAATACACCAAAATTGGACATTGAAATATTTTTCTTACTGTTAGAAATTAAATAAAAACTGAAAATTGGAAAATTTGCAGTAAAATCACAATTTTTCCCAAAACTTTGATAAATTTTTTTCTAAATTTAATTTTTTTTAGTTTTTCTGTAGTCAAGTCATTTTATACATATTTTCTGACAAATTAGTCATCATATTTTCAAAACTAAGGCATATCAGTAACAGCCTTGTCATACACAGACAGGCCACAGAACACTAATTATTGCCCCATTGACTTTAATGTTAATTCTCGTCTCTTAGACCGGCTGTAACTTTTTCCCAAATATTCGTTGGGAAAAACGCTTTCTGCCACAGATGGAGCAACATGTGGCAGACTCTTGCCCAAAAGCATGTATGAGGTTCTTCATGAAAAACTTGAGATAGACAAGCTGGAAGTAGAGACAGCTAACCTTGCAATTTTCGGCCCTCCCTTTCAACGTAACCAACCTCACAACTCTTGTATCCTTCCGCCTCAAAATCATGAATATTCACCAAAACCTGGCAGAAAATGTATTTTCAAACCCTTTTCTTCGATTCTACACCAAAAATTCAACAAAAATCGCCATGCAAAAGGAGGAAAAAGGGAAAGGGAGAGAAGGACTAAAAATAACTTTCGCCCTTGTTTCGTGGGTGACTGCCCATGAATATTTGGTGATCTGTGTCCTATATAGGCTACGTAACGATTATAATGTACTGCGCATGCGCCGGAAGAGTTCACAACCGATTGACCCTTATTATGTATTCAAAAATCCATAAAAGGGCTTTTCCGTGATATTTTTTAACGGAAAGAACCGGCAATTGCCAAATATGTAACTGTTATAAATAGAATATTTTACGACTATCAAACGAAGCGGAACTTCCTCTTTCCATCGATATATCAAACATGGCGACCATAACAATGCTGTCGACGGCACGAAAGCCTAAGACAGTGGCATATTTTGCGATTCTCTATACAAAAAAATTGATTTTAATTGACCTAGGCATTTTTAAAACATGAAATTAGGTAATTTTTTTTTATTTTGTCAATTTAATTTTTTCGTAATATAATAATAAACATATTGAACCTGCCGAAAATCATGAAATGTCAAAACTCAGAATTTTGAATATTTTTAGACTTTTTCGTGCCGCGTCTTACCTTAATTCACCAATACACATGTAAGATAGATTTTACTTGAGTTAATTCACCAACACACATGTAAGATAGATTTTTGTAGATTCACTGATATTTGTACTCCATATATTTTTGTCACACGGAAGATATAATATTTTGTTTAATTTTATCGTACCCATATAAGGTGTGAACAGGAAAACATAGATGATTCTACAGATAACTTAAATGCAAATTATCAGTGAGTTGAGGTTAAATGTTAAAAGTTGTCTTCTCTTTCTTTAAATTAATGAGTCCTCTCAGATTTCACAGTTGGTACTAAAATATATCTGCGACAGCTCCTTTAAAGGTCCTGGTTCTTTTTGATTTTATAACCCATTCTAGAGGAAATTACTGCATCAGTCATCATGTCTTGTATTCAAACCATAGTTTATATGTGAAATTTGGATAGTTATAAACATATTGAAAAGTCTATTTCAATGTTTGGCTTATTTAGTTTTAGATGAAAACTGAGGTAGAAAGATATTTTGTATTCAAGTATCAGCCATCCGTCAATGAACGGACATGTGTTAGATATTTGACCAAAATAAGAAATACAATGTTTTTCGGCCCAAGTGTCCGTAAATAGGGTGGTTTTTTTTGTTGGCCTTATAAAAGAACCAAGTCCTGGGTTATAATTGTTTATTTATTGCATGGTTATTGACTTCGCTGTTGTTAACTATTGTTGTATTTCTCTAATCAACAACATTAAATATCGGGAGGCTGAAAACTCTCTTATAATGAGGGGGTGGGCGTGGATGGCTGAATGGTTAGAGTGTGTGCTGTATCATACGGCCTGCCATTGAGTCAACTGGCGTGGTTTCAAATCCCTGGTTGTATGTGGCAAGGAGTAGGGTTGCCTATCCAACCTTGTGGGTTTTCTCTGGTTCCTCCGGTTTCCTCCCACTGCTAAAGACCCCTATAAGCAAGCGAATTACTGAAATAAAATTAAACAATATGTTAGTCCCAAAATGACCTAATTTGAGTCAGGTGGATGTTAAGCCCCTCCCTCTCTCTCTATCTCCTATCATAAGCCTGTAAATTTTAAAATAAAATGCCTGTTATACCAAACGAAATATAGAATATTTGAATGAGATCGTGGTTAATATTTTGAATTGTATCGTATCGTGACTATAGTTGTAATACCCAGCATTAGTCTGGTACAATCTCGCTGGTTCCTATCATCATGTCAGATTTGGTGTTGTCCTGTTATTTTTTGCTGCATGTTTATCACCAAGTTAAGAATGTCAGGTATTAGTTCTGTGGTGCTTCATATTTTGTCCAGAGACAACTAAAAGCATTGGAAGATGCTAAATGTAGACTGGTTGAGGAGGTCCACTGTTACAGCTATATATGTATGAGTATTTTGGGGAACACTAACCCAAACCCTATTTTGAAAGACTGAACTCGGATCCGATTTACCTTTCACCCCGCTTAAAATGTAAAGTGACCATTTGAAATTCCTGAACATCCACAACCGGCCTACAATTGGCATTTTTTCCAGACCCCGAGTTAACAAAGCATTCTCAGACTTAATTTGAGAATTTGCTCAACTTTCAATCACCGTTTATGAGAAATATTTTTGAACCAGAAACACAAAACTTTGCATATATTTTCTTATTGATGCATTTGATACATTAACACAACAAAAGTTTTATAAAGGACTATAATTTAGTTAAAATAAGGTGAACAATTTTGAGTAAATTCTCAACTTAAGCCTGAGAATGCTTTGTGAACTCAGGGCCTGGTCTGATAATAATCGGTTGAGATATAAGGGAGTTAACTCATCATGGTAACCAAGTACTCATTTTCACAATCTGATTAAAACACAGATTCAATTTCGTTTCGTTTTTTATAGTTCAAAATTTTGTTTTTACTTGTCTTTACTACTCTTGGATCTGGAAGACTTGTTATTTAAGTCGTGTTCTGCCTGAAATGAGGGGTCAGCCAATCAAATGGTCTGTCGAATCGACCGTTTGACCTTTTCATGCGTGGAACTGTGGGTAGATATTACCAGCGGATAGAAATCAAAACAAAACAAAAGTAGATTTTAAAAAGCATGGCGGTCGCTAATTGGTTAATCGAATGACTGACGTTATTGGGTCAAATGTCCCGTGCTTGATACCTGACGTCATAGAACGTGAGCTCCCACTATAACTTGTTAGATCTACATGAGTGTAGGCCATCGAAAATATAAAAAAACGAAACGAAATATAGATCTATATTTTAATTAGATTGTCATTTTCACAAAGCGAAGTAATATTCAGAGGGGTCAATCTTATTAAAACTTCATAAAATAACTGCTATAACTTTTTCTTGCATTAGCTTTAGAAGAGATAACAATGTATTGACATTTTATCAATAAATAATTTAACCATCTTAAATTGCTTTCTGTCCTCAAGTTTGGAATGGATCTGTGTATATTACAGATTTTTCCTACGTATGTCCCGTGTGTCATTGATATAGGGCAGGAACTGGCAGGCGGGATTGTATAGTCGTTTGGATTAGATAAAAAATACAAGGTCCCACGTACACATTAAAAACCCTTCAGAGTTGGCATTCAATAGCCCGTTGCACTGCTGTCTGTGCAAAAAAAAATTTTCATAGCACACTGTATAGCTTATGTTTGTCTTCATTAGCGATTTCGGACATTTCATGATTTCTATATAAATAAAATCAAAGATGTCTGTCTGTCCATCACGTTTAATGCATCATCGCCACACTGCACCTCCAGATATGCGGTATCAAATCGATTTTTAGCATTCTGGCTTATTTTGGCCCTTGGTGAATTTGGACTCAATGCGAATTTAAGTCCTGGGCAAGGGTCTAGGGCAACGACGGACGGAACAACGGGTGGGATAAAAATAATTGAGGTTCAAACAAGTACATATTTCTTCAGTTTTCCGTGATGTATAATTATCTAATTAATTTTATTTGGAAGTTGCTAATTTAGTTCATTTTAATGATTTTACTTATTGTGTATTATTTGTGATTTGTTTTAGTTTCCTTGCTAGCTCAGGACTAATGAAAGCTAAGCCGTGTCTCACCACCACATCCCCTAAATCTGGTGGAGATGCTGGGATAATTCAAGATAACGGCCCGACAATTAAACCTGTAGATACTAAAGATGCAATCACAGAAGCTAGGTTGGTTATTTTATAATTAGATAGGGAGGTTGGATGGCTAAGTGGGTAAGATGCTGGCTACCTAGCCTGAAGGTCTGGTGTTCGACCCCTGTATTGGCCGAGAAAGTTCATACAGATTTTCTTGCGTGTTCATTGGCAGTTGGATTTCTATAAAAGAATAATGCAGCTGCCTGGGCAAAATTTCCCTCATTGCACTCTGTATGGCGTATGTCCGTCTTCTTTAGTCCAGAGGGGGGTTGGGATGGCCTAGTGGTCTAGAGTGCCGTGCTTCGACCTCTAGCTGGCCGGTCAACTCTGGCTTGCGCCTGTGGTTTCGAGCCCTGGTGTCAGCGTATGTGGCATGGAGTTAGGGGGGGTGCCTTCTCAACCTCGTGGGTTTCCTCCGGGCACTCCAGTTTCCTCCCACTGCTAAAGACCCCTACGCGCAAGCGAATTATTGAAATAAAATTAAACCATATGTTAGTCCCGAAATGACCTAGTTTGTGTGAGTGGACGTTAAACCCCCTTTCTCTCTCTCTCTCCCATAAACAAAGATTGAATAGGAAACCAATTTGATGTGATTAACCGATATTTATATAGACAGGGTATAATAGTAAAATTGTTTATATTATCACATCAGCGCGTGTCACTTGTTCCATATGATACAGCATTGCGTGCGATAGGAATCAAACTTATTTTGTATTTGAAAAATCCCTGCTTTCAAATATTGATTTCATAACTAATTTTATGAAGTATTAGAAAAGCTTTTTTTTTTTTTTTTTTTTTTTTTTTAAAATCAACCTGATTTCACCCGGTCTATACCTGAACTGTCAAAGTACCAGGCAAGAATGAATGAATGTATGAAATTTGTACTGACTGTTAACTTAAAAGCTTTAATACCAATAATTCAAAAATATATTATCAAGTCTTTCTGTGGTGCAACAAATATTTTGATAGAAAATTGTTATCGGTTAATCGGTTTTGGTTGTGTTTTTAAAGACCAGTTGACCGGTTCAATTATTTTTGAACCCTTACCTTACATCCTTATTCAGTGATACTTAAGAAATTGGGGCCTGTTTCACGAAATTTTAACTAAGGTAAAATCTAAATTTAAGTTATTTGTTTGGATAATTATTAGATTGATTTTAGTGCTTAGCCAGTCAAAATTGAAGTATCAAGTAAATTTGGATTTTATCTTCAGTTAAGATTTCAAGAAACTGGGCACAGGAGTAGTACAAAGTTCTACGGTTAATTAGTGTGTATGAAATAATTGTTGTATTTTTTCAGGACACAAGCAAAGGAGGCGCTAGAAAATTATGATGCTGCTTTAACAGACTCAAATGTTAAAAATGGTCCAGTGTGAAACTTGGTTTAATGTGATAGATTAATGTAATATATAGTATATAGACAATTATACATTTCCTGGAGTTGTTACCCATTATTATACAGGTTCCAGGAATTCTTAATCAATTAATTATTATACATGTTCTGGCAGCTCCTGTGTAAATATTGCCTTAACAGTGTACAGACTGTGACTTAAATTGATATAATATATATATTATCATATAAAAAACAATGTGATGTTTGTTGAAATGATGGATTATTTTAACTTAATTCAGTAATTGAACGATTATCAGGCCTCTCGAGGGCAGTCAAGACTTTTCAAGTGATTATGAAATTATCTCGAGAACAGTGAACGGCCATCGTCGATTTTAACTCTTTAATTAATGAACAGTGAACAAGTTTCTATCGACCGATGAAGACATCAAGAGATTATAAAATCAGTGAATGGCCATCGTGGATTTTAATTATGCAGTGATTTATAGGAGATAAAGAAAAGAAGTTGTAAGATAAAAAGATAAATTAATCCGAGAGGAGAGAGTGATGTCATGAGATAAATTGAAATAATTAGTCTATATGTGTTTTGTTATCCAGTTCTAATTAATTAGATTATATTGATTATAATGCAGAAATTATGGAATGAATATTTAGGGTGCTTTACACTGACGGATAAGGTATCGTAAATAGTATATGTTCTCTTGTAAAATTCCTACTGTAGAGATACTAGCGGTTGGGTGGAAAAAATGAATTGTCTCTCATTAACAATGATGGGGAAAAGCTCAAAATTTGCACCCGTTTTGAAATGTCCTTCCAAACTTTTATCTATATCCATAACTGCAATGTAACCCATATACCAGAAAAATAACGCTGCATTCAATTTAAATCAATAATTAAAAATAATGTGGGAGTCTCTTGTCAATCATTTTAATGTGTAGGAAAATATAAAATTGTCCATGACTTAATCCACGCTTTTAAGAAATGAAAATATTAATAGTAGATAATCTCTTGACATGGATTCAATCAGAAAGAGGCCCATCATCTTTTTATAAATATGAACAAAATTGATTATCATTTTTTAAAATACAGATTTGACTTCACCCTTTGATGTTTGCGTACGATTATTTCAAATAATCGTACGGACAACTGTAAAAGCACGTGCGGAGTGTCTGTATTTCTTTAAAGATAAAGCTTAAATAATATAATTTACCCAGGATTTGTATCAACTTAAGCGATTGTTAATTAACGAGAATAAATTGAATTATAATGTTATAATTTACCCAGGATTTTTATGCGATTGTTAATTAACGAGAATAAATTGAATGCAGCAAATATCCAAAGATAGTTTTAGCATTAGTACACCCTTGTTGTTATATCATCTTCACTGTAACAAGGTATCCACTCACCTGTATTAATATAACAACCTGACACTATAAAGATGTTATCAATATATTTGTTACAAATCTCATAGGTTAGCCTTATCAATGTATTTGTTACAAATCTCATAGGTTAGCCTTTGCTGTGTTTGCCTTTGCCTTCAATATTTATAACTTTATGATAATTGCTATATTATGTTCCCAAATTATGATTTACACCAGTTTTTAAATTTGAAAAAGGACCACTCTAATTTGCTGTGTTAGTATTCAATATATTCAATCTATTCCTAAAACAAGAGTTACCTCCCCTTACCTTTGATTTCGCGATATAGTTTAAATTAATTTATAATATTACGATCAGATCTAAGACAAGGAGAAGATGTTGTGTTTGGATGGATTAACCATTCTTTTGTTTTACGTTTAGGGCGTTGAAGACAAGATATTAACAAAACAGAGATTATCATTTCATATTGAATATCAAATTGAATTTATCAACCTGTGATTACGTACGTGGTTAATTCCCTCTTCTTGTTTTGTTATTAATTGATGCCGTATTCTCACATATATTAATTTTCAAATATCCCCAGTTGTGTGTGTTTCTGTTTCTCTCGTGAGGTTTTTTTAAAAAAAAATATCCTGGTGATTCATTTTGGTTAATATCGTTTTCATCCCCTTCCCCCAAATTTTTTATCATTTCTTGGCCTATATTTGTTTTAGCATTCATTGATTCATCGAATCTTGGTCAATTTTAAATGAAATCAAATGCAGACATCCATTATTAGTGACGAAATATTTGCTGAGGGTGGTGAAATCATATATTATTAAGTTATGAAAGAAAAGAAACCATTTTGTATATTTAGTCAATTTTTTTTTTAATAAATCAAAGCAATAATTCAAAATGGTGTTAGAAGTAAAGATATGAAAATACCAAGAAAAATGTATGAAAAATATATAATTATAGTCTTATTTCATTAGTCCAAAAGGAAAATTGAATAAAATGCATCAACTTAATTTGATTAATTTGAAACTTTCTAGCTGCTAGTGTACTTACATATACTCGGGCTTATCCGTGGTTGGCCCAGTGGCATTGTTCTGTTCTACTCAACTAACCCCTGGGTCTATTCACGGGGTTTGCCCAAATTCAAATTATCTGCCCTTGTTGATTTTATTGGACATGTAGGTTGATTCTGAGACCTAATCAAAAGGAGTTTACATACCGATCTTAGCGCCATCGTTCACCATGATATAGCAACTTGTCTGCTTGATTATGGGGGGGGGGGGTGGCCTAGTGCTTTGACCTCTAGCTGGCCGGTCACCTCTGGCTTGCGGCTGTGGTTTCGATCCCTGATGTGAGCGTATGTGGCAAGGAGATAGGGGCGCTTCTCAACCTCGTGGGTTTCCTCCAGGCACTCCGGTTTCCTCCCACTGCTAAAGGCCCCTATGCGCAAGCGAATTATTGAAATAAAATGAAACCATATGTTAGTCCCGAAATGACCAAGTTTGTGTCAAGTGGAAGTTAAACCCCATTTCTCTCTCTCTTGCTTGATTATGAGGTTTAATGTGAAAGGGGTAACATGCACACCAAATACATTGACAAGTGTGCAATAAGTTAGTGATCTTAGTTGCAAAAAAATGTGAGTTACTTCCCTTCACCCACTGGCTTAGTATGTACATGAACCAGTATTGAATTTTTTGATTGGTCGATAAAAATTTAAAGGGAGGATATTTTGACTGTGTCTCTTCCCCCTTTCCCCCGAGAATGGACCCAGGGGTTAGTGAAGTAGATCTTTGTGCCAGTTATTTATTTAAGTTACAATAAAGTAATCTGAAAAAAAAAGAAAAAATATTCACATCGTTTAATTCATGCGTAAGTTATGACTATCTAAAGTTATCATTACTTTCTGTTGATATTCAGGAAGCCATTTTGTTTCTCTCACCTGGACGATATGCCATTTATTTATATCAAGCTCAAGATGGGATGTAACCCACGTCTCTGAATTTAATCATCGAAATCACTATCGTAAAGAACATGCTTGAGATTGAGACCTTATTTTTTAAAACTTAGCCCTTTGTTTGGCTCTTAGAACACCCTTACTAGGGCTCCTGAGACTGCCCAAGATGTGGTTCCCACACGACCTGGCTCTGAGTTCACAAAGCATTCTCAGACTTAAGTAAAGAATTTACCCAACTTTGCACATAGTTACTTATTGATGTATTTGATACATTAAAACAACAAAAGGTTTATAAAGAGCTATATGAAATAAGGTGAGTCTGAGAATTCTTTGTGAACTCGAGGCCAGGTTAATGGTCTTATAACGCAGAAATCTATTCACATATCTCAGGCTGTCTTAGAAACTGCAAGCATGTACCAGTATTAATATTATATCACTTTTCTCTAAAGTTAATCCAGTAACTATAGTAGTCGATGTTTACATGCGATAAAAGATTAAATTTACCGAAAATTATCATTGGCTGTCTGGTGCATTGAGGCTTTAATTCCAAATTTAATTTTCTAGGATTTTTGAATTATACTATAAATAGTCGACTAGTGCTGTCCATCTTATAATGGAGTGTATGTGATAAATAAACATCGTTATTATTTTATTATCTTTTGTCTGTATATTAGCATTCAATATTGAAATAAATAATTTTAAAAAGAAGGGGGAGGTAGTGAGTGGATGGCCGAATGGTTAGCATTTGTGGGCCTTTCATTGCGTCAACTGGCGTGGTTTCAAATCCCGTTTGTATGTGACAAGGAGTAGGGTCGTCTGTCAAGCCATATGTTAGTCCCGAAATGACCTAGTTTGTGTTGAATGGATGTTAAACCCCATCTCTCTCTCTCTCTCTCTCTTAAAAAAGAAGGGAAGATGTTAATGAACCAACGCTGAGGGTCGTGCACTTCTCCTACTGAGTTCCTTTTTACAAAGTATACTTTAGACTTGCGTACATCTTAATAAAACATTTTACTGTATGACTCGATTGAACTAGTGTGTTCGTAGCTTTAATGTTCACTTCGTGAAAAGGTCTCTGTGGTGGGGTAACTATACTAAATGGTCCAGGGTAGAGACATAGCTATGAAGCCTGAAGTTAATTTGCATCTATGCAACACAAGGCTAATACTGCTCTATGAATATAGGCCTTGAATATTTAAATTAGGAAATATAGTTTATGTTGGTACCGATAACAAAAGGTTGAGAATATAAAGCCAATTTCTTGTTTTTAAAATGGTTATTATTTTTATTTTATTGGATATATGGCATTTGTAAGCGTATATTCTGTTGAATTATTTGGAAATGTATGATATTAAAGGGAATACTTCAAGCTGTCTCCATTGGTTATATTAAAAATGTCAAGTATTTTGAAATAAAAATATAGTTTTCTTTAATGAATAATGTGTAGGTTACATGTTTGTATGTTCACTTGTAATTTGGAATCGCTGTAACTGTTGACTTTGACTAGCAGTTTTGAGTAATTAACTAGTCTGTTAATTACTTAACACTGCTAGTCAGCTGTTGTAAACCCAGCCATCATTTTCGGGGTGTCAGTAGGAACCAACTTTTTTTTTGCAACAAATTTAAACAATTTGCCAACAATGCTTTGAATCTAAACATTAGATATAGAAAGTCCTGCCCGCTAACACAGCCCACAACAACTACATGCTACCCAAAATGTTGGATAGTTGATTAACTTTTTTCAATCGGTCTAAATGTTCATTTGTAAGTCCACAATTTTGTCAGTCGTCATTATTTAGCTAATTTACATCATCAACTCTTCCAGATCCTAGTGTAGTGAAGACAAGTAAAATGAAATTTTGAACTATAAAAAAACAAAACGAATTAGGATCTGTATTTTAGTCCAATCGATGTAAAATTGCTTGACAAAACTGAAGTAAAGATCTCAGAGATTAAACAATATTGATACGCCACCCAGACCGTCTCAACACACTGCTTCTTTTAGCATCTTTAATAGGTGGGGGGGGGGGTGGATGGCAGAATGGAATGATTAACGCATGTGTGCTCTATCATAAGGTTGTCATTGAGTCAACTGGCGTCGTTTCGGTCACCTGTCCAACCTCGTCGGTTTTCTCACGGTTCTTTTGTTTCCTCTCATTGCTAAAGACCCTATGTGCAAGTGAATTATTGAAATGAAAATTGAACCAGATTCAATACTTACATATTCCAGATGTTGGAGGGGTTAACAATAATTGTCAACAAGGATGGTTATTACTTAGTTGATGGTCTTATTGTCATGCTGTATGCGAGTCATCAAGGGAGATAATTTCTTAACCTAACTAAACCCCAAGGTTTTGTGGGATTATTAAGAGCATATTAAAACCTTACTTCAGTTAGTAGAAAATTGTTTCCGTGTGATTTAAATTTTTATTTGAATTTCCTAATAATGCCACATATTTATAATTTCTTTTATGTTAGGGTCATGCCTTTGGGAAGGGAAATACATGTAGTGTTGATTTTGTGGTGTGACATCTTCGTAAAAAAAAATAATCTGAGAAACAATATAAAGCACAAGATTCAGGGCTCTTGGGTCAGTCATTATTGCCAGTTTTGACTGACAGAGAGGTAAATTGACTGGCTGTAGAACTTATTGTCATTCAAATTATTTTCTTTAAAATTAAAATTTCAGAGGGATTAACCTTAAAGGTACATTATGTAAGAGGTAAATCTGCCGATCACAGTGTTTTTATTTTGACTTCAAATGTTATATAAATTATTATTATATGAACTATTATTTAGATATTTATTCAGATGACAAGCCTATAATCAACTCTCCAGATCATTGGATGAGCCCAGATGATTGAAATAAAGTCAACATTTAATGATACAATTTAAAAATAGATAAGCAAGACAGAGTTTCGATTAACAAGTAATGTTGCTACGATATTATACAATGAAATTTTCGGTGTATTAATTTAGACGTATCTATTTTAGAACTATTATAGCAAGAAAGCCAGCTCTTTATCTTAATCTTACGTAATGTATCTTTAAAATACATCAAAATATATATTAAAATGATAATAATGCTCAAGATTTCCACATTCTTTAGATAATCTATCTTGCTAATCCAAATAAAACAAAATGTGTTAATAATAAATCAGCTGTCGAAATTTTAAAGAGAAAGCTTGGATGTATGCTATTACACTCTCCTTTATTAACTCTCCATGAAATGTGTCCGCCATTTTTATTGGGCGAATTCCCTTAAAGTCTCTCTACTGTATTTGATGTACTTATATTTGTAGTTAAATGCATATCCATAGCAACCCTATCATGTGTTGTAAGTTATGGGTATATGAAATGTACAATAGCACCATTGTAATTATTTATGAATATGTAAATTTGTACAGTATAGTTTTTATTTTAGTTTGTTTGAAAATATACCTGTCTTTTTAAATTTGATAATTCTCCACGATGAAAGACATTATGAATGAATATTTTATTTAAGTCAATATAAAGTGTTGAATTTGGTTGATATGAAATTGAGGGAAGGGTCTAATTGTCCAACTTCTTGGTCTTTGAGTCCCTTGATTTCCTCCCGCTGCTAATTAATTATTGGAATAAAATTGAACCATATGTTAGTCCCCAAAATGGCCTAGTTTGTGTCGTGGATGTTAAACCCATTTCTCTCTAATGAAGACGGACATTTGTCATGCACTGTACAATAAGGGAAATTATGTCCAGACAGCACCGTTACACTTACAGCCTACTCTTGTTTCGAATTTCAACTATCAAGGGTTCTTTTATGTGCACACAAAGGCCTACACAGTATCTCTGTTATTTGTCCCATACAAATGACTAGTCGCTGACCCTTGCCACACCCTCCATCTTGCACCATGCCGTAAAATCCAGGTGCACATTCTTGGGTCTTGGCTTCTTGGGATTGAACAGGCCTTAAAACATTTGAGAAAGGCTACTTTAACTGTTAGTTGGTTTACAAGCTTACAGATATAATTGGTTTAAATATTAAATGAGAAACTGAAATACAGCTATTTTAAATCATTATTAATTAAAGCTTCTTGTGTCTATGACACGCGCAGCACAAGATTTATTGAATTTTAATAGACAACCTCAATGTTTCGACCCTTGCGACAAACGAATAACCCGCAGAAGTTTTTGAGTGAGTTGAACGACAGCGCAGTTAGAAAATGATACATTCAATTTCGGTAATGTTGACCTGCATCATATTCCATCTGTCAATGTTTTGGTTACTACATGAGCATGAATTGAGCAGGTGGGGGAGCATGTTCCTGAATCAACGTCCGCGAGTTTTACAACATCTAAGATGTACAGGGTTAAAGCGAGATTAAGCCTTCTATTGAAGATGGTGGGGTGGGTGGGTCGCGATCTATCTGCTTGTTATTTGTTTGGACACAAGTGTTGAAATTTTGCGACTTTTGCCAAATGATTATTGATTTTTTGCACAAACGTAATTGTCCACTCGCTCATTAGTTGGGTTTAATTGTCATAAATAAATTGAAACATGTAACTGTTAAATTACAAACTGTTTGAAGGCTTGATTCAAAAATGAGTCTGAATCCTGTTATGTGTAGATTTATATAGAAGTTATCTCCCTTTGGCTATAGTTAATTTCCTTTCATGTGTAACTAAGTGATTGCTCCATTCAGTTGTGAGCTGTGGTTGTACACAAGGCAGGGTATGCTTACTTTAAAACACCTAATACCACTGTGTACTCATTTGTTTGAGAAGTTCTAATCGCCATATTAGTCAATAGACAATATAGCCCAGTTGGTGCTGTTCTGCCAATAAACCTTATTTCATTTATTTTAACAGCTGACATGAATTCTAAAATCTATTTTGTGTATTTCCGAATTTAAAACTGTCACATAGATTGATTTAATTCAATCTGATTCAAATATAGATCTATATTTCGTATCTTTTGGGGGGTTGGGATGGCCTAGTGGTCTAGAGTGCCGCGCTTCAACCTCTAGCGGGCCGGTCACCTCTGGCTTGCGGCTGTGGTTTCGAGCCCTGGTGTGAGCGTATGTGGCATGGAGATAGGGGCGCCTTCTCAACCTCGTGGGTTTCCTCCGGGCACTCCGGTTTCCTCCCACTGCTAAAGACCCCTACGCGCAAGCGAATTATTGAAATAAAATTAAACCATATGTTAGTCCCGAAATGACCTAGTTTGTGTTGAGTGGACGTTAAACCTCATTTCTCTCTCTCTCTACACCACATGAAGATATGACCAGTTTTGACCCTATGACGTCAGACATTGATCAATCAATCATTGTTAACGATTCTAGTGGTTTACCAATGCAGTTCCGCAACAGACTGTTTCATTGGCTAATCCCTAACGTCATCCAGGGTCATGATTCATGAAATCTTAACTAAAGATAAAATCCAAATTTTAGTAGATACTTCCATTTTGATTGGCTAAGCACTAAAATCAATCTAATATTATCCAATCAAATAACTAAAATTTGGATTATATCCTAGTTAAAATTTCATGAATAAGGCCCCAGATCTCTAGATACTAGTGAAAACAAAATTTTGAACTATATAAAATGGAACGAAATAGTTTCTGTGTTTTTATCAGATTGGATTTAATTATAAGATATTATATTCTATGTTTAGTGAAAGCATTGTGATTCCAATTTATCATGTGTAAGCTACCTCTTAAAAATTTCACATAATTGTTTTCACCTTTTCTTCTGCCTTCATTGCAGGTACATGCATTTCATAATTAAGTTCAAATTGTTCTGACCGCAAATTTAATATATTTTCAGCTTTTCATCACAGTTTATTTTTGAAAATGTTCTGACAGGTATATTTTTGTATGATTGAATTCAGGTTGATTTGTTTATTAATGGTACCTGTAGGTTAATTTTTGAAAAAGTTCTGGCTATGTGGAAATAGTCTGTAATTGTACATTTAGAAAAGCAAAACCTGTTCGATTTAAATAGTTAACTGAAATAGAACAGGTTTTGTAATTCATCAAAACTGAAATATCAGAAAGATGCAGCCCTTTCATTTATTTACTGGCTGGGGGGTTGGGATGGCCTAGTCGACTAGAGTGCCGCGCTTCGACCTCTAGCTGGCCGGTCACCTCTGGCTTGCGGCTGTGGTTTCGAGGCCTGGTGTGAGCGTATGTGGCATGGAGATAGGGGCGCCTTCTCAACCTCGTGGGTTTCCTCCGGGCACTCCGGTTTCCTCCCACTGCTAAAGACCCCTACGTGCAAGCGAATTATTGAAATAAAATTAAACCATATGTTAGTCCCGAAATGACCTAGTTTGTGTTGAGTGGACGTTAAACCCCATTTCTCTCTCTCTCTCTATTTACTGGCTAATTGGGTAAAACGCTGGCACGAAAAACCCAGAGGTTCCATGTATACATTGGTGTGCACATGAAAGATCTCTTGGCAGTTGGAATTAGATATAAAAGTAGGCCATAGTGCAGTTGCCCGGGTAAAATTCCCTCCTAGCACACTGAATAGCGTCATGCAGCTGCCCTGGCCAAATTTCCCTCCTAGCACACTGAATGGCGTATGCCTGTCTTCATTTGCCTAGTGGGAGCAGCACAGTAGGACGTTAAACTCCATTCTGTTTCATTTCAGTGATTGCGAGTCAAAATCCTGCTTTAAATATTAGGCCTACCTCTTAGCAAATGAAAGTACTGAATTCCTCAAATATTTTTGATTCATTTTTTTAAGACCCCCCCCCCCCCCCCCAACTGTGTTTTTGACCTGTATTTTATCAGTCATAGATAATTTCAGGAAACAGGAAAATTGTAATTTTACGATACCAGTTGTAACCCTGAGTTTCACCAGTTGAAATGAAATGAAAGAGGTTTAACGTCCTACTGTTCTGCGCCGAGGATAGGACGTTAAACCGATATTTTATATCATTTCACCAATCCACTATTAAATTTGATAGCACATGTACATTAATATTGAGCTGTGCGAATTGTTTATATTTGTAAAAGATGAACATATTTATAATAAAGTTAAAATAGAAAAAAAATATAACAGCCTTCATGTCTTATTTCTATGGTATCAGGAGCTACGGTGCCTCAATCAGTAAATTGGGGGCTCTAGACGCAGGTGCTAGCTATGTGGTTCGATTTTATTGTTGGCCAAGAGAGTTCCCGAGGGTTTTTCCTACGTGGATTCCCATTGTCAGTGGTGCAGGATGTAGGGCCTGACAAAGAGAGAGAGATGGGGTTTAACGTCCACTCAACACAAACTTGGTCATTTCGGGACTAACATGGTTCAATTTTATTTCAATAATTCGCTTGCGCGTAGGGGTCTTTAGCAGTGGGAGGAAACCCACGAGGTTGAGAAGGCGCCCCTATCTCCATGCCACATACGCTCACGCCAGGGCTCGAAACCACAGCCGCAAGGTGACTGGCCAGCTAGAGGGGGCGAAGCGCGGCACTCGGCCATCCCAACACCCCAGGGACTGACAAGAAAAGCGCCCAGTTGTTCAGATGGACCAGTAAGTGTGTATGTAAAAGAACCCTTGTCAGTTGGAATTATTAGGTCGAGAAGAATCTTCAGAACCTTTCTAACCTGGCTTTCACTTGTGGCCGATAACACAGGGGTGGCCGATATCACAAGTGTGGCCAGTTCAAAAGGTATTGAATACACATTGCCGTGGACGTTAAAAAACCCCTGAAAAGAGTAGGTGGAAACACTTCTCTCCATGCAATCCCTTGTCAGTGGCGCAGAATGGTGGGTCTGACAATGACAACTGTCTAGTCGTTCGGATGGGACAGAAACACCCTTATTGTCGTACACGTAAAAATCCCTTGGCAGTTGGAATTCGATATAAGAGAAGAAGACCATAGTGCCGCTGCCCGGGCAAAATTTCCCTCATAGCACCCTGTGGCCTGTGCCCAGTCTTTATTAGCCCAGTTGAAGCAGATCAGTAGACCATTAAACCCATTTCATTTCATTTCATTTCTCTTCATGAGAAATCCTCTTACCTGTATTGCACACTAAAATGACATTACCAACAAATTTGTCCCATAATTACCATTCCAATTCGAAGGCAAAAGACACTTCAAGAGTGTGATGGGCGGAATTTGCTGCTGTCCAAACAGACTTTTCCTACCATGCATCGCATGCATGATGATCATAGTTTGTGTCGGATGTGGTAAACCACGATTCCCTTCTTTGTGAACAGTTGCTTTATCATAAAGCCTGTCTGGTTGTACATGACAAGGAGTAGGGACACCTGTCCAACTTCATGGGTTTTCGCCAGGTCCTCCGATTTCCTCCCACTGCTAAAGACCCCTACGGGCACGCCAATTATTTAAATAAAATTAAAAGCATATGTTAGTCCTGAAATGACCTAGTTTGTGTCGAGTGGACGTTAAACCTCATTTCTCTCTCTCTTTTATTTTACGAACAAAGAATAAAGAATCACAGTAAAATAGAGTGGGGGAGGGGCTTACTCCTATTACGAATTCGCACTGCCAAGGGTTCTTTTTGGAACTGCCAAGGATCTGGAATGACAAGGAAACATCTTTAACTGGGTGAACTTGTTTGACGCCCATTCATTGATTTAGTTCAATCGTATTTCGGTGATCTTTGAATGGATATGAAGTTACCGACTGTCACAAGTATTACTAATTATAGACAATACAACTTTATTTTAGCTGAATAAGTTGTGCTATGTCTTGTGAACCTACGTCTCTGTCTTCTTGAAGGTTACAGGCTTTTAGTATGTAGCCCAAGTTTAACAAGTAGCCATTTCCGATTCACGTTTTATGACATTCGTCTTTCCTTTAAATGACGTCATGCTGCTGTTATTCATTGTACAACCATTTGACACAAACAGGTTAACGTTGTCATGTGATAAAGAATAATAATAAATAAATAATGATAATAGAAGAAAAAAAAGCAGTTGCGGATCCGATGTAATATGGCGCCTTTGAATTTGAACTTTAAATCACCATTTGTATAGAGGGGTTGGATGGCCGAATGGTTAGCGCATGCCCGCTGCATTATAAGGGCTGTGGTCGAGTCAGCTGGCGTGGTTTCCTTTTCAAAAAAGGAAAGGCCTCCCATTTCTAAAGAGCTCAGCGCTCAAGCAAATTACCAAACTAAAGGTATACCTCTCCACATTTTCGGAGTCTGAATTAGGCTGGAGCGGATTTGTGGAATCTTTGGGAAAACACTACGTGAAGATCCCAGGTAGGTTTTAAGGTTTATCATGTCGGAGGCTATACTATTTTGAGGGCCCTCTTTCGCAGGGGTCCGGCGTGTGTGTGTGTGTGTGGGGTGGGGGTGTGGGTGTCTTGATTGATGATTTTCATATCTGTGCAATGACTGCATTCTCATTCAGTAGTGGATTCAACAGTAACAGTGTAAAGAAAACGATTGACTCGGACTTGGGGGCCCTTTCCCTTGGCCAGAGGGGCCATTTTGTAAGACGAGGGTCCTCTTTGTCTGTCTTTAGGGCCCCTCTAACTAGGGTACATTTCATTTTTCTCATCGATTTTAGCATTTTTCTCCCGTTTTATTTCTTCAACTTCTTTGATTTTTTTCGCAAGGAGGCTGGCACCTCCCGCGCCTCAGCTATAAAACGCCTTTAGAAGATCCTTTGGTATGGAAATCATGTTACATGCCTATGTATATAAATCATCTGCTATTATATACCCTTTTTATACGCCAACTTCCGTCGTCCACAATTTCTTGTGAACACCCTGCAGACTACATGTATCATCCAACCTTTTTTAGAGATATATGACGCCGATTGCAGATTTTGCTTTTAGCCTCAGGTTGCAGAGGCGGATCCAGGATTTTCAGAAAGGGGGGGATGGGGGGGGGGGGTAGGCGTGCTGCACTCACTTGGGAGTGCGAAGCCCGGCCCGTGATTTTTGAGTGGAAAAAGTACCCACAAGGACTAATTTCATACCAGTACTGTAAATTACGATTTCCAACCTTAACTATTTTGTTCTCCTTTCCTGTGAGAATATATGGAACTAAAAATTGTTCGCCACCCCAAAAAATAGAAGGGGAGTGCGCCGGATGCGCCCCCTCTGGATCCGCGCCTGTGTTGTATAAACTATTCGACATTTATTTACAAAACAAGCCCATGTTCAACTCCATGGATGGTCGCGATTTTCAATATGTTTATTTTTCATTATCTACGTTTGAACTATTATAGCAGGCGAGCCACTGTGGCTAAGTGCGTGGGACGCAGACTCGCTAGGCTGGAGGTATCGGGTTCGATCCCTTCGTTGGCCGAGAAAGTTCATCCAGATTTTCCGGCGTGGCTTCACCTTGTCTATGTTGCAAGATGGAGGACCTGACAAGGACAACTCTGTAGTCGTTCCGATGGCACGAAAAAAAAAGTTCCGGTGTACACATTGGTGCACGTTAAAGATCCCTTGGCAGTTGGAATTCGATATAAGAGTAGGCCATAACGCAGCTGTCCGGGCAAAATGTCCCTCGTACCACACTGCAAGGCGTATACCCGCAAGAGTGCAGGACGTTCTGTCCTGTTTGTGTTATTTCTATCTTCTAAACTTGGTTATTTTTTTTTTCTTTTGTGTTTGTGTTTGTAATTACTTGTAATAAATATCATGTAGATATTGTTTGCATGTAACTGTCATGTGTTTATATTGAAAATAGAACAAAAAAACCATGATGCGGTAAAGGAAAAAACACAAAAACAAGTCACCATTTCAAATAAAGCTATCTTCATTTACATTATGTGCATGATGATGACGTAATATACTAGAACAATACGGTAAATTACAATGTCTTTGTCTATTTTTTGTAGTTCTCCGTATATAAAATAACACATTTCTCTGGTTATAACACGATGTGGATCAAGCATGGATACAAGGGAAAGTAGAATGGTAGGGTAAGAATGGAAATCTGGATACAGAAAATCTTAATCTGATTAAAGCGCAGATCCTATTTCGTTTCGTTTCGTTTTATATAGTTCAAAATTTATGTTTACTTGATCTGGAAGAGTTGTTATATTACCGGCGTTCTGGATGATGGGAGGGATTAGCCAATGAAACGGTCTGTTACCGCGAGTTTTTGGCGTAAGGTGCTCGAAACTGTGGGTGATCCACTGGAAAGATAAACTCTGATTGGTTAATCAAATGTCTGATGTCATGAGGTCAAACGCCGCTCGTATGACCTCAGATCTCCATGTCGTAGAGACCATCACAAATATAAAAAAAGCGAAACGAAATATAGACGTGTATTTGAATCAGATTGTTAAAGCCAGGCTGACACTTGCACGACTTTTAGCCACTATTTTGTCGTGCCCATCAGTGTCCACGTTGACACGAACTGGCACGACGGGTTCACGCATAGTTCACGCATAGTTTGCGCATTGTTTACGCACTTCCCGCATTGGCACGACGAGTTTGCGCAAATTGGACGGTGTCGTGCCGACTGGAGTCGTGCCAATGCGTGCCACGGAATCGTGCAAGTGTCAGCCTGGCTTACACGCTAACATATCTTGTGACTTACTAGATGTTTTAGTTTTAGTACCTCATACAGTAAATTTTGTTATCTCTACACGTTAATCTTATTAAAATTTGATTTTGGTCAAAGTTTAGATTTCGGTTGGTCTACACTACCTGGATATCTAACTAAATTGTATGTAAAGTTAAAAATATATATTTATTGTATTGGCACTCCCAACGAAATCAGAAAGTCGGAACATATGTGTATTAGCATGCATATGGGTCCCCACATACATGTAAAGACGGTCCTGCATGGAAACAGTACCTAGTCTAGTGTCATATAAGGGGTATTTGACCCCTTCTACCACTGCGTCTAGCTACGCCTCTGATTATGACAATAAGCAAATGATCAATTATACCACCGGACGTATGGGGTATAACTATTTTCCGTTTCACTATAAATTAGCCATAATACCGATGTACAATTAATTGTCATTTAATGACGTTATCATAATCATCAAGTGTCTTCAATTAGACGACCGACGAATGTATTAGGGTTGGGTTCATTTTCATTTTGAGTTAGCGACGTCAACGGCAATTATAATTTGAATGAATTATTGGGTTGGGGCAAGGTTTTTTTTGGAGAAAAATGAATTCTTGTTAGAATATATGTGAATTTCCGACATTAATTCTGTTTGCAGGGGATGTTTAACTTCTATTGAATTTGTCGGGATATTGGATTTTGTAATATTCTAGAACAATGTATTTGTATAGTACTGTTTTATTGCTGCTGGTCTGTCAGATTCATTCGGGATTTTCAATGCAGGGTAAGTAGTAGCTTCTTATTAATATATTTGCGTATAGTAAAATTATATTTGGTATGTGTTTAACCAGTTCTACTTCATAAATTTATATCTGGAATATGTATAACCAATTGTGTGAAGTCGCTTTATTTTACGTCCGCTTCCACCGAAGTGATATCGCAGACAACCAATTCTATCACATATGAAATTATAGTTTTTAGCCAGTCCTATCTCATATGTAAAATTATATTTGGAATGTGTTAACCAGTTCTATCCCAGTAATGCAGGACGGAGGGTCTGGTAGGGGACACCGTATAGTTGTACGGATGGGGCAAAAAAAACCCGAAGTGCCTTGTACAAACAGTTGAAGATCACAGGGGAAAAACTGGTGATGTCCACATTTATGATTTTGTTTGATTACTTCTCCTGATTTTACCCCTTGGTCCATTCTTTCTTCTCAATAAATATTGTCTGGAAGAACTGGACATGCCACTCTCTACAGAGGTGTTTTTGAAAGGCATAAAAGAGAAAAACTGGTGATGTCCAAACCATGGTCAGTAAAATCAAAATACACCGTAGGAATGCTATGGGAGTGTGCACCAGCATAATTAATGTTCTCACTAAATGTATCATTCTTTATAGAAACTTGCAATATTTAAAAAAAAAAACTCTTCCAAACTGAAGAAATGAGTGTTTAAACTTGAAAATTCCATTTACTCAGAAGTCAGAAAACGTAACATCCCCAATTTTTCCCCTGCAGTCTTCAGTTGCATGAAATATAGCTACGACTAATTATTTATCCCGGGCAGGGACGGGCCTTCAACTTGAAGGCTCTGGGGCCTATTTCACGAAATTTTAACTAAGATAAGATCCCAATTTTAGTAATTTGATTGGATAATATTAGATTGATTTTAGTGCTTAGCCAATCAAAATTGAAGTATCTACTAAAATTGGATTTTATCTTAAGTTAAAATTTCGTGAAACAGGGCCCTGGAGCTTGAACTTTGTAAGTCGTGCATTGTCCACTTTGGCGTTCACGTTAAAGAGCCTTTGTTAGTTGTAACTAATATACATTTAAGAGTAGACCGTATCGCCGCTGTCCCTGTAAAAGTTCCTCAGTGCACACTGTATGGCGTATGCACGACTACATTATCCCTATAAGGTAAATGTTTTTTCCCTCCACTGGAGCCTGGTCTTATGACGTCATATTTGGATAGTGGGTTAGGATAAGGGTTAGGCTTTGCCCAGGGTTAGGGTTAGGGCTAGCCCTGTCTACATCTCGAGACTGTGACGAAATCTACAGGCCACAGCCCTTATCCTAACCCTTATCCTAACCCACAATCCACATATGACGTCATAAGACCAGGCTCCAGTGGATGGAAAAAAAACGCTTACCTTATCCCAGTCGGTGAAAAAAAGTAGGACGTTAATCCCCATTTTATTTTCTATTTTTATTTTACAGATATTTGTCGTGAATACCCGTACCCGGAATCAGAGGCCGATTTTTTCGCGTGTAAGATATTTGGATCGCGATCGCTGGAACAGCAAGTAGAACTTGATTGCCCAGGGAAGACAATCTTAGTTGGTAAATTAGAAATTGGATACAGGGACCGATTATGCAAGGACGTAATAAATTATATGGGATGTTGCTTCGGCGAGAAAATACCCAAAAATTCCAGCATCGTTTGTTTATCACAGTCCGATCTAACTGGAACGACCAACAGACTAATACATCTCCGACGACATATCATTAAAGACTGTAAAAATCGGCCATCTTGTAGAGTTGTTTTAGATCTAAAACCCTTAACAGAGCCTAGCCTCGCTGATGTTTACAGCGTCTTCGTTGAAGTACAGTATGACTGTATCGGCGGTAAGTCAGTATATTTTTATATCAGGGGTTAGTGTTCCGGACGTTGGATTTCTCTCTTCAGGAAGCTCAGGGTGTATGCCATTCTGCACATCTGCCCGAGTTCATCCAGATTTTCCGGCGTGGTTTCCCCTTGTCGGTGATGCAGGACGGAGGGCCTGACAAAGACAGGTGTCTAGTCGTTTGGCTGGGACGAAAAACCGATGCCCCGTGTACACATTGGCGTGCACGTAAAAGATCCCTTGGCAGTCGGAATTCGATATAAGAGTAAGCTGTAATGTCACTGCCGGGCTAAATTTCCCTCGCAGAACACTGTATGGCGTATGCCCGGCTTCCATTAGCCCAGGTTAGGTGCAAACCCCATTTCATTTCATTTCATTACATTTCAAGCGGAGCTAACCGTAAACAGACAGCATAAGTTTGACACATGGTACAATTTTATGGATACACAATTACTGAGTTTGATACTAAGCGACGTTTCGACGAGGATACCCTCGAGATCGTCTTTATCAAGCAAATGATGACGTGGGTATCCTCGTCGAAACGTCGCTTAGTATCAGTAGTTGTGTATCCATAAATTTGTACCTTGTCTTATATGTTCAATTACTAGACCTAAAAGGCCAATCAAAGAAGCCTAAGTTTGGTATGTGGGTATGTATGCCTACGTAATTTGGAGACGATGCTGGCATCAGGCATTGTCATCCGTCTAATTTCCTCACGAATAGATGTCTTAAGACACCCACCCACCCAACAAAAGGTACATTGTCACAGGAACCTGACAAACGCCCTATCTGACATGTTAGTATATTTTGGATGAAATTCAACTCAAACTAATTCACATTTCGTTTTTCCATTTTCTAATTTCAGGTCCACCCAAACCGAAAGATCACAGTAAGTATATATTTCATTCATTACAATATTCTGGAGGTTGACGGGCAAAACGACATAGTAACTGGAATAGCGAGATATTGACCCTCACGTTTGTTGCACATATTTTCAAGTTTTATTTTTAACGAATTAACTGATTGGGGATGTTTTATTCACAGTCCAGAACGTCCCAAACTGACAAAATTGCTATCGAGTGACGCGGATTTCAGGCATGTCACCGTTCTGTTAATCCCGACTACGGGGGTAGTTGAGTAGAATCGTGATTTAATTAAAGACAGTGGATATATTGCGGCTGCATTGTTGGTTGAGATATTCACTTATTCAATCGATGCATGCGTTGTAGTCGATTGTCACTATTTTTCATATTCCTGAAGCAATGGCCCGAGAAATCCCTCTCTGACCATTGCTGGAATAGCGTCTGTTTCTTGAACTTATGCGGGAGTGTGTCTATTCTTTCCGTTCAATGAAAGCTATCACTTAAGTACAGCAACCTGACAGTCCTTCGTTTAATCTGGGTCTTCCCTAAAACTTTGGACAGTTATTTAAGGTATTCAAAACGGTAAAAGTATGTTCGTTTCCAAACAGTATTGTTTACATTTCATTCGACTTGATAGCCTCGTTTGTCACGCAATTAGTTTTACTGCAGAATTTTGCTATGCACGGCTTAATTAGGCATAATAAAATCGTGAGCCATGACTAACGTTATGTAAACATATTTGGTCCAATATTGGCACTCGTTTTAAATGTAAAGCTTTTGTAGGGCAGCTATAGTGATTGGTTGGTAGACGGACTACTGACCAATCAAAATTTAAAACAACAATATCCACTCATAATAGCAGTGTGTAGTGGGATTACCTCTAATCAAACGACACGCTGCGCGGAGTATGCTATTTTTGGGATAGAGAGAATTCAATTTAGAACCTTCCATCTAGTAGGCTACCCCCGATATTGTTTGCTTTATATAACTAAGGGCGATAACTCTAACCATGTTGTTTATTTTTACAGGTGTATCAATAGCTGGATGGATTATTGCTGGAATCGTTAGTCTTCTACTTGTTGTAACGATAGTTATGTTGGTGTAAGTATATATATAAAACTTGGTGAGATGGTCGTAGCAATGGAGACACGATTTTATAACTGCACCAGGAGTGGGGTTTAGTAAGGTTCGATCTACGTGTGTTTGATAAGCCAAATAGATCTAGCCGGTTTAGTTGTGTCAAACCAAGCAGCCGTAGGTCGAAGGGTCACAAGCAAGCTGGATTGGGGCCTGGGGGTGGTTGTAGGCCCCTTAGCGATTCCAGGCCCGCGATCCCGGGAATGCTTGCGATTTTTAACCCATTTTGCTATTAAAATCTACCACTAGCTATAAGGATGCTTCCTTTTGGGTTAGATTGAGTAAATTGAAATAAAATGGGATAAACAGTTATGTCCGAGATTCAGCGACGGCCATATTTACCGATGCAAGTGCACCCAAGCGTACTATTAATTGATATCAGCACAAAAAAAACACGGGTGACTGCTTAATGCAGATTCTACTGTAATGTCCTACTGTTCCTCAAACACCACGAAAATGAAAACGGGCATATGCCATGCAGTGTGCTATGAGGGATTTGACCTATCGACAGCACCCATTTCCGCTTACCGTTCACCAAATTCCAGCTGTCAATGGTTATTTTACACACACGCCAACGCGTATAACAGGACATCGGGTTTTCGGCCCTACAGAATGATTAGATGTCCTTCTTTGCCAGGATCACAGCCCTGCACCATTGACAAGGACCGCCACCCTGCGCCACTGGCAGGGACCGCCGCCCTGCACATCAATAACCACCGCCCTGCACATCAAACAAGGACCGCCGTCCTGTACCACTGACAAGGTCCCCCGCCCTACACCACTGCCAAGTGCCCCCGTCCTGCACCACTGCCAAGTATCCCCGCCCTACACCACTGCCAAGTGCCCCCGCCCTGCACCACTGCCAAGTACCCCCGCCCTACACCACTGCCAAGTACCCCCTTCCTGCACTACCGACAAAGAGAAAACAGATGGGTTATGGTCAATTGTCTTCTATGTGTTGGTATCTGTCTATTTTCAGGATTGTGTACAAGAAAAGAAAGACTGATAGTGCCAAGAAATGTCTTCCAGCCGTCAGTATACGACCCCTGCCTTGTGTTCCAGTCAATGGTACATACGCTTCACTGGAAGATCGAGGACGTAGTTATGTGGACAATGATTATGAGAAATTGAAACTGGAACACACTGACTATCATGAGTATCTGGAACCGGTCACGGTACCTGACGTCATCGGTCAACACAGCGTGAAGAAAAACGAAAAGTGTTGATCATATATCACTAATGCTAAGCTAACGTAATACCGGTTTTAGATACGAAAATTAGACCTTAGTATATTCTTATCATGGCATTTGTATATCACATCTTAATCAAAGTCGACCAGATAATAATATAAAATAATTAAAGCATCATTCCATCATTTTAGAACAATGGGAATCCCTTGCGAACCACTGTGATCGACGCCGTGTGATGTGACGTCACAAAGAGAATGCATTTTGAACTTAAGTTATAAATATAAAGGTCAGTCATCTGACACAGAGTTAGAAGAAGTTTTTGGCACTATCTCCTGGCCTTATCCTTGTGAAACAGATTGGCGATTTCAGTCAAGTCACATGCAAAATGAACCTAGTCGAACCGGTTATGATGTCAACCCGAGACACCGGTGTATACACTTTTAACAAAAATGTTTTCGTCATATAATCCACACTAGAGGTGCATATAAACTACCGAAACTATAGTTTTACAATGTTTTACTTTTTATATATCCTAAATAAACATGAATTATGTAAGAATTACATAAAGAGATGATGGTTCTTGCTATAATAGTACGTATATAGATAACGAAAATTTATTATATAGAAACATTTCATTCAAATAACTTTATTCTGAGTAAAGTTATGAGTAATAAAAGTTTTAACAAGATGAAGCGTAGATTCTTTATTATTGTGGCAAGTCTCGATTTTCCCTTTTGTTTTTGAATTTGTAAATCTTGTGAGTAGTCTTATCCATTTAAATCTCGTCCATCCGATGCTCTAGTGAGTTGATTGTACGCTTGTCATGTGAATCAATGTTTAAATAATAATTTATATGAAACGAAAGATTACAATATGCAGACTTAGCTTTACATAACGCATCTTTAACGTTCTTTTGTTTTTGTTTAGCCCCCCCCCCCCAATAATTTAGATGCAAGTGCTCTTTTCTCCAGGTTATTGCAGCCCGTGGGCCCCCGCCTATAAGGACCTAGGATGGAAGCCCCCCCCCCCCCCCATCAAGAATTTCTTCCGCCGGCCCTACAGAACTTTGTGTTGTATTGACCTTATAGAAGAACTGTTCGTGTCGCCAATAAGCAGAGAACTTGATTTGGGCAAGGGTGACTTCAAGCAGGGTCGGATTTATCTAAAGCGCGTCCCTAGACATATTTGGCAACTGTATCTGGCAATCTTCATTCATCCCCTCTCTCTCTCTCTGTGTCTGTGTCTCTCTCTTTCGGAGGGCCGATACGAACCTTCTGGATTTTCGAAACTTCGTTATATCTGGCGTCCATCGAACATAAGGCAAGTATTTAAATGGACCCAGTCCGCACACCCGTACATCCCGCAAACAGAATCTTTATAAATCTCTGTACATACATCAAATTATTATACTTGTTCCAGTTAAACATTTCTGATAAATAAATAAATAAAATTTCTTTTTCATTTCTTGAAATAAAAGAGAAATAAAAACTTCAGACGTTGATAAAAAAATAAACAAATCCGTTTTCATTTCATGAAATTGTACAATTATTATTTCGATTCTGTGTGAAACTAGTTCGATATCTCTGTCTTCCACTCAAATTATTTGGCCTAATATCTTTCTCCATTCTTAATTGCATTAAGACCTTTTGTAAACGGTCGTGTACAGGAGTCTGTCTTTACCGCCATTGTTATAACCGGGATTGGATGGCAGACGGTCCACCTCATGTTTTCAAAATGGACACGTACGTTTCTTTCACACAGTTCCATTTAGTCGATAGGCTTCTAATTTATTTCCATCCAGCAAATTATACTTCATTTGTCTCCTAAATGAGTGAAAACTTGTTAGAATGGGGTCTTATTTAATTTGTACCAAGCGAGTATTTTCACATAAAAGGTTTACGCCGTTTATCCGTATTGGTTTTTGTTCTTACGTGACATTTGATTGGTTCAACCACTCTCTCCTTCTACGATTTGAGCTAATCCCGTATCAGATAACAAAGTTATTAACATCAAATGATGCCGCGAGTTTTTCAGTCATCGATTGAGAAAAAAAAAATGGCCAGACATTTAAAATTATTACAATAGGGTGACCTGTCTTCTTTTAAACTTTAAATGGCTGTTAATGAGCCATAACATCTTAAATCAAAAACTATACGTTTTGCTATCACTGTGTTTCGAATCATTTTTTCAGCGAGAGTCCGGTGTAACATTTTATAAGGCACACGTTTCGGTTTGGTATCTCATTTTGTCGAGTTACAAACAAACAGCAGAAAGATTTGTTTTACAGGGCGTACAATCTCAATTCTTTGGAACTTAATATAGACGAAAATGTGTCTATAAGCACATATAAAGTAATTCTTATTAATTATGTGTGATGAAATACGCGAACAGTCCAAATTGAACGCCAGTGACTATCGTTTACGCTTGTTGAATCCATTCTACAAACTGTTTTTATTATTATTTTGTCTTTTAGGATATGTTTGTTTTCGATGTTCATTACAAATAGAGTCCGAAACCGTAGTCGAATTTTGGGATCCCATATTTCCCCTGAAACATAACAACATCAATATGGATATAAATGAGGGAGGTAACCGAGCGACATTACTCCATGTACAAGCCTGGGAGTCAAGTCATGACACCTCAATTCAATAATAATAAAACAAATCAAAGATTTACTCATGTAATTTACAATTGATTGCGTTGTTGAACAATTCTATAGCAGCAAGTATCAGAAACATAAAGGAGGCGTGGCCAAATGATTTAACGCGTGTGCGTTAGATCATAGGGTCTGGGATTAAGTAAACTGGCGTGGTTTCGATTCCCCGCTTGGACGTGACAAGTAGTAGGGTAGTCAATCCAACGTCGTGGGGTTTCTCCGTGTACTCCGGTTTCCTCCCACAACTAAAAACCCCTACGCGCAAGCGATTTATTGAAATAAGACTTTTTTTTTTTTTTTTTTTTATAAACAATATTTTATTCAGGATGTCTGAATGGGATTGGGGAACAGGCTTAGCCTATGTTAAACCCCTCTCCCTAAATAGTATACATACATAAAATTGAAACAAAGGAACAAGATGCCGGGTGTATATACACAGTTAAAATGGCAAAAACATACATAAATATATTTAAATACATATATGATTGTATATATTAATGGTCACATCATCACGTGGAATTAAAACTAATATTGTAAATTAAAACTGCTAATGATTAAAATCTGTTTGACATATCAATAAACTTGTGGACTTGATTAAAAATGTTGTTGTTTACATCGGTACAGTGGTTTGGGGAACCGAACAAGAGACAGTTTATTTTTTTATGATCGTATTGTAATGTGTCTATGGTTGAACCATGTGTTAGTCCCTGAATGGCATTAAACCCCTATAAAAGACATTGGAATAAGGTTTTAAAAGCAATTCTCAGCTGATATGAAAACTGGGAACCAAATATATGTAACTGATGCTCCCTTAGTCGCGTTCCATATTCAAGACACGTGGCCCAATCCGGGTACCGAGTCAAGCCGAAGCAGCGACATTTATTTTGCAGTAACAATTCCAGGAATATGATAAAGGTCGATGGAACTAATTAAAATTCAAGATATAAATGCGATCCAGTGTTCTTGGGCATTAATAACAACTAAACTATTTAAAAACTGTATATTATAATTATAGCAAAAAAGTTTCTTAAGGCGCTTCTCAGAAAAAAGGCGAGTAAAAACAATGACCTTTGTATTTTCTTCCTATGACCTTTGAAAACACGCCCCTTGAAGTGGCATCCATTACAAAACGACAAAACGTGACGTCGTCAATAAGTACGACCACCCAATAGTTACAATTGCTATCTGGATAACGTGCTTCTCACGCGACAAATGGAATTTTGAATTTGAATAAAATATTTAGAGTGTAGAATCTGTTTGTTTGTAAGTGAGATGTATAGTTGTATGAAGACTCTAATTGTCGGCTCTAATCTTAACTAAATACGCAGCTCAATTTTCTCTTTCTTAACTCGTGACGAATGACAGAATTTGAAATGAAGTCGTATTATTAACACGCTTACCAATCTGTTAACAAACTACAGGATTTGGAAGGGGAACTCCCAAATGGGCGGGGTGTAGAAATTCAAATCCTCATACTCCAAGACAAAAGTATTTTTTTTATATTCAAAATGAGAAAATGAAACTAAAAAAAAATATCATTTTTGTTTGCAACATTCAATAAAACTGAACAAAGGCCCTGGACCCTTAGATAAGGGCATTTTTTTATATTCAAAATCGCGTAACTTAAATTAAAAATGTCCCTTTTATTTGTGCAATGTATAATAAATGTGAATGAAGTCCCCTGTACAATATCAAGAAAGGTATAAAGGCATATCTCTGTGTTTAAGGTGGTGGTTCGCCATATCGGTTGGCTATAAAATAAATTAAAAGCTTTGACAATTGAATGTATGTATAGCTCCCTGTATTGACCAAGAAAGTTCCCTGGGATTTTCCGGTGTTATTTCCTCGTGTCAGTGGTGCTACTTCATTTTATTTCCTGCCCATATCTTACTTACGCTCACGGCTAGACCCTGGCCGGATCCATTCACTTGATTTCATTTTTGTTGTTTATTGCTTACATTGTCTGTAATTTGTGTGTCTTGTCCGCAGGTTTGTTTCTGCGATTTTGTTTGCGTGTAGTGCTGTTCTCCTGCACCTACTATTATTACAAGAAATATCAAAGTGGTCAAGAAATATACAACTCTATTCCCCTAAACTATTTTTTTTAATTATTTGACCGATGTAGACGTCATAAGGCGATGATAGCTCACGGACCAGGAGGACCGGCGTTCTATCCCGATGTTAGTCGATATAGTTTCTCAGGGATTTTCCAGCGTGGTTTGCAGTTGTCGGTGGTGGAGGACAGATGGCCGCTAGACAACATCTAGTCGTTCGAATGGTTCGGAATACAAGGTAAGCATTTTTTTCCGTCCACCGGAGCCTGTTCTTATGACGTCATATGTGGATTGTGGGTTAGGATAAGGGTTAGGATAAGGGCTGTGGCCTGCAGATTTCGTCAGTCTCGAGATGTAGACAGGGCTAGCCCTAACCCTAACCCTGGGCCAAGCCTAACCCTTATCCTAACCCACAATCCACATATGACGTCATAGGACCAGGCTCCGGTGGACGGTAAAAAACGTTTACCGGAATACAAGGATCCCATGTACACATTAGCATGAACAGAAACAAACAACCCTAAATACGCCTGTAGCACAACTACCTGGACAAAATTGCTCTAATAGCACACGCTATTCATTTCTAATATAGTCTCCATTAATTATGGGAACAACGAAAGCACGGTTGAATTAAGACAAAAGAAAACGTTAATATAAATATTTATTAAACAAAAACGTAATGGAGGATGGATTAACGCCATATAAATATACAAATTTATCATAGATTAAATTATGACATTCAAAATATTGTGCCTCATCATATACTAAACCATTACATACAAAAATATTATGCCCCATCATATATAAAAATATTACACAACATCTTGTCCCAAAAGTGTGTTGGTTTTTTTTTTAAATTACTTTAACTTCTATACACAGGTTATTTATAATGCATGTATTTACAAGCCTCATTTTATAAATACATAAAAGCTATACAGAACGCCTCTCTGTTAAATGTATAGTTATCATTTCGATGAATTATAAATTAAATTTTGCAATACATTTAAAATATTCCAACCTTTGAAGATTCGTAATTCAAAATTGAAAGCTAAATTACAAGGAATATGTTATACCCCATAATGTCTCGAAATTTAAAATCAAAATCTAATTCTGTGTTTAAAAAAAAAAATCGCTAGATTATACAATCTTAACACTTACAAACTTGACACTTACATGGTGGAAAACTGCTTCCCTGAAAATATAGAAAAAAATATGGTAAGAAAGAAAACTTTTCACATATTTAAAAAAAAATCATTTTCATCCCAAGATAAGAATTTCGTTCCAAGAAGAACGGCTTCTATATCAAATTCGTGCAACACCACTGACAAAGGGGGGGGGGCAGATTGTAAAGTTCCAAGAAACTTTACCGGCCAGAGTCTCTTGTAAAGTCCCGAGAAACTTTCTCGGTCTGAACCTGAATAGAAGATTAGACTCCTGTGTAAAGGAGCAAGCGACATACACACACAAAGACACCATACGTAATATATTTACTGGGAACTCTGCATTTGGTAAGTTTAGGGGTTTAAATATGCTTATGACAACGAAAAACATCATTGGTTTATCGTGATATTTAACCTATCGCAAGAAACATTATAGGATACCTTGCAGACGACAAAGTAAAGAATAAAACATCAATCCAAAAGTATATCTGGAATTGGGTAATTATTTCTAAATTCTTCATCCAACTTTTATTTTAGCGTAATATTTTACCCATCACAGACAGTATTCCAAAACATTATGGATACTTCTAAAGAAAAGAACAACCCCGAAACAAGCCAAAAATAAACGAAAATACGACCCGAAATGTTTCGGGTAGTATCTGACCCATCACAAACAGCGTTACTAAAACACTTTGCGTACGTCTCAAGAAAAAACAGAACAAAATAAGTCGAGCAAAATTATAAAACATCAATCCCAAAGAAAAAATAAAACAAGCAAAAAATGAAAGAAAATATGACCCAAAATGTTTCGGGTAATATCTGCCCTATCACAAACAGTGTTACTAAAACACTTTGCGCACGTCTCAAGAAAAATAGAACAAAATAAGTTAAGCAAAATTAAAAAACATCAATCCCAAAGAAAAAATAAAACACGGGCCCGAAATTATTTTTCGAACAAGATCTGACCTGTCACAGACAGCGTTACAAAATCACCATGCACACGTCTTGAGAAAATCCCCAGAATAAACTATACAAAACATAAAACGTCAACTGAAAGGTGATCCGGAATTACGTAATCATTCCAAAAATTTTCATCCAATTACTATTAACATAATACGCTCCTTGTCCTTACATTATGCGTAATATATGACCAATCACAGGGAGCGTTACAAAAACTTATATATGCAAAATATAAAACATCAAAGAAAAAAGTGGATCAAGTCTTACGTAATCAATTCAAAATCATTCCATCCAATTACTATTAACATATTATATTATTAATTTGTCGGATAATATCTGACCTATCGCAGACAGCGTTACAAAACACCATGCAGACGTCTAGAGATAAAACTAAATTAGAAAATCAAACACGACGATCACTTAAAGGATGAGAAAAGCAAGTTGTTTGGCCAAATAATTTGTTTAGATGTCTAATGACTTCGGTTAAACAACTTTTCATACATCTCCACCAAATATAGCAGGCTAAACACAGGCTAAGAGCTTATGAGCACACTTCAAGCAGGCAATCCAAACTTGACATCTCAACATTTCGCCTATTTGGCACGATTGTCTAAGTTAACCATTACCTTGCCAAGTTTACTGGACAAATTCTACCGGATAAGTAATCACCAAGATTGATCACGATCTAGGGACAGAGTCACGGCAAATTGTTTAAATCCAGCAAAGCAAGATTACACTGTGTCCATAAGACGTGTTTCAAGGCGAGCAATGGCTGCTACTGAGGCCTGCTAAGTAATTTGCATGAAATGGAAAGCTTAATCCTTTTCATTGATTTCATTATGGGTATCATATTAATGCCACTTTCTCAAATTAATTCACGAGAAATGTTATTACATCACCGTGGTTATTCTCCGGGGTGTATTTAGTTATATTCCGGATATTGGCCATTAGATATTAACAACTGACCAATCAGAGTTTAACAGAATGATAGATGAATAAATGAGGTTTAACGTCCTGCTGTTCGATAGATGAATACATTACAACTAAATGACTGTATGTTGCATATAGACTATATCTAGTCTTTGGAAATAGATCTCTGCCCTGGATGACCGCCATTTTGAACAATTAATGTACTGTTTTATTATGGGCTTCTTATTTGTTTTACACTTTTCATTAACACAAAGCCTAAATAAATATTTTCAATTTCAATGAAATGAAAGAAATGAGGTTTAACGTCCTACTTATTAAATATGAAAATATATTCTCGAAGTTTATAAACTTGGTGTTATCAACTAAAATCGTCGATATAGGAATTAAAATGTCGGTCAACTAGCTTAGTGTCTGTTCTCAGGCGGAGCAAATTATACACAGAGAAAAAAAATGGAAGTAGAGAAAAAAATACAAACTAAACAGCAAAAAACATGGATCTCGGCAATATAAATCACAAACTCGACACTAGAAACTGAACCAGACAAAGCGCCTGAAAACGACTTTACATTGTACTTTGACAGGCCCTCTGTCTTGCACCACTGAAGAGGGAACCACGCCGGAAAAGCCGATGAACTTTCTCAGCAAATGCAGGGTTCGAGCACGGAACCTACAGGTAATGGATCCAACGTGTGGTTTCGATCCCTGGTGTGAGCGTATGTGGCATGGAGATAGGGGCGCCTTCTCAACCTCGTGGGTTTCCTCTGGGCACTCCGGTTTCCTCCCACTGCTAAAGACCCCTACGCGCAAGCGAATTAGATGTTAAACCCCACTTGTCTCTCTCTCCCCCTGCCTATTGCAGGTCTTTCTTTATTAACACGAAAAGATATTAATTAACTATCGATGCTATCTTATGTGTCAGAGTTTCATTGGATTTAAATCGATCTACTGCTCAGCGCTAAATCAAAAAATGGATGTTGTTTTTTTTATTGTACCGACTTTAGTAATGATGATCCAGGCTAGGCCTAACATTCAATGCCTAATATGTCAGAAAGTTTCAACATATTCCCTTTTCATTATCTACCTTTTAATTATTAAAGCGAGAACTGTCAACTCTTTATCTAATCGCCCATAATGTACTTTTAATTAAATGTTAAATAATCGATTTGCCTACATTTTGGTACTGGATTAAGCAGTCAAAATGTATATAATTGTCCAAAAAATCACAAAAATTTGAAAGGTAATAAGTGGAAACTGAATGACCGCAAAACTGCTCAACGAATCAAAAAATGAATAACCGTCGCAATAATTCAAAATAATGTAAGCCACGCGTTTGTCTGGATAGTTATTTTTCACATTATACATTTGGAGAAATATTCCAATCTGAAATCTATAGGCCTTTGATACCTGGACGCCATGAGTTTAAGGGATACAGCAGACTCTATTGGAGAAGTAAAAGCCAGTGCCTTATAAAGAATAGTAAACATTGCTACACTTAGCGATCGTTCCACATTAACCAACTAAATCAATTCTTCCACGATCTATATTCCCGTAATTAAGTAAAATGCCGAAAATACCAAAGCGATACATCAAAAATAATAGGCCGAATAAAATGTTTTATAACCAAGAGCATTAAGCGAATTGTTTTCTACCATGGATGTTATGCGTAGTGTTTGGCTCAAGACACCGCAATTTCATAATCCGTACTTGTAGGATACAGGGCCTTAAGGATCAGTCCTGGGGCCTGTATTATTTATAATATTCACGAGACCACTTAATGGAATAGCCCAGATGTATGGACTCAATGTTCACCTTTTGCAGTCATCAATACACAGTAAGTTGTACATCAGCTTTGATCATTCATCAGAAACAGCCATTGTACAGGATGTTGAGAGGTGTTGAGATTGAATTCCATAACAAGATGATCCTTCATTTTTTAGAGCTAATTCCTTTACAACGGTACTAAACAACAACTCAGCAAAATCAATAAGAGGAGCCTTTCGATTGCCGGAGAGTTAATTCGACCAACAAACAAGGCGAAAACATTGGTGCTATGGTCAATTCAACAATATCTTTTGAGACCCACATCAAAATTAACTTTTCATCAGAATTTACACACGAGCAAAGATAAAGAAGTACCTAACGTGTGAAAATGTAAAACTCCCTGTTTATGCCTTGATCTCTTCAAGGCTGGATTACCATGATGCTTAGTTGTATGGACTACCACAGTGGCAGTTGCAGAAGCTTCAATATGTCCAGAAAGGTTCAATTGGACTCATCACTGGAACCAGGAAAATGGATCACATTAAACCATCATTACGAACCCTCCATTGGTTGCCCAAAACTTTCCAAATTCTGTTTCTGACTATTAAAGCCTTCAATAATCTAGCGCCACAATATATTCAAGATCTACTCACTCCATCAATCAAGTAGAACCCAAGATCACAGAACAAGTCATTATTATTTTATTAGTTATTCCTGCTGTCAAAAGTCGTCACTTTGCTGCACCTTTTCTCTGGAAGCCTCTACCCTTAGACATCAAAAACTTAGACATCTTCAAGTCACGTCTCGTTTAAAGACACGTCTATGTGACGAAAATCTACATATTAGAAACTTTATCGAAGTATTGTTTGCGCAATACAAATTCTGTGTTGATTGATTGATTGATGGCATCCACTGTAAAATTTCCTTAATTTATATCAATTATTTGTCAGAGAAATAAACCGGAAGCTAATAAATGTGCAATTTAATAAAAAAAAAATATCTAAAAGATATTAATTCCTATTGTGCAATTTGAGAAAATTATCTAAAATATATTAATTCCTTTTATTTTGAAATACAAATTTTAAATTTTAATCGTGTTAATTTGTTAGATTTTAAGATTTTTCATGAATGTTTCATTTCAAAATATATTTGGTCCCCTGTATGCTGCACCACGTTCTATAGAAATGAAATCCATTTGTTAAAAATGTATCCACGTGTATGATATTGATTATCATTAGTTTTTTTTATCCATAAAAGTTGCTCTCATAATTTTTTTATTGAACTTGTATAGCGCAAAAATCCAGCTTGTACGAAAGGAGAGAGAGAGAAGAGAGAGAGAAATGGAGTTTAACGTCCAATCGATACAAACTAGGTCATTTCGGGACTAACATATGGTTTAATTTTATTTCTATAATTCGCTTGCGCGTTGGGGTCTTTAGCAGTGGGAGGAAACCGGAGTGCCAGGAGGAAACCCACGAGGCTGAGAAGACGCCGCTATCTCCATGCCGCATACGCTCACACCAGGGCTCGAAACCACAGCCGCAAGCCAGAGGTGACCGGCCAGCTAGAGGTCGAAGCGCGGCACTCTAGACCACTAGGCCATCTCAACCCCGCGTACGAAAGGAAAATATAGGAATATAAGTATACAATGTGCAATGGTACATATGGATATCATAAAAAAAAGATATTTGCTAAAACAAGATGATTACATTTTAAAAAAGGTACAGATAGAACACAAAAATATTGATAAATGATAAAAACACACATGGTTGCCTTTTTACCGGAACAATTCAAAGCCCATTTCAAAACATTTCTAACCCGAATATATCTATCAACATTTATAAAACCCACCAAAATATATATCAACATTTATAAAGCCCATAAAAATAAAACTTCTAAAGTTTGTGATGCACTGCTGGTTATCACTAATTATTTTACACGAGAGATTTCGGGGTAGAAATGTTTTGAAATGGGCTTTGAATTGTTCCTGGAAAAAGGCTCCCACGTGTGTTTTTATCATTTATCAATATTTTTGTTTTTTATTATTACTATTATTACATGATGTTGATATATTACTATTATATGTTCTTAAATATGTTATATTTACTATTATATATGTTCATTTATTATTATTACTATTATATACGTTGATACATTATTATTACTATTATATATGTTGACACATTATTATTATTACTATTATATGTGTTTACAGTATTATTATTATACTATTATATTTGTTGATATTTTATTGTTATTATACATTATTATAACTATTATATAAGTCGGTATATTATTATATTTTTTTTATTAAAATTATTACTATCATATATGTTGATATATTATTATTATATAAATTGATATATTATTATATAAGTTGATATATTTTTATTAGTTAACATATATACAAGAAAATAAATTGGTCATTTTAATACTAATTTTAATTCCAACGGATCTTTTACGTGCATGACCCCGGCTCCTTGCAACCATCACTAGCGTTAAATCGAAAATGTTAGATTAAGATCTAAAAAAATTGTAAGGGTTTCAAAACTCGGCGAGACTTCCGTTATCGTTTCAGAACGGTTCCTAAAACAACATCAGAATGCACGAATTCAATTACAATGAAGTTTTACCTTTTTATGCCCCGATGCGCCATCTTAAACAAAAGGGATTAATTGCAAACTGCAATACTGTGAAAGATCCATCTCTCATAATCAGTCCGAAAAAGATTCAAATCCGTCTGGTATAAATGCCGCGCGCTACATGCAATAAGCCCGCCATTTTGTTCTTCACGAAATATTTAATGAAATGAAAGTCCGTTTTAAATCCGATTGAATACAAGCAGAGACATTATCTAGCGCTGGTATTTTGATTTTTCTTTCTGGATTAAATGGTAAATAATTAATCTGAGTACATATTAGCGTCGATTACGCCGAGAGAAATTTGATAATTTAGCGACAATTACCAACGGCGCATTGTTCCTTTAAATATATATTATTATTGAGATCATTAAAACACCAGTATTCTACCGATCTGTGTATGTGTGCGTTTGCGGTGGTGAGGATGTGTCTTTGTTTGAGAGATGTTCACCGAAAGAAGTCAAATCCAGCGCTTTCCAATGTTGTTGAGTAAAGGTCTAATTCATATCAAATTTTAAAAATTAGTTGGAAACCGATTTCATCGAAATCAACCATTTGATTGACAATACTGATCCCTTTACAGCAATTAAAAAAAATTAAATGAATTATCATATTTTTGAGTTGTGCTTATTTTTGTTAATGCCAAAGTCCACCGATTTTATTGCTATGGACATCCGAGCGGTGTAGGAGTTAAGGCTTGTTATTACGAACACGATGATGGGCCTCGAAACTCTTAAAACTGCACGCTTAGAATTTGTGATGTCTGTCATGATGTATCAACTATGATTATTCTATGGAAAAAAATGAATAGTACTATTTTCTTTCAGATATATAAAATTTCAACGGAATAACATTGAAAAGGAAAATCTTGAACATTATTATTGATGAAGACGACGATGATGATAATGATGAAGATGATACTACTAATAATGCAATGATTTAATTAGGCCATTAAGGTGACAAGTAAGCCTTACAAGTTCTATCACAAAATGCATTAAACAAAAAAAAACAACCCAAAATTCAAAACAAAACAAAAAACAAAACCAACCCCCAACTAAATCAACTAAGAATAAAAATAATAATAAAAAAAATAATTAACATTATTTATTTTCTGATTATTGATCTATATATTAATTTCAGTTAGGCATTGAAGAATGCAATGCAGACTGAATTATTTGTAAACTAAAATGGAGGCCGAGTTAGTAGTATCTTCAGGGTACTTAGTTCCCTCCAGACTGTCCCCAGATTGAACCTCAGCGTGATATTTTAAACCGGATTTCTACTGACCCGGTCGGCAAGACCCTCGAAGCTGACAATAAAAATGTGTTAAGTTGTTCCGGTGGACGAGAAAGCGAGCTCGGATGTAAATAAGTTAGAATTTAAAAGAAATTGTAGACAGAAAAAAATTCTTCCACGGACATTGCACACGTCGCTTTAGAAAAATATATCATAAGACAATATTAAAATGACTAAATAGTTGTCTTTACTTCCAAGTCAACCGCTTAGAATAACTTGTTTAGATGTTGCGAATAGAAATGGATCGAGCCCAGTCAATAAATTTCACCCTAAAATTTCTAAATTTCTTCTTAGTGCCTTACCTTAAATTTAAATTTTAAAACGTAATCAAAAAAGAATTCATAACTAATTCACGTTGAATAAAATCCGTTAAGAGTAGCATCATATCTATCCAGTGTTTTCTAGCGACTATTCAGACTGGGCGAATTTCTACCAGCATATAAAGGCTATTAGTTTCTTGTACGTGTCTAGGGTTTTGGTCATGGGTAGTTAAATTCATGCTTTTCCTTTCTTTTCCCGTCGTCAAATTTCCTCAAACTCGGCTATTTAACGCGAAACGTGAGAATGAAGGGTCTTTTTAATACGTATTGCACAAGCGCAATATTGTTATCGAAGACAAGCCGGCGGATTTTCCATAATCATGAACCTCAAGCAGACTAACAACAGCTCTTCAACGCCAGAAGTCACATACTGTCTTTCACATCCACGTATTACAACCAATGAATGAACTCCTTACACTCGGACATGATTTCCGGCACATTTGCATACTTCAATTTGATGTCAGATTACGCTAGTAGCAATTAAACCCAGATTTTCTCACATCATTTTGTTAGCTCTTCTAATACAGAAAAAAAATGAAAGTCTAATGAGTTCTGCAGCATTTCAGATTTAACAATGATTCATTCGAGGTATATTTACTTTTCTAGAACACATGATGTCACGTGTCATTTATTGGGGTACCACCGGGATAGTGAAGACAGACATACGCTATGCAGTTTGCTATGAGGATATTTGGCTGAATAGCAGCCCAACGGATTAATCTTCTTTTACTTTCTAGATCTGGGGGGTTGGGATGGCCTAGTGGTCTAGAGTGCCGCGCTTCGACCTCTAGCTGGCCGGTCACCTCTGGCTTGCGGCTGTGGTTTCGATCCCTGGTGTGAGCGTATGTGGCATGGAGATAGGGGCGCCTTCTCAACCTCGTGGGTTGAAATAAAATTAAACCATATGATATTCCCGAAATGACCTAGTTTGTGTCTAGTGGACGTTGAACCCAATTTCTCTCTCTCTCTCTCTCTCTCTTTCTAGATCACCCGATACCACGTGTCGTTTAACAGGGGCAATATAGCAACTGGGCTAATGTTATGAAATGAAATAAAATGGGTTCGAATGTCCTACTGTTCTGCTCCGACTGGGCTAATGAAGACGGACATACACCACGCAACGTGCTATGAGGGAAATTGTGCCCGGACAGAGGCGCTACGGCCTAATCTTATATCGGCTTTCAACTGCCAAGGAATCTTTTACCTACACGCCAATGTATACACGGGATCTCGGATTTTCGTCCCATCCGAACGACTACACAGCTGTTTTTTTCAGGCCCTTCGTCCTGCACCACTGACATAAAGGAAACCACTACGGACTGGGCTAATGAAGGAAGACATACGCCATGCAGTCTGCCTTGAGGGAATTTTGCCACGACAGCAGCGCAATAAATTATAAATTGTATCGAACAGCTAGTGGAATGCACGAAACATCCCTTCGTCATGTTCCACTGACGCGGAATAATCCCGAATATCTTGGTCAGCCGACAAAGAGATGGAACCCGAAACCTTTCGTTTAGTGAACCAAAGGCATACTCGCCGAGTCACGGGGACTCCACCATTTATTAAGAGGAGCACACAACGAACAACAAGGGGATCGAAACCGGAACATTCTTGTTACTGATTCAATGGCCTACTCATCGAGCCATGCTGGCTCCCCCATTTATCAGGATGGTAACTCGGGTAATACAAAAACCCCAATAAGCTTGACTATCTTATTTTAGCTCTATCTAATATATGTTTTTTTATCTGCATTTTATATTTTTTATTTGCGCTATTTCTGTTTTTATTTTAACAAAAAATATTTTGATCCAAAGCACATGACAAACTAATTCATCCTAGCGGTGGATAGATGTCAAATTTAGATCTACGTCGTTCAGTAATAGTTTATGTCAATAAAACAAATAAAAACATTCCCAACACCATCCCAAGATTAGGATAAAACATCACCAACAAATAAACAAAGAGGTGGTGACAATTTTAGAATGGGGTTTGTGATAGGAGAGAGGGAGAGAGAGAGAGAGGGGGAAGAAAGGGAGAAGGGAGGGCATAACGTGGTGTCATCTGTATTCGAACCCCAGCAGATCACCAGTTAGTCCGGAAATGACGTAGATTGTGTTCAGCGAATGTTATACCTCATTTATATCCCCCTAATTGAAACTATTATATAATATAAATGAGTAAAAGTGTATAGTCGTTTGGTTTATCATTTGTATACGAAATCCACCCGATCACCATGTGTTAGTTCCGAAATGACCTATTTTGTTTCGAGCGAACGTTATACCATGGACCCATCTTCCTCTCCCTAATTGAAACCCCATTCTCTCTCCCTAATTGAAACTATTATAGTATAAATGAGTATAAGTGTATAGTAGTTTGTATATCATCTGTATACGAACCCCACCCGATCACCACATGTATAGTCTGTGCTGATTTAGGTGTTAAAAGGATTATCTCAATGAAAACACTAGTAAAGAGACGGTGAACATCAAAGAGAAAACAGGTGAAACAAAATGTGAGAACAAACAACCTTTTTCAACTTTGTCATGATCTCTGGATGCTAGGAGAGAATCAGTCAGTCCCGACCTTAATCAACCTTAAAGAGACCCATTAATAGACGAGATATTTAAACCTAGCCTTAGATGCCGTAAAGGCTAAATATTATATCCAATATTGATGACTATATATATTTTCATACAGATAAGCATATTGGTCAAAAAGTTATTAGAATATATCAAATCATTCCTAACGCAAGACCACTATAATCTAATTTCCTTCATATTTCTTTAAGAAAAAAATTTTGTCCAAAAGCTTTTATTTCCAAATTTGTGAGTCTCGAAATTTTAAGTGGCTACTTATTTATCAAACTACATTAGAACAGACAATCAAATTACGGTTTTCCCACAACTTTCCTTTGATTTTACGCCTCCATACTTTAAGCTTTTTTAGGGCTTGTTTCCGACTTACTTATAATGTGATAGATCCATATGGAACTATAATTTTCTACACTTTTTGATCAGATTTCTAGCAAGGTGTAATAGTATGTATATTATGAATTTAAAAAAGCCACCCTTTGTCCACACTCGTCAAAATATTTGTAAAAAATGATTATGTCTGTTACTTGTGTTAAATTTCCGGTTTAAAAACCCTTTACCGCTCGGGCTTTCAAACGCCCCAACATATTTTCAAGTGCTTATGTTTGGAGATAATGTCGTTTTAACAAACTAAACATATAATCATATAAAGCGAAAAGTAACACCCCAAAGGCTATCAAAGAAACTTTCCGAGTTCAAAATCAAATTTCATCAAAAAAAATTTCAAAAATGAAATGGTTTGTACCTGGTTGACATTAACTCATTCAGGTGTCGATTTCACGTTTAATACCCTTTTACAGATTATCGTAACACCTTTGACAATGTGCTACTCGTTGGGGATGTGATACGATGAAATAGTCGACGTCGTCTTGGTACATAATAAAATTACTTCCAATATGTAATACCTCGTTCAAGGTACAACACAATTTAAACAACCAAATTCTTGATTTTACATCTCTTTGAAATTAAACAAAACACACATTTCGTTTACCTTAAATAGTTAGATTTTTCTAATTAAGGACTTCATTATCTTAGATACAATGTCGATTTGCTGCTTAGAAGTTGTTTTTGTGTTAAATCCAAGTCCCCTTCCATTATCTGGATTATATACTGAGCGCCATAGAAAACGCATCACGTGTGGTACTTTTGGTTTTGACCCCTCTGACTTTGTACCTTTGATTACAGATTAAACATCCATAAGTGTACAAATGGGTTGTTATTGATGTGTTCCCATTTGAATATTGTTCACAATAAGATGCAAAATAAGATATGTTTACAGGATCATTTTGTTATACGAAAAACTAAGTTTTTCTGTGACTGGAACTCAATTGTTCACACCGAAGTAACTCAGTGAATAGCACCGAAATAAATCAAGTATTCACATATCTAACAAATAACACGTCGAGAACACTCTACACAAGTCAGTTATTCAAATAACTAACACCCGATATTACAACTTGCTTATTCACATTGTCAAATTCACTTACCAATAATTTTGTCAATTTTTGTTATTTTTTATGAAATCTGTTGTACAGAATGAATATACATATCAATAACCTAATTTTCCTTGTCAGTCATTTTTTTCAATACTTTGAAAATTATTCACCAAAAACAAACCCGCTCTTGTCGGTCCTTATCGGACCACTAATTGATACGTGAAATTTCTATTCTCAGTGGTTTGAAGCATAACGTTTTATCCATTCGGTGTTAAGAATGCCCCTGTAACGGTTCAACTCGACAGAAATTAATCAATGAAATAAACAAATTAACCTGCACTATCAATAGCACTTAATTGCAAGAATTTGGGTCACGAAGAAAATGTTTCTGTCAATTTGTTGAGTTACCCACGTTTAGCGTTTAGAAAGATTTTCGTGAGGTTTGTATTGACATTAGCAGCGCTCTTTCTACACACTATATAGTATTATCTTTCTTGAGTTTTTGTTGTAAAATCATCCAAGAAAGTTTAAAACTTTGATGTGTCGTGGTATTGCTTTGCTTTCTGCACTTAAAGTTTTTGTTATGTTTAGTGAAGTAAAACAACCCCACAAAACGCCTTTAGCCGTTTTGAAATGTGTAATTATAGTTGTGAAGAAGTTGTTCGGAATCACAGTATTCAGGGTTATGGCTAGACTTCCTTTTTGGACCCTTTATAATAAACCAGCAGAGGTTGGTACCTTAAGGGGAAGAGATAAATGGGGTTTAACGTCCACTCGAGATAAATGGGGTTTAACGTCCATTCGACAGAACTAGGTGATTTCGGGACCAACATATGGTTCAGTTTTATTTCAATAATTCGTTTGGTCTTTAACAGTGGAAGGAAACAGGTGGTCCCAGAGAAAACACACGAGGTTGGACAGGCGACCCTACTCCTTTTCGCGTACAACCACGGAATCGAAACCACGCCAGTTGACTCAATGATAAACCTTATGATGCAAGCTGGTAGAGTGGGGATTTTAGATATCACATAATAATATACCTAAAGAAGTTGAGTTAATCAACATGTTTTTTTTTTATAATTCACTTTCTTTTTCAAATTAACAATTTTAAGATGGTCACAATAATTACTAGAGATAAATATAGGTCAGATGTCAACTCGTCAACAATTAAACTAAATAAAAAAAAAAACCCCAAACAATTACAATTATTAACGATAAAAGCGAACCGAATTTAAATATATCGTCTGTCAAATGCCAATCAAACATTCTCCAATGTCGTAGAAACAAACAAAGAGCTCATCTGTGTTTACGATTAGTGGCGCCAGGAGAAAAAACAAAATTAAAGTTTTATTATTGACGATAGAAGCTCCTTGGCGTTCGTTATATCAGCATAAAGAAACTAAATGAAATAGGGTTCAACGTCCTACTGTTTTGCAATGAATGGGCTGATAAAGGCGGACATACGTAATACGGTGTGTTATGAGGGGAAATTGTGCCCTGATTACGACCTACTCTTATTTCGAATTCCAACTGTCAAGGTTTCCTTTTACACGGGACCGCGGTTTGTCGTGACATCTGAATTACTACACTTTGTCCCTTACAGGGCCCTCAATCCTGTACCGATGAACTTTCTCGTTCAAAACAGGGATGGAACAGGGGACCGCCAGGTTAGCGAGCCAAGGTCTTACTCACCAAGCCACCGAGGCTCACAAACTGGAAATGACTACAAGTATTACACTCAAGTGACATTATTACACCCCTAATTTGCAATATGGAAATCCCTGGATAATCCTAGATTATCAGACCTCCACTGCCCCGACACACAGCAAGGATCGATGATTGAGTTGGGTATCGAACCCATACCGCAGAGTAATTTAACTCGGGTTATACACATTCGGATAACCCAATCGTTGACTGTTTAAATAAAACAAGATCGGTTCCTATCAACAGAGATTGCATGACACACATTCCTTCGAAATAAAAAGACACTACAAAAAAACCCCCAAAAAACAAACAAAACAAACCAAAAACAAAACAGATAAAAAACAAAAACAAAACAAGATCAATTATTCGATATTCTTCTCACAATATTGTCTGCGAAATTTTTATTAAAGACCGCTGAAAGATATCGTCTTAAACTTGTATGTCGTATTCATGTTTCTGGACTATTTACTGGACAGATGATCTTAAAGCTTCTTTAGCACAACCAAAACCGTACAACAAAAATGTATCAATATTCTCTATTGGACTGTCAGTCAGTGGGCTGGGTGCGTGTGTTGTATTGTACTGGAGCAGGAACTCACCATGTTGTTGGTTGAAATTTAAAAATCTAATTCACCAAATCGATGCAGAATTGTTCAACCAACAAGCATGCCACCTTTCATGTCGATCAGACTTGAATTGACGGAGCCTTGGGTTCATCTCAAGAAGGGGGTTTGGATTGCCAAATGGTTAATGCGTGCGTGTTGTATCATAAGGTCTGTCATTGAGTAGGCGGGTTGGGTGGCTGAATGGTTAGCGTGCGAGCGCAGTATCATAAGGCCTGCCATTATGTCAACTGGCCTGGTTTCAAATCCCCGGTTGTACGTGGCAAGGAGTAGGGTCGCCTGTCTAACCTCGTGGGTTTTCTCCGGATACTCCGGTTTCCCCCCACTGCTATAGACTTCTATGCCCAAGCGAATTATAGAAATAAAATGAAACCATATGTTAGTCCCGAAATGACGAGTGGACGTTAAACCCCATTTCTCTCTCTCTCTCTCTCTCTCTCTCTCATCCCAACAACAAGATAAGTAGCGGTTGCCGATCAGTTGCTGGTCCATAAAGCATCAGCTCTACTGAATTTGGGAACATGGATGTTAGTCTCTCACACAGGAAGTACCAAGGAAATAGTTTTCTAAAGGCGAATAGTGGACAAGTTAGATTAACCAAGACTCGATAAAACAATTATGAAATATATGTATAACCATTTATTTCTGGACGAATTTATTCATAGCCACACAATGTTTACGAATAAAGATTACTGTATTTAAGAATTTTGATTATATCATAAATACTTACGAAGCATTGATTACCTAACCAAAATCCTAACCCTAGTTCACCGAAGCTACCAACAATAAAGTGTCCTAATAAAATGGTTGCACTAACCCTACCCCCACTGCCAACTCTATCCTTTTAAAGTACAAATGGATATCTGGTCTTTGCAAAATGGTTTGTAAATGCCAATGGCTGGACGACACCGAAATGGTACCATCATCGATGTTGGTTCTGAGTACTCCTGTTGACGGCAGATTCGTTGTGCTTCGAATCCATATCGCGAACCCGACCGCTAATCGAGCATAAGTTGATAAATAAAAGAGACACAAACACTGCTTTCATCGTCAGATGTTATAGGACAAACGTTTCGAAGAAGTACCTTCTTCTTCTTCAAAGATACTTATAAATTACCGTAAATGAGTGTTCTAGAAAGACACAATGTCCAATACTTATAACTTGATAAGTGCAGGGGGGCCGCACTACACACAAAACAAAATCTACAAGATAAACCTGCGTACAAGACAGAAAACAGACATTGCAAAAAATAAACAAATATCAAATCAAGTGAATGGATCCGGGGCCAACCGTAACCGTCCACTGCTCTGTACAGTCACAGGCCTGTTATGGTACAGGCTTCACTAAAAATGATTTAGAAAAAAGACGTAAACAGAAACTTAGAAGAGGTTTGGGATATGAAATCTCGTGTTTTGTGTCACAAGTATGATGTTGTCATTACTATGCTACTTTCCATTTCTCAAATATTTGACATCTTAGGTAGTGGCCCCACTACTCGTCTTCATAGTCCAGTTCGGAGCAGAACAGAAGGGCGTTAAAGCCCATTTTCTTTCATTTCATTGCCCTAATGCGCCCGATACGTGTTTTTAAGCAGTCGGTCAATTGGTTTCAGCAGTAAAGCATTTTCCCACAGCTTACTAAACAAGTATCTGCTCAATCCACATATTCCTTAATTTGTTTTCGAATTCATTAGCTAATCCTTTGACGAGGGAGTAACCTACGTGAAGATTTTTTTTTCTAAAAATGATATTTTTAAATATAACCCATTTGACCCAAATCGACTAAAAGTAGAAAGTGTTCATATCTTAAAACTCATGTAAGGTGTGCTGAAATTCCAGCTCCCCTGACCCCCTATCCTCCCTAGTGGCTAGTCTTTCGGATGGTACATTAAACCGAGGTCACGATATTTTAGTTTAATAAACTATTAATGTCCAGAAACAAAAACCCTGAATTGCTTTTTCAAGATGCTGTATCTCTTCCAAGAGGTGTTCGGGAAATATCCAGAAACAAATGGATTATATTTTACCAAACTCATCAATTCATAATAATCTATTAATTTCCAGAAGCAAAAAACCTCAACTGTTTTTACAAGAAGTCACACCTCTCTCATTTTAGGTACAATATTCCGGTTATCAATTTATTAGTATCTATTAATTTCCAGAAACAAAAAACTCAATTGTTTTTTTACAAGAAGTCACATTTCTCTCAAACATTTTATTATATTTTATGAATTCGTCAACAAATTGAGAACTGTGAATGAAAAAGTCTCCATGGCCTCACCTGGCGTCGCGGATTGACTGAAGACGATTTCGGTATTTAACACTAATGAAACAATAGCTAGAAATTTACCCACCTGCAAAATGCAAATATGAACACTCCAACGACACAAAATTGTAAACAAACGTCACTTGTATTGGTAAGAGTTGTGTGTTCTGTTGAACGGCTGTGCGGTAAACAGCATCATCATCATCAACGCTCAATGCTAAACTTTTCACTTTCGTCTTGAAAATTTTTTGGTTGAGATTTTCAGTGTAGGCCTTGCTGGTTTGTGTGATGTTCAGGCTAGATAGAAGATTAGGCTTTTCCCTCTTACTGTGTTTTGATACCATCTCGGTGGTCGTATGTCACGTTTAAAAATTGATGAAACACTCGCTTAGGTAGCACACTTTATTTCGGTGCAGCTACTGTGGTCGTATTGTTTTCATACGGAAGATGTTGTTAGCTAATTAGTGATATCGTAAAGTTTTGCTGTGTTAAAAGTCTGAAGAGTTCGGATAGCAAATTCAGGAATATTCTTTCTGCAAATCTAGGGATCTTTAGTTCTACTTGACAAAAAAACCCCCTACTTTTCCTCTCTTTCTTGCAATCGGGATTGGCCGAATCGATGTTGATTGCCATAGCATTACAATAGGATGCGCTGAGATGAGAGGTTTTGCCGTCAGAGGGCGCTAAGATCTCTAGCAAAGAACTGCTGGGGTCACAACTTGAGTAAATGTAGTGAAAAGAATAGCGAAGAAGTGTGACAGTCTTGGAGACACGAACAGAAATAATGGAACAGGACGAGGAAAGGTAAGTTATAATTTCTCCTAATCTCCTTTTCTGCTTTCTTTTAATCCGTAAGTCAGGTATATTCATACCGCCTGTGGTCCGTCACGCTGCTTGATGATTACGTTCTAAACATATCAAGTTTCAGACTTCTTCCGATTTTGTCAATACAGCTATGATTGTTTTAGTATCGGACAACATACATGATTTAGGATGGATTTACGCACGTGCTTCAATTGCCTACGTGCGTCAGGAAGAAATTTGTAAGAAAGTTTCACGTTATTCCACTCGTCAAAGAACTTGGTTTTACGAATACCGAAGATTTGGCTCGAGACACGGAGAAACGTGGAGAAAAAAAGTTCATTAAAATAAAAAAAGGTGTTGGGTCTTAGGACAAGGCAATTATAAACCAGCACCTGTCCGACTACAATGGATAAATATACTTATTATTATATATATATCGATCTAAATTGAACTTACTATATAGTATACTTAGTATATACGTGTTACAATTTTTATATTTATTATTTTAAAATCAAACATTGAGATTAGTTTTTTATTTCTTAAAAAAAAACACAAAAACAAAACACTTTTGCAATTTCATTAAGAGTCTATCTGCTGAATACACTATTTTGCCTATGTCGTTTTTTTAGGACTTCGAATTTTGTCTCGTGGTTTGGATTGTTAGTACTTGGTTTTATTTTATTAAGACATTGATATATAAATATTATTGATCTGCTGAACAGTGATGGGGTGTCTTTTGTTTATTATTCTACTACTGTAAAGCAACTGGACATATTTTTAAAAAATATATTTAATATATTGCGATATACAATGTTTGTTTATTAATCTACAGTAAGGGGAGTATCCAATATTTTGCGATACAGAAATATTTATTTTGAAATATTAAACTGCTGTGCAGTGACTCGGTATATTTATAGTAATATGGAATACTTTGCGATATAGAAATATACTTTGTTTATTCATGACGTGTGCTGTGATTGTGTTTATTTATTGACCAATCTAATAATTTTTGCGACATATAAATACATTTTAAATATTAATTCATACCTTATCTTGTTGTGTTTCGTCAATATATTTGTTGAAATATCTAATCATTGTGGTAGTCCATTTGCTGATAACACTATTTTGCGAATACCGTTTTTTTTAGGAGTTCGAATTTTGTTTAATAGTTTGGATTGTTCGTACTTAGTTTTATTTTAGTTGTTACCTAAAAGGATATTTCAATTCAATTGTTCTTACACACACATATTTTATATTAATATGCCCTTCACTAACTTAGTGTTATTTAATATATTGTTTTTTGTTTATATACATACAAATCATTAATTAAGATACGTATATTTTTTATCTACCCAACTTCTCTACGGGCTTCGATACCCCAGTTATATGTGACGGGGAGTAGGGTCGCCTGTCGAACCTTCGGGCCCACCCACTACTAAAGACCCCAACGCGCAAGCGAATTATTATAATAAAATTGAACCATGATATATTAGTCCCAAAATAACCTAGTTGTTACATTTTTAACAAGAATTGCTTTATTTATCGTACCAAATAGTGGAATGAAATATAGAATCAATAATTACAAAATATAGTATCGTAAAATAATTATAAAACAGGATCCCCAATTACAAAATAAAGTATCAGAAAATAAATATTTGCAAAATATAGCACAATACAGTATGAAAAGCCTAATTACAAAATATAGTACCAGAAAATAAATATTTACAAAATATAGCACAATACAGTATGGAAATCCTAATTACAAAATATAGTACCATAAAATAAATAGATAAAAAAATATCGTATAGCACAATGAAGGGTGAAGGCCTAATTGCAAAATGTGGTACCATAAAATAAATGGAATAAAAATTGTTAATTACAAAATATAGCAAAATACAGTATGAAAATCCTAATTTCAAAGTATAGTACCATAAAACAAATAGATAAAAAATACCGTATAGCACAATGGGACTAATTAAACAATATAGTACCATAAAATAAAAAGAATAATTAAAAAAAATATATCTACAAAAAATCGTACAATAAAGTATAAAAACCCAAACTACAAAATATAGTACCATAAAGTAAATAGAATAGAAAATTCTTATTTACAAAATAGTATTAAATCCATAATTACCAAATATGGTACCAGAAAATAAACAGGTAAACATTCTTAGCACAATAGTCTAATTATAAAATATAGTACTATAAAGTAAACAGAATAAGAAATTCTTATTTACAAAATAGTATTAAATCCCTAATTACCAAATATAGTACTATAAAGTGAACAAGATATAGAATATCGAATTACAAAATAAATAATTAGTGTGATAAAGTGTGTATTTTCCCACCGGAATGTATTGATAATGATATGTATATTTAGAAATACATGAATTTGTGTAAACATTAAATCAATATTGATATCAAATGGGGTTTAACCTTTAACAAATCTGCACAAAAATAAAAATGTATAGGCCTACATTTATTAAATAGTTCACGCATGTAACAATATTTGAATATAACGGACAAATCCAACGACAATGACCCAATACAAACCATAATAATTTGTGATCATTAATCAGTTATAAATCATACTAATTATTGAATATGTATATTAATTTATACATTCTAACAGTTTAAAGTTCCAATTTCACATTTTCTAAGAAAGTCAAAACATAATTATTTCTATGTCTTTTGCTCAAAAGGTTGTCAACTCACTATTATACGGTCCTGGGCAAAATTGTTTGGGCATTATAAAGGGTGACACAGGGTGATTGAGGAAATAGTTACTCAATTACCTCCCTTGTTTTCCCATTCCTCTCCATGGACGGCCATCTTCAAACGTTTGAATTTGAAGTTGAAAATGATATTTTTGCCAATTTCTCTACTGGCAGTACTGAATTATAGGATTAATAGGATTATTCTTTAACAAGGTAGGACTGTTTATAGGTTCAATCTATTTTTGGGCTTTATTTTAATACATTTTAAAAATATAACTTAAAAAAATGCTATTGGAGCTTTAAGCTCCGGTACTTGTAATATTATTCTATAATATCCGTTGTTTGTCTGTGTATGGCGTCACTTATTGTAAACAAACTTTGTTTTAGTAGCTTACCAAATTACGTATTAAAGTTATGAAACTACGTTTATGCGAAATGTGAAAGATTCTATAAGTCTGTAGATGGCCATAATATAGTATGTTGTAACCCCATGCAAGAACTCAATATGTTTTTGTTTTTTAAAAAGATGAATTAAAAACAATATTGCCATTAGAAACATATAGTATGTTGTAACCCCATGCAAGGCCTGGACACGTTGTTTTTTTTAAAAGAATAAAAAAATTAATAACAATATTGGCATTAAAAACGTACCAATATTCACCTTAAATTCAAGCTTTTTGGTTTTTTTCTTTTAAATCACAAACCACGCGTTAATTCGCACGTGTTTATTCACATTCAATATAGGCTGAATACTTAATTTTGTCTCAAATTTGTCTCCTCTGTATTTATATTGAATTGGGGTTTATTGCAATTTAATTTATTTATTTGTTTCTTAAATAATAACAATGTTCATTTTCTTCTTTTCATAGTATACAATTAGGGCGATATATATTCCCGTTGAACTTCAATAAAATTATCGAAAGAAAAATCAGTAAAATTGCCACTTAAGACAACAAAATAAACAAAAGAAATTATCTCACTAAAAACGTTTACTACTAAATTAATTATAACTTAGGTCTTTATCAGCTATTTTTATATATAACATAATGATGACAGGCTTTCCTCGTAAATTTCCATTTCTTTTTATTTGTCAATCAAGTTACGTTTTTTTAATCGAGAGTCATTTTTAAAAAGTTAAAATGTTTATATCTGCAATTCCTAACGGCTTATCATTAAAAGTAAATATTGTTGAAGAATTTTTTTTGTCCCTGCCAATTCCTGGCTTAAAGAGTAAATCAATCAGCAAATTGTTTTGATTGTGCATCTTCCTTAAACCCCATTTCATTTCATTTAAAACTTCTTTGATAAGCATTTATTAATTGAACATATTTATTAACACAAGGTACAATTTTATGGATACACAATTACTGAGTTTAATAAGTTTTATAAGGATACTCCCGTCTTTATCAAACAAAACATTAGATATTATGGTTATTTTAGAGTTGAAATACATTATTTATAATATATCCAATTTATAAAATCATGTGTCAAGCAAAATTGAATATTGTGTTTAAAAGATTACATATTTACTGTTGTATAGTTTAACTATTTCACAGTTGAAATATTGAAACACATCAAAAACATTTGTATAATATTGCTTTTCGTTATTGCTTGCATTGTTCGTGCATTTTGTTTCTTGTCCTGGGGTTTGTCCTCAGTGTTTCAGTTTGTGTGAGGTTCGATTCTCCCGTACTCACCATTCGAATTTAATTCAATTTAAAAATTTAACTTTTTTTTGCTTTGATAAATTTGTCACAAGGGGAAAAGAATCACACTTTATTAATTAGCATAAAAAACAAGAGAAAAAGTGAACTCTAACCGACCATCAATTAGTTTATGGGTATAATAGGATAAAACTATTAAAGTTATCCCCCCCTGTCGAGTCATTTAAATGCTTCCTTGTTTGATTGTATAGATAAATATAAACACGAGTGAATACATCAAAGACCGAATAATTAAATTATACATCTATGATTATAATACAGTCCGTGTCCTTTGATCTTGTTGTTGTATGCTTTCATTTTTTTGTTATAATTGTTCCATAATAATTAATTAAGTAATGAATTAATTAATTAATATAGCGTCGATAATTCAACGCAGAGCTGCTCTCGGACGCTTTACAAAAGTACAATTAATATAAAATTACAACATTCATAACACAGCTATTTAGTACACATTGTAAAGGTCTGACATAAACACAGCTAGAACCGTATTCAATCGGTTGTATATTTGATTAAATGTTTTCTTCTCATTTTGTGTCACTGCATTAGCTTGATAACGTCGAGAGAATACTCTTCCAATCGTCGCCCAAATACATAAGTAGATGGGTTTCAAATAAATATATGTGATAGTTTATTGCTCTATCCAACTGCTAAATGGCCATACAAGATTAAAATTAATTTATTTGTGCTTTTAAATAGTAATACTGTTTAAGGAAGGATTATCACAAAAAACGAAAACGAAAAACGACAAGTTGTTTGAAAGTACCGTACATGACACGTAGGCAGCACATTTCAGAACCCCTTACAGAGATAGAAATCAAAATAGGAGTAAAATGTCCCCCATACCATATCGCATGACACTAGCACATCGTAAAACAGTACACATCCACATTGCAAAAGTTACACATGAAATGTAGATGGAAAAAAGAGAAAAAACACTAAAAACAATGAAAACAAAACAAACCATTTTTAGAATATTGAATGAATTGCGTGAAAATAGTTATTTGCATTTTGTATAAATATTTTTGACAGCAATTCTTAGATGTGGCCTTGGAATATTGTACACAGTCATGCTCCTTTACACAACTTACCCGTGTTGCACAATTTGATATTAGTTATTATAAAACAGCACTTACACAGATAATACAATGGAGATGCAAAAATATATAGCATAGTCCTGAAAATAACAATGTAAGCGCTGATTCTATTTTCATAATTTGAAGAATGGTTGTAGATGTTTTTGTTTGGTATGATAAAAAGAGTGTGAAATGCATGTCATCTGTAGATTCACATAACAAAACCCCCACAACTTTTACTTCCATAAATATTAATCTCGAAATAAGCTAAGAAATTACACGATAAATTTGAAATAAAACACATAAAAATTTCAAAATAAAATATCGTCTGTAATACAATATTAAATATATCAGTTCTGGAACATTGACTAAACATTTCGAACGTGCAACAGTGTGCGTAGGACAGAGTGGTTGTGCCTTTCGGTTTAGCTAATTGTCCTGCCTCGTAAAACGAGACACCGAAACATTAGATTTAATGACGAATTGACTCGATATATACAACGAAAAGTAATGAAACGTGAATTTAAATCTTCAAAGAGTATGGTAACCGAAGATGTATTTCTTTTGAATTTAACGAACCCGACATTGGTTTCTTATGGGTATAAGATTTTAAAAAAAATTTTCGTATAGTATATTTGTTATTTAGCTTACACATCTTTATAACGTCTCCTAAAAAGCTGGAAAATCTAAAACTGTCTTCAAAAGATTTGTGTTTAAGTAATAGATATTTTAAAATTCACACATTAATACTTTATTAATATAAGTTGTCAAAAAAACAAACCAAAGAAAAGTAAAGACATCTTGATGTAGATTCAGATTTTAAAGCTACTCAAAAAATAGTTTTCGCGGACAACAATCTTTTTGATGTTTTAGATATGAAAGAAAATAAATATGGCTGTTTGTCTTGAAAGGGGATTTACAGTTTAAAGCTGTAACAATTCTCATAATAATTTGTACCCATTAATCAGTTATAATTGTTGAATATGTGTATATTTATTTATAAATGTCAAGATTGAAGTTCAGCTATTGGTGATATTCTTCAATAAAATATCCTTGGTTTATCCCTGTATAAAATGGAGGGCCTGACAAGAACAGCTGTCTAGTCGTTCGGATGGGATGAAAAACCGAGTTTTCGTGCATACATTGGTGTGCAAGTTAAAGATCGCTTGGCAGTTGGAATACGATATAAAAGTAGGTAGGCCATAGTGTCGCTGCCCGGGTACCCCCCCCCCCCCCATAGCACACTGTATGGTGTATGCCTGTCTTCTTTAGCCCAGTTAGGGCAGAACAGTAGGACGTTAAACCTGATATACTCATTTATATAATTCAAAAATTATTTACATTAAAATGGGACAGTATATAACCACGGTGTACTCAATTATATAATAAAAAAATGTATTTACATTAAAGTGGGATAACATATTTATCAAAATGCAAATCTTTGTAACAGAAGCTATACTCCTTGTTCTCGTTTTCAAAATTCAGACCGACGTTGATTCCGGTATTTAAAGGAGTACTTAATTCCACAATTTAGCTAAAAAGTACTGGAAGGAACTGGGCGACATTTTACCCGGACAGTGGTGTTTGTTATTAAATGATGTGAAAACAATACGACATATCTAAAATAAGGATGGGTTGGCTAGTTTCGCGAAACGAAGTAAAAAGAAGGAAAGTTTTACAACTGGTTTTGGATGGCTTATTTACAGTGAATGTATTTTGCCAGGACAGTGGCGTTTGTATATGAACGTTTTATAACTGGGTAATGTTTAGTGCATGTTAGATTGGATATTTTTGCGAAACGAAAAAAAAAAAAAAAGGCTATGAAAGTTTTACAAATGGATTAGGGATTCTTATTTACAGTGGAAAAACATTTCAAGGCGTTGAGTCATTATGTATTGTTATATTCATGGTTGATTATGTCACATCTGTGCAGTCAGAAATATGGCGAAGTGTTAGAACGATTCAAAAACAGGTGTGGGCAATTTAACTTTGTAAATAAAATGTTTGAAGCGAGTAATTAATAGGTAACTTACACCCAGATTATCTGGATATTTTATAGCCGTATAACAATTGTCGTTATTAGCGATTATGGAACATGAGATGAGAACGTCCCTTTAATCTTTATTAACTCAATAGATTAGGGATCACTTGATCTAAACGATTCGCGTGCAACATTGTCTTGGGTTTAGATCACTCGTCGTTTAGGCCAACCTGATTTAATTTTCCGTTCCTCGGGGTCTAGATCAATAAAAAAGCGCAACTCACTTGAATCACATGAAAGAGGGAGAGAGAGAGAGAGAGAGAGAGAGAGAGAGAGAGAGAGAGAGAGATGGGGTTTGACGTCCACTCGACACAAACTAGGTCATTTCGGGACATATGATTTGATTTTATTTCAATTATTCGCTTGCGTGTAGGGGTCTTTAGCAGTGTGTGTGTGTGGGGGGGGGGACCCACGAGCCATCTCTTGTAGTTCAAAAGTTCAAAATGTTGTAACTTTGTAAAAATTTGTAACTAAAAGCTTTTAGTTTTTAAACTAGTCTTGTCTCGATAATTTTTTTTTTAACATGAGCAATTTGATTAGAATACACATATACATTTTGTTTCGTCTTTTCATACTTTTGTGGCCCCACCAATTGACGACCTGACCGGTTGTACTAGAGGGAACGGTCATATCATCGTGTACACATTGGCGTGCGCGTTAAAGATCTTTTGGCAGAGTAGGCCGTAGTGCCGCTGTTCCGGGCAAACGTTCATTCATAGCACACTGTATGGCGTATGTCCGTCTTCATTAGCCCAGTTCGGGGCATAAAAGTAGGGCGTTAAACCCCATTTCATTTCATATCAACGAAGAACAGAAAATCAGATAGGTGTGGCCTTAGAGGTCCAGCGTAAATTATTGAATGCATGGATGATATTGTTTGCCGAACAAACGACAGAGATTCGATTCGAACAATTTTGGAAACAACGCGTAGATTGTTAACCCAGTTGCAAATCCTTGGTTCATATAAACGACACATTCTTTTGAAGATGGCGAGATAAAATGAGTAGTGTATGATACAGGCATTGTGGTGATTGTTCGCGTGTCTTGGTCCCCTTATGCCAATAAATATACAGCATTCTAAATCTATTGTCAACAGATATGCTTCGTCTTATAGACAATAGGTTATGATAATCCACTATAACGCCATTATTTAATTTTTCTGTCATTTTATTTCATTTTAACGGCCGGGAGCTTGTGGTTTTATTTCGCGTAGCACGAGAAGCTTGTTCTATTTAGCTCGCGATTATTTTATTCCTTGTAGCGCGGTTTAGAATGCTTTTTGTCGCGAGAGAGTGACATGCACAATAACAGACGACAGATACGTTGGTTTTTTTTTGTTTGGTTAAACAATAAAATATTATAAACAAATAAAAACATTTTCTTAAAATATAACTGCCAAGCAATGAGAGAGAGAGAGAGCAGTTTTCTTAAAATATAACTGCCAAGCAATTAGAGAGAACAGTTTTCCTAAAATATAACTCAACATTAAAGTCATATTTGTATAAATGTCTGATTTATTGAAAACCGTTGTACTGCTTGTAAACTGTTTTGTGTTGTTTGTAAACTGTATTGTGTTGTTTGTAAAATGGTTTGTACTGTTTGTAAAATGGTTTGTACTGCTTGTAAACTGTTCATGTGAAATTCCGTTATTAGTTTTAATTTCAAAGTGACATAATGAAATATTTTGAACACCATGCAGCTGATTTGTTGATAAAAAAATGAAACAAGCATACAACAACCCTACAAAATTTTCAAATAATCATTAGTACTGCATTTGAATTGCTATAGATATAACGGACATTAAATAGGTCCTGCTCAGTGACGTTGTTATGGATCCAAATTGTGACTTAAAGGGTTTTCATCGGCACATTGATATTGCTAATTGTCGAATTAGTGATATAAAAAGCTACTAGTGGTTTTGTGGGTCCAAACAGTAAGGTTTGCAATAAGTTTTGGTTTTGCTATAGATCAGAATAGTGATCTGGGTGCAATAGCAGCTTAGCAAGGCCTTTACCACGTAATGGTGTTACTATGGCCGCTAATAGTGACATATTGCAAGGTTTTTGCACAATATTAATATTGTAAGTTTGATTTAAACCAAATGATGAGTATTGCTGTCAGTGTTTTTAACCTGGTTGTTGCCATGGGTACAAAAATTGGCGTAGTGTAAGCTTTGTCACTAGCTCAGTAGCATTGGACGGATCCAGGAATTTTTGCAGGAGAGGGTTTGCCAGGTTTCTGTTACGGAAATCTGCCATCATCGTCTCTAAATTACATAGGCATACATACAAATTGAGCTTTTTATACTGATGTAGGATCCCTTTGTAATGCAATTTCATTGATGCAAATTATTATTTCTTTTATGTAGCTGAGCAGGTGGGGGGGGGGGGTCTGGATCCGCCCCTGGGTATGAACCACCGGCCAACTGGTATTACTATCGGTACGAACCACCAGCTAAGTGGTAATACTCTGGGTAGTTTGTGTCGAGTAGAAGTTAAACCCCATACTCCCTCCTCCCCTCTTTCTTTATCTGTCTCCCCATTTCTCTCTCTCTCTCTCTCCATCTCTCTCCGTCTCCTGTCTCTCCCCATCTCTGTCCCTCTCCCATCTCTCCCTCCCCCCTCCACCTCTCTCCTTCTCTCTCTCCATCTCTTCCCCCATCCCTCTCCAACCCCTCTCTGTATTTAATACGTACATCCAAGGTAAAGGATAACGTCTTTAACTCAAATAAAAGAGAATTATTTGTTTATTTTTCTGATATAAGCAAGTAAACAAATTAAGACGGTGTGTTCGTGTTGTGTTGTTCTTGTCTTGTGTTCGTGACTAAAGGCTTGATCTACAAGTTTATTTTATATGACGGGTCAGTGTCTTTATTTAAGCTGCCTACCCGGGATTTTTAACTGCTTCTTTGTAGTTCAACATTATAATTACTAGAAAAAACAACCCGCTGTTTAATATTGGAATAAGACAAACTTAAGTCATTAATCTAATAAACCAATTAAAAGCTTACACTTAAGGTATGCGCCATATATATGACAAATTTTATACCCTATTAAAGGAATTCGTTCCAGATACGGGGCCACAGCGATCGAGCGATAGCCTCGAATCCAGGTAAGGGCCGCAAATGACAGGGGTGACATATGAATTAGTTCGTATGAGCTGAGTGAACCATAGTTAATATTACGTTTTTCAAATCGTTATACAAAATTGAAGACTCTTATATTAAAAGTCAAGGTTGGCTTTAACGTGTAACACTCGTTAATAAATATGTCCCCCTCCATATTTAGATTAATAATATTAAATATTTCCCTTTTATTGCTTCATTCTCTTTGTATTATGCAATTTAACAAACTTTTGTCAAACTACGTCAAAATTATGACTACCTGTATTAGTGCGCCACAAGTCCCAAGACCTCTTACTTTGTTACTGGAAAAATGCCACGGGTATTGAATATTTGGTTTATTCAGATGTTTACTCGTCTATCCAGGTTTTATAACATTAATAATCATTAAAGGGACATTGTATAGGGTTTAGATAGAAGAGCTAATTGTTCTCGTTATAGATAATGAAAACAGAATATGTTGAAAATTTCTGTTATATAACTTTTGAAAATCTCGAGTACCCGACTATCGTCTTGGTAAGTTAATTAATGTCTAATTAATAATTTGAATAACATTTAAGACCTGCAATAGGCAAATTTAGCTCTTGCATAATGTATGTTTAATTTTTACTTCCATCATTAAAGACTGCACCAAAAACAAAATAAATAGCAACATTAAAGATACATAATGCCAGCGGTAAATCAGCCTATTGCAGGTCTATCTTTTGGCCCGAAATGTCATCTAAATTATTAATTAGACAATAATTAACTTATCCAGACCATAATCAACTCTCGGTGTCATCGCTAGCCTATGATATTTACTGGATTAGAATCCTATCTGTTGTTCAACGTTGGTTATAATTAACTGGTTATTAAGACGTAATATTAAAATGTATAGGTTCAGGCGTCAGGTTTCCGATAGAGATCAAACAAACGATCACTCTTTCCTTTTTATACAGAGGGTTAAGGTCTTCGATCCCTGCATCGACCCCTTGTGAGTGATGCAGGACGGAGGGCCTGAAAAAGACAGGTAGTGGTTCGGATGGGACAAAAACCCGAGGTCCCGTGTACACATTGACATGCACGTAAAAGATCCCTTGACAGTTGGAATTCGATATAAGAGTAGGCCGTAGCGCCGCTGCCCGGGCAAAATTTCCCTCATAGCACACTGTATGGCATATGCCCGTCTTCCATTAGCCCAAGTTAGGAGTAGAACAGTAGGACGTTAAACCCCATTTTATTTCATTTCATTTCTTCATATAGAGGTCATGTATAAGTTATCATAACGGGTCATGGGGATCTAAATTACATTCGGCCGTCTCTTTAAACAAACCTGATCATACTTGTCGTAAACTTTGAATATTGGGTTTTACGAGGTTGTTTTTCCCTCTCTCACGCTTTGATTTTAATGGAAAACGAAGAAGAAATTGGGTTGACTCGACCGCAAAAGCGTGCAACAAATTGACAAAAATATCCCAAGTACTTAGACATCTCCGATTGTCTTAAGACCGAAGCTAAACTACTGACTGTTTGTTTGTTTTAAACAACGAACCGTTTTGGAAAACGTTTGTTTAGAGGCAATGTATGACAAATGGACACACTCACAGTTTACCGCGAACAAATTTAGTGACGAAGCTGGCTTTCTATTGTTATCCTCTTGTAATTTTAGTGAGATGTGGACGCGCGAGAACGACGCATCGACAACAGGTGCCTTGGAACGTCCTAGTGACCGCTGTCCGAACACACCGGACATCTGTCAATACCCAATTCTTCATGGTCATGTGACTGAATATAAGCACGTGCATGTTAAAGGGAAGTAAATACGGGGGAGATATGGCGTTAATTTGATATGTATTAGCTGTATGTACAGAGACAAGTGGAAATGTAAGAAAATCATTAACGCTAACAAATGAACTGGGCCCTGTTTCTCGAAATCTTAACTAAAGATAAAATCCTGATTTTAGCAGATACTCCAATTTTTATTGGCTAAGCCCTAAAATCAATCTAATATTATCCAATCAAATTACTAAAATTTGGATTGTATCTTAGTTAAAATTTCGTGAAACAGGCCCCTGGGGTGTAACATCCTCCTGGGCTAATGAAGACGGGCATACACCATACAATGAGCCACGGGGGAGAATTATGCCAGGATAGTGGCATTGTGGCCTAATCATATTAAATTCCAACTGCAAAGGAATCTCATACGTGCAAGCCAATGTGTACACGGACGGGTCCCATCCAAACGTCGATACGATGTCCCTTGCCAGGCCCCATACTAAACGTCGGCGGTCTGTCTACAGTTACACAGACGGGCCCCATCCAAACGACCATAAGACCAGTCTGTTTACATTTAGCTCCGCTTGAGAACAGAAACCGCGCTAGTTGACCTGGGGCCTATTTCACACAATTTTAACTAAGATAAGATCTGGGCCCTGTTTCACGAAATTTTAACTCAAGATAAAATCCAATTTTAGTAGATACTTCAATTTTGATTGGCTAAGCACTAAAATCAATCTAATATTATCCAATCAAATTACTAAAATTGGGATCTTATCATAGTTAAAATTTCGTGAAATAGGCCCCTGAATTTTAGTTATTTGATTGGACAATATTAGATTAATTTTAGTTCTTAGCCAATCAAAATTTGGATTTTATCTTTAGTTAAAATTTCGTGAAAGAGGGCCCTGGGGCCTATTTCACAAAATTTTAACTAAGATAAGTTCTGAATTTTAGTTATATGATTGGACAATATTAGATTGATTTTAGTTCTTAGCCAATCAAAACTGAAGTATCTGCTAAAATTTGGATTTTATCTTTAGTTAAAATTTCGTGAAACAGGGCCCTGCATTGTAAATCCTAAGTCGACGAAAACACTAAGTATGCTCCGAGAATTTTGTTAAGTATCCATTCTGCTTCGATTTAATAAAATTGAAAAAGTTTATTTAGTCGTTGTGCGCATAACAAGTGTGAAACGAAATAGAACTTTATTACAAAAGAGCATACTAATGTTTAGATATGGCAGCCATTTAGGACAGAGATCTTTTCTCGAAGTCTGAAAGTAGATGAATCTTTGTGCGCAGAATAACCAGGGCCCCCTTGAAGAAATAAGAAGCATGCTCTAAAAGATGTTCCCAAAGAGCACACAATAAAATTGATGTGGCCAAAATACGATAGTACGTTGGTGTGTGCACTGGAACTAAATCAGGATAGAAAGACAAGCGATCAGGGCCGATTTCACACCCCCTCCTCCCCCACTGAACTTCATTTGTTGCTGGATAAAGTGAAATGAAATGGGGTTTAACGTCCTACTGTTTTTCTGCTAAAGTTGGCTAAAGAAGACGAGTGTTGGATAAAAGAAACCTAGCTTTAACCCCCTCTCCTCTTTCCCTTTACAAGTTTGAATTGAAACAATGGACGTCTGTTTGAGGTTTAAACTAGGTTTGCAGTTAAATTCAACAAAGATTAAACGAATCTTTGTATTGGTCGTTAATTCAGATAGCATGACCATATCAATATTATTACAATCTAGTCACCAGAAAACCGTGGACAAAATGGGGTTTAACCCCCTCCCCCTTCTCTCTCTCTCGTTCTAGCAGAACAGTAGGACGCTAAACACAATTTCGCCTCTCTCTCTCTCTCCCTACTTCTGCACCAAACGTCATAGTCATGCAGTGTTCATGGGGAATATTTGGCCGGGACACCGGCATTTCCACAAATTCTTCATCATATTCCGAGTGTCAAAATATTATTATTATCATTATGGGTATCAGAAACATAGTGTATACCTGGCCCCGAGTTCACAAAGCATTCTCAGACTTAAGTTGAGAATTTGCTCAACTTTCAGTCACTGTTTATGAGAAATATCTGTGATGTAGAAACACCAAACTTTTGGACACCAAACGACACCATTCAATATTAGGCCAGGATTACGATTTGTAATGTCAAGGGTATCATCTATAACGTCCTGAGAATCCTTAGAGCACGGACGTGTCCCCTAGTGTTTTGCTGTGTAGACTGACGTTTCGGTAACAGATGGTCGGACTTTCCTATTTTATATGTCGTCGTTTCGTTACTTTAAATCTACGAAAAAACAGAGTTTCAATGAAGAATATGTTCCTTAATGGGCGCCCATTTCTGCACAACCAATTAGTTGCTCCTTATCACGTGATACCGCTGATAGCGATTACAATTTACATCCTACACATTGCGAGAAAATTGTTGTATTTTGTTAGTTATTCATTAGAACGTGTGAACGGATGACTCACGAAACACACATGCAGCTAGTTACATCTTGAACGCGACATTTCACAACTATTGATGACGTAGACAACCATTGGTTGTAATTTAGTTGAGTGACAGATTTGTATCAGTTTGGCCTCACGTGGACGAAGTGTTATATCTTTCCTGATCTCCTGCTACCGAAACGGCATTAGTTAAGTTGACACATTATCGTGGTGGATAATCGAGGGTAAATACTGCTTTGGTGGTATTTGTCTTCAAGCCATACACGTTAAACTGGAGTCATTTGGGTCCCACCTATAGGATTTCGTCTTTGCAGCGACAATTCTTGTCTAAATCTTTATACGTGTTTGTGAGGTAAAGCTGGGAAGATGCTGATCTTTGTGTCAATACGTAGTGATGAATCGACCCTAGGTGTCACCCACACCGAGTTTTTCTCATAACCCTTGACCCCAAAACATTTACTTGCCGTACAACAATCAAGATACGAAACTAACGGTTAAACGACATTGGCGCAAGTCCCGGGTTTTTAGGTTAATCTTTTACTATATCACCCTCTACACGATATAATTATATTGGGGGGGGGGGGGGCAGGGGGAGAGAAAGAGAGAGAGAACTGCGGTTTAACGTCCACTCGATACAAATTAGGTCATTTCGGGAATAACATATGGTTTAATTTCATTTCAATAATTCGCTTGCGCGTAGGGGTCTGTAGCGGTGAGGGAAACCGGATTATCCGGAGAAAACCCACGAGACTTGACAGGCGACCCTACTAGTTGCCACGTACAACCTGGGATTCGAAACCATACCAGTTCATTCAATGGCAGGTCGTATGATACAGCGCGCTCGCACAAACCATTCGGCCACCCAACCCAAGGCCAAGGTGTAAACGGAGCCTCAGTTTCTCGTCCTATCCGGCGGACTAGACACTACTCCTTGTAAAAATCCAATTTTCAGAAACGCTCTGTATATAATATCGAATAGTAGTCTATATAAATTTTCAGCACCTTATCGTTTAACGGAAGAAACCCAGCTTACACACTTTTTAATTGTCTTTTGTCGCCGTTACGTGACCCGGAACTGACATCTGACCAAACACAACCGAAACATAAGCCAATATCCTGATTTTACTTCTTTTTTATAATTAGCCAGCCTTTATTGTAAATACTTGATTATCACAAGCGAATTATGGAAATATTTTTTCTAACCATGTGTTAGTCACGAAATGACCTACTGTGTGTCGAGTGCTCTCTCTCTCTCTCTCTCTCTCTCTCTTAATTATTTACATGTATGACAATAAAACCTAGGAATGAATGCATACAACCCCATGGCATACGAAAGCTGTAATACACATAAGGCCACTATGAAGGAGAACCACAAATAATTTGATAAGTATTTTCTTGAAATAGTTTTAAGTTGTGAGTTAACATTAATAAATGCAAAATAGAAGTATCTTTTATTTTTGTGCCAACTTATTGAATGTATCTTGTCTGTGTTCTCAAATAACTGAAATATATTCTTATACAAAGATTATCCAACAAGCCCAACTAAAAATACGAAAATAACAAACACAGATTCTTGTAGAATTATGTTTAATCCCCAAAAGAATACGCCAATTGTGCGGCAGATTTGATACAATATACTTTTGTCGCCAATAAAAGTCTGAATTCTCGGAAAACCAGTGATATGTATTAGAAATCGCATCCATTTGCTGCCATTTTGTAGTTGCCATGTCTACAGAGGTGATATATAGGCCGCCATTTTGTCTATCTTTATCCCTACGCCAATATACGTTATCCTATGGGCGGCGGAAGGATTTAACATGGCTGGTTAAAGAATCTCTAGGCATACTTTTTCTGTTGTGGTTTACTTAGATAGTTTGGAATTGCCACACCCCTCTGATCTTCTTGTTAAATAATTACCGCAGTGTATATAGTTAACTCCATTACAAATCTAAGATGGCGTCGTTATTTGGCTTTTGTGTTCGCAAATGTGTAATTCAATGTCCATTTAAAAAATTAAATCAAAAATACCTGTACTTTTGAGTATATTCACGACCCTTGGACCAGGACACACGTCAATCTGAAAAAAGATTTAACCCCACGTGTCAATACCCTTTATAATGAAAAGAACTAGTCGTTTGGGAGGGACAAAAAACTGGCCCTTTGAACGCATTGTGAAGTAGGACGTTAAACCCCATTTGATTTCATTTAATCTCGCTTTTCTTTTACTTGACTTGAGAGGAGTGAGTAAGACGGTGGCTCGCTAGCCTGGAGGTCGCGGGTTGCTACGAAGAAAGTTCATCGGGATTTTCTGGTGTCGTTCCCCCTTGTCTGTGGTGCAAGATGGAGGGCCTGACAAGAACAGCTGTCTAGTCGTTCGGATGGTACGAAACACCAAGGTCCCTTGAAAGCATTACCGTGTAGGTAAAAGAACATCATGACAATTGCAATTCTAAATCAGAGTAGACGGTAGCACCATTGTCCTGGCAAAATTCCCGACATAGCACACTGTATGGCGTATGCCCGTCTTCATTAGCGGGGGTTGGGATGGCCTAGTGGTCTAGAGTGCCGCGCTTCGTCCTCTAGCTGGCCGGTCACCTCTGGCTTGCGGCTGTGGTTTCGAGCCCTGGTGTGAGCGTATGTGGCATGGAGATAGGGGCGCCTTCTCAACCTCGTGGGTTTCCTCCGGGCACTCCGGTTTCCTCCCACTGCTAAAGACCCCCTACGCGTAAGCGAATTATTGAAATAAAATTGAACCATATGTTAGTCCCGAAATGACCTAGTTTGTGTTGAGTGGACGTTAAACCCCATTTCTCTCTCTCTCTCTCCCGTCTTCATTAGCCCAGTTGGAGCAGAACAGTAGGACGTTGAACCCCATTTCAATTAATCCCATGGTTTTGTTTGACCTGATCCTACTTCTCATTTAACTGTGATGATCACATTGCTAACATTTTAAATTTGTGATTCATTTTATAATAAATAATGCTGACTTGAATTATTATTTCTTTATGATTTTATTTCAAAACTTTGGTCATGATGACAACCAGAAAGTATACAATGTCAGTGAACTGTCGTTATAACAAGAACACAGTCATGATATATGTTAAATATATTAACTCACAGTCATATGATAACAAAAGTTATAAACCAGTGAAATAAAACAATGATTTGTAATGTATTAAGTAGGTCATTTCCTTTTGCAGTTTGCTTGTTACTCGTCTGTGGACTCTTATCTTATTGTCCAAAACTTTATGTCATTCTATTTTAATTGTTCAGCTCTCTGTTTCACTGTTTTCTTCAAAAGGTTAAATCAGACATCGAAATAGAACCATTGTTTCGTACAAAGACATAAATTATATACTTTGTGAAAATGTAAAACTGATCCATTCATGATTTAATAAGGAAGTCATTCTCTCTCTTGTTTTTTTTCTTCTTTCTCAGCATTTTTAAACTTTAAAGTTTTTATTAAAGTTTTGTTTTGATTATATATGTATGTAGGTCATGAACACATAATGGTATTTTATTAAAGTCATTGTAGCCCAGGTTTTCCATTTTTCTACGTTTATTTATATTAGTTAGAGATGAAATGAAATTGTGTTAAACGTCCTACTGTTCTGCGCCGAACTAAGCTAATGTAGAAGGGCAGCGATACTACGGCCTACCTTAATATCGAATTCCTACTGTTAAGGGATCTTTTACGTGCAGGACAATGTGTACACGCGACCGCGATATTTCGTCGCATCCGAACGACTGGACAGCTGTCCTTATAAGGCCCTCCGTCCTGCATCATTGACAATGGGGAACCACACCGGAAAATACCGATGAATGTTCTCGGCTATTAGTTTTGACACTCAAGGGTCGAGGGGTTCGGTATTGAGTCGGTCCGCCGCCAGAAACTGAGTGAACATTTTGTATATATGTGTTCTTCTACGATGGCTAACACACGAAGTGATGCGTAAGTCTCCGTTTACAAAAAATTCTCCCGTAGACTGCCCCTAGTTGCCTGTAAGGCGTTCTGTGAGACAGGCTGTAGACAGAGACCTGGAAAATCAATGAATCAGCAATAATGTTACAACACATGTCAATATGTTTAGCCCGAAATGACATGTTATTGACGTAACCTTTGATTTATTCTATATTCGATTGTATGATAGGTGGGTGTTCGGGGGGGTGGGGGGGTGGGGGGTGTCGATGGAAGTAGTAGCTTGATGTTGTTTATATACATGTATATGCATCATTATCAGAGGCGAATTCAAGGGGGGACGCAAGCCCCCTCCCCCCTAATTTTCAACGAAAATATCAGCCAATTAGCTACGGAAATGACGGATAATTTTCTTGGGGCCCCCAACCTCCCTCTCAGCGGCGTGCCCCGTCTCCGCGGTCAGTGCCCCTATTTTGCCCCCCCCCCCCCTTTTCAAAATTCCTAGATCCGCCCCAGATTATTGCATAAATTAAATAGCATTGTTTGCATGAATAATTATATAAATTAACAAAGGGAGATTACTCGTTTCTATGAAGTCAGTTATTGTCGTTTATTAGACGATGTCGACTTAAACCAATAAACTCTTTTAAATTCAACTATAAGGTGGAAACGTCGTAGACGATCAAAAAATTATCGAAACGTTGCATCTTGAAGCGGGAATTTCATATTTTTTTTAAGAAAGTCAAAACATAATTATTTCTATGTCTTTTACTCAAAAGGTTGTCAACTCATATTATACAATCACATCCATTATTTTCCACACTTAAAATATTTTTCACATCGGAAATAATAACACAATTACCTCCTTTATTTTCCATTCCGCCCATGCAGTAGCTAAATTCAAACGTTTAAATTTGAAGTTGAAAATGATATTTTTTGCCAATTTCTCAACTAGCAATAGTGAATTATTGGATTAATAGTATTATTCTTTAATAAGGTAGGACAGTTTACAGATACCATCTATTTTAAGGCCTTATTTTAATATATTTTAAATATATAACTTAAAAATATGAAATTGCTGCTTTAATAAAACGATAATTGAAAATTGTATAAGTAGTTTTCAGTAGTAAATTCCACACAAAGAAGAATTTCAGATAGATCCGTTTATTATTGTTTGTGTTTTTTAATGTGCTCAATCACTAAATGCCACTCAAGGATTATATTCGTCACTAGCAGATGTGTTTATAATATTTCATATTCCTTGTATGAGGAGAGGGATGACATAGCTTACACACCCACCCCACCCCTCAATTACTTAGCTTGTATAAACTACAAACTGGACATTAAATAGTTAACATAAATTATCATGTTCTCCCACCTCATATTATAGACGGGGAATAAATATATGAACTCTGGTAAATACAAGGGGAACAACTCTTACAGACCAGCTTTGTTGACGAACTGTAAATTGCAATGACGGACACCGTCTAAAATGAAATGGCCCACTGTTCTGCATGGCACAGGCTAATGAAAACTCGCACGCGCCATACCGTGTGTTATGGGGAAATTTTACCTCGATAGCGGTGCTTACAGCCTATACTCTTATTTCCAACTCCAATTGTCAAGGGTTCTTTTACGTGCACGCCAATGAAAGTTCGGTTGGTAAATATTCCGGGTTCAGTGCCTTAATCTCAACTGTGACACCCTTTTCTTTTTTAAATCATTAAAAAATAAAATAAAGATGACAAGGAATTTTTCAAGGGACTACGTTGTCTATAATCGTTCGGATGAGGCCAAAAACCGAGGACCCGTTTACACATTGGCTTACATGTAAAAGATGCGTTGGCAGTTGGAATTCGAAAATAGAGTAAGCCATAGCACAGCTGCCCGTCCAAAATTCCCCATAGCACACTGTATGGCGGATGCCCGTTTTTATTAGCCCAGTCGGAGAAGAACATTCGGACGTTAAACCATTTTTTTTTAAAATTCGCTATTTACAATACATTAAAAGCACGGAGATGGTTAAGCACGTGGCCTGCTTTATATTTGCATAAAAATATACTTACGTTATATGGTAGAATAAAGGAGAAAGCTATGATGGTAAAACATGTCGGGGAATATAATAACACCTGTCAATATCACCTGTTACCTTATTACTCACATATTTACCTAGTTCGCATTGAAAATTAATTAGGTTGTCTTTTTGTATATGATTGAAAACAAAAAAAAAAACAACTGAAAATAAATGTTAAAGTGGCTGATCGTCAATTGTGAGAGAGAGAGAGAGAGAGAGAGAGAGAGAGAGAGAGAGAGAGAGAGAGAGAGAGAGAGAGCAGTTTTCTTAAAATATAACTGCCAAGCAATTAGAGAGAACAGTTTTCCTAAAATATAACTCAACATTAAAGTCATATTTTATAAATGTCTGATTTATTGAAAACTGAACAAGTGAATTTGGTGCCCTAATGATTAGCATTCAACCCTTGGTTCTCAGTGGAAGAGAGCGAGAGAGAGAGATTGATAGAGAGAGAGGGGGAGAGGGTTTAACGCCCACAAGGGAGAGAGAAAGCGAGAGAGGGGTGAGTGAGATGGGGTTTAACGTCCACTCGACACACATTAGGTCTTATCGGGACTAACGTATGGTTCAATTTTATTTTCAATAATTCGATTGCGGATTGGGTTTTTTTAGTAGTGGGAGGAAACGGAAGGACCTGAAGAAAAACCCACGAGGTCGGACAGGCGATCTATTCCTCGTCACGTACAACCGGGCAATTGAAACCACGCCAGTTGACTCAATGCTTATGATAAAGCGCGTACTTCGAGAGCACCCCTCGCCATTTGAATTTTTCGTGTAATATCTGATTTTCTCACAACTCAAAGATATATTATGTAAGATTTAGATACAAAGCTGACAGTTCTCGCTATAATGGTTCAAAATTGATTAATAAAAAGTGAATATGTTGAAAATTTCAGTCAAATTACTTCATTTTGGACCGAGTTATGGGCGTTAGAAAAAATGTAGTCTCGATTGTCGTTGCTACGGTAATAACCAGTCGCTCAGTCATTAATCAAGACTACAGAGACGCCTGGCCCCGGTTCCTAGAAAATTCTTAAAGTAAGCACAAAGTTATGCTTCACTTTTTTCTTACATAAGAATCTTAATAAAATACCGTCCCTAGAAAAAGATGTAGAAAATGCCGTGGAATAACTAACTGTCAGTCATCTTGTTTGAAGCAGAAACAGACCTAAGATTGGTAAGCAAGCCCTATACCTTGCTTGAGACTTGTGCTTAGATAAGAACAAAGTCGCGCTTAAGTTTTTTCTAGGAACACATAATAACGTACAAGGAAGTTCTTAAGAATTTTCTAGGAACACAAAATGCGATAAGTTTACTTAAATGCAAAGTCTACTTGAAATCTAAGCACAAGAACGCGCTTAAGAATTTTCTAGGAATCGGGCCCTGGTGGATACGACGCTTACTAGAAGCAAGAGATGCCGAGTGGAAACATCGCTCAGTACTAAAGAGCTATTAATCAAGACTATCGAGAAGCTTTGTCGAAACATTCATTGCTCAGTGATAAACAAGTCATTACTTGATAAAGACTAGCGAAATCTTGTCGAAGCGTCGCTCAGTAATAAGCAGTCATTGCTTGATAAAGACACGAGAAACCTGGTCGAAACATTGTTAGTCATTGCATTCATGGAATTATCTATGACTTTTTCCATTTCTATTACTAAATAAAAATAAATACGGGACATAACATTTGTGAGAACTGAGTTTATTTTATTATGTTAATGCCTATTACTGGGTGGATTCACTAATATACTTTTCACATAGGACTTAACTATTATTGTATTCGCCGTGAACAGTAGGACGTTAAACCCCATTTCATTTCATTTAATTTGTATTCACCGTGTTTATTAACAGCTGACCACATTCTATTTATTTATTTGATCCGAGTTTATATCATTGACAGCCGTGGGAAAATAATGACTAATAAATAAAATAAAAACCACAAAAATTTAGCACTTTCTTGCTGAAAAGCGCTTTCCCCAAAATAGCTGTCCATCTTTAATAATGTGATTTTAGTTCTTCGAGATCCCACGTTATATGTGACACCTTATATTATTAACTGAATTGAAGAATATACAATTGTGTTTAATAATATAGGTATTAAATTAAAACTAAAACAAGGCATAATTAGAAAGACAAATTTAATATTTATTCATATTAAATGAATCATAATTTAAATAAAAATATTTAATTAATTTTTGGTTGAACTAAAATATTTAATTTTTACACTCCTCATAATCATTTAGATTTAGGTTCCTAACATTTAGTTTTTTAAAAAATATATTTTGTTCTGTTCACTACAATGTATTTTACTTGTCGTTCTAATGGGAAAACCCTAGTACTCATTAACGTACACGTAAAAGAACCCTTGGTAATTCGAAATAATAGTAGACTGTAGTGCCGCTGTCCGGGCAAAATGTCCCCCATAGCATACTACAGTATGACGTATACCCGCCATTAGCCCAGTCAGTACAGAAAGGTAGAACATTAAACGCCATTTTATTTTATTTCATTTATCGTACAGTATTTTACAATTCAAAACTCAATATCGGAATATATATTTACTTAATGGATGCATTGAAATTCTAATCTAATAACACAGGACTACATTACAAGTACTATATTACAACTAAACCCCCTTTTCGAAATGTATTAAGGATTTGCGGAGTTTTTGTATGGATTATCCAATACAATGAATCCCATCATCCGTGTTATAAAGTGTCATTTTTACATACCAACCCTTTCTCATGTTCGACTCGATTTATGAATTCTTCATATGTAAATATTCTTAATTAAATATTTCTATTTTATCAAGGGAAATTTATTTGGACAACAACAACAAACGACACTTGATTGGATTTTAAAATTGTCCAACAACACATGACATTTCGTCTCTTTTAATATATCTTAGCGCCTTTTACGAATAAGTATTTTCTAAAATGAAATTATAATAATTTATTTTTGCTATATTTATTACATTTATATACATTTAAAGTTATTGAAGACTCTCAAAATGAAATGGGGTTTAACGTCCTACTCTTTCTGCACCTAACCTAGGCTAATGGAAGATGGGCATACGCCATACAGTGTGCTACGAGGGAAATTTTGCTCGGGCAGCGGCGCTACGGCCTACTCTTATATCGAAATCCAACTGCCAAGGGATCTTTTACGTGCACTCCAATGTGTACACGGGACCTCCGTTTTCGCCCTATGCGTCACTGACAAGGAGAAATCACGCCGGAAAATCGAGATGCATTTTTTCGGCCAATGCAAGGATCGAACACCCGACCTCCCGGCTAGCGAACCAGCGCCTTATCCACTTAGCCACCGTGACCCCGCTCAAAATTAAAAGATATGAACTATATTCGCGGCCACATGAATTTCAAAAATTGATTTTTAAGATTTAAATTAAGGCAGATTAAATATACTAAAGCAAACAGTTATTGTTTCAGAATATATATATTTAATCGGTACTTGGATAAAAGAAAACTATTATCTTGAAATGGCCGAATGTGATTAACTAAAAAATTAACGTTAACACAGAGTACAATTTTTATGGATATACAATTACTGAGTTTAATACTATACATTATTTCTACGAAAATACTCTCCTGTAAGCAGCGATGGTTCCACTTGTCAGTGGTGTAGGGCGGAAGAGCTGACAAGGGACAACGTATGGTCGTTCGGATGAGATGCCATTTGTCGCCGGGGCAAGGGACAACTTACTCTATATAGAAGAAAAACCAAGACCACGCTTACACATTGGAGTGCACGTAAAATATCCCTGGACAGTTCGATATAGGCTGTTTCGGACAAACTGTCCCTCAGAACCAGACTTGAAAATCACAATGGTTCCTCTGTGCCCACATCAGAATAATAACCCACAATATTCTATGAAAATAAATATAAGATAATTGCTAAGCACATTAAATATTAAAAATAATTTTCGAATTACGTGTTAAAAGGTTAAAGTGTCTTACGTTTAAAATCACTGTCTACATAAAAAATCTCTTTAAAAAATTATTTATTTTAACAACGTCAATTAACATGATCTATATCTTCTAGCTGAAAAAACAACTCTACCTAGTTTAGCCTTGATAGGTTTAAACCAATCGTGAACAAATAAACTTCGTGAAAATACAATAGAAGAAGTTTTTAATATATTTATTAAGTCAATATCAAGATTGATTTATATACAAAAAAATACTAAGAAAATTATGATAAAGGATTAAAACATGTCCTCATTGCACCCTTGAAACGTTATCGAGCGTTTTGGTGTCAAGCAAGTTAAATTAGTTTATTTAATCGAACGAGGGCGTCTCCTTTTTCCCAATTACACCACGTATGTTCTATAACTTCACACCCTCGATATAGAATAAGGTATTCACCAAGTACTCCACAACTTCTCCCTTCATAAAGGCCCTCTTATCGCAAGGTTTCTTATAATGGGTTGGATCACTAATGATGACCGCAATATGAGACCCTAGACCCGAATTCGATCTCCTTTGTTCCCGGCTCTACCTTGAGAACAACGCAATCTGGCAACATCTAGTTTGTATACCATGCGATATATCTATTGGGTGTTCACTTAGTGGATATAGATCTCGATTCCAGGTCATTCTTCTTCTAATATATCGTATATTTTAAGCCAGGCAAGTTAGTCAGGCCCCGAGTTCACAAAGCATTATCAGACTTTACTCAAACTTGTTCTCCCTATTTTAACTAAAGTACAGCCCTTTATAATAATTTTGTTGTTTTAATATATCAAATACATGAATAAGAAACTTTGTGCAAAGTTTTTTGTTTCTGCATCAAAGATATTTCTCATAAATAGTGTTTGTTGAGAATGCTTTGTGAATTCGGGCCTTCCTATTTCAGCATATCACTATGTAAGATGTTTTATTGTCATTTAGCTATTGGTAATTGCTTCTTCAAAGATACATTAGTCAGGAGTTTAATAAAGAGTTAGTAATTCTTGCTATAATAAATCAAAACAGACAATGAATAGTTTGAAAATATCTTTCAAATTTCTTCATTCTGCGCCAAGTTATCACTGTTTGTAGTTTTGACAAGATATGTGCATAATGGTAACCAGGACACTGGTATATTCGCAACTTAGCCTCGCTTTTCCATTTTTTAATAAAATTTTTAAATGGCGAACCGTTCTAATCTAGTTAAACTCGAGAGTCATCGAGAGTTAATTATGGTCTTGTTTTGTTAATAAATGTCCAATTAATAATTTAAATAACATTTCTAGCCTAAGGAACGAACTGTAATAGACAGGTTAAGCTCTTGAATAATGTATGTTTAAGTGGCATTTGGTAATTGAACAGTAACAAACTAACAATATTTTTGGAATAACTATTACTGGTTTATTAACGTACAGCGTTTCGACGATGATACTCGCTTCTTTATCAAGCTGAAGGAAATGCTTGATAAAGACGAAACGCTACATGTTGATAAACCAGTAATTGTTATTCCAAAAATATTGTTTAGTGTGAAATTGGAAATTGTACTGGAAAACACAAGACACGATAATAAGGACTACGATAATACCCCCCCCCCCCCCGCTCAGCTACATGAAAAAAAAAATAATGCCTTGCATCAATGAAATTACATCACAAAGTGATCCTACATCAGTATAAAAATGATTTCTCTGTTTGAAAAGCTCAATTTGTATCCACTGGACACAGTTCCATGGACTGGGCAGTTAGAATTCGAAGAAGGGTAGGCACAAGCCCGTCTTCATTAGCCCGGTTTGTGCAGAAAAGGAAGGACGTTTTAACCCTAGGTACTTCCATTTCCCTGGCAAACTTTTAAAAAGAAATTGATAATATCTATAACTATATTAAACTAGGGATGCATCATTTGTATGCTTTACTAAAATCTTTTGATAGTCATTTGTTTTAATCCAAGCGAATTTAATCCGACATATTATCTACCGTTGGTATCTTGATTTTGTTTTCTTAATTAAATGTTCAGTGATCAATTTGAATGCATATCAGCGTGGGTAAAACCGGAAAAATGAGAAGTTATCCGAACAAAGCAAATGGCGATTAATGACTTGAAATTAGTTTAATTGTTTATGAATGAAGTTAAATCTCTAAAAGGGAAAAGAAATTCCATTCATCTTTCGGTGTCTCCCACCATGGACTAGACTCGAGGTGAAATTATCGAAGATTCCCAGGAATGCAGCATCAATACCGTCTCAAACTTTGTCACCGGATCAAAACACACTTGTATTAATTGTCTCGGCATTGCGGTCGATTTAAGTCGGACTAAGACGTATTTACATCAGTCGCCTCAGGTTGAGAGAGACAACATTTCTGTTTATAAACTTCTATAAAAACTCGACAAGAAAAATAAACAAAAGTCCCTGATCCCGAGAGCCATCTTTCAATCGGTTGTGTAAAATTTGAGAATTGATCCTAATGCGTATCGAAATACTGAAGATTCCCATGGTCTTTATAGGTGTCGACAAATATGTCACATCGACAGAATATGTTCCTTGCAAACAAAAACGAAACGAAATCAGATAGAAGAGAAGACAGCGGTGACACCTTGTCGATAATTACAACATGTATTTGCTTATTTCGTTTTCTTTTTCCGGTTATCTTTTTTATGTGTTTGGTTATTCAATATACAAACGAATGTTAAATGCACGAGGAGATGGGCTGTGTTATATTCAATATTTAACGGTTTTGTTGTCGTGTTGAATCTTCCGCCATTTGTAAGTATTTAAAACGTTTTAGGAAACCCTCAAGGGAGATTTTTGTTGTTTTTATTTTTAAAAAGAAAGAAGTTAAGGTACATATCTATCTGTAAAGCAAGGAGAAGCACAGACCTTCCAAGACAAAATTATAAAAAAAATGACAAATCATTAAAAGGGTATTTACGAAAAACATGCGACTTGGTGTAAAATTTACTAATTATAACTGATTCCAACGGATACTCAAAATTTGAATTCCAGTGGACTCCTTCCATATTGTTTAGATATAAAATACAGCGTCACACCCTTCTTCTTTGTATACCATAAAGGGGGGGGGGGGGGGCTAGCGTGTGGGCGCTGTATCATAAGGTCTGTCATTGAGTCAACTGGCTTGGTTTCGATTTCCCTGGTTTTACGTGACAAGGAGTAGGGTCGCCTTCAAATCTCGTGGGTTTCCCTTGTCCCCCGGTTTCCTCCCACTGTAAAGAGGGATCTTTATTAGTTGTAGGAGGACCCGGGGGAAAACCCACGACATTGGACAGGTGACGCTAGTCATTGGCATGTATCAATGCTCTAAGCCCCCCGAATCGGTTTGCAGGACATTTTACAACATTGATGGCCTTTAATCGATACTGATGTTTTTAAACACTGAGAAAAATTACCCGACTTTTCGGCAGGTGAATGAACCATCGATAAGTTGATAAATCAATAAGTCGATAAATCAATAAAACCTTTTTGTTTTGGTTTGGAATTCGCCTGAGTACATATATTTTCGTGTGTTAATTCGATGAAGAATACAACTCTTTGTTTCCATCTGCAAATTATTTTAGTTTTTAGTTTCTGACATGCAAGAAATCAAATGAAGTGTCCGTACTGTTCTAATGGAAGACGAGAATACGACATACAGTGTGCTATGAGAGAAATTTTGTCTGGGCAGCGGCACTATGACCTACTCTTATATTGAATTCCAACTGTAACGCCAATGTATAACCGGGTCATCAGTTTTTCATCCCCTTCGAATGACAAGGCAGTTATCCTTGTCACTGTCAGGTCATCTGTCCAGCACCACTGACAACGGGGTACCACGGCGAAAAAATCTGATGAACTTTCTCGACCTATGCAGGGATTGAACCTCCAGACTAGCCAGCCAGCGTCTTACCCACTTAGTCACCTTGGCTTCCATTCTGACAGTTCGCTAGCCTGGAGGTCGGGTGTTCGATCCCTGCATTGGCCGAGAAAGTTCATCTCGATTTTCCGGCGTGATTTCCCCTTGTCAGTGATGCAGAAGGAGGGCCTGACAAAGACAGCTGCCTAGTCGTTCGGATGGGACGAAAAACCGAGGTCCCGTGTACACATTGGAGTGCACGTAAAAGATCCCTTTGCAGTTGGAATTCGATATAAGAGTAGGCCGTAGCGCCGCTGCCCGGGCAAGATTTCCCTCATGGCACACTGTATGGCGTATGTCCGTCTTCCATTAGTCCAGGTTAGGTCCAAAAGAGTGGGACGTTAAACCCCATTTCATTTCATTTCCATTCTGACAATGACATGCAAGTCAAAACACCTTTAGCTAGAGAGTAATGACGGATATGGTATACGAGGCAGAGTAAACACATTTTGGTTAATTATTCGGGAAATCCACATAGCTAAATACTTTTGTATTAAAATACTTGACGTAAGAATATAAAAATACCAAGATCGATAGGGGGGTTGGGATGGCCTAGTGGACTAGAGAGCCGCGCTTCGACCTCTAGCTGGCCGGTCACCTCTGGCTTGCGGCTGTGGTTTCGAGCCCTGGTGTGAGCGTATGTGGCATGGAGATAGGGGCGCCTTCTCAACCTCGTGGGTTTCCGGTTTCCTCTCACTGCTAAAGACCCCTACGCGCAAGCGAATTATTGAAATAAAATTAACCTAGTTTGTGTTGAGTGGACGTTAAACCCCATTTCTCTCTCTCTCTCTCTCTCTCTCTCTCTCTCTCCAAGATCGATAGAAAAAGGGTTTTGCAATACTTCGGAGGTTTCCGATTGAAACTATTGGTATGGATCGGAAATACCGGCCTGAATTAGAAAACCGCAAACACTGTTTTTCTCTCCACATTTCATACGTTGCGCAGTCGTAGAGAGGATGCAGCCGGGTATTTTTATAGTATGATTCAGATGGATGTTTCTTTTCTATGAATGAGTCGATGAGTGACAGCGAGAAAATAAAGACGCCATTTCTCCGATTTCATACTTGTTTTACTATATTATAAATGAGTCACTCAGGTTGGGTTGTACCCGGATTGAGTCATTTAAACACGAACATGGAGACGGAAACCTCACACTTTCGTCATTGTGGAACCTCGTCTGATCACATTCATCAAACAGTTGCAATTCTCAGTGAGCAAGATTGTGGATTAAATGGATCATTAGCAATATTGTCTTTAAAATGAATTCCCTGGTGTACATAAACATTTTGGGGCAATGTGAACTGTCTAAAAAAAACAAAACAAAAAACCCCCAAAACAACAAAACCCCACACCGGAGTGACATCAGGTGTTCAAAGGGATTACCTTAGCTCATGTTTTAATAAATTGATAACCCAGTGTAATCAAATGAATGGGGTTTAACGTCCTACTGTTCTCTGCTCCAACTCGACTGATGGAAACAAGCATGTTGTGCTGAGAACTGCTCCGAGACCACCTCACTTCAGTGGGGCAAATTGGAACGGTTCTCGGTACGGAAAGTTTATCTTTGAACACTGGGCCACAATAGGTCCTGGATGTTGTTGTATACAGCTGAGTTTGTGCAATCTGATTAGAACACAGATCCTATTTCGTTTCGTTTTTTCTATAGTTCAAGATTTCGTTTTACTTGTCTTCACACCTCAAAGAACTGGAAGAGTTATTATATAATAGGCGTTCTAGCTGATGTGAAGAATTAGTCAATATAACGGCCTGTTACGGGCCGGCGAGTTCTTGGTGTGATCTGTATGGAACTGTAGGTAAACCCTTGTCAACGCCGATTGATTAATCAATGGCTGACGTCATAGTGTCAAAAGCCGCTTAATAAACCCCTCCCAATACAACTGGTCACATAGAATTAAAAAATAAAACGAAATCAGATTGTAGTTTGTGCTTATAAAACATTATTTCAACCACCACACGTACTTTTAACCGGGTAAAAAAATAAACAAAAAATCCCCAAAACAAAACAAAAGAAGGATAACTCTAAACATACGATCAGCTCCCGCACGTGTCTGGATACACACAGACTCCCGCGTTTTGTTATAATTTGTTCAACAGGAGTCCAGATTGCATACCATTGAACATAGTCCACTGTTTAAAAGTCGTATTCACCGTACACACCACTACACGTCGTGCCTCCCTCTTACAATTTCTTGATTTATTTTTATTTACATAATGACACAATTTGACAGAATGCCTACCATTCTTGAGATACTATTAGAGTGTGTAATTGAACAGTTCTGATTCTGATCTCCTTGTGTAGTTTTAAAATGAGGATATCCAACAAATGTCGATACTCCCGGTAAAACTCGCACTTGTTATGGTAAGCAACTTTTATTGTTCCAACACTTTTATGAAAAGAAATGGGGTTTAACGCCATACAATGTGCTATGTGGGAAATTTTGCCAGGGCAGCGGCACTACGGTCTACTCTTATACCGAATTCCAACTGTCAAGGGATCTTTTACGTGCTCACCAATGAGTACACGGGCAACAGTTTTACGATTCATTTACTAATCATTACTTTTAATTTCATTTAACAAGATTTAACTGGAAGTGACGTACCTGTTACTGTAAGTAACATCTATGTTTCAGCATAATTCACCTCGTTTCTATCAATTACTTAGTTCATTGTTTGAAGATGGTACAAATATTTGTTCATTAAAATTTAATCAAAGTGGCATACCTGTGATGGTAAGCAGTATTTATAGTTCAACATAATACCATTTTTTTGAATTTTTAATTTTGAGAAGGAATGGACGTAGGCAGGACCATGTTTTATATTATCTGGGCGAATTGTTGTTTTTGAAAGGACCAGAACAAGGTCAACGAGTCGCCTTTGGGTAACTCTCACATCTTCCATTGTTTTTAGAGGCCCGTTTTTATGTGAAAAATCGGAGTCGAACAGTAGGACGCCAAACTCTATTTCATTCGTATTTTTGGGAGGGCTATTTCAAGATAAAAATTCGCATTTGGATGAATTCAACGAGTTGTTATATAACACAATGCTGAATCGCTGGGTTTTGGGGAGGGCTTTTGGCTGAACTACACACGTGGTGTTTATATCAAGAAATAAAAGAGGAGCTGTATCCATAACTTAACAACAATCGGATAATCTTTAATCTCCTTTCTTTGAACACGCTAGAAATTACGACCACCCAGTCTAACTATAGACCTGTGTAATACGGACATATTAAAACCGCCATGGCTGGTGGTCTGTCTCGACCATTGAGGTGATAACTCACGAATCATTTTATTTGAATCGCTTGTTCCATGACTTATCAACTCGTGTTTTCATGTGTTCTTGTCTACATGGCGATATTCAAAACCCCTCAGTTTGTTTTCGTATTAGTTTGATGCAATAATAAAGGGATTATTGTACTGATGACGAGGGCAGATAACAACCCAGTACAGTTAGCCTTTACGTCTCTGTTTAAAATTTGGTGTGGGTATTTTTTTATGAATTTGTTTGATAAATGCATTTAAGATAAATTTTGACCATTTATACGAAATGGTGTGAATTTTATTTTTAGCCTTTGGTTGCTTTATTCAATTACACAAAATATTTTAAGGGCTATGCCTCTTCATTGGGCAATTGTCAAAATTTTAAAACTAATTTTAGCACCATCGATCAAGTGTCAAATGTTGTACTGGATTTTACTTACTATTATTCAAGATACAAAATTTGTACTCGATTTTTAACACTTAAAATTGGTTAAGAACAGAAATTTGTACTCGGTTTTAACACTGGAGTTTTAACACTTATCGTTGGAAAATTGCACTGGAGTTTTAACACTTATCGTTGGAAAATTTGCACTGGATTGTTAACATTTACCGTTGGAAAAGAAGCACTGGATTTTTAACACTCACCGTTGGCCAAGTGCCAGAATTTGCACTGGATTTTTAACAATTATTGTTGGTCAAGTACCAAAAATTTGTACTTCAGAGCAAACTCTAAACATCGAAATAAGCAAATTCAGATTGTTTCTTCTAATTCTTAGACTCTTTATTTCTGTGTCAGAATTGTATTTCCATGTGAACAAAGATTTTATATTCGACTCTTGAAAATGAAATTATTTTTGTTGTTTTTTCGAGGATTTTGTTTGCTTTTTCAAGATTGGTTTAGAATATATGTTGATTGGTAATTTTTTGTTAGGCATAAGCTTGTCGCTTGTAATCTGTATACTTGTTCTTCCAATAGCTTGACATGTTTACGTTTGGTTTTTATTTTAGAATTTCTCTCATTGGATAACATGTCGGAATGATAAACAATATCGGTTAACGCGAAATAAGAACTATTCATACTGCCCCCTCCCTCCGGTCATTATCTTTAACAGTTTAGCCCTCGGCTTCTCTGGATACAACCAATTGCCTCTATTAGCTACGGGTGTCGTGCATGGGTTTGGTCGGCAAACCGTCGGCTCACTAAACAGGATGTATCGGGTTCTATCCCCATGCTTACTGAGAAAGTCCTTCGGGATTTTCCAGCCTGTTTCCCTTATCAAAGGGTGGATAACCAATGGAGACGTGCACATGGCATGCAGAGTCAGATGCGCGAAAATTTCCCCGGACAGGGGACTTCCTAAATGGGAAATTGACACAAAACTGATACCCAATATTGAAAATATTCTTCAAAATACCAGTATTTATTTACACAAGTGCAAAATTATTATTCTCATCGTAATTTAAATTGCGAAACTTGAATGTTTCTTTGGAAAAGTTTATTCACCGAGAACTCAGTATTTTAGCGAGTAAACCAGCACGAATGGCAGGAGCATTTGCATACATTTAGTCGTCAATCGTTTTATTTACATGCCAAATCATATGGACACCAGTGGAATCGGTTTCTGTGCCGCCTGAACCACCAGGCAACACGTTATTTTTCTGTGTAAACCCTTCAAGATAGTGCCCTCTCTCTCGTTAGCGCCCCGATAGTGCCCCGACTTCATAAAGCATTTTCAGACTGAAGCTGAAAATTTACTCAACTTTCAATCGCTCCGTTTGAGAAGAGTCTTTGCTCTAGAAACACAAAACGTTGCACATAGTTTCTTATTGGTGTCTTTCATACATTAAAATAACAAACGTTTTATAGAGGGCTATATTAAGATAAAATAAGGCGAACATTTTTGTGTAAATTCTTAACTAAAGTCTGAGAATGCTGTGTGAACATTAAAAGGTAAAAGTCTGTGAGCCTTTTAATGGCGAGGATGAAACATAAATACAGTATCTTTTTGACAAACAGAGGGAGACATTGAATTTTAGTCAGCGGTACTGGACGGAAGTCTTGGCCATGTACAGTCTCGAGTCGTTAAAGCCCCAATAACACTCTTGTTGTAACTGAAAAATATGTCCCAATCTTCATTCTGGTCAACAAATCGTATTATTTTAGAATATTCCAATTAAATGATGATATAAATTTCATCTTAACACACCTAATTTAAAAAATTGGAAAGATTCAACCAATTGATTTGAAAAGTCTAACGTAAACCTTTTCAAATATGACTTGAATTTTAAAATATTTTCGAACCCTCTGGACAAATAAAATAGGTTGTAATGGATAAAGGTAGGACATTTAAACATCTAGTACTTAGAATAAGGGTATTATTTATTTTCTGGAGCTACCAAGCCAGCAAGAATGTTATTGTCCCTTTAAGATAGGGCAAAATTTCCCTCATAGCACACCGTCGGTGCAGAACAGAAGGACGCTAAACACCATTTGGATTTGGATTGTAGAAGCCGGGGTAATTGTCACTAAAAAAGTCACCACCAACTAACCTATTCTCAGTATGGGCGAATGGGAGGAAAGGGATACTTTAGTTCTACAAAGCACCAATAGATGGATGAATAAAGGTGGCCCGTCTTCATTAGCCCAGTTCGTAGCAGATAAATACGATGTTAAACCTCATTTCATTTCATTTCAATAAATGCAGCCCGTCTTTATCAGCCAAGTTCGGAGGAGAAAAATACGACGTTAAACCCCATTTCATTAAATTTTATTAAATGCGGATAGTCTAGTTAGTGGTTAAATAGTACCAGCAAAATTTCGCTTTGTAATCCATGTCCGTCTTCATTAGCCCAGTTCGGAACAGAAAAGTACGACGTTAAACAGCAACATTTCGATTTGTAATCCATGTGGCGGAGTCCGTAGATGATTTAAAAGATGGTATTTGCGTTGTTTAGTCAAATCTCATCCAAGATAATAATAGAATGAAACAATGAAAGGAAAATCCTCTTTTTTCCCCTGGTTTAATAGTTTTACTAAGAACAGATACATTTCTAGCCAAACACCAATCAATGATGGTAAATAGGTTCTCGGATGTCAGAACAGAAATCTCAAATTGGAATAATACGAACAAATTTTGTGGATTGATCGAGGGGTAATTTGACCAAGGAAACGGGACCCCGGTTCGAAGCTAGAAAAACTGCGAGTTGATATTCTGCTAGAGGTCCTAAACAAATATTGAAACAAGGTTCCCCCATCCATTCATGCAATTGTTTTCGAGGTCCGCCATTTTCCTCGATCATAGTAGCACACGGCAAATACAAATATTATGGCCTCGTTTTGAATTGGCGCCTTTCACAATGAGCAGACGATATCGGTAACAGGCGTGAATTATTTCAGTTATAAAAATACTATTAACTGTTTGTAAAGGGGATCTTTTAACAGGACGGTTTATCTACTAGCGTGTAAGTATTTTTATATATCATATTCATTTTATGTTCAAGTATATTTTCTCAAGTTTTAAGTGTTACGATAAGATAATATTTTTTTGGGTTGGGTATATCGTACTTTAGATTGTTATTAAATACAACCTTAAATAATAATAATAATAAAAAACCCTAAGGTTTTAAAACTAGGTTAAAAAAATACAACTTCAGTAATAATATTCTAAAATTTATATTGAGAAAGGTACTTCAGGTAGTTCAACGTTATTAAGAGAAAAAAGAAACTCCCAAGGAAAATATACTTTAGAAATATATTTATTCAAAGATAATACGGTTAAGAAAATATATCTAATATTCTACATTTAATTTTCTTTAAATTTGAAAAATCCAAACATCCACGGAAGCGATTTTATAGAAATTTATTTGAGTAATGCCGTACCCCTAATATTATTTTAATAAACGGCTTAAGACGAAGTCGTTTCAGGAAATACACGAAGTCAATTTTTTATAAATTGATCTGAATAGAGTATCACTTCGCATAATATTATTTAAATAAATAAATTATCTCTAGAGGATATAAGATATAAATAAATATACTGTATATTAATGAAAATTAAAATTCAAAATGGAATATACGATAATGGATGTGCAGTGGTCATGTATAAATTATAAACAAATGTACGCGTGTTGTGCATTAGATCTATTTTAGTAGAAATTACATATTTTACAAGGAGAAAAATGAAAAAGAATAGCAGACTTCCAGCATCAACGCTTACAAAAATATTGCCGAATATAGTTCATTTATTTTATTTATTTCCTTAAAACAAAAAGAGAGGATAAGTTTTCGATTTTGAGAATATCTACAATTTACAAAGTTATCAATTTTCCATTTTTAAATTATGGCGTCAATATATAAAAATACAAGTCAAGGACAACAATTCTTCAAATCTGTATACTAATAATTTTAATATTAATATAATAGCTAAAAACTGTTTGTAAGCTAAAATGCTACGTAATGATTTGGGTTTTTTTTAAATATATTTAATTAATTTCTAATGCTCAATTTATTTTAATGTATTCATTTAGAAAATTAGATATGGTTAGTTTTTGAATGATTTAGAATATCAAATTATATTTTAGTCACCATTTCAAAAAACTTATTTAACTGTAGAGGACTTGATATATTTCTTCAAATAAATAAATATTATATATTTTCAGAAATATTAAGACAAGAATAATTTATGATACATGTTTTGTTTAATTATTCAAATATCTTAATTAATAGATTTGTGTTAAAAATTTATTTATTCATATCTTATTTTATATATTATATTTTCAATAAATAAATAAATATTAGCAGGAAAACAGGGCAATAAAACATAGACAGGACTTTTACGATACAATAAGATTCATATTGAAAAACAACACCAAAAACAAACTAGCGAAAGCTTCTGTGATAGAGTTTGCCATTACAGAGAACGTGATAAATTTCTCCCCAAATGAATCGCTAAACATTTTTATTACAAACCCGTGTATATCACGGAACACAATATACATATACTATTATCTAGTTTTACTTATCGTCTAGTGTAAGTACCTGGATGTTGACAGTTGAATTCAGGTATAGGGTGTCTTAACAGTTGTAATATAACAGGAAAGGGCGCCGCTGTCCAGGCAAAATTCTATCCTTCACATCCAGCCAGAAACTCGTTACCATAGTAATAAAATATCACGACTGTTTGACATAATTAAAATACAGCCGTGTTGACAAAAATGAGGTTTACCCATAAAAACCCCCAAAACACGAACAACATGTCAACGTCTCTTGTTAGAAGTAATATCCAGTCGTATTCCAAATTTATATATTTTCAATTTGTTCTTCTAAATATTTAGTATACGTAATTGAGATTTATTTTGAGTATGAAAAGTTTTGACAACAAGGTGACAAAACGCGGCCCATCACATTGGACCACTTGATTTTCTCTATATTTACAGGGACTAAGAAACCATGAACAGTATATTAATGTACAATTCTAAGGAGATAAATTCGATTTAAAATTACAATTCATACGATCACGTCTCAAAAATTAAATTTTGGACTTATTTCAATCGAGTTGACCTTTTTGTCAGATCGGCAAGTTCACATTTGGAATTTTTCTCGTTCAATATCAAAGATCTTTAATTGTTTGATAGCCAAAATCTAAAATAAACAATTGCGAGGGTGAAAATACATTTCTGTATTTACCAGGTAAATTCTGCGAGGAATTTCTATCGACCGAGCAGAAGAATTATGTCAATTAAAAAATTGATTATTTTTTTTAAAAACTTTCGTTTCGTTTTAGTTGTCTGTGTTTTAATATTTGGATAAGGTCGGTGGATATGTGTGTCATCATTCAAGTTAAATACCGGGCTAATAAACCAACTTCTTCTTTCAATATTTTCAAGACAAAAATTTGAACAAACCGATAAATTTGAAGTTAAGTTAGGATTTCGTGATGACACTTTTTCGATATCTTGTCCATTTAGTTATTTTTTTTATTTACTAAGGGATCGGCTCGGGGGATTCTAAAAACTAAAAAATGTATTTCTAGAAACCTAAACAACTGAAAGATTCCATATTTTTGGGATAGTTTGTCATCGGGTGTTTTAATTTTTAATTATTACGAAAACGCCGAGATCGACTGGGGGATTCTAAAACCTGAAAAAATGTATTTCTAGAAACCTAAACAACTACACGATTTCAGATTTTTTTCGATAGCTTGTCACGGGGTTTTAATTAGTAAAAATAATGGCCGGGGGGAATTTAAACATATTTGATAGCCTGCTCTCAGGTGTACCTAACCTAGCTTCATAACATCCGTAACGAATTTGAACTTAGCAAAACTCGTTAAATTCGTTCAACATTTCTGGTAAGCAGAGAGATAGGACCAAGTTATTTCGGGACTAAGATATGGTTTAATTTTATTTCAATAATTCGCTTGAGCGTAGGGGTCTTTAGCAGATGGGAGAAACCGGAGGACCTGGAGAAAATCCACGAGGTTGGACAGGCGACCCTACTCCTTGTCACGAACAACCGGGGATTCGAAACCACGCCAGTTGATTCAATAACAAACCTTATGAAACAACTCGCACACGCTAACCATTTGGTCATTCAAACCCTCATTTCTGTTCAGGAAGACTGTGTAATAGCATTAATAACTAGTTCGTTTCGTTTGTCCAGTTCTTGGGTATATCATTATTTTTGGTTCGTTTGTACAGTCCTTGGATATATTATTGACAATTTGTTTCGTTTGTATACAGTCCTTGGGTATATTATTGTTAATTCGTTTCGTTTTTTTTTGTATACAACCTTGGGTATATTGTCAATAAATCGTTTCGCCTGTATACAGTCTTTTCTAGTGTGGTTTCCTCTCGTTAGGGTCGAACCAAAAGCCTTGTCGTGTACACATTGGCGTGCACGTAAATGAACCCTTGACAGTTTGAGTAGGCCGTAACGACGTGGCCAGGGCAAAATTCCCCTACGCTCGTCTATATTAGTCCAGTTTGAACCTCGTCTCCTTTCATTTCTTACCCACTGGACCCACCGTTGAAAAAAACTGTTCAATAATTCCCTCTTTCCGGACTCTAGAAAAGGTAGGTCGTTAAATCCCTCCCCAAATGTGACACACCAGTGTACACACTCTTTCCTGACTCTAGAGAATGTATCACTGTTTTAACACTAAGTCTATTGATCAAGCCACCATTGTAGCCAGTATAGTGTTATAGTAGAAGATATATTACAGACGTCAGGATCAGATCCGGTTTCTATAGTCCGTGGGGTATAATAAATGACATTGTCATTATATTCAAATTCTTTACCATATTTCATTTTATTCACGAAACGAATTTTTGTTTGTAATTTTTGATGATCTCTAATATGAAGTGTTCAATCGTAGCATTCAGAATTGCTAAATATTGTTCAAAATTTAACGCTTAATCTGATAAAAGCCAAAACAAAAAGCAACTCAGCGCATATTTTTATAAACGCCAAAACACAAACTTAAGCTCATAGTTATGCAAAACCAAACACAAACTTAGTCACTGCATCGGTATACGTAAAAAAACCAAAATACAAACTTAGTCAGCGCATCGGTAGTCTATATGTAAAAAACCAAAATACAAACTTAGTCAGCCCATTGTTATGTAAAAATCAAAACACAAACTTATTCATTGCATCATTTTATCTCAAAAACCAAACCTCAGCGCATCTTTATAAAAACCGAACATAATAATTAAAATAGAGCATTTTGTTAATTTAACGAATTTTTTTTTATTTAGTCATTACGAAAATGTTTCTTGAAGGTAAACATCAAATAATTCTCATGTCATCCAACTCAACAAACAATGATCTATTTTCATTACCCTTTCAACTATATTTCTGTGAATAAAAATGGCGGTTGTTTGCTTCATATTTTAACAATTTAGATTATTGTTTATAATAGATACATTAGATTGCTGTCAAATGATTGGCTACGTCTGCTTCTCAATAGAAATCATTAGATGAAGGAAATAATGGTCGTCTGCAATAACTTGTCTGCCAACGTTACGTTCCGTTTCCTTGGATTCTCGCGAATCTCGTTCCATATTTCACGTGAATCGATATATTCCCTTCATTGCTGATGTTATAATTGAATAAAAATAATGATTGTGTGAAATGGCGACTTGGATTAATATTTTTCTGATGGTCGCCATTCAATTTGTAGGATCATTAGAAGTAAACATGAACAGCACTCTGGAGGAAATCGGAAAAAGAAATTACCAATACGTGTATCCCTCCATCGTGAATTGGTGAAGTTGTCGCTCTAGTCGAGGTCTTTAAGACCATAGATACCATTTACATCGTCTCTTGCAGTTTAACAATTTGACACAGAAACGATTTTTGGGGAGGTTAAAATGTACACAAACGGTTTGCAATTGATTTTCTGATATCGTTAAGGAATTGATTTATTTCGTTTTAGCGGAAATATACAACGCGCTTGTTCTATTTATTCAGGAGTCGGTGGTTCGGTTTTTTTGTTTGGATCGAAGATGGCATTTTATCACTATTATATTTTAATACAAGTTTGTATTGAGTTTGCGGGGCGGAGAGCCTGGCAAGGACAGCTGTCTTGTCGTTCGGGTGGTACGAAAAACCGAGGTCCCGTATACACATTGGCGTTCATGTAAAAGATCCCTTGACAGTTGGAATTCGATATAAGAGTAGGCCGTAGTGCCGCTGTCCGGGCAAAATTTCTCTCATAGCACACTGTATGGCGTATGCTCCTATCCAGCCCAGTCGGAGCAGAACAGTAGGACGTTAAACCCCATTTCACATATCATTTGTATTGAGTACGAAAATAAATTTCTATTGGCGACTTATTAAACATTGAATGTGACAGAAGCACAAAAATGTATTTTCCACATTCATAGTTAAAGTTACTAATCGAAAATTGTATTTTGGGGTAAATATCTAATCTTTCACAGCTTAAAGCACGTTACAATGTTCTCAAATTGATTATTTAGCATTTCATTAAGATAATAAAATGAAACAGATCCAACACTTATGCTTAACGTGTCGAAATTTTTAATTCGACAAATTTTTATAAAACCTGAGCGGAATTGAAAACAGGTTTGGACTGATATTCCTTTTAGGGGTTTAGCTTTCACAATGCATTTTGCACTCAGGGATTCATCTGCTTCATACTTCGGGAATAGATCTCGGACGGGAATGGCCGCCATATTACAAAATTGAGTTTACTGTTTTGTAATGTGGTTCTACTCCCGCTTCATATCTGCCATACACCGAAAGACTAAATAAACCTATTCAATTCCGTTAAATTCAAAAGGAATAAATACTTCTCCAATTTCTCGAAGTATACTTAATATTTTCGACTAAAATCGTCGATATAGGACTTAAAATGTCGGTCAGTTAGCCTATAAATTTAATATGTCGGTCAGTTAGCCTATCAATTTAATATGTTTTACAATGCTGGTGTTTGCAAGAGAGCAAAATTCTGCCGATGACAATATGAATTAAATTAAGATATTTATACCCCTCCCCCCTACAAATCAAAAACACACAACTGAAACAGTTAATTAATTGAACCTTGACAGCGCGAAATCAAATAAAGAAAATTATGTGGCCATACTTAATTTATAAAATTAATAAATTTAAATTTCACGATAGGTCAACAAAGTGATTTTATTGCTCCCAAGGCAGTCGGAGAAGACCAGTAGAACCTTAAGCCCCATTGCATTTAAAGCTTCCAAGGCCCATTACATTTGCAGCTTCCCCGCCAAATTCGTGTTTAAGGTTGGGGTCACAATCGTGACGGCTTCAAATACTCTAGCACACTGGTTTGACAACATACTATAAAATTCTGTTTTTGTATCGGCCAATAATGGACAGAGAGAGAGAGAAATGGGGTTTAACGTCCCTTCAACACAAACTAGGTCATTTCGGGACTAACATATGGTTTAATTTTATTTCAATAATTCGCTTGCGCGTAGGGGTCTTTAGCAGTGGGAGGAAACCGGAGTGCCCGGAGAAAACCCATGAGGTTGAGAAGGCGCCCCTATCTCCATGCCACATACGCTCACACTTGGGCTCGAAACCACAGCCGCAAGCCAGAGGTGACCGGCCAGCTAGAGGTCGAAGCGCGGCACTCTAGACCACTAGGCCATCCCAACCCCCCAATAATGGACAGACTTTGTTCATAATAAATTTTTAAAATCATTACATAATTGTTTTGAAAAATGCATAAGATAAATACACTTTTACAAAAATATTATATAAATAAATTTAAAAAGATCATTACATAAATTTTTAAAACCCATTACATAAATTTTTAAAATCATTACAGAAACAGTTACATAAATCATTACAAAAATAGTTTTTATTTGTTTAAATCACTACAAAAATAATTTTAAAAAAAAATCATTTTAAATTCCATATACCAGAAATGAATAAACGGAATAGTGTCATGCATTTAAAAAAAAAAGAAAACCAAAACAAACTTAACAACTCAATTACACAATGTTTTATAAACACTTATTTAATAACATGTCACATGTGCTTGCACATATTAATGAAGGCATTCTAGCCTGGGGTGTTGTATTATCAGGAATATTAGCATTTTTATATCCATATAATATTTGCAAAACTCTTTTATTAACATTCATTTAAATGCTGTGAATGTTTATCTCAAATATTGGTTTTATTTTAATTTGAATCAAAACTTCCAAAGTAGACTCACATACAGATAAATACACATTTGGCTTCAAAGTTCTTCCCGAGAATAAATTCGTTCGATATATGAACTATTATATTAAAGTATCCGAGAACATGCATCGTTCACATTCGTTCGTTAGTTCCACCAAGGGTGATATCGTAGACAACCATTGTTCACGAAAACAGTCAGTACTCATAGGTTAACAGTTTCCACTTTCTTGGATACTGATATGCAGTATTATCATTCGGAAGTACACCAGAGCGGAAGCGGAAGTACATCTGGTATCGGAGAAAAAAACCCATACCCCTCCTCATGTACAACAGCCGCCATTACATATAGGTAAATAGTAAGCTAAAAATACAACGATTTTCTTGTATACATAGACTCAACTTTAGGACTAAAAGAGACCGGAAGTACATCAGTTATGTTTGTTTATTACTTGTGAAGTGTGATATGTTCTATGTATAGGTTGGTTGAACTGTGAACGGGTAGACCGTTTAGTATCGATGCTAATCGGGTAACTACGTGATTTATCAGTTGTGTTAGATCGTGTTAGTAAGAATAGATCTATGTAGTAAAAGTTGTTTAATCCTTTCACACCGTTTACCATTGGTAAGATACCGACCCGTGCTTTATCAACAGCAACTCCACCACTTATCACGATAATTTACTAAATACCAATCTAACTGACCAGACTACTCGATTGACGGGAAAAATACGAAACACTCTGAAAAGTCCGTCACAACATGGCGGCTGTATATCATTGGCTTCATAAAGACGACAGAATGATCGTCAGGAATTTGTTTAAAAATAATAAAGTTTAGTAGGGTTGTCAATATCTAATTGAGATAATGACAATGATAAACATGATTTATGGAAATAACAAGTAATTGTTAAAGCTAGATATATCCGGGCGGCATCTTTACATGAGTCTTGTGGATTAAAAGGGAAATTGAATAAGTTTGGCGATCAAGAATCTCTTTGTTTGTCAAATTCAGGCGCTGGATTTTTATTTATGACTTGATATTCTCGAGAGGGAGAGAGAGAGAGATGTGGTTAACGTCCACTCGGCACCATCTAGGACATTTCGGGATAAACATAATTATGGTTCAATCTTATTTCGATAATTTTGAGGTAGAGAGAGAGAGAGGGGGGGGGGGGAGAGACCATTTATATTCATATTAAAGGGTGGTGGTATATATTCGGTGGACGGCGGTAGTAAAATATCCCGTGGGGTTAAATTCCACAATCAAAACCACTGTTGCGGCCAGTGTATCGGTTAAAAATCGAGAAGGAGCATCTAACCAATAACCAAAAAAATACGACAGTGTAACACGGATGTGTGCCTAGTTTCTAAAAGTGCGGTGAGTTTTAGCGTTGGACCAGGTCACCTTTAACAGTGAACTACTTCCGCGCAAAGGAAGGGGAGGTAAAAATAGACGCGAGCAGACTAAATACCTCCGAATTCTCTCAAATAACAATTAACAACTTATGTCAATGCTGGAAGGCAAGAACGTGAAAAAATTGAGCCGACCTGGCTATTGACTCGGGTTTAAATACCACTTTAAAATTTACTTTAACTGTTGACACTTCTAGTTGTTGGCAGGGGACTGCGAAATATTGGAATATTTACGCGCAGTGACAAATCGTATCCATGCCAATATGGTGGAAAGGCATTCTAAAATTACGAAACCAGCGGCTGCAACGCGTAGCTTAAATGCCTATTGTCCGCCATTTGCAATTTAATAGGGTTGTAGTGATGAGGACTGATCGTCCAATAGACGAAAAGTAGTTGACTTCAGACAAATAAAACTTAGATCAATGTTGACCGAGGTCCGATCTGATCTCTTTGTTTAAAGAGCTTGACTGTTTTTCTACATGGTGACATTCATTTAGATAGCTGATGCAGAATGACGTAATGTGATATGCGTAGGTTTAGATAGTTTAGTTTCGTAGAATTAGTTTCGTAAACTTGTATGTTTGTAATTAACGACCGTGTTTGTCGTCTGACAAAATCAATATGAAAGACAGGGCCTAATATAAAATAAAATAGTGCGTGGGGAGAATCATCTTGGTACAAACGCTAGAAAAAAAGTTTGTAAAAATGGTTGTCCAAGCTTCTCCAATACAATACTGAGAATTAGACCTAAAACTGTTCCAGGGACCTGTTACCAAAACGTTATGACGTCATTAAATTTGCATAACTTAAGTATTCTTGTTTCATGAACCATAACAACCACGGTATATAACAACAGAAATCCACTTTGTGAAACATTTCCGGTATCCCGATGCCAGAAATAATCCTAAACTTTGACCTCCATAATTTGCATTTTCGGATACACGGCATATTTTTTAAAATAAATCTGCATATTGCAGGCCCCGTGTTCAAAATGCATTCTCAGACTTTAGTTAAGAATTTACTCCAAATAATTGTTCGCCTTATTTTAACTAAAGATAGCACTTTATAAAACCTTAGATGTTTTAATGTATCAAATACATCAATAAGAAATTATGGGAAAATTATTGTGTTTCTGGATCAAAGTCAGTTCTCATAAACAGTGACTGAAAGTTATGTAAATTCTTAATTTAAGCCTGAGAATGCTTTCTAAACTCATGGCCAGGTCTATGTTTTAGCTTCCAATGTTATATACATTATTAATTAGACATTTATTGACGTGATAATCATTCTATTGGCGTAGCAGTGGTACTTGACAATTGAGACTATTTGGTCCAACCCATCGCTCCGAATGAAGTAATTTGACTGAATGTTTCATTATCTATTTTTGAACTAGTAAAGCAAGAACAGACAACTCTTTCTCCAAATCTCGCATAATTCATCTTTAATCTATATATTGATATTATAAGATCTGTATACCAAGTTTCAATCACAACTTATTTCACGCCCTTTTGATGTACCTTAATTGATAAATTAGCATAATGTCGTCTTTCCCACGAATCTGGTATTAATACCGACTTTTGTAAATCTTAGAGAAGTTTTTAAAATACGAGATTGACTGTAGTTATATTAAGAAAGTCAGAAAAGTGATTTAATATCCGAGAAAAATCTGGTCAACCGAATCCGTTGATTAAATTCACTAACACGCAGTTTACTCACTTAACTGTGTCTCGATACAGATTTTGGCGGGAAATTATGCGAGATTTAATGAGAACCATGAATGAAAGATTTATTGTAAATGAAGAAAAGCGGGACGTGCGATTTGGAGTGAAATTGCAGTCCCAGTTTTCCTACGGATGTGTTTAAGGCTTTAACACGATCTGTTGTTCAATCGGCAAGGTTCGGCTGTCCGCGGATCATGCGTATTGAAATGTAGAGACATGAAGTGTACACAGATCTTGCCATATAGATAAATATCAGAAACTCTTCACTACAAACCCACAGCGGATATACTCATTGGTATCCTAACCACCTAACAAATAAACACACAAACCTGCTGTATACAAACAATGGACGTGGATTAAAAAAAGGAAACACGGGTTTATAGTGAATAAATAGACATAATTAGTCGTGTTGGGTAATTAATTAACACATAGACACCCTCGTAGTACTATTGTAGGTCACTGGTTAATCATCATACATGGTCACGATTAATGAGTCTTTTTTCAAGTTTTCGATAGCAACGGTGGCTCTGTGAGTAAGGTGATTTCTCGCTGACTCGGAGTCCCTGGTTCGATTCCTTTGTTGGCCCCCGCCCCCCTGCGGATTTTTCACTGTGGTTTCCCGATGTCCGTGATGCAGAGCGGATGACCAAGGTCCTCGACACACATTTGCAAACCCGTTTAAAATCTTTCGCGATTGAATTTCGAAATAAAGCGTATAGATGCGCCGTTGACCTTACAAAATCCCCCTATAGCACAATTCGAGCCGTATATCCACCTACATTAGCCCAATCGGTACAGAAACGTTTGACGTTAAACCCACATTTTATTTCATTTCCAGATTCTGTGACAACCAAACGCGTCATATAATAAGTGTTGTAAAGGGAAGTAACGGACCCTATTATTACTATCTAGGCCCACTAGTATTTTTATAGGAATTGTTCATTTTTATAAAGAAAAAAAAAAGTTAATTACGGTTATGCAAACAATCATCTATAGGACGTCATTTTTACTTATATAGCATTAGGTTTCAAACGAATTTTTATGGCATAGAATCCTACGATGGGTTGGTCCGCTTTGAAGTTTGAAGCTTGTAGTGTTCCCTTACGGTGATTGAAAAATATTTCAAGAGGCATTCGAACAAAAGAGGTATATTTCAATATTTATTTAATGTCACGGAGGGTTTATGATCGACTATAACACACCCTGCGAATTACCCAGATTTTGTTCTTGTTTGAACACCATTAAAATCTATAAAACTAGAGAAGTCTATTCGTGGCTAACATAATTGTAAAGTGGAAGAAAAACTGAGTATTTATTTTGTATTTATTCTCTCAATGTTTGATTGTTATAACTCGAACTAAAAGTATTATTTTGTTCTCCTATAGTAAAGTCTTATAGTAATATATATTTAGTGGTCCGTCTTTGTGTTTTGTGAATATATTTACACAGCGATGACAGCCTTGATCATATTATTTGTTCAAGATTTCTAATTATCTCCCTTTGCGCGGCCATGTTTTCTTTCCAAACAACACGAGCCTGTATCCATAGCAAAGCAAAATAACAAAATACTTTTTGATGAACTATTTCTTAGTTTAGATATCGACAAATTTATATTTTGATATTCGGGGCAGGTTGTGAAGGGGATATTCAAATTTTATCAAAATATTTAGAAGGCTGAAACGAGCTTATTTTAGTAATTTTATTCACAAATTTTCGTACGTACCCTTGGCTTGTTATTGATTTTAGCCTACTCATTTGGAAGAAATATTTATTATAAGGATATCTTGTAGTAGCTAAATAAATCATAATAAAAATACAGACTAATATTTTTTTTATTTCTATATATTCACCAAAATGAAATAAAATTAGTAGTGAATCAGTATTGTTGAATGACGACAAAGTCACACACAATCTTACTAAAAATAATCTGTTTTAAATAATTCTTTAAACAATTGTTTCTAGCAGTTTTACAAAACACAATCCTCTCTTGATGTTTCACAAACAGAATCATACCGTTTCTAGCTGTTTAAAAAAAACAACACAATCTTGACCAAACGCCATCTTCTATGGCTGTTACGAAATGCCATCTTCTCTTACGCTGGCCGAGAAAGTTCATTGAGATTTTCCCTTTTCAGGGGTGTAGGACGGAAGTCCTGACAAGAGACAACGCATAGCCGTTGGAATAGAGTTTACAACGAGATCCCCTATAAATTGGCGTGCACGTAAAAGAACCCATGACAGTTGGAATTCGAAATAAGAGTAGGCCATGGCGCCGCTGTCCGGGCAACATTTTCCTCGTAGCACACTGTATGGCGTATGTATGTCTTCATTATCGACACAAGAGTAGAACAGTAAGACGTTAAACTCAATTTGAGTTCATTTCATTTCTCTGGCTGTTACAATATGCCATCTTTTCTGATTCAACTTAAAAATTGCCATCTTCGCTAGATGGTTGAAAAACATTATCCATAATGTTCTCCAGCTTTTTCAAAAAGACTTCTTCTCTGTTTCAACTGCTTTCCAAAACGCTACATTTTCAATGGATGATTTACAAAACTCCCATTTTCGCTTAGCTGTTTTTGAAAACGCAATTTTCATTTACTTTATTTTGTTCTGTCTCTTGGTTTATAAAATTAATTTCTTACAATTTTGCTTTACAAAATGTTCAAAATATAAAGTCTATGAAACTGAAAATCGAAACCATAGAACATAACTCTGTAAAAGGGTCATGGTATGAAATCAAATTCCCCATGTTCATTTTTTTAAAAGCAGAATAGAATAAAGTCCATATTAGGGCAAACCAATTTTAATAAAACCTTAAACTACAGTGATTCAATCAAGAAAATGTTACTATCTTATGAGAGCATGTACATGTTAGAATTATAGGTATCAAAGTGCAGGATACGAAATCAAATGACCCGTGTTTATTTTTTAAAGCTGAATCGAGTACATCCTTAATCCTTTTTTTTTGTAAGTGCCTAAAAAGTTTAGATTTTTAACAGAAAAGGTAAAATAAAAAAAAACCCCAAGCACTTTAGCTTAAGATAACTGTCAAAAAAACAAACCAACAAACATTTATTTTAGGATGTGTGTACCCTGATTGTTTGAAATGTTATTAACTCACGTTTTTCAAATATATTTTATTTGGTAACTTTTAGACTCTTAAACCACAGAAAAACAACCCCAAAATCAATCTCTAGAAAAGTCCGAAAAAATACAAACGAAAATTCGATGAGAGATAAATTAAAGAAGCATAAAAACTGCATCAGCAAGTTTTCAAAAACATGCAAAAAGGGAGAAAATAAACGTTGTGGAATTCCGGAAAGTGTTTGAAAAGTTAACTAAGAGGTTTCATAAGAGCCGATCTAATCTAAATCGTCATTAAGTAAGAGACGAATTGAGAAAAGAAGGATGGTGAATTGGGCTATAAAGGTCAAAGGAACATTGAGCCCTATTTGAAATCTGTACTTGTAAACCAGTCGAAGCGAGTTAGTAGTGGCATTATATTACCTTTCTACGTGCTTCATCATCGCTTTCTTGCAATTAGTCTAAATTGAAACTCATTTTGTCCGTCCTCGTTCACTCAGACAGAAATTACCTCTTTCCTGTTATCATTTGCCGCCATTCTTCTCTGGGTGGATTAGAAATATGGGACTGGAATGGAGAACCTGAAACGAAATAATAAAATAATAATTTAATCATTATTGAATCTAATAAGATTGGTTACGTATATTTTTCTAATTTGGTTATATGTCCGACGATTAAATTGATATTTTTATTTTCTTGAAATAAAAAATTGATTAATTTCAAATATTAGAATAATTTGGTGATTAATATCGATAAGCGTAACTTTTATGAATATTTCTGATCGGTTTATGGTTACCGATTTCATTTAATTGTTTCCTGATTTGAAAAAAAAACTCACACAAAAAACAAAACCTACACACAACAGAAGCCATAATAGAGTTGTTAAGGAATAGAAATATTTTTTTTGTTACATCTTGAATAAGAGCCGTATGTACAATTTACTACTTTAGATTTAAGTCACAGTTTATTGAAATATTAAAATATAAATTTATATATGAATTTATAAAACAAATAAAAGACAGTTAATTACTGAAATATTAAAATATCTGTGTGCTTTTAGTTCTAGGCCGTAGTGCCACTGTCTGGACAAATTATCCCTCAAAGCACACTGTATGGCGTATGTCCATCTCCATTAGCCCAGTTTTCACAACATTGGGACGCTAAACCCCATTTTATTTCATTTCTTGTTTTCAGTTCTGAATAAATTCCCGTCATTATAATATCCATAATTAAAAAAAATGTGGATATTTTCAAATCTAGAAGTATTAAAAGAATAAGCTCCGTTATTACATGGAAGCGTCTAAGATTATATTACCGGTACCTGTTTTTCTCTAAATACCTTCCTTTACTGTAAGACAAGTGCCATTTTGGTTGTCAACGGTTTCAAGAAATTGGGTTTTCAGACAATGTTTTTGAGAAATGTTAAAATATGCAGCACACAGTTAACTGTTGGTTGCTATGGCAAAGGCCTAGTATATAATTTACTCCGAAGACACCCGTATTCATTAGCCCTGCAAGAAAAGTATGACGTTAAACCCCATTTAAATTCATTTCATTATCGGTGGAATTGATTTATAAGAAAGATTTATATCTGCCCTGTGCACATTTTCATTAGCCCTGCAAGAAAAGTATGACGTTAAACACCATTTAAATTCATTTCATTATCGGTGGCATTGATTTATAAGAAAGATTTATATCTGCCCTGTGCACATTTTCAGAATTACTCAAAAGGCGGCATTAAATTACTCACCCACGGCCACGGCTTATAATTACTCACCCACGCCCACAGCCTAAAATGCAAATCTTCACAACATTTTGTTGGTTGGTGTAACATAGCAATGAGGAAAATATATGTTATTCTTAACTGTCTACTGTACCGATTGAAATTCGAGTAAAACTTATTGACTTGAGTAAACAAAAACAAAAACTATATCAGTTATATGAAATTAGAATTTACCGCAATAGGACCAGATATCAGATTTATAGCCCTGGGCGCAGATATCAGCAACTACAAGCCCTTCAGTAAAACAATGAAAGCTGTCGCAGTAGTTCATCCATGTAGCGTGTTCAGATGGTGTACCGGTTGAAATTTTATTTTATGTTGTTATGAAAATTTCTTTACCTACTATTGTTCCTTATTGTGCTCCATACATTGGGTTAAACGTTCTCTTGTTGAACGGAGGGGTTGGGATGGCCTAGTGGTCTAGAGTGCCGCACTTCGACCTCTAGCTGGCCGGTCACCTCTGGCTTGCGGCTGTGGTTTCGATCCATGGTGTGAGCGTATGTGGCATGGAGATAGGGGCGCCTTCTCAACCTCGTGGGTTTCCTCCGGGCACTTCGGTTTCCTCCCACTGCTAAAGACCCCTACGCGCAAGCAAATTATTAAAATGAAATAAAACCATATGTTAGTACCGAAATGACCTAGTTTGTGTCGAGTGGACGTTAAACCCCATTTCTCTCTCTCGCTCTCTCTCTCTTGTTGAACACTGTATGTCCCATGTACGTCTTCATTAGTCAGTTCCTGAGTTCACAAAGCATTCTCAGACTTAAGTTAAGCATTTACTCGAAATTGTTGGCCTTATATTTTAACTAAAATATAGCCCCTTATGAAACTTTTGTTGTTTTATTGTAGCAAATACACCAGTAAGAAACTATATGCAAAGTTTTGTGTTTCTGGAGCAAATATATTTGTCATAAACAGTGAGTGAAAATTGAGTAAATTCTTAACTAAAGTCAGAGAATGCTTTGTGAACTTAGAGACCGGTTAATGCAGAAAAATAGGACGTTAAGCCCCATTTCAATAGTGTGCAATTCTGTCATTCTATTTTTTAAAAGCCCCTTTATTCTGTGATTGGAACAATATCCAACGGTTTCTTAAATTTCTTAAAGCCCTTAACCCTCTGATGGTGCATGAGACAATATCTTTGTCGGTAGTGGTAATTTGTTTTAGTGATTCTATTTCTAATGGAGGACACCAGAGTATATCTAATTTGTGTATGTACAATTGTATGGACGCTAAAGTATATGTTTACCTGTAACAACATTTCAGCTGTAATGTTACAAACTGCAAAACTTGAATTAAACAAAAGATGTAACCAATTTTTCACTATGATATCAACAACGTTTCGGCTACATATTTACAAATTGTTAAATTGTAATCATGGAATATAAACATAAATAAGATCCACTTGCGTAATGTTTCACCTTACAGGGACATCTGTCTAGTCGTTTTGACGGGACGAAAAATCTAGCTCCCATGTGCGCATTAGCGTGCTCGTAAAAGATCCCTTGGCAGTTAGAATTCGATATAAGAGTAGGCCCGGCAAAATTTCCCTCATAGCACACTGTATGCGTATGCCCGTCCTCATTAGCCCATGTTATGAGCTGAACAACCCCATTTCATTTCATTTCATAATGTTTCAGCTGGAACTTTACAAATTGTAAAAATCAAAATTGGAACATAAATGTAATCAATAAATGAAGATGGCGAAGCTTTATGCTACGATAAAGCCCTAAGTCTACATACGATATAGAGGGGGCTTAGTTATGACAATATTACCAGGGTATATTTCTCTTCGGGCTTGTATTTCATTTTAACTTAACATTCTATTTCTTTTGTTCGAATCGGAAGGATTTTTGTGAGGAATGAAGGATGCTGCAGATCACGAGAGATGTAGGCTACGCCTGTATTCTAAAACAGGATGGAATATTCACTATTGACTTATGATAATGTAATTTTCTAGCAATCATCCGTGGGCCACAGAGAACCTAGGTCAAATTTCGACATTTCTGTCGACTCTAATCGCTAGTCAAACACCGCTAACTATCAGAAAATTAACTGAAAATGGAGCTGTATGAATGATGCTACGGGGAAATGGAGAATTGGTACACTATTGTCTCGTGTAATATCGTACTGGATATAAAATATCGGCGACATAAATATTAACAAAATGTAGCCGCTGAAAGAAAGTATTAATTTCAAAGAGACGCTCCCCAGGTTGTAGATTGTCTTTTATATTAAAGGGCCAATCTCCATTATATTTTTGAGAATAAAACTGCTTAAAAATTGTGTTGGAGGTCCCTAACTCAATATACGTGATACGTTTTCAAACAACGTAAACCAGTCAGTTCCCATCTGTAAATGGAGCTAGGTGGCCCAAGCTGTATTATACGGTGTCTGGATAAAGGCAAACTTTTATTTTATAAAAATAACGTGTAGGTGAAATTTACCTTTAGTTATGAAATAACGCACGTGGGTTATGCACTGTATAGACCTCTAAAGGAACAGCAATAGGTTGTCAGGTCACCCAACGAAAAAAATGACCTGAAATCTTAAAAGGGTTACGTGTCCAAATGACGCAATATTTTGAGCTGATATTTTGAGACACTATTCATCGATATTTCGGCGCTTAGTTTTCAAACGTACACGGAATTTTATTTCTGATACTGTGTTAAAGTTGGGATGGTCTCTTTAAGAGAGAATGTATAGACAGATTATTAGCAAATGATATACCCTAAACTAAGAGTCTCTTATTTCATAGATTATGGGCAGATTTTATAATTTATTGTCTGGAAGTTGGAGTTCTTGCACTTAAAAATCGCTATATTTCTGAGAGCGTGTAGTGTTTTTGAGAAATATGATATATCCGTACTCAAAGTCATGTGGGAGATTTCAGAGAGGAAGTGGGACCACATCACCTTTTTTAATATGAATTGCTTAAAATGATATTAAAAGGGGACAGGTGTTAGGGTATGCGCAGCCCTACCGCAATTTTGCAGTTAAATTTCCCCCGCAAAAGCAGCATGATTTTGGTTCACCATGTGAGTTATTGAACGCTTTGGGTGAAAACGATCCAAACCTGGATAGGGAGGTGATTGAGCTGGATAGCGAGGTGAGGGACGCAAGGGATCCATCCCATGAATTTGTCACTGCCCTGACTTTACATGCACAGGAGATTTCTTAAGATCTCTGAAGAGGTCAATAACACCATATTGTAACTACGACTCGAGTTTCAATATGAGTAGTCTCCCTTGGATTAAAGTCAGTTTAAGAGTGCATCATTACTGAAATGAAGTGAAACGGGTAGAACGTCACACTATGCAGCACCAATCAGGCTAATGATGGGCATTCCAGTTTTGATATTATACGTCTACTTATATATAAGAAGTACGGAATCCATAAAATTTTATTATTAAATAATACATCTTCTTATAAGAAGTAGTAAATCCATAAAGTTTTGTTTCAAAAGAAGTAAATCCATAATGTTTTGTTATCATAAATATTATACCTCTACTTATACGAAGTAGTAAATCCAAAAAATTTGGGGGGTTGGGATGGCCTAGTGGTCTAGAGTGCCGCGCTTCGACCTCTAGCTGGCAGGTCACCTCTGGCTTGCGGCTGTGTTTTCGATCCCTGGTGTGAGCGTATGTGACACTCAGGTTTCCTCCCACTGCTAAAGACCCCTACGCGCAAGCGAATTATTGAAATACAATTAAACTATATGTTAGTCCCGAAATGACCTTGTTTGTGTCGAGTGGACGTTAAACCCTATTTCTCTCTCCAAAATGTTTTGTTATTATGGATGTTATGTTATACATCTACTGCAAGGACATTACGTTTGCCCACTTAGCGATCCCAGTCCTTGGATTCGTTTCAATAATGTCTTGTACACTGGTGAGTGGCAAAATATATTTACAGATCCAAGTATATGGATTTTTTTGGAAAATCTCCAGTAAACACACAATGAATTTTGAATCTGGGCAAGAATCTAGATTCAAAATCAAATCAATCGTGCACACCTTAAATATCCTACTGCTTTATCAATAGCACTATTTAAGGAGTTTGGTTTGTGGATATTTACATTGGAAGTTTGGCTCTTGTAGTTTACTCAAGGCCTTCGATAGGCTGATTCTGGTCTACTTTTGGTTTGTTTACATTCAGTTCTTCGACATGATTTTGGTTTTAACTTGGTCCGTTTTATAGTCCCTACATGTATACACTAGGTCCAGAAATGACTCACATGGACTCCCATTATTAGCTTACTATTTCTGGTTTATTTTCTTTTTTTTTTAATTCCCGCTTTTCTTCGATCGATATTCAATTTTGATTTTCGTTTCGTTTGTTTGGTTGATGACAAATTTTTAGATTTTTTTTTTTTGTGCTTCGTTTGATTGATCTTGAAGCAATGAAAAAAAAACGATTTGAATTGATAATAAGAGTTATTTGTCTGAACCAGGCGAAAAGCCAATTGCACTGACGTGTAGATGTTCTTGTTAAGTTTGCCATCATTTGCATATCCCTCGACAAGTTAAACAGTGGCGACGTGACAATGGCCAACTCGTCTCAATTTACGCCACATAGCATCCAAGATGTTGGACAAACGATTTCCGATAAGAAGTAAATTTCATTTGTCCGAAAACCTTAAATTCTCCGTGCTACATTTTTTCTTTGGCCAGAATTTTAACTGCTATATTTGTTTTGTCAATAAGGGGCTGCCATTGTATTTGTTTTGTTTAACTTGTCTGTGTTGAAAGATTTTAGCGAAAGTAAAAATTAAAACGTCGTTAGGCCTTGCGTCAACAAATTATGTGTGTTAAATAAAAAGCCGAGGAAAAAACAAACGAAAAACGAAATGTTAAAATAACTCGTCAATTTGAAGGAACATTTTTGAAAGTCTTTGCTAAATGGCCTCTTTTGTTGACCAGAGGAAGTCTTGACGCGTGGACGCTAACTGACCACGAGTGTCCACTTCTTGAGTCTCTAAATATTTCTCGTTTAAACAAAATGACCAGTGACACCTTCCAGCTATAAGTTGACCACGACCCTACTAGATTTCTCTCTCACTCTGTATCTATGCTGATGTTTTCATGCCAGGTGGACACGCCGGATATACCGTTTACGTGTATTTGCTAGTGTCGTGTATCTGGTAGGCTATGCTAACTCCTTCGGGAATGCTGGCTGGCTTGTTTTGACTTTGTCGTACTTAACAGCCCTACCTACCGTCTCACTGAAAGGAGTGGTCAACGCGGCCCGCATCTGGTAGACTGGTTCTTTAATTTAACTTAACCAATTAAAGCTTCATGACTTAAAGGGCCAGTATGGCCACCCATGTGAGCGAGAATGTAGGATCATTGAATCCGTTTTGCAATTTGTGACACTGGATAGTATTTTTGCTCTGGTATAGCCTAATATAGTCTTTGTAGATACCAGAACAGAGGGTTTGAACTTTTAAAGTATTGTAGTTTGGTAGGAATTTATAATCTATCAAACGATGATAACAATCTTATTAAAACACGGATCCTATTTCGTTTCGTTCTTTTATAGTTCAAAATTTCGTTGTACTCACTTTACTACACTAGGATCTAGAAGAGTTTCTGCATCGAGTTATTAGCGTGTGATGCACGGAACTGTGGATATCATACTAGAAACATCAATGCTGATTCGTTAATTGAATGCTTGGCGTCATAGGATCAAAAGCCGCTCTATGTCCCCTGACGCGACCCCTACTATAACTGGTCAGATCTTCATGTAGTGTAGGTCATCGAAAGTATAAAAAACGAAACGAAATATAGATCTGTATTTTAGTCATATTGATGAAGGTCAGGGACTGTAATAATTAGATAAAGAAAAATTACCCCAAAACCCCCCAACAGTATCGTAAGCGGAAATGCGACACAAATAAATAGAAATTTACGACTTAATTATAATAATGATATTACAAAAACAAATTTAGATTATTAAACCAATAATTCATCCGGCGTCCTGCTATACCTTGACAGGTAGACCATAAATAATGGTTACCTATGACGTATAAGTCCATTTAGTTAATTTCTAACCACCGTGAAATTAAGTTAAGAAATTCAAGACAGTGCGACCGAAAAGATTTCATCAACTATTTAGCATTTTTATCTCCGATAAAACCATGTTAATCTATTAAATTAGTTTAAGGGCCAACTGATTGACCTCTTCACTGACGAGGCACATTTTAAATAAAAAGTATACCCTTTCTCCCCAATGATGAGATACGTCAACCCCTTTTACCCTTATGTTGTCCTTCAGCCCAATACGTCGATAGTTAAATTGGTTTCATCCCGGATTCGACCCCCATCCCCACCCGCTGCCAGCGACGCAGGGTGGTCGCGTTCTGATAAGGAGAGGGCGTTGACAAAATTTCACTCCCTTCTATCTGTGCAAATACAGACAGTTTTGGACTGGTATTCACGTTTAATACCCTGAACTGGGAATTCGAGCAATTAATAGGCTCAGTCAGTCCATACATAGGCCTAATGTGATGGCCGAGTGGTTAGCGCGTACGCGCTGCATCATAAGTCAAAGAGTAGGATCGCATGTGGGCTTTCTCCGGGCGTCCGGTTTCCTTCCAATGCCAAAGACTTTACGCGTAAATGGATTATTGAAATAAAATGGAACCATGTTAGTCCCGAAATGACCTAGTTTGTGTCGAGTGGACGTTACTCTCTATTTCTCTCTCTCTAATGGGTCTAGATGCGTTGGGTGAATGTTAAACCCAATTTCATCTTTCGTGTTTGTGTCTAAAACCGACACGATATTTCATCCATCCACCTTTTTAAAATTGCAATTTTCAGACACCAGACCTCAAATTGGTGTGGCTAACTAACCATAATTACTGTAGACTTGATCAATTCACAGAATAAAATATTAGCCGCGATCATATCTTGAATATACTGTTGAATATTAGATATAATTTTAAATATTGCTTTTCGTCTAGACCAAACGTGCTTCACAGCACACAGACTTTTTATTTTTTATTATGGATATGAGCAATTAAAAATGAATAGAGACCTATTTAATACTTTAATACGCCATGTAGATATTCAGTTAATCTCTAATGGTATTATTAAATAAGATTCGTTTAGAAATCTCATATTTGTTCTCTCTATGTAAGTCAGAAAAGTTCCATTGGCTATAAGTATTATGATATTTTAGTTTGGAATGTACGTGAAAAGGGGAAGGGTCGCCAGTCCAACTTCGTGAGTGTCCCCAGGTTTCCCCCTACTGCTAAAGTCTCCACCGCGCAAGCGATTTATTGAACTATATATGTTAGTCCCGAAATGACATAGTTTTTTTTATCGAGTGGGTGTTAACCATCTCTCTCTCTCTTTCTCTCTCTCTCCCTCTCGTGTTATTATCCACCCCTGTGAATTTTTATAATATTTTTTATTATATAAATATATACTAGTATACTATATGTAAAGCCTAATTCCAAATTATCATTGAAATATGAGAATATATAATCAGGCTTTATTTAATACTTATTGACTTATATAGATATATTGATACATGATTTGATTTTATTCATTAGAATTATACACCAGTATTGTTGTACAAAACATTAAGGTGGTGCCCCAAAAACATTACCAATATGTGTATCACTTTTGCCGTTTGGCTTCAGTAATACCCCGGCTTCATTATCCCAGTTTGTACAGAACAGCGGGACGTTAAACAACATTTCAATCATTTCATTTTACTCCTTAAACATTAAGTCATACATGTCACATCTTAAATGGGCGCGAGGAGGGTGTCTTTGAGTAAAGTGGTGTGGTTTCGATCCAACCAATGCTCATACGTGAGAAGGAGTAGGGTTGTCTGTCCAACCCCGTGGGCTATCACCGTGAAATTCGGTTTCCCCTACTGCTAAAGACCCCTACGCGCAAGCGAATTATTGAAATAAATTTGTACCCCCGACCCGTGTCCCTGTCTGCTCGTGTCGACTTGGTCTTCTTATACGACTACTCGCTAATACAAACTATAAAGAATGCGCATGTTTATTTATTTTGTTAGGCTATTCCTGTTTTATTATCAACACGGGTTTTAACTTAAGATGGCTGCGTTTCGTAATAATGACGAGAACAATGTCAGAAGAATGAATACAGCTCATGAAAATGGTGAACAAACACTGAATTTACATGATAAAGGCAATAATATTGTATTTTGTGTTAAGTTCAATGGTCGAACAGCACAACACTGCGGTAGGCCATACACACAGTAAAATACAAAACTGCGTTCAGGGAAATAGCAACGATAAGACCAGACAGGGTTAGTGAATATCAGTAGACTATTTCACCTGGTTGGAGGTATAGCGTTCAGAGTAACCTCGGTTATTTGTACCCGACTGAATATTATCACAGCTTACAAAGGAACAGATAGACAAATGGGTTTAGCGTCCACTCGACACAAACAAGGTCATTGTGGGACTAACATATGGTTCAATTTTATTTCAGCAATTGTGTGTAGGCTTCTTTAGCAGCGGGAGAAAACCCTCGAAGTTGGACAGACGATCTCTGTCCTTGTCACGGACAACGGGGGAATCGAAACCATGCCAGTTGACTCATTGGCAGACCTTATGATACAGCACACACGTGCAAAACCAAACCTACTTCCTATAGGGAGGTGAACGGCAATACCGTTCCTTACATGTATGACGTAGGTCGATTCTAAATAAAGACCAAAAGTTGAGGTTGACCTTGGTAAAGTGGTTGACGATAATCTCGGAGAAATTATTTAACATAACCTCGGCGAAATGGTTGAAGGTAACATCGGTGATATGGCTGAAGGTAACCTCGGCGAGATGTTTGAATGTAACCTCGGTGATATGTTTGAAGGTAACCTCGGCGAGATGTTTGAATGTAACCTCGGTGAAATGGTTGAAGGTTTCACGAAATTTTAACTAAGGTAAAATCCAAATTTTAGTAATTTGATTGGGTACTATTAGATTGATTTTATTGCTTAGTCAATCAAAATTAATGTATCAACTAAAATTTGGATTTTATTTTCAGTTAAGACCTCGAGAAACAGGGCCCAGATTCTAAAGTCTTACTGTGAACTTATTAGTTCAAATCAAAGAACCATAAGTAAAAACTCGGCAACTTTCTGATGTTTTCTAGAAAGTAACTTCGGTTCAATGCTCGCCAGAAAAGTCAGTGACTAGACTGTTTATATTTTACCTATATATACTAGACTGTTACCTATATATACTAGACTGTTACAATATACACACGTATTAAAATACCTATATCCTTTAAAATCTTTAAAACAATCATAGCTCTAAACACGTGTGTAGCACGATATCAAGACTAGCAATGTGGGTAGCGAGATATCAAGGTTTTTAAAGTACAAGACAACAGTTCGCTAGAGAGCAGGTATCTTTAGCGGGGGTGGGGGTGGGAGAAAACCCACAAGGTTAGGGAGGCAACCCTACTCCTTGTCAAGTACAATTCCTGGAATAGAAACCAGGCATGTCACTCTCATTGATGAAAGTTGTCAAGACTTTTAAAGTACAAGTTAACAGTTCGCTAAAGAACCGGATCTTTGGCAGTGAGGAGTACAGGAGAACCCAGAGAAAACCCACGTGGTTAGAGAGGCAACCATACTCCTTGTTGCGTACAATGCCTGGAATAGAAATCATTTGGAAAGTCTAGTGTGTTCAAATCTTCATTTGATTGTCACTGGGTCCCCGGTTTCTTCCAACCGCTAAAAGACCCCTACGCGCAAGCGAATTATTGAAATAAAAATAAACCATATGTTAGTCCCGAAATGACCTAGTTTGTCTTGAGTGGACGCCCCCTCCCCTTTTGAACAACCAGTATGCTTTATATTAATTCCCTGGTGGTGTTGTCCCTTTAAGGAAACTATATTTTGATGAATGGCATAAGGTCAGTGTCAAAATTGAGCTCAATAATCGAGACAGGTAAAGCCGTCAATCAAGGCCTCTCGATCTACAGGTAAATGCGAATTGTACACCTGCGCTCACACCGAATAAAACAGAAGCAATGTTTAAGTCGCGAACCTAGCAACAAACGTATTCGCCGTCTTTGTATGTTTTAAGACGCAGGTGGTTCGATTGGGTTCTCGAATTGGATTGTCATACTCTAACATTTAAATTCCCTTACAGAGGCCAAAATATTCAGGTGTTCAGGCAGGCACTCCTATCACGATATCACAATAGTATTGGTCATATCTAAATACTAGATATCGTACAACTTTAACATATGTTACAATAAACACATTGATCAAACAGACATTCATAAATAAAATTATGAAAGGGCAAAATTTAAGCTTACAAGCTAATGGCTAAAAAACAGGCATGTCTGTTTTTGGAATAAATTAAATAATGTTTCTTCGCGGAAAATAGTTCCAATTGGAAATTGTAGGAGGTTTAATCAATGTTTTGGGGAATAATCAAATAATTCTTCCTCACGGAAAATAGTTCCAATAGGAAATTTCAGAAGGTTTACTCATGTTCTGGAGAACTTCTCTGGTAGGCATTTTGTAATTTAACATAAATCCAGTAATTGTGTATACATAAGATTGTAATTTAACATGAATCTAGTAATTGAGTATACATTGTAATTTAACATAAATCCAGTAATTGTGTATATATAAAATTGCAATTTAACATGGGTATACATAAATCCAGTAATTGTGTATACATAAAATTACAATTTAACATAAATCCAGGAATTGTGTATACTTAAGCTTGTAATTTAACCTAAATCCAGTAATTGTGTATACATAAAATTGTAATTGGTCATAAATCCAGGATTTGTGTATACATAAAATTGCAATTTAACATAAATACAGTAATTGCTTATACATTAATTGTAATAAATCCAAGATTTGTGTATACATAAAATTGTAAATTAACATAAATACAGTAATTGCTTATACATTAAATCCAGTAGTTGTGTACATATCATTGTACCATGAGTTAATGTGCTTATGGTAATATGGAATTATTGCAATAAAATTGAACCATCTGTAAGTCCTGAAATGACATAGTTTGTCTCTCTCTCCCTCTCTCTCTCTTTCTCCGCCGAAAACCGTCCTGTAAATAAACTTCATAAATCATCCTACTGCATATTTTCAGATTACGACGTCTTCCTTCACTGGTTTCAGATTATGGTCATTCCAAAATATAAATAAATTAATTTCCAAGTAGAATTCTTAGTCTGTGCATTGTTGAAAAAGATTAAGGCATTATTGAAGTAATTAAAGTGTAGCGATGGCCCTTTGTCCGTCATTGTCCTTCAAATACTGCAGTCAAGTCCTTTAGACAGGGGATAAAATATAACCTCTTATAGACAACATTATTTGATTAAAAGACCCTTAGTTTGAATGTGACCCCTTTACAATAGGCCCCTCTCTACACTATAAAGGTCATCGAGACGTTTGTATTGTAACATTGAGTAGGTGTCAAGGAGAAATTTGGCAGAATTTAAACTAAAAGTGTGACAATATTGTCGTAGGTCTGTTGACGTTGAATTTGGCACAAGAATACAATAATCTGGAAGTTATATACTAAGCAATGGGGGAAATATTGACCATGTTGTACATTGGTATTGACAATCCCACTGTCCAGAATATCTCGCTATCTAAAGAGTTAATGCCTAATGAGGGATATTTTGGAACGGTTACTATATAATTTCTAGCTTTCTAAACAGTTTTATGTGTGTCTGTAGGATAGCTGGCAGGGGTGGGGTATGTTTTTTCGAGAAGGTTACTACATACTTTCTAGCTTTCAAAAGCGTTTATGTGTATCTGTTAGATAATGGAGGGATATTTTGGAACGGTTACTACATAATTTCTAGCTTTCTAAACAGTTTTGTGTGTATCTGTAGGATAGCTGGCAGGGGTGGGGTATGTTTTCGGGACGGTTACTACATAATGTCTAGCTTTCTAAACATGCTGTGTATAACTGTTTCACGGAGAAGGAGTACTTTTCGGGACGGTTACTACATAGTTTCTAGCTTTCAAAAGAGTTTATGTGTATCTGTAAGATAACGTGGGCGGGTGTTTTTGGAACAGTTGCCACATAATTACTAGCTTTTTAAACAGTTTTATGTGTATCTGAAGGATAACGAGGGTGGGCGAGAGGATATTTGTCTGGCTAGTTGCGATAGAATATCTAGCTTTCTAAACAGTCTACATCTGCACGGGGTGGTGCCGGGGGAGTAGAGTATATTTTCGGGCTGGTTGCGTTTGGAGATTGAGAATTCCTCCAAACGCCTATTAAGATAACACAGGTGCCTTCTAATGGAGTTGAAAATGTTGTGTTGAACATGTTTGTTTTAGGCCTAAAACTATAATTTAAATAGATGGACTCGTCTTGTGGGCCTACATGTAGTGCCCATCTTGAACAATATTAATTCCTGCACTTTATATTCATTTCGGGAATGACGTCCTACTACTATTCTATTCATGTTTATTTGCTTATATTTCGTAAACGGTGAGAAAAAATCTAGCAATGTCATTCATTAACAATGCCATGTTAATGATTAATGTAAAACTCTTACTGGGTCAGAATAATAACAAAGGCAAATCGTATTTCCGGAATAGGAGATTACTATTAATGTCTGTTTAAAATTTGTCTTATACCTGGATAAAGCCGAGGCCTGTCCTCCATTCTATAGCTCATGTCACTGTGTTTGCTGAGATTTACATATGATTACAACCTCTTCCAACAGTTAGTTAGAACGTATTCTTGTTCTTCAATGACATGCTGTCACGTCTGTCGTGCGATCATACATGTGTTGTCCTTCCTTCCGGCCTAAAACGTCACTACACAGATACGTCATATTATATGCACAAAATCGTCACTATATTACGTACACAGATACGTCAGTATGTAAAGTACACAAATCCTTCCCCTGATTCTGTAATGGTTGTTAATAAGGTGTCAAATACTGTTTGATCGAACAACACCTGCGAGATAAACTTCTGGAAAAGTAAAGAACAGATTCACACTTTGTGGTGATAACTTTGATATATACTAGATATGAAAACATTGTCTTTAGCGACTCACGCGTTTTGGTAGTTAATAAACAATTCATGGAAAACTCGCTAAATAATTACTTGGTAATGGAGTTCAGAAAAAGAGGGAGAAATTGGGTTTAACGTCCACTCGAGACACAAACTAGATCATTTCGGGACTAACATATGGTTCAACTTCATTTCGAGCTTAGGTGCATCTGGAGAACAATGCCGAGGCTAGACATACGACCCTACTCCTTGTCACGTACACATGTGGAATCGAAACCGAACAATCTTGACTCGCATCGAGTAGGCTATTTCTCCTTTTGAGAAATGAACAGAAAAAATGGAAGATTTTAACAATAAAAAAAGAGGAAATTTTACTTCATTTATTTGAAGCTACATGGACATTCTGTGAGAATTGGTTGTTTGAGTTTCCAAGGATACCAAGATGTTTCCATGCGTCATATATTGGGATATAGAAAGATTACGGATAACTATATTGTAAGTCGATAAAATTTGATTACGGAAAATCTTAATTTTTTATGCGGCCGATCAAGTCACTATGTGTTTTTCTGTAATTATAAAGCGAATGTTCAATGGTGGTATTTTCATTATTGTCTACGATATCACTCAGAAACAAACGCAAGTGGTCTTTTTGCGGTTTGGTGTTGAAGACATTTATAGAGTTCGGCAGTGGTCTTTCGGGAGGTATTTCTGGGAGCTCGACATTTTGGGGTGGACATATTTTCACTTGGCAAAATACGAGTAGGCACTGGCGAACTGACCGCTAATGAAACGAAGAGATGCTTAAGAACAATCTGGAGTTAGTTAAACTTGTTCTAATAACTGGACACACTGCATGGCCGTCCCATTAGCCCAATCGGCGCAAATAAGTAGGATGCTAAACCCCAATTCATTTCATTTTTAATACTTGAATAATAACAGAATTAGGTAACAAAATGGTAACAGTTGGTCAGTCATCTCTGGTAGCCATTGACGAACTGACCTGTGATGGTTCAAGAACAACCTTGAGTTAGTTGAACCTGCTCTAATACCTGGATAATAAGGGGATTAGAATGGACGGGGTTTACATCCTCGTGTTAAACTTCATACTAACACCGTTACCGTGTCCGCTGGTTGTACACCGTACGGACGTGATCGTAACAATTGATCTGGCCGGTCATTTACAACACGAACAGGTTCATTCAATGTTCCGCCAGACAATATATATAGTTCGAATTAGTCTGTATTAACCAGACTAATTCAATGCTCTAAAAATTATATATTATATATCGATAGTTCAGATTAGCCTGTGTTAACCAGACCTATTCAATAATATGCATACAATATTATATATAGTTTAAATTAGCTTGTATTAACCAGACTTATTCAATGTTCTAAAAACGATATATAGTTCAAATTAGCCTATATTCACCAGACTCATCCAATGTTCTGAAAACAATATATATATATATCTATAGTTCAAATAAGCCTCTTTTAACCAGACTGGTTAAAATTACATACAATATTAACGGGACTCAAATACACCCGTCAGAAAATATCAGGAATTGCTAGCAGGCAGACTGTCACAAACATTAGGAATTAAGTTACCAATGGAAATTGGGAAAAGTTTTGTTTTCATGTAAAATTACAATGGAACTAGAAAGACAGGCGGGGCAATTAAAACATATATTGTTTTCAACACTCTATTTTATCCGAACTTTAGCCCGGGTCTCCAAGGTCCGTACAATATACGTAATGGTAGCTGTCCACAGATTCTTTGATATAGCCACGGAAGATTATATAATAAATTAATTATCCTGGATGGCAATGGGTAGGTAGGTCGCCCCAACACCCTCGTCAATGTTAACAAAAGCAGATCCACATTAGAAACATTATGGTCTACTTTCAATTTTAGCCTTTATTGCAATTAATGATTATCCCATCCCTACTTTACTACGTCATATATAGGTGATGTTAACGTCATCAATAGTGTACTAAAGTATTCAGGTAATTAGATGTAGTGTATATATGGTAGATAAGAGGGGTGCTCGTGATAAGATAGAGTATTTAACAGATGTCTGTGACGTTTATTATCCCCCTCGGTTCCCTTTTATGATGTTCCTCTATCAGCTGAGTGATAATAGTAATATGTAATACTATTAGTGTTTACTTTATCCTCCCTCGGTTTCTTTAAGCGCCGGAATTCTCTTCTAAAATAGCATTTATTTTACCCCCCCCCTTTTCCTTTAAGCACTGGAATTCTCTTTTAAAATAGAATTTACTTTATCCTCTTTCGCTTTCTTTAAAGGCCGGAATTCTCTTCTAGAATCCATTAAAAGCCACTATCCCACCCAAATTCGCTGTAACGTATACTGCAAACGCCACTGTCTGACAAAATTCGTCGTAACTTATGCTGCAAACGCCACTATCCGGACAAAAAGGACGTAATTTTTACTGCAAACGCACCCATGTTTGTTTCAAAATGATCATATGTATTTTGTATTAAACCCAATTTTTTCTTTGTTGATATTTCATCATCGCGGTTCAAATTTTAATGAGCCCAGTACAAGCCACTAAAATATTTTTGAAATGTTTTTATTTTAAAGCGTGAATACAACCGTATTGTTAACCACAATCCAAATCTTTTTGGGTGACAAACATGAATATATTTATACATCAATCTTGTAATTCAGTCGACGTTTATTTTGTAAATAACCCCCCATTTAATTTTCATTTTTGAAGTAGAACCCCGTCTTCTTTTATTTCTTTTGTAACTCAAATATTTTAATTGTCACATTTCTTTTGCAACTCAAATATTTTAATTGTCACATTTTAAAGCAGTTTCGTTTAGGAAATATAAATTATGCAATTCATTCAAAGACATTAGAAACTATAGAAAAAGCGAGCGTTACAGAACCGCCCAAATCACTTGTAAACTCACAAAGCGTTTACAGAAAGCATAATAAACATAAATGCTTACAAAAAAATTTATTCGTTCTTTTCATCCGCGTTGACCTAAGTCGTAGACCACCGCGATTCTGTTCAAGTTGGGTTATACAGAGATATAGCCCTTGAAGAGGCGTACTTGAACACAAGCAATGAGGCAACCATCTCGAGCAACCCTTCAGATTATAAAAGTTAAATGAAGCGAGAGGGTTGTATGTTAGGCGGCATTCATCGACATGGTTAGCTTATTTTGATCTTCTAAGTGTCTAATAGCTCGACAGTAGATGGATTTTCCATCAAAACTTCATCTCAACTCATTCTGTGTAATGACTCGTGAAAACGACTTAAAAACAATTTTATTCTTTTCTAGATAAGATAACAATTAAAGTTATGTACCCAAATTCTCTGCTTCAGTGCCTTTAGTTAACGAGATGAATTAAGCTACGAATTGGCTCCCCTGTACGCATCCCTCCATAGCTGCGTTTTCTAAAGATCATAATATAGCCAATTGAAAGTGGAATGCCGTCGTGTGACTTGTATTTTCGTATTTCTACTTCACACAAGAGGCTTACTGATGTTAGAAAATAAAATCAAAAAGGCAACAAAAAAAACCATCTCATTTCTTTGGTTTAAGAATGGCAGCGTATTTCATAACAGACAACTTGACAAGAAACAAATTCTAAACACCAAAACGTAGCGACGAACAATACATCTTAAAAGTTGAACAAAATTTTTCAAACTCTAATGAAAATACTGACTTTCTATCGCTCGTGCCGCTTCATTCATATTTCAGAAAGAGAATAATAATCGCAATATAATTTGACTTGTGAGCATGGCTACATTCTATAGCCACGCCCCGTTGTCATCGGGTCAACCCTCAACGCAGCGATCAACCAATCAGAAGAGAGATCCGTGACATCCATTACATTTGATTGATTGATGATGCGATTGTAATGGCTGTCGCAGATTGACAAACACTATTGCTCTCTGCAGATCAGTAAAGACATTAAAATTTAAGAAAAGGCAGAAAAAGACGAAGGATTTTTTTTTCAAATTGAAGACAAGAGCTTCTACATATCGAGGGTTTTAGAACGTGAGGTTGTCGTGAAGCGAGGAAGGAGGGTGTCTGTGATATCGACGTTCGAAACGTCACGTGCTGAAGATTACGGCTCTTCGATTAGAATTAATTATAGGAGACGATCGGAAAGTTGCCGAGGGGCTGAGCAATGTTTTCTTAAGTTCATCTTTAGTTTAACTAACGATCACGTAGTACTTTGTGTTGCTGTATTTAGTAAAGTTTGGATATCAAACAAGGGGAGCTACTCATATATTGGAATTATTTATATCAGTCGATCGGGACGCGAAACCTGTTCGTAATACGGTAACGTATATACATCGTATCGTAACATATCGTATACACAGTGTGTGCTAGCCTACCTTTTATTATTACCGCGACTCGAGTTCTTTTGGATTTCAAATCTCAGTGACTGACATACACAGTTTTATGTTTCGACCTTAATCTGTTTGTGTAGAAGGGATTAAGAACACAGGTATAGTTATTATTATTACATTGTAGAGAGGCGCTGTCATATTTTGATGTGTAAATGTACAAGATGAACAAAATACTATAATGTGTAGGACATTTTTTCTGCTTGTCAAATTGTATGTCGTTGTATGTCATTATTCATATCGATGGCGTAGCGACTTAACTCACCGTCGAAACAGCTGAAAATAGTCCATAATAGAAAGGCGTCGATCTGTATTTGTTATATTCACGGATCGGTTTAGATCACTATTTGATCAGTTCTTAGAAAATTGAAGAATTTAATAATAAAGGATAAGCGGTTATCTATCTATTTATTTACATATTTTCATGTTGTTTAACAAAGATTTTTATAAATTCGTTATTATCCCAAAACGTTGTCCTTATTGTTAACGTTAGATGCCTGACATCATCAGCCTTGCCGGTGCGTAAAAAGAGGATGTTAAACCCCATTTCATTTTATTTTATTTATTCTAAATATTCTCAAAGTTCGAGGTTTATCATTATCGAAGATGAACTTTTAAAATTTAAAAGATTATGCATTTCGAATGGCATGTTTTCTGTTTTGTTGATTTAGCGAATGATGATGTCTTTTTAAAATAATTTTAATAAGGCGATTTGTATTGTTAACTTACCATATATATATATAAACAATATTTTACTTCGATTATCACATGGGTATATATTATAATACCAGTATAATAAATATGAAAACATGCCGAAGCTCATATAAATTCGTCTCCATTATGACATATTTTCAGTTTTGTTTGTGTTGGTATTATTATTATTATCCGTGGGGTCTTTAAAATAAGGATTTTAACCAAATGTTATAAAAAAAATGTCGTCCATATATTAATCAACGTTTGTTACTGCGTCGGCTTTGTTAATCGCCCGTCTTTATTGGCCAAATCGACGCAGAAAAATGTAGAACAATAAACCCCTATTTAATTTTTTTATCAATAGTATTGTGGTATACACCGAATCTACACAGAAACTGCTAAAAATAGAGTTTGTTGATTTTTATACGCGATTCTTAAATTTTAATCCAAATATGGCAATAATAATAATGTTCATAATTGCAACACAATGAACAAGACGAAATATTCTGAGTATCAAAATCAGTGAAGTGGCGCGTTAGGTCCAACTCATGGCTGTAATCCCGCCAAATTGATAACAGCTTATATCATTTTTTTTGTGTGGAGAAACATTGTTTGTTGCTTTCGATATATATAACATGATGGGTTGATTGTGACTGAATTTTTCTTGGTCACAGATCGATGTTTCTTTATATTTTTTTATTTTGTTGATAAACAAATAGAAATCTTTTCGTAATTAACGAATAACATAATCAACAAACGGGCTTAGAATATGAATAAATTCATTAATAATCCTAATATTGCTTTGCCTACCTTTGAAAATAGTGTCATAATATTTGATCTTTTATTTCAAACATTGTTATGGTCTTATCAGCCCCCCTCTCACTTTTTGTTTCTTAACTCACGTTAATACCAGTTGCAATATCTTGCTACAAACGCTGAGGGTAAAATATGCAATGACAAACTAGTCAATATTTTTTCTGACATTATGCTTCAATCAGATGAAGTTATTGTATTTTAATTCTTGTAGGACGTTAAACCCCATTTTGCTTCAATCAGCTAATTGTTTTGGTTTGAATAATCAGCTCATTAATTCTTGTAGTCTGTCAGAAAAGTAGGACGTTAAACCCCATTTGATGTCATTGACTGTTAGGCCTAGACTAAAAGTATTTTTATGACCTGGAGACCTTGTCTTTATAACCCGTTATGGGTTGTTTATTACACTAATACCACAATATAAATAAATCTATATTTGTTTCTAGTGGGATAGTAGTAATAAGGATAATAAATCAACACTTTTATATCGTAAATTTCTTGATTTCTTTAATACAAGTTAAGAATATTAATAAATATGACTTAATAATTAATTGAAGTATAATATGTATAGATGCATTTTCAATAGGAACAGTATGATAATAAATCAACACTTTTTATCTTAAATTTCTTTTTTCTTTGATATAGCTTAAGAATAGTAATAAATATCGCACAATAATTAATTGAAGTATATTATAATGTAATAGATGCGCCATCAATAGGAATGTTTCTGTTAGAATTATTTGAGAATATAGAATTGATAGAATTGTTAAAATGTAAACCCTTTCATTAAAACTATATAAATATTAAATATAGTGTTTATTACAATAAATGTTACGTTTATAATAACGAATGTTTACAAAAAAAGTATTACTTTCAGTAAAAAACAGATGTTGTTATCATTTTAATATATCATATTGAAAACAACAAGCCTGGTATGTTCAAAATCCAAGTACTGGTTGAGTTAGAGTAAAGCTTGTGGAACAAACGGTCGATAAATTCGTTGAAAAACCATACAATCAAAAATTAAAAAAAAAATATATCTCAGCGGACTCGCAGTTTTGTTCCAAATTTTGAATTCAATTTGATTTTAACGCTTATCCTGGATGAAATATAGAAATCAAAAATTAAGATTTTTATCGACCGGGTGCCCCTTTAAATGATACATGTCTGTATTTATTCTATTGAGAATAATAAGAGAATTATTTCATCTAAATTATATCATCAAAATGTCTCTTGTCGACTGAATATACCGACATAAAGAGAGGGTGGGGTGTGGTACTGATATAAGTATTCAATGCGATATAGATATAATACTATAAATAGAAATATTTGAGATATATAACACACAACATAAGGTCCAGAAACAAAACTGATATGTGAGGTACGTTGCAAACAATAACAGGCCCGGAAACAAAACTGAAAATACATTTTTTTGAGATATGCTACAAACAATATTGGGTTCAAAATGTGAGATATATTAAACATAATATTAGGTCCAAAAACAAAACTGAAAATACATAACTTGAGATATATTAAATACAATATGAGGTCCAAAACGTCGAGATATTCAAAACAAAATATTAGGTTCAAAATGTGAGATATGTTAACACAAGATTAGGTCCAGAAACAAAACTGAAGATAAATTAAAAGCAATATTATTTGAGATATGTAACACACACACTAACTATATCAGGACCACAAAACGAAAGTGAAAATAATACAATATTAAGAACACATCTATGGAACGAGTGCAAACCCTAGCACTACATGTCAACAAAAACACAAACCAAAAACCTGCGTACAAAACACACAAACCTTCAAGTCACAAACAGCATACGTCATGAGTGAAGCCTGTATCATTAGAAGCCTGGGACTGTACAGTGCGGTGGACGCCCATGGCTCACCTCCCGGATTCATTCACTTGATTTAATATCTTTTGTCTATTGCTTACAATGTCTGTGTTGTTTGTGTCATGTCCGCATGTTTGTCTTTTCGGTTTGGTTTGGGTGTAGTGCTGCCCCCCTGTACTTACCCCTTGATCAAATCGCGTGAATGGATCCAGATACTATAATGGATAATACCGATATATATATAACACATAATATTAAAAGTTATGGAGAATATGTTAAGATTTATTACACGGAATATCAGACCCAATGACCCAGAAACAACACTGAAAATATCATATTATCAAATCTTCCAGTGGGATAACACATTTTAAAAATATATTTGTATGATTTCAAACATATCGATAGAGGAATACATGCCATTAAACAAAACTACAAATGCAATATTGAACACAAATCAAGCAGCGGGATAAAATTGGTAAACGATCACCACAAATCATAGATATTTTTATTATTTGTAACTTGGTGATGTGGTTGTGGAAGTGTTATCTAGTTTTTGAAACTGTTGTCTCTTTTCATTTAGGCAAGATAACATTATAGTATTAATTTATTCTAATCTTTATTCTAAACGATATTGAATTGCATCAGATTAGAAATGATTTCCGTTGGTCGATGATCTCCGGGGAAACCTAGCGGTTTCATTTCAGCTGAACATATTCCAAATTTCCCAGAATCTTATAAACCAATTTTATGCTAGTTAAAGTCGTGCCGTAGTGAAATATCAAAAGTTGTATTTTAATATCGGATTGTCAGAAATATTGTGTAATATTTTAATTCTAAAATATTGATATTTATAATCGGTGGTGAAACGTTGACTTGAACCGTTAAATAGGAGAAAATTTGAAATCGGTGAATATTAGTGATTGACAGCATAATTGTGTCAGCTGTGTGAACTCTTCGAATAAAAGATTGGTATCAGGTGTTCTTTTAAATAAGTAAAGCATGGCGTCCTATACGGCTTGAAATAATCCAAACCGACTTGTTGTTCATTATACCATGGCGACATTACGTAATAAACATGGCGGCTAGCATGTTTTATATCGAAGTAAATGGCAGAAGGAGCATTTATGTCATTAGAAACAACAGAGAAAATATCCAAAATCAATATTTTCTTTTTAATAAAATAGTGCCATATTTCCCCCAACGATATCATATATTTTTACTGTATTATTAGATTTTTGTTTAAATTGAAAAAGCTAAGTTTATAAAACGACCTACACAAATAAATTTCGTCTCGTTCTTAATTAATTATTAAATGATGGGAAATAAATTGGCTGTTCTGAAATGAAATCAAAATATGGGTTACATTTATTCGTTAATTTGTATTATGCATATAACAGAAAATAGTTGAAATCGTTTTATTTTTTGTTATATTTTAAGCATAAATCGACAAACAAAATACAGTTTTGTCACGAAAAGATATTAGCAGAGCAATCTAGATTTAATACAAGGTGATATCGCTACTGTCAGCTGTAAGCCAAAGAATGATTCACGAAAAAGGTGGCGCAACAAACGGGCGACTAAACATAATTGTTATGCCATTATTTAATCAGGAATAAAGCTTTGAAATTTTATAATTTTTAAACATGTTGAATACAAAACGAAGCATACGCCCAAAGTTTAGAAAAAACAAATTGATTATTTTAATTAGTCGAGAGTATTTATACACTTCCGACCTGTATTCGGACGAATAAATTAGCATATTATTGAAGTTATTAAACAGCGGGGATGCCTTTTGATGTAAATATCAAAATTAATGATGTTATATTGTAGCTCTTAGAAATTCTGGATGAAGCTATAAAAAACCCACAAAACCCAATAATTTAAATAAAAATGTATGTAATAATCATTTTATATTGGGGAGTCGTTAACGAGGCAGGATATTATATAAAGGGTAGCCGACTTATTTTGTTTAGAGTGTTCAGCACTAAGTAAATTTTTTCGTCTTCATTAACCCATTTGGTATAGACAAGTAGGATTCTAAACCCCATTTCCCTATTTCAGTAGTAAAATTATTGGTGTACCTTTGTATCATTTAACTACCGTGTTTTGAATTTGAATAAATCATGATGAAGTGTTAAATTATCTGGCTGTCGTTCACAAGGCAGACCATGCTGTATATTACTGTTGACATTGATTACCTGCGCATGTCTGTCAACGTACGTGCTTAAAACAATTTGATGGACATTTTGTATCCTTTGTAGACTTCGTGATTTAATTTAGAAATCCATAAAATCATTTAAAATTCAATTTATTTTATAATCTTTGTAAAATATATACAGATATTTAGAAGTATGTATGTAGCTAATCTGTGCATCAAGAAAGCCTAAACATGAAGTTAATCCATTTCAGCTACTTTTGAGTCATATGACGCCAGATTAAAACGGTAAGCGTTTTTTTCCACCACTAGAGCCAGGTGTTATGACGTCATATGTGGATTGTGGGTTAGGATAAGGGTTGGGATAAGGGCTGTGGCATGCAGATTTCGTCAGTCTCGAGATGTAGACAGGGTTAACCCTAACCCTAACCCTGGGCCAAGTCTAACCCTTACCCTAACCCACAATCTACATGACGACATGACACCTGGCTCCAGTGGATGGAAAAAAAAAGCTTACCGATTAAAACACCCAATAAACGGATATCCGGTGACGTCGTCAAAATGGTCGAAATATTTCGAAGGTTCAAACTGTTTATTTCAATATTTATAAATATCTATACAATAAAAAAACCCAACCCAAAACAAAGATGATATTAAGTTTCCATAAATTTGATATAAATTAGTATCTAGAAAGGTCAGGGGAAAGAATAGAATTATTTATTCCTCCGAAATAAGCAGTCGGAAATGACTTTTAAAATATCATAGATATTTTGAGCATTTTAATACCTAATTGTTTCTTTATTCCGAACACCGGATACGACATTTAGGTTGTATTTCTAATGTATTTAACGGTCAATTTCTTTTATTTTCAGATCAGAAGCAGGGGGCGGGGAAAGTGGATCCCCCGATACTGATTCGAATTTCGCTGAAAAACATGAAAGGTATTTATAGCATTTATTTAAAATTGAATTCAATATTTTTCAAAAAAGCTTTTCAGCATATTAACACACTTCACATCAGTTTAAAATCCTCAAATTAGTTCTTTAAAGTTCATTCACATACAACAGCTCTGGTTATGATAATCATAATATTTTGTTGTTGAATGAAGATGTAAATAGTTTAGGGTTTGTTTTGGAAATTCAGATTAACCAGACGTCTTTGTTACGAGTTTGTTATGAAGAGTTTGTCTGTAACGTCCAGGGAAATCCATGGACTATTGTAATATTTGGTCTTTATATACTTACTGGTATTTGATACTTGTTCGTTATAACGGGAATTGTTTGCAACGTCAAACGAGTTTGTTCTAAACAGTTTGCCTATAACGCCCAGGGAAATCCATGGAATATTGTGATATTTGGTCTTTATACTAACTGGTCTTTGATACTAGTTCGTTATAACGGGGATTTCTGCAACGTGAAACGAAGTCCACGGACTATTGCACCTTTTGGCCTTTCATACGTGTTCGTTATATACGGTTTGCCTACCTCGTCAAGCGAGCTAGTTTGACTGTAAAGTCAAGGGAAATCGTTGGGCTATTGTAATATTTAGCCTTTTATACGAGTTCGTTATATGTGATTTGACTGCAATGCCAAACGAACTATTTCGGTATTTGGTATTTGATATGAGTTTGTTATATACAGAAGTTCCTCACAACGTGAACCCAAGTCCAGGGACTATTACATTATTATGGGCCATTGGATTTTAGGTTAGGTGGTTCATTATTCCATTACTCTTGAAGACATCAACATGGTATTTAACACTCGTGTGCTGTCTTATGTTTTGTTGTGTTTATGTCATGGATAGATTTTCACGTAATCTCTATTTTCAAGTTTTGTTTATGGATAGGCTATAGTATATTTCAACAAATATAGTCGATTTAATCTCCATTAGAAGATAACACATGGTCCAGTTCTCATCGAGTAGATATCGAATATGTATACATGGAGTAAAAGGAGAGAAAGAGAGAGACAGAGAATGAGAGAGAGAGAAAGGCAGAGAGGGAGAGAGATACTCAACTTCCTGTCACGTACAAGCATGGGCCGTAACCTACATAAATTGGGACGTTAAACCCCATTGCTATACTGTATTTGTCTGATGGTGGTGTTAAAAGCGCCCGTCTGATATCACTGCATATATGAAGGGTTCAAATGGTTAACAAATTTTTGCTACAGTTTTGCATTGGCTACTAAAATGTGTTTTTAATTTAAAAAAAAGCATAGCTTACAACTGGTGTAAGAAAGCATAGCTTGACCGATTTCCGCAATAAATAATCTCCACGAACATGTGGTATTTTTAACTGCTATTAGACTGTTCTCTATTAGAATTACAATATGATGCCCGTATAATATTTACAAGCGATGATTCTCCCAGGGCATGTTGATTTATGCTAATCTAAAAACCATTGTTGATAATAACGGGATTAATTTTCATACATTCTCCCGCGCCGTGTTATTATAGTATTTTTTAGCGCGAGATTATGTTCAAGTCTATATAAATAATAACCAGTCATTTATATAAGCCCATATTCGATTATAGAAGGGTAGAGTTTTGTATGTTGAAATATTACAACATTTAGTGTACACTGCATTTCTTTTTAATGGAACATGGTAAATATCAAATAAATCTAATAACATACCAAATTCTGTAAAATAAATTAATAACAAACGAAATATCTATTGGATATTGTTCAGGAAACGATATTTCGCTAAACCAACAATTGAAATACATTGTTATGATTGCAGTTGTCTAAATTTAGCATTTAGAACCAACTCTTCTATTAATCACTGCACTGGATAATCAAGTTGTTGCACAGACGCAAATTACCTGATGTACCAGACTATAGAAACCCCTCTAGCTCTTTTGAATTGAGGTTTCTAGATTATATAATTGTAGCTTCTAGATTATATAGGTATTAATTTTTAGAGTTTATAAATTGTAGTTTCTAGAATTTATAAATTGTAGTTTCTAGAATTTATAAATTGTAGTTTCTAGAATTTATAAACTGTAGTCTCTAGATTTTATAAATTGTAATTTCTAGATTTTATGAATTGTCATTTCTAGATTTTAGGAAATAGGAATTTCTAGATATTATAATTGTAGTTTTTAGATTTTAAAAACTGTTAGTTTCTCGATTTTATAAAATGTCATTTCTAGAATTTATAGTTCCTTGGTTTTATCAATTGTAGTTTCTAGTTTTTGTAATTATAGTTTCTAGATTTCATAAATTGTAATTTCTAAGTTAAATTGTAATTGTTGGAATTTATAAATTGTAATTGTTGGAATTTATAAATTATAATTGTTGGAATTTATAAATTGTAATGTTTTAATTTATAACTTTGCTTAACATTAAACGACGCATGTATAGAAAAGAGTAACTGCTAAAACTACTAAAAGCGTTTAAAACTTTGCCCATCTATTTACATATTATGACGCGATGCCAGGAAGCAATAACGTAAACCCCAGAAACACTTTAATATAAAAATGTCAATATTTTCTCTGTTTAGGTTTTTCCCTCAATAAGGAGTTAAGTACATTAAATACGATCATTTTCACTGGATGTTTGTAGTCTTGTAAAACATGTGTTGGACATTAGACCTTGACACAATAGTATTAGAGTGGGATTATTTTGGTCCCAGATTGACGCATAAAGAAAATCTATAAAAATAGGGCGAACCTCAAAGACCAACCGCCGAATCAGTCGATATATATTATATTCTTAAGAAGAAATAGAGTAAAGATTTTTTTTTTTAAATTAGGGTCTATAGAATACAGGTGAGCCCTAGTTATCTTAATGCCATTCAGTTATAAATGATCCGAGGAAACATTTGGACAGTTTAAACAACCCCTTTATATATATTAAAAGTATGGCGTTCAAGTGACATTATGTGGAGCGGTTATTATTTGGAACAATAATTAAGCAATGCTTTTTATTCAGAAAATGCTCTTTAATTTATCTGGATTTTAACTGTTATAGTGAGAACTGCCAACTCTTTATCTAATCCCCCATAATGTTAAGCAGTGCTTATTATTGTATACCCCGATGTTTGAGATTTTTCTAAAGGGAGCAAAATATAGTCATACTGCAGACTTTATTCTTTTTATATGAAAACTGTGTATATTGTCGGATTTCAGCTGTGCAGTCATTCTATGTTGCCTTAATACTACTAATTTGTACTTAACCCTAACCCCAACATCACCCCACGGTTTGGTTTTTTTTTAAAAGAGGGATGAAAATAAGTCATTTTGCAGTTTTTTTTTTAAAGGGGTATTGCTGTGCAGTCACTCTGTGTTGCATTAATACTTGGGGTTGAACATTACCCTTTGTACTAACACAACCCATCGTTTGAGGTTTTTCAATAGGGATGAAAATGAGTCAGTCTAAAGGTTTTTCTTAAAGGAGTTGTGTTGTGTAGTACTACGAGTTGTTCTGATGTGTAGTACTACGAGTTGTTCTGTTGTGTAGTGCTACGAGTTGTTCTGATGTGTAGTACTACGAGTTGTTCTGTTGTGTAGTGCTACGAGTTGTTCTGATGTGTAGTACTACGAGTTATTCTGTTGTGTAGTACTACGAGTTGTTCTGTTGTGTAGTGCTACGAGTTGTTCTGATGTGTAGTACTACGAGTTGTTCTGATGTGTAGTACTACGAGTTGTTCTGTTGTGTAGTACTACGAGTTGTTCTGTTGTGTAGTGCTACGAGTTCTTCTGATGTGTAGTACTACGAATTGTTCTGTTGTGTAGTGTTACGAGTTGTTCTGATGTGTTGTACTACGAGTTGTTCTGTTGTGTAGTACTTCGAGTCGAACATTACTCTTTCTTCTGAAACCCTACAACCACCCCACGGTGTGAGGTTTTTCAAAATTGATGGAAATTAGTCAGGTATTTTTTGCTGCGCAGTCATTCTGTGTTGCCTTAATACTACGAGTTAAACATTACTCTTCGTACTGAACCCCAACCCCTTTCCAGATTTTTCAAAAGGGATGAAAATAAGTCAGCCTGCTATTGCCGTGCAGTCATTCTGTGTTACGTTTTAAGCTACTAGTTTAGAATTATCGAAAAATAAATTATTTTTCTAGGTTAGCAATGTAACGCATTGTAATCTAAGTGACTATGGGTATTGTAATCTGGCTGCGACAGGTAGGTCCGGGTCCAAACAATACATACAACTCATTTAAATTCATTGATATGTTGATATATATGCTATTCATATTGTTTAACAATAGGTTGACGTTCGTTGACACGTAACACTTCAAATTAAACACAGTCTGGCTTTAAGATACAACATCGGCGCTTGTACAATTTGTTAACGGCCTTGACTCGGAATCAGGACTGTTGATGTGGATATTTAGAGAGAAAGGGGTATGCAAGTGGGGTGGTTGGGATAAAATTGTATTAGGTCATTTTCGAGACAAAAATGGAAAGGGGTTTAACGTCCTACTAAAGTGTTTCTACTGGGCTAATGAAGACGGGCATGCGACATACAGTGTGCTATGAGGGAAATTCTTCCCGGGCAGCAACACTGTGGCCTACTTTTATATCGAATCCCAACTGTCAAGGGATCTTTTACGTGCATGCCAATGTATACACGGGACCTCTGTTTTTCGTCCCATGCCAGGTTATCCAACCTTCATCACTGACAAGGGGAAACCACGCCGAAAAATCCGTATGAATTTTCTCGGCCAATGCAAGGCTTGCATGATGTAATGTAGTTCAGATATTGTTAACTACGGTTGAATATAAGATAGGTCAGTCAATATTGATCTATTCATCTCATATTTAAATATTTTATCTTATCTGATTTTCATTCATATTTTTTAATCTTGTAATTTATCTTCCATGCATCGGTTTGTTTTCATCCACTTTCAATGTCACGTGATGACCAAATGTAATGTGTAGTGTAATATTCGTCTGTTGGGCACTGGTCGTCTGCAGGACTCTGGTCGTATATAAGGCTCTAGTCGTCTGCAGGACGGCGGGCCTGGTCAGGGCTCTGGTCGTATATAAGGCTCTAGTCGTCTGCAGGACGGCGGGCCTGGTAATGAAAAGGCGTCCAAGCTTTCGGATGCCACCATAAACCGAGGCCCACCGGTAGAGAGAGAGAGAGAGAGAGAGAGCCCGAGAGAGAGATAGATAGAGAGGGAGGGGTTAGAGAGAGGCTTTAAGGGCCACTTGACACAATCCATTTTGATTCTTTTCTTCTTTCAATAATCCACTTGCGTGTAGGGGTCTTTAACAGTGAATGGAAACCATGGGACTCGGAGAAAACCCTCGAGGTTGGACGAGCGACCCCAATCCTTGTTACGTACATGTATGTACAAGCTGAGAATCAAAACGACGCCACCTGACTTTATGATCTAAATCAAAGGCCTAAGACCATTCTTCCACCCCCACCCCCTAATTTATTAACTTTACAAATGTTTCATTATGTTGATATGTAAAGAGTAAATAGAAAAATGGCTGACTGTTAGTTTTTAAAAAAATGAAACAGACTAAGAATGGATTATAGAGTATTGTTTAATCCCGGAAATCTTCAAGTTCTTTTCATTTTGCCAACAAATGTATATTTATATACAAAACAATGCAGCTATATTCATTCTACTTGAATATAACGGCTTATTACTTTTTTTGGTTGTTAAAATTGTGAAATAATAGTTTATTTTGTATGGTTGTGAAACGCATTTTAAAATAAAGTGTTAATTATTAACTTACAATAAATTTAATTTATAGCAATGAACAATAAACATTATCTTTTGATTTAAAAGAAAAATGTTTTGAATTGACATCTGAAATAACCGTGAGTGGGATATTTTTGTCCTTTTTGGAAATACATTTATTAATAGAGATTGTATATTATATTTGTAATTATTGCCATATCATTCTTATAAGACAGAAATCGCCGTCATATTGTTCGAAGGTATTATTTTTATGACGTCATACACGACTTTGTCTCAAATTAAGAATGTTCCTTTAAACAGAAGCAGAAATTTTTGTTACCATTTTGACTCTATCATTGTTCTAGCAAACAGATACACGAATAATGAATTCTAAAAGTTTAAGGTTGTTCATCCAGATAGTCATGACTAAGTGAAGTAGGGTTTAAGGAGTATGAGAGAAATTTTTCCTCGGACATCTGCGTTTCCGTCTTCTCTTCACCGTTCGTCATTAGCCCAGTTGGAGCAGAACCGTTGGAAGTTTAACCCCATTTTATTTCATGTCTTCTCTTCTACGTATTCCAACTGTCAAGAAACAAGACTGAAAAATTCCGAAGAATCGAACTCGTGACATCCTGGGTTTGTGATTCAACGCCACTGGGCTCTGAGGCCCCACATGGCCTCAAGTAAGAGGCATATGACGTTTCGATAAGAGTAGGCCTCACTACGAATGTTCGAGAGACTGGTAAATCGCAAAGACGGCGTCCGAGGAGGGTGGGGTGGGGTTTTAGTAGTTGAGGAAGCATGTGCTGTGCTATTCATAATATAAGTAGGCAGCCAATATTTGTTAATACTGTAATGAGACAAACAATGAAGCCTATTTCTATTTACATTGAGATTAGTTCTGTGTGAACGGGGTGTAGGAATTACGAAGTCTGATGTACAAAAAAGCTAAGTAAAGTATACACTAAATAGTATGAAGAATTAACAGACTTTACCACATACCCTTGATATTGGCCGTGATATATTTGAAGTCAGTTTTCGGGGGGTTGTCTTTTATGTAACTAGACACACAGAAGGCCGTCAGAGAAATGATAAGCAGACCGCTTATTTCCCGCGTTTTATGCCTAATAACAAATGTAAACTCGAGGTTAATAGGCTCAAATGGAGATCAAAGGCGCCGCCTCGTAGCGCGACCTTCCAATGTGTGTAGATCATTGTTATATATTTAATTCCCTATTCACAGTTTAAGTACTCCCGATTGTCCCCTTAATCCGCACCCTTAGATCCTCAGTTTTAAAATTAACTTAATCCCAAAATTTCACAAGCTTCGAGAATTTCAAATATCATTGTCCAATTTTAATAAAATAATTCAAATACTCCTCGTCTCTTAAGCCATGGTGATATCGCCTTAGACGGGGTTTAATTTTCTTTCTTGCTACGCTGTTACTTGTTTTCCCGAATCACTTTGAAACATTTTCTTTTAAAAAAAAGAAGTTTCCTTGAAATTGGAAGAAAACGGCAAGTCCCAGTAGTTAACTATTGATTGGGCCACGGTATTTCATTTGATTCTTCTTAAAGAAATATAATATGTTAGTCACGAAATGACCTAGTTTGTGTCGAGTAGACCTTACCTACTCTTTCCCCCTCTCCTTCTCTTTGGTCATCTTGTATAACTTCTACTCTTTTACATAACATGGATGGGTACTAAAGGACCATCTACCCGAGCCAAAGCAAAATGATGAAACAAATAACAAAAAATTGTAACCACACGTTCATCTCAAATTGATCTATTTGCGTGTATTGGTGTTAAAAGCAAACTTTTATTCACTTCAGCGTTTATAAATTGTCACCACATCACAAGAATAATGGTCATTCAGTTAATCACCATCTTGGTATTTCATTTCGTAAGCGTTTCCTCTAACCTAAAGCAATTGTTTACATCTTGGTCAACATCGTTGTATTTTTTAAGTTATACGCCGACCAGTTTAGTGAATGGACGTATTTTTGTCTCAATAGAAAGGATTGCTGTTATAATGACAGAAGGAAATAGAGACATCATGACAACACCACTCCCAATAGCCTTCAAACAACAGTAACGTTGTAAAGGTAAATTTATAAAGAAGATGGCACAATAGGCAAAATCCCATGGACGAAAACAGAAAACTTGTTCAATAGTGTATCTGAGAGAACTATGTCGAATCATGTAACAAGGATAGACTGTTTGACAATTTTGCCATTTGGGCTCTGCAATGCGCCTGAACAATTCCGATTAATAGATTACGTTTTTTTAAACATCAAATGACGTCTATTAAAATGTGCGTAACAATCCATAAACATTTTCTTGCGTTACCGAAATAAATTCAAAGTATTAGCTATAAATACTTTACGAGTCAGGTCATGCTCACTCATTCTAGAAAACATTACTCATTTACTGACGATACTGCATATTAATTGTATTTTACATTTGACATTTTGCATATACAGCTTTTTGTTTTTTATATTTAAATGTATTTTACTCTGAACACCTTACAAGATTCACACGTGCTATAAGATAACTAGACCCGTGTATAGATAGATTAAAGCCTTAACCATTGTGCCGCCCGTTCTCTTGTTAGAGATGATAAGCTCAAACATAGTTAGGTTTATTTCAACACTTAGAAAACTTACATGTCTGTCATTCGTGTCGCTTATTGTAACATGAGCTCACAATTACATTTATAAATGGTAAACAGTGGTTTAACCTACATGCATTGCGGGTGTTGCGAGAAGAAAAACCTAACTAGGAGATATACATGTAATCCTGTAGCTAACTGATTATCTCTTGGGATTGATTTTAAGATTTACGTTTTCTCGTCGATTGGTTTAAATTACCATATACATGAAATCAACAGGTGATTTACCCGGAAGTACCGAACTATGTTGTATGGAAGCATAACTGTGAGATTATTATGGTGATAAAAGTAGCGGTGCCATTATATATCGAAAATCTGAATGGATGTATTTCCAGAATTTGTTATTATCGTCATCCAGATATGGAACAGTCAAGTTAAACAAATAAACGGGGGTGGTTGCCTGTTATACGTTACTTTTATAGCCCGGAGCATTGCTGATGTATTTGTTTTCATAATGAATGGATATTTACATTTGTGAAATTCTTGATATAAATGATATCTAATACACGGATAATGTTCTTCTAAGAAATTGTGTTTAAATAACGTCAAGTGAAGTCTGACAATTTAAAAAAATGAAGATTGATATGTTATCAATATGAACTGTTCTATTTCAATCGCAGGGTCGAAGCTATGAAGGAAAAATCGAAAAATGCTGCAAGGACTCGCAGAGAAAAAGAAAATGCGGAATTCTACGAATTGGCAAAGATGTTGCCTTTGCCATCGGCAATCACCAGTCAACTGGATAAAGCCTCCATAATACGTCTATCGACCAGTTACCTTAAAATGAGGACAGTTTTCCCTGAAGGTAAGAACACTATTTCATTCATTATTATTAACACATAGTATCAGTCTGTACTAAAATATATTAACACATTTCCCCTCCCTATCATACATACAGAAACATTCCAATACAGATACAACTCTGTGTATTACAAGTTATTACAAACAATTAATATAACTTTTCTGTGTTATAATTAATATAACTTTTTTGTGTGTTACAAGTTTCTACAAACAATTAATACAACTTTTGTGTGGTATAATTAATACAATTTTTGTGTGTTACAAGTTTCTACAGACAATTAATACAACTTGTGTGTTACAGATAATGCATAAAACTTTTGTATGTCTGTACTATTATTTAATATTAGTTCAATTTCTCCCCCTTTCGCCCACGTCACATACAAACAGAACTTTACAACTTAATAAAGATAACTGTAATTGATACAGAGTTTAAATAATACATATTCAAAGGTATATACAGGTCAAAAATTATGAACCCAACCCATACTGTCTCTATATTTATCATGTATTTTCTCCCTACAATTACAAGCAGAAAAGTTGTCACTCAAACCAGGGAATTAATAGAACCTTTGCATGTCCCAACTATATCTCACCGAAAACACATAATTCCACGTAAAATAATAATATATCTTTTACTTAGCCTAGCAATCAATCAAATATTATTTTGCTACATAATACGTCCTTATATTGAGTTAAGAATTAAGAATCGCCACCAAACATGTAAATTTGGAGGAATAAATTATTAGAATTTCTAGAGTAATATAAATTCATAAATGACATGTTATTCCAGAAAGACATTTATGAATTAATATAAACCCGTCATTGACTCGACACAACCCTAAATGATAAAACCGCTAGAGATAAAACAATTATATAATTTTCAACACCAGTTGTAAGTTCTCTCACGGCACCAAGCCTACGTCTTTAGCATATATATGATAGTTACGTACATTCATAACTAAATAGTGAATAGAAATATAATAAATTGCAATTATTTTTTCTGAACATAGCGGATCATATGTTTGAGGTTAATAGTTTTTTTGTACATTCACAACAAACATACACAAAATCATAAAAGTGCGTTGTCTTTGTCTAAAAATACATTTAATAATTTCAGTTTGAAAAATCAAAACTTATATGTGAAATAAATTTTTACACGATTCTTGTTATAATAAATTATAGAAATGAACATTCTTAGAAAAACCTTTTTAATTCCACTGTATAACGAACGTCGCGTTTTAAAATTGAAGCAGATCATTCATAAACATAAACCTTTTATTTAATTTCTATTGTTCATTAAACTTGGCATTTTGGCTATAGCTCCATATTGTTGAATTATTTAAACTGCCCAGTGAATTCGGTTTTAGGACACTCAGTCAACACGAATTCTTACTTCCGAGTACATCTTCTTTTAAAAAAAAGTAGTGTCGTGAGTACAAGGAACCAATACACTGACGGAAATTTGAGATTTTAATTCAATTTTAATGAAACTCGAAAACCATGCTTAAAAACATACGGAATAGTAAGTGTTTTGATAAATATAGTGATGAATAAAAGTAGATCAGCTTGACTGTTCATGCAATTTATTTATTACTTAGAGTTACCCGCCCCTTGTAAATAAACTTTGTTTTCATCTCTTGGTGGCGCTGACCCTTGGCTCGTGTTTTCTTTGAAGGGGTCAGTTTTGTACTTACCTAAGAAAGATGATAAATAAAACAGTGTCAATATCCGGCGAGTCTAATATTATTTTAGTCTAAATTTTGTGTATCTAGTAAATGTATTCAAACCCAGGCTATGTTTGCCTATATACGATCGCCATCTTTAAATCAAATAATCTTTTTTTTATTGAAGAGGTTTTGGTGGTAGAAGGCTGGTTCCGACAGGCTTTCAATTGGAATGTACTTATTAATTTTGCTTCCGGTTATAGATTTACCCCAAAATTGTGAGATTTCCCGGAGCAGAGTGTGCTTCTTTGTTCATGAGCATCTTATATAACTTGTTTTTCAGATCGATCTTTGGCCTCAAACGGTTTCCAATAGTATCGAGATATAATAACTAAAGTTTGAAGTATTTCTAACACGTGTTCAATTTGTTTTTGATGGACTTCCTTGAAACTGAATATGCAATAAAAATGGGTTATAATTTTTAAACAAAATACAGAACAATTCTAAGTAGTAGGGTTATGTGGTGTGTTAAAAATAGTAAGCCTCTCCTGCCGTGTGCACAGTTACAGAGTACAGCTAATTATTAATTGTGGGCGATAGTCTATAGAGATAAATAATAGTAGTATTACAAAGTGTTATTTTGTTAAAGACTTCGCCATCAAAGATTATACAAGAAACCCCCAACTATTTACTTTACGTAGCCATTAAAATCTTGGTAAGCTATCCAGAGTAAATACTGTCTGATTTTAAAGATGCATTATGTGCGAGCCAAATGAGACTATGACTGGTATTTTCCTGGCTTTAATTGTTATATAAATTATTATTTTGATACTTATTCACATGAAAAGGCCATAACCAACTATATAGATTATTGAGTGGTCTAGATATTCAACAGTTTCGTCATTCAATAAATTAAAGATAAATGGATAATCGAGATTTTGTTTATTATCGTAGCAATGGTCCTTGAAAACAGAGACTATCTTGTCAAAACTTCAAACGATAAATGGATAATCGAGACTTTGTGTATTATCGTAGTATTGGTCCTTGGAAATAGAGACTATCTTGTCAAAACTTCAAACGATAAATGGATAATTTGTTTATTGTCGCAGCAATGGTACTTGAAAATAGAGACTATCTTGTCAAAACTTCAAACACTCATAACTTCGCTTACAAGTTATTTTCAATATATTCCTTTCTCATTATTTATTCTTGAACAATAGCAATAGCGGTCAGCTGTTTAGCTAAATCTTATATTATTTATCTTTAATGTTTGGTGTTTTGTAGTAAAATTTCGTAAATGGCTTCATTTTTGAGGTATGTAAACAACGTTGAAAATGAAAGTAAAAAAAAAAAACCCAGAATGTCGATGTATACGAGATGTCTAAACTAGTGTGTGGCTGTAGATCAAAAAGAATGATTATTTAAAATTCTATCCCCACTGTGGCAAGGCAAACAAACTTATCCAAACACAGAATTAGAGCATTTAGACCAACACAAACGGTGAAAATATTAGGAGTGGCAAACACCATGGAAAATAAACTACCGAATACTTGAATGCTATCTAGCTATCAGTCCGACAGATAATATACATGTATGTTTAGTTTGTGTTTTGGTTTAGAACAAACATTTAGACATTGATATTGAAGTAGTCTTGACGTAGGTAAATCGTCCATTCGCCATTTTTCTAACTAACCAATATAGATTTAGGGGACTGGGGAGATCCAAACTTTTCTCAAATAAGAAAAAAAAAAGAAATAGACAAAAAATAAAAATATTGTATTTGACAGACTTTTTAAAATTATTTTTGACAGAAAAATGGGGCTTATTTATTTATTTTTTTGATAGATAATAAGAATCTTTTTAAAAATATTTTTTTAAGCAATAATTACCAACAAATATTGTTAGGTGTTTTTCATGAGAGAAATTATAGTGATGAGTCTGGAAAACGAAGCAGGATAAGCTTTTAACATCTGTGTTCCAACAAGTGTCGTGCATAAGGCATGATATAGCTCCGTTTATTTTGAAAGCATGCTGAACTTACTGTTGTTCTACATTATCCGTTTTGACTATACTCCCAATTTTCCGGCGTGGTTTCCTCTTGTCACTGGTGCAGGACGAGGGGGCGGGGGCTGACAAGGATAGCTGTCTAGTGGACCGGATGTGACGAAACCGAGGTTCCGTGTACACATTGGCGTGTACGTAAAAGATCCCTTGGCAGTTGGAATTCGATATGTGAGTAGGTCGTTGTGCCACCGCCGGACAAAATTTCCCTTATAGCACACAGCATGGCGTATGCCGGTCTTCATTAACCCAACCGGAGCAGAACAGTAAGACGTTAAACCTCATTTCATTTTTATAAACCAAGGTTTCTACTCTTTAAATATTCTGTTTGCATAATGTTCCCCTGGAAGATTATATATTGAAATCCAGTAAAGGATGTTACACTTGGTATGAAGTGGTTCAGAAGGTTCACATATCAAAATACTGAATACTGAATTCACGCACTCTAAAGTGTTATTAGACATAAAAAGATAACTTGATAAATTCCGTTTTTAATTTTTTTAAAAAAAATAAATATTTCGTTTTATTAGAAGTCATGACTAAACGAGAAAATAAAGTACATAGTGGACCAATACACAAAACAGTACTCAAATACACAAAGCCGTAGGCCAATACACAAAAAAACCCCAGTAATTAAATACATACAGCAGTTGACCAATACACAAAGCGGTAGACCAATACACAAAAAGCAGTAACCAAATACACACAGCAGTTGGCCAATACACAAAATCTCAACAAAAAATACAGTAATCGACATGAGTATTAATGGACATAACTTGTCGGTAACCTCTGGCTTGTGGTCTTGCTTTCGATCCCTGGCGTGAGCGTATCCATACATATCTGTTGTGTTTTTTTTAAGAGTTGGGGGGGGGGGGTCTTGGACGTGTTCCTTCAAATATCATGGTCGTTTTTTTTAATCAATATGAGTTGCAACCATCCAGACAGTCATAAAAACGGACCAGGATAAAAGTCAGATATTTCGGACTGTACGAATACCGTGTATATAATATAAAGCAAGTCCACAGAGTTCCACGATAGGACGCAGATATGTCGGACTGTACGAATTACAAAGTTGGATTGGACCGGGGGTCTGTTATTCCAATATAATGATAGAAAAATAATTATTGTAAAAATTTCATAATGTATCACCCAAATTAACAAATTGGTCAACCAGACGCATAATTAACTACCACGTGGACTTTTTGACTGATCAACGAATAGTCACCTTCTTAATAAGCATCGTTTGGGAATTCCATTTTCTACACGGGTTGATAAACAGGTCGAGGCTGTTTGTAGCGCGTGTTTCTCACTGGGAGGCCAGAGTTATCCTCATCATTACAGCTCTCTAACATTACTCCAGCAATTAGTTTCGCATTCACGTTGAATGGAGATCGGAAAAAGCCCACGGCGCAAAATTAACAACTTTTTCTGACTGTCGGCGCAAATTGTCTTCGACTTGTCGTTTCTTTTATTAAGTGAAACGGAGATATTATTGACAAATTGCTAGCGCACATATTATTTTACTGGTGAAGAAATCATCAGAATATATATTTCTAAACAGGCATCAATAGAATAAAGAAGTTTATGTGAGGCAGCAAAAACAAAAAAAAAACCTGAAAGGAGGCAAAGTTTTAACTCAGTATCACCCACAGTCTTCGACATTGCAAACATGACTTATTGGTCAATTCAATTCAACATTGGTGTTGTTATCTTACCGTGAAAAGATGGGCTTCTGATATCCAATATTTAAGATAAAATATAAAATATTAAAATCGGCTCACAATTCGCAAATGGTTATCAGTGGTTTTAAAGCGGAGTTTTTTTCTCATGACATCCATGACATAATGTTTACATGTAGTGTGACAGTACTATTGGTAAAGTCTCTTGTTGTCGCAGGGACTTGACAACAACCCAGTAAACAAAAACATCGCTATTAACGTGAAAATAAGATCGAATGATGATTGATTATTTGTTTTCAGCAGTTGACATGTAAATGACGACGCTAATGTGATATTTACATTCTAACCATCTCGGACACCGCACGTGTTAGTTGCGCCAAGAAATAACAGGCGAACGTGCCGATTGGCGCCATTCTTTGAGTAACTAAGCGTTGACGTCCTATATTGCCTTAGTAACTTGGAACATGCTTTCGTCTGTTTAATCGGCCATCAACTATAATAAATACGGGCATGTTATAATAACCGACGAGTAGCTGTAGAACCAGATCAAGAGATATTTAGTATGTTATAAAGTACCAAATAATTCAGAATTCAAGTATTTTGCCAGTCCAAATTTCCTAACATGGCCTATAGTCTATTTGGAGATATTTGCATATTTATTATGCAATGTTCTGTTATATGTAGGCCTAGTTCAGGCTGTATACAATTTCCAGTCCACATTCCACCTTTAGGCTTACGGTATATATTTGGAGTTACGTTACGTTACGTTCCTGTTACGTTACGAATAACCAAATAATTCAATTATTTTTAAGCTAACATTTCCATTCTTGGCTTGCGGTCTAGCCTATATTTTGAGTAATAGAAAGACACATCATATCATCATTCAGAATATGTGTAGGCTATTTGAAGTATTTCCTAGTTCATATTTCCATCTACCCTACATTAAGAGATACACCTCCTTTAGAGGGGTGCTATTGTGCAAAAGACATGTCCTGGGGTTATTATGTAAACGAATTAGCGAAGTAACCGAGTCATAACTTTTAGTGACGGATGACAATTCACAACGGGTGACCGTTCGTACAACCGAATTTTTATCGCTAGAGATATGATAGTCGACTGACATCAGATAGGCCTAGGCTCAGCCATGGTATTACAAATGGTTTGGCCATTATTTACATAATTACCAACGTAATGCACCATTCAGTTTTTAGTACTGTATTCTCTTTTAGATAACGCGGTGCATCATAACACGACGCGGTGATTTAACGCTAGGTGTCACTTGAGTAGCATCCATGACAGTTCCAGTCTGATTTCTCCCATGAGAGGTATCGATAGACTACAGTCGGCGTTCGGAAACAACGAAGGGTCTCGGAGGTATAAACTCAGACACGAGTGACGGGTCCTATCTTGCTCCTATCAATGCCAAATATGATCTATTTCACAGCCCATTTTATTTTAGCTTTTAACCTTTAAATACAAATTAACATTAAAGACACATTATGGGAGATCAGATAAAGACCGGGCAGTTCTAAATCTCACTATAATGATTAGCAACAAGATAATGTAAAGGGAATATGCTTCACTTTAAGCCGAGAAAACCTCATTTTAAAATTATTGTAGCCTCGATTGACATTGTTACCAATATCACGATAATTATCAATGTCTCGATTATCCATTTTTGCGGTTAATCGTCCATGGGGCTTTGAACAGCAGATCGGATTCAAATCCGACGAAAATCGGACACATAAGATGGCATCGAGTGTTGATCATGATCTTTCGTGTTAATAAATGTCTAATTAATAATTTAAATAACATTTCATGCCTAAAGAAACACCTACAATAGGCAGATTTAGCTCTTGCATAATGTATGTTTAAATTTATAAATAAAAAGTGAGAACGATTTTAGAATTAGAGTTTTCAAGCGTTGTACATGTGAATTCACGAGATTGTAAGATTCAATAAGCTTATAGATAGGGGGTCATAATTTGGTATGCTTTATCTCTGTTTTTATAAATTAATAACTATATTGACATTTTTAAGGGGCGATAATTAACCCTAAAACAGATTTCTAACCCTTGCTCATCAAAATACAATTTGATATTCGTCGTGCACGTGTCCATTTCCATTTCAATCCTTTAACTTCACTAACTCTTTTTACGTTAAAGTGACCTGCTTTTAGCTTGTTACGGTTTCACTGGGGCTATTTGATGGTTTCAAGTGGACGAGTGGGACTGACAGAGGACCAACTTTCCCTTAACTCATTAATCGAGACACACTTGTCCACATGTCAAATCAAAATCGTTCATATGTCATTATTTACAAAATACCAATAGCACACAGGAATCATTTCTAAAAACCGATTAAGAAATTACGAAGAATAAATTTGTATTTTTGAAATCAGGTTGATGGCGATCGCTGTCTTTGTCTACTGTCCATGCTAGACACCCTGCAAACATTGACATTTTCATTGACACATCAACATGAAATCGAGGCTCACGAGCTCTCGCGAGTATTCGCGGAATTTAATTCTAATTATAAGTGTTGATACACCACAGGAAAACTCATAAATATGTATGGAATATCGGCCGAGTGTGTTGACAAGTGAAAAAGTAAACGTAAAATTGAAACACCCCTAACAAACACGAAAAGTTATTCATGAAGCCTACGACATATATTGTAATACGGGTACATTAATTACAATTCTAAATAGGGATTAGGGATATTTACGTAAGCTAATCCCTATTTGAATATGTACAAATATAACAGAGGGTATATGGAGACATGTGCTTCTAGTTGTATTGACTAGTTGTAGACATACATCACAGACATAGATACACATTATAAATCACAAAAGCGAGAGAAAGAGAGAGAAAGGGGGGGGGATGGGGTTAAACGTACACTCGATATAAACTATGCCATTTCGGGACTAATATGGTTCAATTTTGTTTTAATAATGCGCTTGCGCGTAGGGGTCTTTAGCATCACTGCCTGGGCAAAATAGCACACTGTGTGGTGTATGCTTGTCTTCAGCATCCCAGTCGGAGCAAAACAGTAGGACGTTAAACCCTATTTCATTTATCCAGGAATAAATATTTGTATGTGAATTTTGAAACAGACTATAGTTTTCACAGCTGTAAAATATACAATACAATAAATTAAATAAGTTATTAACGTGTGTCAGCAAATAATCACTTATTCTTACAAGCGATCCAAATAAGGAAAGATTGTTTCCCCTTTATAAAGACGGGCGTGAGATCTAACAAAATAAACTGCTCAAAGTAGATTTTTTCTTATACAAAAGGACGAATTTGAACCTTTTCAAATAAGGGCTTAGTATTAAATTTTACTTTTCGTTTCGGATAAACTCCACTTTCGGATCATACACTTTTATTTTATAGTTTACCTGCCTCCATTGTTATGAATATCAGACGTATAAGATTACACCTGCATGAACATGCATCTATATGGAAGCTATTTATAAGATTGCAACAATAAATCGATAAACTTTTTCTGTCTTCTGAAATAAAAAATCAATAAGGAAAAATTGTGTCAGGCCTACACCTGTGTGTGTCGCCATAAAATCGTAAAATATCAAACAGACCAAAGTCGTTAGGGAGCTAGATATATATTACCAGAAGAGGACGCGGATGGTGGTACCTCGACCCCACTATAACCTAATAATAGAGCGAATAATAGACCAGTTTGTAGCACACGAAGCGGGATAGGTTTTCCTTTTTCAGATATAGTGAAATGAACTGGGACTCGTCGTCCAGCTAATGAAGACATACAGAGCACTATGGTCGAAATTGTACTCTGACAGCGGGACTACGACGTACTCTTATATATATATATATATATACGAGAATTCGCTTTTTCGCCTCATTCGAACGTCTAGGCGCCTTACACCATTGAAAACCAGGCTGGAAAATCCCAAGGCCCTTTCTCGACCATCTTGTTATAGAGTCAGCGCCATAACCACGTAACTACCCGTCGCTTCTCTTAATGACAAATTTTTTCCAGCCTTCTCTGTTCGAATCGCCTTTGGGAAATAGTTGGCCGAATGATTTAACAAGTGTGCGTTAGATCATGGGGTATGTCATTGAGCCATGTGGCACGGGTTCTGTCCTACGTGACATTGGGTGGGGTTCTCTTCCGGTTTCCTCCCTAAACACCTGTTTGTAAACGAAATCTTGAAATAAACTTGAGCCATATGTAAGTCCCGAAATAATCTAGTTTGGGTCGAGTTGACGTTAATTACCCCCCCCCCCCCCCGACACACACACACACTTTCTCTCTTGTTCTCTTAATAGCAACTTTTCCCAGCCTTCCGTGTCCTAATCGCCTTACAGTAATAAACCAAGTGTAATATATGTGAACAATATACTAGAGTAAATTAATACCCGATAATAGGTCCCGAGAAGTAGGTAATAAATATGATAAAGGTCACGTCTAATACATCGTTAAGTTCTAGGTGCAACACTTCTCACATTTCATCTTAAATCAACTGACCACCTAAGGTCTTTGATCGAGTAAATGAAGCACATAGGGTGAGAATATATAATTCCAGGTTAATTAATATCTGTCTTAAGACAAAGGTTTCTTAATTGCCTTCGATAATGTATGTAGATTACTGCGTAATGTGATATAGTTCCCAGCATGTAGCCAGAAACCATAAGAACTGAAGTGTGTGTGTGAGAGAGAGAGGGAGAGGGAAATGGGGTTTAAAGTCCAGTCAACACAAACGAGGTCATTTCAATAATTCGCTTTCGCTTAGGGGTTTTTAGCAGTGGATGGAAACCCACGAGATTGGACCCGGGGAAAACCCACGAGATTGGATAGGCCATCATATTCCCTGTCTTGTACTACTGCGGAATCAAAACCACGTTAGTTGACTCAATAACAGACCTTATGATACAAGGCTCGCCCCCCCCCCTCCGAAATGAAATAAAATTGGGTTTAACAAGTAGAACATTTATTAACTATCTCAAAACGTACATGGATATATAAATATTTTAAATGAAATGTATCAATCTCTGCTTTATTCAATTAAATTCAATAGGCAGTATTCTTAGCACAATCAAATTTACAACCTAAATTATTGGACATTTCGATAATTAAAATTTCAAGCTTCAACTTGTTTTGAAATTAGATTTGTTAATATCAATGGTAGACTCGAAATAAATAGAGTTTAAAATGGAAGTTAACGATAAACACAAAGAAGGCGCCTATTACTGAATAGAGCGTAGTAAATTTGAAATTTAATCAAATTGCACTATTCTTTGAAAAACCTGTTGCACTGTCCTTATATCAATTCGGTGTAAATCGGACTTAAAAAGATGATTAATATATTAGATGGGTCATTTTGAATAGAAAATACTTTCACATGCTGGTGTTAAGTAACTCGCTCATTCTATTCGCAACGAAAATCGTCGTCATTAAAATATTCTCACAGGAATAAAAGGCATGGAGTAATGAATTACGGAGTGTCACACCAGATGACTTTGACATTGGTCTCTATTAATTAAAACTCATTCTCGCAAGACATTTCCTTTGCTCAATCTCCGTTCTTTAACGTAGTAGCAGAGAGGAATATTGTTTGGGAAGGGATCAGCGATGATGGAATGATATAGGGTACAATGAATGACCGTCACAGCGTGCACCCAACCACCCACGTGTGTAGCTAGTATGAAAAGATATGGGTGCAGGGGTCATCCCTGCCAAACACCTGTGTCAAGGTCAGATTTTTCTTTTACTTTCTTAATGAAATGTCTTGACCCTACAAAATCTTAGACTGGCTGTTGCTACTACGACATAAAAGATCGAAAAATTAACAGAGCCGCGTGCTTGCAAGCCAGATAGGATCCTGCGGGCCATACTCATTTCCCAATCATAGAAAAAAAAACGTCTGAATGTTTTCTTACTTTTTAAAAGTTGTTAAAATCCCGAAATAAACTCATTTACTTAATTGGATTCAAAAGTTAATTTCAAATAAACCTTGAACATTATTCACGAGCTGGAAAATATCCAGATTCTCTTTTGAATAGAACGCTGATATCAAACTTTTCAAACTTAAAAGTGACATGATTTACTACTTCTAAAAAATTATTTCTCATTCACTTTTTCTCTAAAACTTCAATGACAAATTGACAAATTTACAGCCATGATAAATAAAGTGAATTTTCCTGGTTGTCGTATGTTTATATGTAGGCCTGTATATTTAACATGCGCGTTGTTCTTGGATACGGGTAACACCTGCCAATAACGTAGACTTGTTGAAACACTCAATTGACAATATGTATACAACTTTTATCAATACTAGATATGTATAATCTTTTAACTTCCCCAGAATTACATACTTCAAATAACTAAACATATTTCGAATAATCACCGAATGATTGCTGTTCAGCAGATTTTGTGTGGTTGTGCTATTTGCAATATCGTCTTTATAAAGACCCCCGCCCCTCATTAATACCCCCACCCCCATTAAAAAGAGTATCCATATTTACTTTATGGCAGCCCAGTCCAAGGACTTTTAATTTACACATACGATGTTTTATATGTGATTATTCTAAGAAATAACGTGGTTTTGAATTTATACGTCCGGACGATGCCAGTTTAATTTTCTTGCGGTTTTTTTTCACTGTTAGTTTGGGTCTCCACAGTTTTCAAACCACTTTTTGTTCCGTGCACCTATCGCACATAAACAATACGGAATTCATTTGACAAAGCAAAACGCAATGCATGTTTGACCCATTGACATAAAGCCTGATCGTTTTGTACTAAACATTAAAACGTAACAGAATAAATTAAAACATATCTGCAATTGGAGAGAAAATGTTTGACTCCTTAAAGACGGCGTCTAGTTGTACCCATGGAATTTGATATACGCCGTAGCGCTGCTGCTGGGCGAAATTTTCCTCACACTTAACCGGGTTGTTTCAGAAAAGTCAAACGTTATATAATAAATCCCATTTCCAATTCACTTTGAGAGCTTATAAAGACTATTTACATGTACATCGAATTGGTTTGTTGGATGTTTTTTTTACAACCAGTCGTTCTAAAGCAAGATTCCAGAAAGACTTTTATAATTGGCAGGAAGTAGAAGTAATGGTCGCTGACGTTCAAAGTGAATTTTTATGACCAGCCAAGTTTCAGATCGGAATTTAATAGAACATGAAAACTCTGAAGGGTTCGACAAATACAATATTGTCTGTTTGTTTTTTAAGATAATGGTCTGGGCGGAAAGTCTTTCAAGACGAAGATCAGGGGTCGTTCAGAATCAGTTAAATTTCTCTAACGATCCGTAAAATTTTCTTTAGTGGACAAGAAACGGTTATTCTTCGATCTGAATGGTTTTTCTAGTGTTATGACCAATGGTAATTAACTCCAATTGTAAACTGTCTATTCATTGAAAGTCTTCTGTTGTCCGCCGCCCCAGACATCTTGGATTCGATTGATCATTGATCGATTTGTTCAATAACAATAAATGAAATAACCCACAAAGACTTCAGATGGTATGGATGACCGATTAGACGGATCGCTTTACAAAATATCTGTTTAGAAACTTCCATCCTATCTGTGGTAAAATGTGCTGTGCATAGACAGGGTATGCTAGACATTACCAGACCATCCGATGTCGATTGGAAAACTTTCGATTCCCCAAATGTACGGGATAAGGAGTAGGGTCGTCTGTCCAACCTCGATGCTTTTCGCTGGTTTCCTCCCACTGCTAAAGACCCCTACGCGCAAGCGAATTATTGAAATACAATTGAGCCATATGTTAGTTCCGAAAGGACATAGTTTATGTCGAGCATTAAACCCATTTCTCTCTCCGTGTAGGTTGGATAATCGCCTATATTTTATATTCAGATATTTTCAACATACTCTACCTCGGAATAACTAACAGGTCGCTTGTGACGGATAAGTTTCCGAAATAGCAGTCCAGTACCTCTTCTCGATCTTTGCTAGGGACGCAGGGCCCTGTGTCTCGAAATCACAACTAAAAATAAAGTCCAAATTTTAACAGATACTTCAATTTGGATTGACTAAGAACTAAAATTAATCTAATATTATCCAATTAGATTATTAAAATTTGGATTTTATCTAAGTCAAAATTTCGTTTAACAGGCCCATGGGCACTACTCGTAATTATTCTAGGACGTCTGGTTTCGTTTCGTATGCTAGAAAATGGATAATTCCCTTTTCTACAAATACATTAAAACCGACTTGAAATGTTTGCAATTTTTCCAATAATAGTTCTTAAATGATCAACAAAATAATTGAAACAATTCTGTTATTTATTTATAGATTTTATTATTTTCCTTATCGGGATATCGGCAGAATGTACGTGCATAACTCGATAGTTTATTATTTGGTTTGGATATTTTTAAGTAGATGTATAATATTTATATTATCTTATGTACGATACTTTCTAATATAGATGTTTATGCATACCAATAAAGTCAATAATTGTGAGATTATAATTGCATTAACAGTTTAATCGTAGGTTTGTTCAACAATTGTTTAAAGTCAAGGAATATGTAATTAAGGGCCTATTAATTGGTTACCATGCAATTAATTATTATTTCTGTGTACTTGCTGATAATTAATTTAAATGACATACTATAATCAGAGGTGGTAATTAGAACGTAATTAGCTCGCTAGCCTGGAAGTCGGATGTCCGATCCCTGCATTGGCCGAGCAAATTTCATCCAGATTTTTCGGCGTGGTTTCCATTTGTCAGTGATGCAGGATGGAGGGTCTGACGAGGATGGGACGAAAAACCGAGGTCCCTTGGCAGTTGGAATTCGATATAAGAGTAGGCGGTAGACATATCTATTTGGATAATACATGCCCTTGCTTATGATGCAGCGCGCATGGGTATAAAAAGAAACGTACACTCTTGACAAAGTTATAGGCATACTGTTTACTCCATCGTAAACAAAACACTTGCTGAGATAACAATTCATCCAATTAGGGTCTTGAGATCCTACTTTAAATCGATTAGTTCAACTTACAATAAAAACCGTAATCGTATAAATTAGCCGAATGATGGATCAATGGTGTCCATAATGAACCATTGGTCTCCTGGGTCTCTTTTACTCCTCTGCTATCTTGTTACATCCTAATGCGAAAATTAGCTCCGCCATATGTCAAAATACTGGAAAGGAAATGGCGTGGAACGAAGCGTGTAAATGTTACGTATAGGTTTATAAAAGGTTGAAAATAAGGGGGTGTATGTTACATTGAGGTGTTCTACTGAGCACTGGGGGTGATGATATGTTATCATTGCATTTCACAGCTCGCTGATTTTTATTTGACAAATGAATTGCCTTGTAAGTGTCGAGTGTTTATCTAAGATAGTAGTTTGTTTAGACGTTTCTTCAAGTGATTGGTTTAAATGATTTAAAAGATAATTTGGGAGAAGAAAGCAGGAAGACGAGGATAACAATCGTTGCCTTTGAGCCCTGCCGTCGTAAGTACGTAAAAGCGCACGTGTTACCTACTTGAGCCGTAAAACACCCAGGTTAAGTGTCGTCTATAAATTTGTTGACGACAGTTCGGTATCTATGATGTTCTAGTATTTTGTAATAATGGTCGTTTAGTCTGTATACTCTAAACAAGTTAAGTTTTTAAGTAGCTATGTGGATGGATTTACAGAAAGGCATCATTCAGGCCATTCCCCAACCCCTTATAATGATAATAGTTTGGGGTAATTAAGCCTTTGGGTCTGTTTTGTAAGGGTTTGTTTTCTACTTACGAAAGGTACCAATGAGATCATCACTCTTCTGTTCTCGGGGTTGTTGACTAGGATTCGGTACCTTTAATATGATTGTGTCCATGTTTTGTTTTCTAAGCAATTTAACTTTAAAATAGTTACTTAGTAAACCCCTCTCTTATATTTAATGTGTTATGATTATCGAGTAAGCACCACCGCAGACATTCGTCTTTTCCATATGGAACCTTATTAATGACAGTCCGACTTTGTCCCATGTCTGTATTTGTTAGGGGGGTGGGTGGTTTGGTCTAGAGTGCCGCGCTTCGACCTCTAGCTGGCCGGTCACCTCTGGCTTGCGGCTGTGCTTTCGATCCCTGGTGTGAGCGTATGTGGCATGAAGATAGGGGCGCCTTCTCAACCTCGTGGGTTTCTTCCGGGCACTCCGGTTTCCTCCCACTGCTAATGACCCCTACGCGCAAGCGAATTATTGAAATAAAATTAAACCATATGTTAGTCCCGAAATGACCTAGTTTGTGTTGAGTGGACGTTAAACCCCATTTCACCCTCCCCCCTCTCTCTCGCGCTCTCTCTCTGTATCTGTTAAATAAGTCAAACAGCCACTTCGACAAGTTAATATCCTATTTTAAGTTAGTAAGTCTTTGTAATGAAAAGACATTGGGGACTAAGATCTGTTTTACTGGAAACAATGTGAAATGTTTGGTCTTTCTTAAAGGACGTATGGCTCAATGTTTTGGAATCTTGAAATCGACAAAAATGGTTCCGAAGGCAGATATTAATGTAATAAAAATGTAGGCCTGTGTAAATTGATTTATATTGCAAGGGATGAACAATTTTTCAAATAACGTTCGCAGACTTTAAAAGTAAAAATACGAATTGCAGCCGGCCAAATAACCCTTTAAGACCACGTTTCATTTTTTTTTAAAACGGTGTTGGTCTGTTGAAGTAAGATTTTATCAACCCTTTTATCAGGATAAATTATTTTTACAGACAGAAAATTGGATATCAAATGGCATGGGAAAAACAAATATTGACTTTATGTTGAATTTGACCCACAGGACACTCTGTTAAAGCTCACCTGTAGATCAAGATTGCTAATTAATCGCGGTTAACAAGACACTCTTTGTTAAGCGGTATCACCTGTTAAGTAATTCAAGATGAAGAGTTGAACCCCTTTCTTCTCTAATAACCGATATGTAAATAATAAGCCTACATAAAGTTAAATTAAGATCTAGTTTAGGTGGTTTTGAAAAAAAAAGGAATTTGTAAATATCGGTTATGCTTCGAACCAATCCCACGTTGCATATGTATTACCATGGTTGAAACTCAAACACATTGAAAATAAGTGAACAATATTTTTTCCCTTAAAGGCAACCCCGCCCTATACGTTTTTTTTTCTCGTTTTCATTAAAATTTTAAACCTTATGTCTATTGCCCCAGCTAACATATGAAAGTACAAATTGTAAAATTAATGTACTGGAGTTAAACAGGCATTATGTACGTTTTATATCAAGAACGGATACGCCTCGCTATAATAGGTAAAAACTAGATATTGAATAGGAAATATTTGAGTCAAATTACTTTATCCTGAGTCGAGTTATAGCCTTTAAAAATCAATGTAGTCTCGATTACCGCTGTTAAGATAATAGATAAAGTCTCGATTATCCATTTTAAAATTAAATCCACTGTTAATGTCCATCACGCAAAACCAACTGATTTAGTCCGAAATGACCTAGTGTGTGTCGTGTGGATAGTGCCCCACCCCCTCTCTCTCTCTCACACACACCCCACGCACACACACTGTAGTGCGAATCAATTCGTTGGAGGTAACAAGTGGCTGTCTATATCAATAAGTTTGTGTATATCAACATTGTATTCGTGTATAAGTATAATACATTTATTCTGGTTTGTCTTTCTATTACTTCTAGTTCAACTGTTGAAAAGTAACCCATTTGTTTCCAGACTTGTAAGTCAACTGACAATACCGGGGTTCCTATCTCGTGCTGCGTGTCGATGATCCTGATTGGTCGCTGTATTCTAACCAATTAGGATCGAGAAGATTAACCCCCGGGACATTAAATGTGTATATAAAAATATTAATACTTATGAATTAAATAAAGTTTCCTGTTAAGGATGACTTTGTTGGAATGAGATTTGATGTTGAGCGCCATTAAAGCAGAATAAAAAGAATAAAAAAGAGCTTAACGTCTCGGCAGTACAATACTTGGTTTTCAAATTGTCAATCTAGACCCATTGCTTCCTGCCTTAAAAGAAGGATTATTTTGGATTTTAATTTGTATAAACTTATTAAATAGACTGAGGAATAATGTGTCTTCTTATTTGAAACCGCCCGAGGGAGGATTTGAAAGACAACTAGCTGAATACAGTAGATATGGCAAGGGAAAGTATTAAGTTGTCTGGATGGTACGAAAAATCGGGATCCAATGTAATCATTGGCGTGCACGTAAACGAAACCATGGCAATTGTAATTCAAAAAAGAGGCATGCCGCTGGCTTGACAAAATATCTCTCATGGCATGGGATATGATTGTTTTCATTAGTCCGGTTGATGTAGAAAAGAAGGACCTTAAAGCTCATTTTATTTCATATAATCCAGTTAACAATCGACGAAACGACTTCTTGATTGAGATTACCAAAATTGGTCATCCAAACAAACAATTCCGGACACTCAAGAATTAGGTATCGTATGTCAAGTATTCATTCGTCAAACCGGAAAAAATGAAACCGTTGATCTGTCATTACATATCAATATTACCTATTTACTGTCTACCACATTTCTTCGTGAGAGAAAGTGAGAACGTTCGTTCAAGAACGAGAATCTCACGTGACAATAACCTACCAGAGCCTTCTCAACAGCACGTGCTGGTGAAGTAATTTTGGTTGTCGGTTTACCAGACGGACAGAAGTATGTGTACACGAGTTGTCTTTATTTTAACGTGACTTTTGGCTAATTTATCTATCACACTGTTCGACACAAAAGTAAACTTCAATCTATTGACACGTCGGACTTGTTGATGTCAGACCTACTCCAAGCGCCAATCATCCAGGTTATTATAGTCTCGATTACTCTTATCAATATTTATAGAAATGTTCTTTAATAAAGAAAACATAACGTCATAGCGAATTAAAATGTAATTGATTAATCAAGACTTCTAATTAATAATTGTATTATAAGACAACGTCATTATAGTATCCCACATTTTGCTAACATGTTGTGTTGGTTCCTATTAATATACTCGTAGTATTGGAATTTGGGGTAAACCCAATCGTTCAACATTTCCCCCTCATCCTCGACCATTTTAATTTCGACTATTAAATGACTATTAATGAAATTTAAATTCCCCAATCTTCTAATAGATTTGGATTTTAGACTACTCAATAATTATAGCCATTGATTGCAACTGATGCACGCCATATATCCATTTTCCCACCATATATTTAGCTATTTGCAGCACGCTGCAAGATATAAAAAAGTTAATTGACATGGCATTATTGGTCAATGGGGATATGTTATATAAGTCCCCGCTTGATGACTATATCCTCTTATCATTCAATATCAACTCGGTAGTCACCTGATCTCAACGGTCATCATCTGAACTCAACAGTCATCTTCTGAACTCAATGGTTTTACTTCATCTAAACTGATCCCAAACTCAATAGTCATCATCTGAACTCAACAGTCATTATCTGAACTCAATGGTCATACATCAATTGAACTGATCCCAAAGAATCCGATTCTACCTTGTACTTATAGTTTTAGTCCACAAGGAAACTTGCAATTTGAAATTCATCCATGTATTGTAGTCAGTAGATTCCATTGTGACCTTATCATATTCCCGTTAGGGATACGTTTATTACGCTGAAGGTGTACCCTTGTCGAGCTCACACCAGGGATCGAAACCACAGCCGCAAGCCAGAGGTGACCGGCCAGCTAGAGGTCGAAGCACGGCACTCTAAACCACTAGGCCATCCCACCCTCTAATCATTAAACAGGAAAAATGTATGTTCAATACCAAATGTGACATATCAAAAAAATATTTTAAATTCACAAAAAAGACAAATGTATGTAATAATTTTTCATAAAATTATACAAAATATGGTTTTAGACAAATTAAATATCACACACTAATCGGAACAGCCCAATCGGAACAGAACAGTAGGACGTTAAACCCCATTTCATCTCTAGCGTCCGACCAGCTGACGGGCGTCGTTTGTAAAGATTGCACTCATCTGGTGGTCATATCATATCTCTGATGACCTTGTCTCGAGTTCATCTGTTATAGATTTATTTGTTCTAATTACTATCAGCCCCATTTCTTCCAGTGGACAGTTTTAATGTCAATGTTAGCATAAACCCCATTGAACCGAGCAACCATGATCGCTTACAAAACAGACTGAGGACGGACAAATGTCCAATTGATTGCTAGAATCTGAAGCGATAGTTTTTGTTGCAGGCTTGTCCAAATATTCAAACGAAGCCAGCTCGGTTTACTCGATACTCTGCCAGTTCCGTAAATTACCAAATTTTTCAAATGAAATGAAATGGAGTTTTAACGTCCTACTTTTTTACCCCGACCTGGACAATAAAGACGAGCATAAGCTATCATGTCTGCTTAAGGGACATTTTGTCCGTATTTCGGCGGTACGGCCTACTCTTATTCTGAATTCAAACTGTCATGGGTTCTTTCACTTTCACGCACGGAACCTCAGTTTTTCGTCTCATCTTGACAATGGAAATCCACGCCCGAAAATCAAGAAGAACTTTCTTCGCCAACACCGCCTCCGCGGCCCACTCAACAATTATAAATAAATCGAAATGTCTGTTATGCAAACACAAAATATTATTTCAGCAACAAAACCTAAACATCTAGCTATACAATTAAATTATTAATACTGAAAACAAAGTCTTGTTAATATGTCTAAACATCTGGAGTTCGTCAACATATAATTTCTATGAATATCAATATTGTTATGCCAACATCAAAAACAATATATTTAATCAACAACAGAATTAATGTACATTTCAGTTGTCAATAACAAATTCAACACTTCTCCGTAACAAATTAAACAAATCTGAACAACAAATTAAACTCTTTTCAGTAACAAATTAAACTCTTTTCAATAACAAATTCAACTCGTTTCAATAACAAATTCAACTCTTTTTCAATAACAAATTCAACTCCTTCCAATAAGAAAATCAACTTTTCTCAAACCTGTTTCTTTGCACTATTTAATTAATTTGAAAAATGATCTAGTGATATGTTTATAAGATGTCTAAGGTGATATGGGAGACCTTATAATTAATATCAATATCAGTTCCCATTTTATTAGGTATATATTCCAAACCCAAACCATTGCACTTTTGTAATTTGGATATAGAAGAAAGTCAAGTTGCTAGGGTGTTTTTCTTGAAAATAGTTATAAATCTGAGATGTGTCAACATATAAACCAATATGAATTTTGATTTACTTATATCAAACCCTAAACCGAATTCAGTGAAATATGCGAATTTAACCACTTTAAATGTTGCCTGTGACGAAACTGATTTCATTGAAATATTGTTAATTTATGTTCTGATTATTCCTATCACAGAATTGTTTTAAAGTTATTATTAACTTTCAAAATGGAAATCCAGTCGACGAGACGAAATCAGTGAAACCAACCATCGGAAAAAAAATCAAATAACATGGGCAATTGTAATGAAACTTTACCGTCAAAATGCAAAATCTAATCGACGAATTCAGCAAAATTAAACATCTGAACTTCTTGATGCGAAATTTTGATTTTGGTATAATTTGATATATCTGTTTCCAATTTCCCATGATAGAAACTTTATTGAAAAAATTTTGATACAAGAAACTTAGCGAGTAGAATATTTTGAAATAGTATTGAAAAAGTGCACTGATGATATAACTATTTCAAATTTCCCATGATAGAAACTTTATTGCATAAAATTTTGATATAAAAAACTAAACTTAAAGTGTGTAGAATGTTTTAAAATAGTTTTGAGAAAGTGGACTTGCCACTCGAGAAAATTTGATTTAAGTAGAATTTTCTTCCAGTTGAAAGAAACTGAGTTGAATTTGTTATTGAGAACGGATGTATAAGTATAAAAGCGGCGAAGAAAAAGATCGATCTTTTAGGATTCGTTCGTTTAACTAGCAGTTGAAAGAAAGTCAACAATTTGAACAGAAAGACGATTTTCTCAGTAACAATGACTCGAGCCACTCGGCCATTCATCGCCTTGTTTGAATCAAGAATAGAGTAATATTTGCAGCCGGCGACTTGTTTTTCGTCTAGGGGGAGAAACAAATACATATATTGAACGGACTTTTAGGAGAATATAATGACAAATTCCCACCATCTTTCTATTCTATAATCATTAGCGTCATGCGTTCCCTGAGTACAACGCCCAGTCCTGTCTTTCCCTATATTTGTACATACAATAACGGTCAATATTGCCCCTTTTTCATATTCTTGTCTGTTTATTCAGCTATTGAAAATCTCTGCTGTAATTTTACTTCTCGGTGAGTAAATGTAATGAAGAATAAACGAATGGACGAACTCAGATGAGGAATATTTTTTTATAAACATGTAACAAAAACCTTATAAAGTACACTTGTGGGATTATTGTATACAATATTGATCAAAAAAGTGATGTCATTTATCTCAGCATGTTTGGTAGCTGAGAATTGGTATCATATATTTACAGTATACTCCTCTCCTTGTACGACAACCTGCACTGTTATCGGTACGACGCCGGCACTCTTTACAAAGAAATATACAATTTTAAAAGCTTGGGCCCTGTTTCACGAAATTTTAACTTAAGATAAAATCCAAATTTTAGCAGATACTTTAATTTTGATTGGCGAAGAACTAAAATCAATCTAATATTGTCCAATCAAATAACTAAAATTCAGATCTTATCTTAGTTGAAATTTTGTGAAATAGGCCCCTGGACGTTTCACGATGTATATTATTCTGTGGCGCAGTGCGTGGACATGTGATTTTGTAATTATTATACTCTCTGTTCTAAATAATTAAAAATATTATTTTGATTATTGACTTAGGTGGTTAAATCAGAGATACATCTATTCCAAATAACTTTCAGCACGTGCCAGAAACCCTCAAATAACAAATTTCACCCCAAAAAATACCCCCTTCTTTAGTCGTGTTATTAGCCACTGACTTATGAAAATAAATCCAGAGTTTGTGCTTATTATTATAAAACACGGTAAAGATATTTTATGTCATAAGAAATTTTAATAGATTTCCTTCTTGGTAGATACGGCTTTGTCGTTATTAGAATGATTTGGCAAAGATAGTTAGAAAACTCTGCTAAAGATACATGAGTTAACCAGAGCTTTCCTGAAACATTCAGCTAGTATCAGATGACATTTAGTCCGTTCCAGGTGAAAGTTCCAGATATGACGTACGTTTAGTATAAGTGTATACCAGTCTTCATATGCAGGTTCCAGTCTAGTAACTGGTCACAATCCGGTCAGTTTAAAGGGGTTATCATCGGCAGTATAGCGGACTGGGACTTGTAAACGTCACTGGCATCATTTTAAATTTAAGTTCAAGAAAACCATTAAAATTCATTTGCTACATCTTTTTCGGCTTTAGTATAAATAAAATGGTCTTTTTTTAAAAAATAAAAAAAGATAAACGTGCTAAGCTATTTCTTCATCGATTCCCGTGAACTCTTTTTTACTGCCATTAATCTCAATTTGACCGTTTTAAACCAAACTCTCTGCTAAATTTTGCGGAAGATGAAATGATATGTAACAAATGTGAAAATAGCTTTTGCTGAGTGCCGAGATGAAGTAATGGACTCAGATTAGCTGTAGGCGATCCAGACTAAGACGCTTGGTAATGAAGACTCTATTAATCGCGATTAGAAGTGGCTCTCGTACACCCTGTTGACTCGCCAAAACCTTCGTTTTTACCGCTAATTCAACTGTAGAAACCAATGCAGCAAAAGTCTAGCTCTCCTTTAAACTAGAGGAAAGTGAAAATCGAAGAGGTTTTTGATAATGGGCAGAAGTTTGAAGACAATTAGAACGGCTTGGGCCATCCTGCCGGCCAAACACTTTCCCTACAGTTTTACTAATGAGCTAGGAATAACGGTACTTCCTCTCGACCGTTGTATCATCTCGTTAACTGACATGGCGATATTTAAAGATACTTCTTCCTTTAAAAGCTGGCACTAAACGATGTTTTGAGACTAAGAAATAAGCATATCATTAGATTTATTATCCATTAATGAATATTTAGTTATTTTCACATCCGCCCTATTCACATGGCATCAGCTCCAAATCCAATTAATTCACTCAAACGTATTGACTGAAATGACGATGAGGTCATTGATGCTTGATTCAGTATAAAAAACATACCACGTGCTTTTACGTCGACTCTTTTCAAAAGCTGCACCACTTAATTAAATGACTGACGTTCTGTGAGCCGTTTGGGATTTAATACGACCAATGTAGGATATATGTTAACAGCCCGAAATAGGCACACTAAAATATTGCGGCCTTACATCGTAAGCAAGCGGGGATCTTGTTAATGTTGAGCTTTTATCTCGGTCGCCGACTTTAAAACCATTAGTCAAGATAAAATTCTTCGATTCTGTAAATGGAATCTATGTTTGGCTGTGATAGCTAGGGTTGTCCTATTAACGCCCTGTTGTGTTTTTCTTCCTACCCCTCCTTGCTGAAAGGTTTAATGTCAAAGGTTTTTTCTTCAAAAATCTCTCAACACTTTGGGCGTTGAAACTTCAGTAATACCATAAGTCTAAGCACATCAACAATTTGATTTATAAAGTTAGACGAACGAAAGAACTGCATTTGAACAATTTCTGTTTTTTTTAGACGTCAATTGAAAAGATTATTTTGATTTTTATATATTTATGTAATTTTATGGGTGTCTAATATAAATTATTATAAACAACTTCCGGTAGTTGGTAAAACAAATTAATGTCAGTGATTTTTTGTTTTACATATTTTGGACAGTGTCTGGTGTACCATAGCTTAGAGTTAAATTATCCAAGACCTAAATCTGTCCAGTGCAGTCCCCTCTTTAGGCCTTAAATGTTATATGAATTATCAATTAGACATTTATGAACATGACAAGATTATACTCAACTCCCTGGCTCCGATTTTAAGTAGTTTAGAACGGTTCGGTCAGTTAATGATTTAATTTAACAATGTAGAACCGAGGCTCAGTCTCGAATATACACAATATACACATCTTGGTAAATCTACAAAAATTGATAACTTAGCTCAGAATAAGTAATTTGAATGAAATTTTCAAAAATTTTGAATTATTTAATTTGGAACTATAGTCATAAAGGTCAACTCTTATATAATGCATCTTTAATTCGCGCTTAAATATACCCAACTTCGCGCTTAAATATACCCAACGTGATTAAGGAACATTTAATCACGAAGTTAACAATTAAACTGACAATAACCTGGCTTGAATTCAATCGTATTATAAAGAAGTTCATCAAACGATTTCAGCAAAAAATCATACGTGGTGCTGCCTTGTCTGCCTTGCATACCAAATGACAAATATGGATAAATTGTCACCACATCGTTGCTAATAATGAATGAAATTGAACCATTTGGATAAATTTTTATCACATCGTTGTAAATAATGAACGGAACTGAACCATGTGGATATTACATCTGTGTTTATTAAAATAATGAACGGTATTCAACAATTTGGATATTCCTATTAGTGATTTGGGGGATGGCTTAGTCGTCTAGAGTGCCGCGCTTCGACCTCTAGCTGGCCGGTCCCCTCTGGCTTGCGGCTGTGGTTTCAAGCCCTGGTGTGAGCATATGTGGCATGGAGATAGGGGCGCCTTCTCAACCTCGTGGGTTTCCTCTGGGCACTCCGGTTTCCTGTCACTGCTAAACCCCTTACGCGCAAGCGAATTATTGAAATAAAATTAAACCATATGTTAGTCCCGAAATGACCTAGTTTGTGTTGAATGGACGTTAAACCCCATTTCTCTCTCTCTCTCTATTAGTGATTCAACTTCCACAATATTGCAGTTATCTCCTCTTTAATTTAACGATTTACTGAAACCAGAAACTCCGACAAATCGATGAAATAGTTTTCAAAAAATGGTAATAGAATGATTATGACGAGTTTACGTTCAACCTTAACATATTTACACTAAAAGCGTATCTGATGGAGAAGGAAGAGTTCATCAAGATTACAGACAGGGCGGAACACAATGCTACCTTTATTAAGTAGTTATATATAGAGTATATGCGTCTATTTTGGAAATGTTAGGCCTTAGACGTTTTTTTTTTGTAAATAGATGTCAAAGACAAGCCCATTTTCGAGTGACGATTGTTCTGTTCTTGGAATAAAAGTTACATTTTGACATTTTAGGGGTTTCATTTTACCTATGATGTTGGTTTTTAATTTGCATAGCTTCGGTAGAATGAAATAAATAACAAGCTTTAAGTCACGAGTCACGGATCCCGCTGTCATCGGACAGTATCTAATCCATGCTGAAAAGAACACTGAAAAGTATGCAAAATATCAATCAGGTTGAGTCGACTAAATCAGAGTCCTATCTATAGATTTGACAAAACATTTATAGTGAACACTTGCAGAGAATGTATATCTGAAATTCACCACTGTACTGAATTGAGCTTATTGTTTGTAATAGATTCAAAAAGCTATCTTGAGTTTTCACCTACGTTATTGACTTAAATTCGGCACCATTTGGTTTATGCCATTGACCATCTTGATATTGATGAACTTTGTGCAAATCTTCTAAAGATGTTTTCTTGATTTCCAATCTTTTTGTACCCTTACACTCCGGTATCTCCACAAATATTATTATATTTACAAGTAGGGGTGTCACGATACAGGATTAAATCCGACAGTTTACAACTAGTAAATATTTTGATATTACATCACTCAGTTTTACACCTAATGTTGACCAGTGTAAAGAGGGAAACTCCAGTGAGGCCAAACTAATTTAAATTTCTGCCTTCAATTTTGTCAGCAGAAACAAACTAATTTAAAAACAAAAAGTACTCGTCTCAAAACGTTTTAGGCATAAATATTTGAATTTTGAAATTTTAACAAAACAATGCAAATGAAATGAAAAAGACATATAGTTTAACGTCCTACTGTTTTTTTCCGACGGGGATTATAAAGACGGGCAAAAAAGAAAAAGAAAAGAAAACAACAAAAGAAAACCACTAAAACATTGCTCAGAACTTTTTAAGTTTTGAAATTTTAAAAAAACATCATAGAAGAATTGAGTGTGTTAATCGTTGATCAAGATCCCGAAAAACTAAAACTAAAATTTTGTTTGGCCTAAATCAAACTTTTCTCAACTGTTATGTAATTAGCCAAACAATCATAGGCCTGAAACAGGCGACAATAGATCAGCAATAGTTTGCATTCTGACGTCACTGTGTAACATTCCACATAATAATAGTCCTTTCCGTTATACAATAAGCAAAGACGGCCATTGACAGACGTTTGCAAAAGACTAAAGTCAACTACTTTTCACGAGAATAAAAAGATCGAACTCTTTTATAGCTAACCATGAAGATCATCAACTGTGATTTTATTGGGAGTCAACAAGGGAATTAGACAGTTTTTATACTCGAAATCGTGATTAGCAATAAGACCTACAACTCAGTAACATTCGATACAATGTAACGTTTTTTATAAATACATTTTCCTCTAGACAGAGTGAATGATCGTTTCGTTGTCGATTTCATTTTTTTTTATCTAAAGGAATTCAACTTTGATTTTTACACACGTAGACGTGAAATTTAACTTGAAGGAGGGGTTGTAGATTTTAATTGTTAGGCTGTTTAAAACTGAATACAAAGATGTATTTGTTATTTTATAGAGAAGGCAGCACAGAAAGAACTTCTTTTGAGGGATTTAATAATAGATACTATAATAGGGCCTATGATCAAATTAAACATTATGTGCAAAGCTATTTATAGTTAAACTAAACAACAAGATCTCCACAAATTATTGTGATTAAAAAAATGTACGCAATCAAAACGTCTCAATTTAGAAATCAAAATGTCTACATTTGCAGATCAAAACTTCTCAATTTCAGAATCAAAACTTCTCAGTTTGCTAATCAAAATGTCTGAATTTGGAAATCAATTTTTTTTGTCTCATTTGCAAATCAAAATTTGTAAATTTGCTCGCGGAGATAAATTTGAAAATGACCCCTTTTAAGATTAAAATGTGTTTTACCAAAATAAGAGTCTTGAAGAAAAAAAATGAAATCGCTTGTCTCTTTCAAAGAACACAATTTGTATGGGAAACTATCACTTGTTTTATTCTAAAAGCACGACGTTTCGACAAGTATCCTCTTATCGTTATAAAGCACAATAAGTGTCTCGTGTATGTTATAAATGGGAGATATACTAAAATAATTCCCTTAAATATTCAAATGGCTCATACAAACCACAATTTCATTCCCTTTTTTTAAAATTCAACTTGGTAATGGCAATGTAAATATGTGGAATAATTTGAATAAAGACACACTGTCTCTAACTAGATGGTTGTAACAATACGCTCTAAGCATTCGGTGCACCATTCGTACACTTTGATTGTGGATACCTGCTCTCGGTGCCTGTCAGTGACGCCATGGGTGGTGACGAAACGTGATGAGTGCTGCCCTCTGACGATAAGATGTTGTTGTTTGGTCACCACCTTGTCTCTCGAGCTTAGATTCCTGCAATACCTGGGCTACTTGTGCTCTGAATTAGCAAACATAGCCGAAGAACATGATAGCCCTTCAATGGGTCTAGAAAGAAGTTCGCCTTTATACATAAGCCCTTGTTCAAACATTTCCCGATCATCTCGCAAATTAAGCATCGTATTTCGCATACAGCGTTAAAATTTGAAAATGTTTGTCAGATCTGACCCAGTTGACGCGCGTTTGCGAGACAATTTAAGGTGTAATTGATCGTCAAAATAAACTAAATAGTATTCCAAAATCTTGGAGCGGACAATGGTAGTGAGGAGCAAACAGAGGGAACTATTATATAGGGAAAACAAAGATGGGTGATACCTGATCTCGAGATGTTCTAATAGTATGTTGACTATAAATTACACACGTGGATAAACTATGATGTAACTATTACCATGGAAACCGTAAAATGTACCTGATTATCCAGTAATTTATTCACTAATTATAATCAAACACTCGATTAGCCAAGTATTAAATGTTCTATTACATTCAACATTCAAATTGTTTTGTGTTTGTGGGTTTGGGTGGCCGAATGGTTAACGCGTGCACTTTGGATCAGAAGTTCTATCCGTGAGTCAAGTGGCGTTACAAAGAGTAGGGGTGTCTGTCCATCCTCGTGGGTTTTTCCTCCGGGTCCTCCGGTTTGCTTCCATTGCTAACGACCCCTACTTACTAGCGAATTGTCGAAATACCATATGCCCTCTCTCTCTCTCTCTCTCTCTCTCTATGTGTACACGCCTATCTATATCCAAACGACTAAAAGCTGTCCTTGTCCGGCCAACCCCTTGATCGAGCCCAGAACCCACAGCGGACCGGTGTCACAGAGTCACTCACTGTAGCACCCATGGATTAAATAATTTAAAAACTAAGACTAGTAAAGATATGAATCCAGTAATCGACCGGTTGTGTATCCATTACACGATAGATTGGGAGTAATTTAGATATTAAAGACTACGCCTAGAATTTGATATGACAAGATTTACCTAGGTGATTAGGCTGGCCTTTGATCTTGAAATATCCCCCTCTAATCACTCATCAAATAAACAAATAATTTGTTGTTCTTCTTATTCACTTTATTTACATTCTATATTTATTTTGTTCACTTGGGGGTGGGGTGGGGGCGGGTGGTTGTACGTGACAAGGAGTAGCCTGTCCATCCTCGTGGGTTTTCTCCCGGTCCCCCATTTCCTACCATTCTAAAGACCCCTACGTGGAAGCGAATTATTGAAATAAAATTGAACCATATGTTAGTCCCGAAATGATCGAGTGGACGTTAACTCTCTCTCTCTCCCTCTCTCTCTCTCTCTCTCTCTCTCCCTCGCCCCCTCTCTCTCTCTCTCTCGATAACATTCATTCTAGGTTATTTTTTGTTGATTTGTTTTCAATCATGTACAAGAAGACATTACCCCGCCCCTCTCTCTCTCTCTCTCTCTCTCTCTCTCTCTTTTGTCCTGCCATCTGACCAAGTTATACATCTATACAAGGTAAGAAATATGATAGATAAAGACTGAGTCAACATCGTGTAGAAGCCCAGTCGATAAAAGGCTGTAAAATAAACAGAGAAATAAGATTGAAATATTGGAGTTTATATTACTAGATGTTTATTTTATCTTGATGTACTCTCTAACTCATACGACAGTATAACCAACAGGTCTCACATATGTTAGCCTCGAAGAGAGAGAGAGAGAGAGCGAGAGAGAGAGAGAGAGAGCGAGAGAGGTGGGGGTAACTGCTAGACATTTTGGGGTCGACATGGTTCAATTTTATCTCTAGCAATGGAAGGGAACCGGAAGATCCGAAGATTACCCATGAGGAAAGACGAGCGACCCTACTCTTTGTGAATATGTTTAAAATCCCGTAATGTATGCACAATTGGATTAACAATATCCCACTCTTCGAAACAAATAAAAATTAATAATTGAGTTATATTATATTTAATATTAAATATTGAAAACCCTTGATAAGAATGACATTAAAACCCATAATGAATAACAATACTTCCGAATGAATTAGTAATTATTCTGCCATAAGTATTTCTTTTGGGTTATTTAAAATGAAATACAGATAGTAAATGAAGGCTATATTGAATGTTAGATTATGAAACAAAAAGCTAGGATTAATTATGTAATATATTTACATCAAAAAATCCCATAATAAATAACAATTAACTTTGAATGGATTAGTATTTGTTCACCCATAAGTACTTGTTATGGGTTATTTAAAATTAAATAGGAATACAAGCCCCTATTTAACATAGGGTTATGAAACAAACAGCAGGGATTAATTATTATGTTATATTATATTTAATATTTAAAAAAACATGATGAATATTATTGCAATAACAATTTCCTTTGAATGAATTAATAACTGTTATTTTTTTATACTAGGGTATTTAAAATTGCAATAACAATTTCCTTTGAATGAATTAATAACTGTTATTTTTTTTATTAGGGTATTTAAAATTAAATTTTGAAACCTCTAGTGTGAATAGGTACAAGTACCTATATTGAACGATAGGTTATAAGACAACCAGTATTAATTGATAATTTACAAGAGCAGAGGGTATTTAAGTATTCTCTTTCAAAATTTCTGGAAGCCGAAAGGTTATCAATGAAGTCTTGTATCGTTGAGTTTCGTTTACATTTACCGATAGTTTTAAAGACGATGATAAGGAGAGGGTGCTAACTGTACAATAAAAAACTCATTTAACCAAGTACTTCCATGAGAGATTGATCGCCTTCTCGCCCAGAACGAACATAAACTTAGATTGCAGATAGGAGGGAGGCATTCGGAACATGGAGGTCTTCCGCCATCTTGCTTCGTCTGCTGAACGGTGTTTTACGATGATGCAGCCGATAACCTCTGAAATCGCGCCAATAAATTTTCTGCCGATCTAGTCGAGCAACGTGTATCTGATTTCTGGCCTTTTCATCTTTCAACAAAGTGTTCAAGATAAAATTTGGAGAGGGTGAGAAAAGAAATCGTTTTACAAAAGTTCCCAGCTGCAAATACATTTAATAAACCAACCGGTTGATCAAAGTGGGCTCGGGTCAACAAATGTCTAATTTGATGGTTGATTTCCCTTGTAATCCAGTCGATAAGATAACAATTCCCTTATAAGGTTATTCTAATCAGTGTCGTAATACGGTCGTGTCCGTACCGAAATTCGATAGTCGTAAATTCATAATATTAGTCAAGTTCCATGCAGATTTGCTAATTAAAATTTGATCGTCTGAATCGTCAATTGTTCTGTGAATGGGCTGTTTAATTAATTGAATCAATCGGAAAAAAGCACACATAGACTGTCTGGTGATGTTAGCATTCGTTTTTGTACGATATGTCTGGGATATACCAAACGAAACACTCAGAGGCGTATGGTATCACATTGATTGGTTTATGGGTCGCTTGGTTCTTTTCCACCTATGTCACTTTACTAATTTGTTTATATAGCTGTATTATGCATCGAAGGCTGTTTAAAATTAAAAATAATATTTACACAGCAAAACATATTAACATTGGCCTATAGATCTTAGGATGTGACCAATATGATTTTTTTTTTTAAATTGAGGTTTATGGAATATCGATTTAATTATAAAAGTACAATCCAAGTTGTCTGCTTTGTGAACTACTGGATAAATGAATATATGGTATACTATTTATTCCCGCTCAGTGCCGATCGTATGCCAGCCGAACCTATTTGATCTAATGGGACCCTGTGCTGTCGAACAAAAGACATGATAAGGACAGTGCCTATAGTCTCCATCATCCGGAAAAGTTGAAGACTAGGAGGTTCTGGGTGACCGAGACTACAGTGCCTATCGCTTGGATGGTACTAAAAAAACGAGGTGCCGTGTACATATTTGCGTAAGTAGGCCGTAGCGCCGCTACCCTCACAAATTTCCTTTTAAAGGACAATGCATGGCCAATCTGATTAAAATACAGATCCTATTTCGTTTCGTTTTTATAGTTCAAAATTTCGTTTTACTTGTCTTTACTACATAAGGGTAGGCCATCGATGTTATAAAAACCGAAACGAAATAGATCTGAATTTCAATTAGATGCATGGCGTAACCCGGTCTTCATTAACCAGATCAGTACAGAAAAGTCGGACGTTAAACCCCATTTCATTTCACTTACATATTCATATCATAAACAACATGTCAGAAGTTTAATCGACCATGTTTTTTTTAAAATTTTTATCTAACAGCATTTCTTTCCACACTTTACATTAATCTTGATATACAAACTCACACACTCCCATATAACCTTTTGATTAATCTTCTAGTGGATGATGTAACATCTGATAACACCTCACACTTATTTGTAAAAGTAAAAAATAGTTGATTGACATTAACAACTCATACTGGAACACTCTGTAACACTTCTCGGTTATTTGTAACATACATAAAATCATGCAATCTAGCTGTCTGCCCTCTATAGGCGTCTTCAGATATCAATAATGTATACAACAAATTAAATTTTACAATGCTCTCTCTCTCTCTCTCTCTCCTCTCTGTCTCCTCTTTTATCTAATTAATAGGATAATTATATTAATAATATGTTAATTAATGAACCAGCGTCCTGCTACATGTATATTGTCTACCCATTGAGAATATAATATGTATTTATTCAAGCATACCACACCAACAAATTAAATGGCGTGGACGGTCTAATCCATTTAATAAACTAGCCTGTCGATGATCTAGAGAGTGAGTGAGAGAGATAGAGAGAGAGAGGGAGAGAGAGAGGGGGATGGGGTTAACACAAATTAGGTCATTTCGGGACTAACATGTGGTTTAATTTTAATCTAATGGTCTTTAGCAGTGGTAGGAAACCGGAGTACCCGGAGAAAATACACGAGGTTGGACATGCGACCCTACTCCTTGCCATGTACAACCGGGGATTTGAAAACACGCCAGTTGACTCAATGGCAGGCCGTATGATACAGCGCGCACGCTAACCATTCGCCCCCCCCCCCCGCTTAGCATGTGAATAAAAGTTTTAATAATTATTTAAATAACATTTGAAATCAGAAAAAAGACCTGCAATTGGTAGATTTATCTCTTACATAATACATCTCTAACACAATCTGTAATTATTCAAACATTCGACCAAAGATAACCCAACTTGCCCAAGCCAGTTTCAATTACTAATAATTCTTATACATCTTTATAATTGTCTAATTAATTAATTATTAATGAACAAAATTTTAAACAAAGGATGATTTATTTTTAAATAATATAAATGTGTAAATTTAATTTGTCTGTTTTCTTTCAGGTTTGGGAGATGCGTGGGGCCATAGAACACCGCCAAGAACTCGTCTAGAAAAAGAACTCGGGTCTCATTTACTTCAGGTAAGTTATTCATGAATATTCATCAGATATATCAATTAACACTTCATACATATTCATGAACAATTGATTTCTGTGTTCTTTGTAACTAAATAACAAACCTTGGACTATAGACATAAAGATATAGTTAAGGATCATATTTCAACTTTTCTCACGCGCTTTATTTAATGTAAACATATATTTTCATAAATATAATTATGTTTTATTAAATCAATGTTTTGAATTAAAATAGTGCGGCTGTGTTAAATCTGGTATCCATTCCCAGTGAGAAAAAAAAATCGCCCCTTTTCTACCAACCAAAACAACAAACTTTTGTCACGCATATATTTAATAAAAACAAATATTTTTGAAAATATAATTTAGTTTAAACAATGATGTTTTGTATTGAAATAAGGTGTTTTTCTTTTTGCCTAATAATGGTCCTATTTGATTTGGCATCCACATTCAGTAACAAAATAAAGTTTTATTAAAATAAAACAAATACAGTAAATACGAATCGCCCCTGTCTAACAACCAACAACACCAACTTTTGTCACGCGATTAATTCAGTAAAAAAATCATATATTTTATATATAAATACAGTTATTTAACTTTTCAGTACATTGGACAAAGCACGGAACAAGTCCACTCAAAATTTGCGTGTATTTGGAACAAATGCTAGAAACGTAAATGGTTGTCGTCAATCTCAAATCTATAAGATTTTAATTTAAACAAATATTTACAAATTTGAGCGCGATGGACGATTGATTTTATTGTGTTTTAATTTAATTATCTTCGTCAGGCGAAAAGTTTTAATGATGAAAAACTTAGGCTGGAATTAATTACGTAAAAAGAGAAAAACATTCAGCATCGAAGCCTTGTTAAAACTTTAAACAACAATGTAATATGACGTCAAATCGCTTAATAACATGCGCAGTCACGTAATCCGATCGCAGAATCCAACCTGCTCGCTTTTTTTTCCATCTTTAGGTCAGATGAGAGTGAAGTAGGCTGTCGGATTTGAGGAATATCCTTGTTATGTGGGCAAGGAGATAAACATTTATCGCGGACAGCTATATTAGGTATTGGACGGAACTCATTGAAAATGTCAATCAAGGGTTAGAGATTATGCGGAAGGCTGTCAATACTCGGCCCGAATTACCACAAACTATCTCGTTATTTGAAGACATAATAATTTAAAATCTGTTTGCCTTTCTCTTATACTTTGATATCATTAATCACCCCAGGTTTGAATCAAAGAGCTACCACATGACCTCTGAGGTCACACGTGATCATGTCGCGGACAATGGTTGACAGTAGTTTATCGTAATAAAGACAGACCAACCGATACGTGACTTGGCATTCCATGTCTTCGTATTCTTGACGAATTACAGAGTTTAGAAAATTATCTATTCATGACTCTTTTCCTTAGCTATTTGTTCTTTAACACTGAAGTAGACGAGGATCGATCGAATCAAGAACTAAATGTAGTTAAATATTTTGGAGTGGCCGGATGATTATTTCTATCTATAATCGGCCATAACAGGATTAGTCCAAATCATCCTAATCGTTTAGTCATCGTCTAATCACCATTGCTTCCTCGATTCGGATTAAATTATCATCACAATCCGATAAATATTCATAATATTGATATTTCAGTTTAGTTAATTTAGCATATTTAATGAATTGTGCGATTTATAAATGTTATAAATTTAAAGTCAATATGGGCTTTTGCCCTTTTCGGAATATATCAAATTTCTCACAGCTTAATCCCAGCAAACGTGCACCCAGAAAAATTATTTAATATTCAATTAAACATACGTTATGCAAGAGCTAAATCTGCCTATTGCAAATCTGTCGTCAGGCCTGAAATGTTATCTAAATTATCAATTAGACATTGATTAATTTATACAGACCATAATCAACTCTCGATGTGATATATACTAGATTTGACTCCGATTTGCTGCTCAACGCTCATTTTATCCAAAATTGATAATCGAGACTGTTTTTATCGTACCAGCTTTAGTAATGATGATCTAGACTAGGCCTAAAATTCAATCGCTAAATTCTCAGTTAAGAGTGGATCAAATTTTGATATTTTTAGCATTGGTGTTTCTGTCAAAGTTTCTGTAACGTGTACATGTTCGGTTTTAGTGCCACCCAAATGACTAGAGACTGTCTCTGTGCCACTAACAAGAGGACATCCCAGTGTATGGTCGATGGTCCCTATATTCATCAGCTCCGTCTTCTGAATTCCAGGTCCAAATTATACCCAACTAGGCTTACTCTATCTAGAACATTTTGATGCCACTTCTCTCTTCAATCGTTCACATAAGCTATATTTTGGTTGCATTATTTTCAATCATTTCAATGCAGAATAATGTACATGTTTCTTTGTATTAGTTGTTCTTCTTATTATTTATAAAACAAATTATTGTTGCATTTTAGACTTTAGATTGTTTTATAAACTGTTTCTTATTTTATTTTAGACTTTAGATGGTTTTATAAACTGTTTATTGTGGTTTATTTAGTCTGTAAAAGTTTTTATAAACTGTTTCTTGTTTTTTTTTAGACTATAGATGGTTTTATATTTGTTATATATTGTTTTATTTTAGACTTTAGATGGTTTTATATTTGTTATTGCCCCAGATGGTAAAGTGATGTATATATCTGAAACAGCGTCAGTCCATTTAGGACTCTCTCAGGTAAGTTGTTTAAAACTAGAAAATATACGATATCATAGTTATCAATTTTCTATGGTAGCTGATTCGTATCATGTCGGGTTAAAATATCCTGATGCCCGGGTTGTTGAGTTATTGCCTTATGATCTAAAATGAAGGTTAAAACGAACCAACTCATCAAAATTTAATTTTTCGACTAAATCAAAGGGTGTTTTATTAATTGACTTTAATTTTAAACATACATCAAATGGATTATAATCGAAAGGTTTTGTTGGTTTTTTTTCAAATTGCCGCCTTGTTTTCTCCCGTTCGTTTTATTTTATTTTTTTTTAAAGTTAATTTTAGGCAGGTTTATCATAGATAAGACTCTGAGAATATCATTCCGAAACCGACTAAAAATACCATATCCATTCTTGTTTTTCGATGCTCATGTATCATTAAAAATAACCAAAGCTTAGTAAAAGGCTAAAAGAATGATATTTCACAATATGCTATCTATTTAGACTATACTATTTATATATTAAACTATTTAGACTATGGTATTTATATATTATTCTATTTGGCTATTAAATGTATATATTAATCTATTTAGACTATAATATTTATATATTACTTTATTTAGACTATGATATTTATATATTAATTTAGACTGTTTATATATTCATCTAATTAGACTATAATATTTATATGATAAGACTATGTATACATTAATCTATTTAGACTATGATATGTATATATTAATCTATTTAGACTATAATATTTATATATTAATCTATTTAGACTATTATATGTATATATTAATCTATTTAGACTATAATATTTATATATTAATCTATTTAGACTATAATATTTATATATTAAACTATTTAGACTATTATATTTATATATTAATATATTAAGACTATTATATTTATATATTAATCTATTTAGACTATAATATTTATATATTAAACTATTTAGACTATTATATTTATATATTAATATATATTAAGACTTTTATATATTAAACTATTTAGACTATGATATTCATATATTGAACTATTTAGACTCTAATATTTATATATTTATATATTTAGACTATTATATGTATATATTAAACTAATTAGACTATGATAAACTATTTAGACTATGCTATGTAAGAATACTTATCAAACTAGAATGTGACATGAAGTATATATTTAGTATATATGTATATTATATTTGATATATTTTAGGTTGAATTAACTGGAAACAGTATATATGAATATATCCACCCGGCTGATCATGATGAAATGACGGCGTTATTAACAATACATCATCCTTATCATACTCATATATTACAAGGTAAGTTAAAACCCCTGACAACACCAGTCCTCTTCCTCTGCTACAAGTTACGTTAAAACCCCGGACCCTACTAGCCCCCTCCCTCCCCATACTCATACAAGGTGCGTTAAAAACCCCTGTCACAACCAGTACCCTCCCTCCCCATACTTATTCAAGGTACGTTTAAAACCCCTATTACAACCAGCCCCCTCCCTCCCCATACTTATTCAAGGTACGTTTAAAAATACCTTCAACCACCAGCTCTCTATCCGTCCATACTTATACAAGTTACGTTAAGGCATGCCCACCTATCCCTCGTCATCCACTAGCCCTCTCCCGACCCCTACCCCAGACCAATTTATTACAAGACATTTTAAGACACACATCACCCCTCTCTTGTCACGTTAAGACCCCGGGCCCTATTAATCATCTCCCTCTCTCGTCCCATACTGATGCAAGGTACGTTCAGACACACTCACCCATCCCTCATCACGCAAAGAAACCCATGCCACCACCAACCCACTTCAAATTCATATAGTTAAAGAAATGTTAAGACACCGGGCCTGTACTAGCCCTCTCCCGACTGCGCCCAATACTCTTTACACGGTACGTTAAGTCCACCTTAAACGGAGGTCGTTCTGTTTACTAGTACTACTTTCGTTTTCATTGCCGACTGTTGAACGTTAAGACCGTTACATGTATATCTCGACAGTGGCTTAATCAAAGGACTTGAAATTTTAATCATAAAATGGTGATCCTACTTTCAAATTAACAGTTTTATTTATGAACGTGATCGTGTCCTTATACGTCTCCCGCAGAGCTTTAAGGAGAATATTTCACATAAATAGTAACCCGCCATCTTGTTGTTTATTTTTACAGATATCGAGGTTGAACGATCATTTTTCCTCAGAATGAAATGTGTTCTTGCTAAAAGAAATGCTGGTCTCACATCGGGAGGATATAAGGTATGTTGACATTTTAAAACTTATCCTGTTGCGTTGACTGTCCAACTCGTTTTGATGTTGAAATCGCGATCTTGGGTGGGTTTCTGCATCAAATGATCAGAAAATGATGGTTTTTCCCGAAGGACTTGTCGTAGAAATGCAGCCAGCAAATGAAAGCAAATTTATACATATATTTAATGTTTGTCTAACTGTAAGAAAAGTCATAAATCCCAAGGCGCATGCCAATAATTAAAATAAAAACCTACTGTTGACCACCGAATTGACGGAAATATTCGAGTGTTCCAACAAAAAACACTGGACACAGTTTATATGTTATAGAAGTCTATAAATGGGATACAATAAGACACGTCGCGCCCCAAAAAGCGTGAAGCTAGGTCAATATGTAACTGAAATAACCGAGACGTTACGATTGAGCATACGTATTACCTCATCAGACAGACGTACCGAAAATCCTCGGGGCTGCCAATCTAAAATACACACGTTCTACTGACCCATATAGATCGATCCGGTAAGTCTCTAATCAGCACGTAGTCTTTTGCATGTAAAATTATCGTTTCTTAGGGGGTTTCCCCCCGCAACACAACCAGGTACACGTTTTCTCGTTGCCAAGACGACGTCAGCCCCGAGGAGCACCACCGCACATGTTATCATATCCCAAATTCCCCAGAAGGCGGGAAATGTCACGTTTTATGTGACGTGAATAAAAGAAAGTTGTTTAAATCGCGTAGAAAGCACAGTTTGTCATTGAATGATTTAGTTGGACTTTATTGGTTCACAATTTGTAGACAAACACGTAGCGGTTTTACGCATTCTTTCATAAAACAATCTACTTACATGTACATTGTTATAGTTATATATGGCGGATCAGTGTGGCAGAGAAAGACGGTCGTAATATTTGGGCTAAGGAACTTGTCGTTAGTTGTTGGATTACGTAATTCTACTGAATCTGAAAATTTCATTTGTGATCTACCGGATTATACCTGACATGTGAGGTTTCTGGACCGAGTCATTTATTGTCTCCATTTGGCAGACACCACTGGTTGTTTGGTACCGGAAGAAGCAATGGGATGGATTGATCAAGCTCCGCTACAATCAACTTTGTAAGGGACCGGAAGTATTGGCAGTGAAATGGAGTTTAACGTCCTACTTTTTGCTGCATCAAGTATTCACAGTGAAATGACAAGAACTTGAATATGGTTTAACGTGATCCTTTTTACTGCAACAACTGAGCTTATGAAGACACGCATACAGCCTACTCTAATACTGTTATGAAAATGGCGGAGATGGTCGAGTCACGTCTGTGGAGCTCTGATAAAGCTTTAATTTATCGAATTAACGGAGGTAATTCTGATCGATTATTGGAATGTGGAGATATTGAAAGTAACCCTGGTCCCCCTAAAGGCTCTAAAAAGGCAAATGTAGACGATATACACGATGATTCAAATGTATTACAAGCCATACACAGTTTACACATTGAAATCGCCGAGATCAAATCCAGTGTCAAGGACATTGCCAGTCTAAACGCCCGTGTCACTCAACTGGCAGACAGTGTCTCATTATTGACTAACGAAATAAAGGACCTCAAAGTAACAAATGAACTTTTGAATGAACAAAGTGAAGAAAGACAGACAAAAATATGTGAGCTAGAGAAGAAAGTCGAGTTTATGGAAAGTGAATCAAAACAATCCAACATTATTATACATGGCTTAAAAATGGAAGATAGCGACAATAGAGATGTGAGAGAAAAAAAGGTGAGAACATATTTCCGTGAAGTTTTAGAATTAGAGGCAGATGATATAATAATTGAAAAATCATATGTCATGAAAAATAAAAGAAAGTCAGTACTCATAAAGTTGAATAATATGCGACAAAAGAGTTTGATCTTTGAGGCAGCCATGAAAGTTAGAGAAAGCTCGGAAGTTCAAGTGGCAAATGATTATTCTCATTCAGTTCGTCAGAAAAGAAAAGATTTAATACCACATATGCTGTCGGCAAGAAAAGAAGGAAGAAAAGCAGGTTTACGATATGATAAATTAGAAATAGATGGCAAAAAGTATACTCTAGATGATCTGCAGTCACAACATTGAAAATTAGGTCAGACCAGTCCCGCTCGTGCAGTTAGTGACAAAAATGACAACATCAACAATAAACATTTGCAAAATAACAATTTGGTTTCTGTAAACTCTTTAAGATGGATATCATGGAATATAAATGGGTTAAAAAATAAATTATACGATAATGAACTGATAAATTATCTAGTAAACTTTCATATAATATGTCTGATCGAGACGTGGTGCGGAAAAGATTTAGATCTTTCAATATTATTCCCACATCATACGTGCGTGTCTTGTGTACGAGATGGTGGTCGTAGTAGGGGTGGTATAGTGGTATTAATAAATAAGTCTTTATCCGAAGGAGTGATAAACTTGGATTATAACTTTAAAGAAAAATTGTTCATAAAATTTGATAAAGACTTCTTTGGGTGGAGAGAGAATATAATTGCTGGTTTCATTTATTTAGCCCCAGAGAGTTCGCCGATTCATAAAGACATAGACGGCTTTGACAGTTTAGAAGAAAATTTGTGTGAAGTGCTTTCTGATTTCCCCACCAGCCATGTGGTATTAGTTGGTGATTTTAACGCGCGGACAGGAAATGGCTCTTTGCAAGACTTTATCACTGACGATTCCGTCAAATACATTCCTGGTCTTGAGGATGCCTGTTATCATATTGATACCTTCAGCAGGCGAAGATGTTCAAAGGACAATGAAGTGAATAACTATGGTTTCAAACTTTTGGATCTTTGTGCAACTTTAAACATACATATAGTTAATGGTAGGTCGATTTCTGATAAGCAGGGTAATTTCACGTGTATTAAGTATAACGGTGCGAGTGTGGTAGACTACTTAATTGTGTCATCCGACATATTTGATTCCGTTGATAGTTTCTCCCTTGATCTTCGCACGGAATCGGATCATTTACCCCTTGTATTTAACATTAAATGTACTACAAATATTGGTCATGTTGAAACAAGCTCTGTGTGTAAAACAACAATCTATAGTAAATTGAAATGGAATATTGGCAAAGCTGATAATTTTAAAGTAAATGTTGATGCTAAGTATAACGAATTCTTATCTCAGTTTAGTGAGTTATTATTTTTAAATGTGAACAGTGCGCTTGAATTATTTGTTACGTTCATAAAATCATGTGCTGTCGGCAAACAATGTAGCGGGTTTAAACCCAAGTCTAGCATAATTTCTCAGCCTGCATGGTTTGATAGTGAATGTTTAAAATTAAAAGCAGCAAAGTACTATAGTCTTAATGTCTTTAGAGATTGTAATGAACAATCCGCACTAACTGAATATAAAAATAATAAAAACAGGTTTAAAAATGTATGTAAACGCAAAAAGATAGCTCATAATCAAAATATATATGATGTATTATTATTAGATTTAGAGGATAAGACCAAATTTTGGCAAGTATTGAAGGATTTTAGATCATCATCACCAACCCCAACTGGGATCCCTGCACATGAGTGGATGCGATATTTTGAATCCCTTTTAAATATTAATAGTCATTCAAATGGCGATGCTGATCCAATGGTAGATGATGACAGGGATAATCCTAAATCCATTTCTGTAGATAGTTATGATATATTAAATACACCCATTTTAGTCTCAGAAGTAATAAATGCTCTACAGCAAATGAAATCTGGGACTGCCCCAGGGCCAGATGGAATTGCTATAGATTTCCTTAAAGTATGTTCAAATTCATTTTCTGTCGCCCTAACTAATCTGTTTAATAGGATTTTTGATACAGGAGAATTTCCCGATTCTTGGTCAAAAGCCCTAATAGTTCCGGTGTATAAAAAAGGTTTAAGATCTGATACAAATAATTACAGAGGTATTTCTCTTCTGGACTGCATCGGGAAAGTGTATTCTTCCATCTTAAATAGACGGCTAAAAGATTGGTCTGAAATAAATGATAAATATACAGAGGCTCAAGCAGGCTACCGACCAGGTTATTCGACGGTAGATCACATTTTCACATTGCATGGCCTAGCGCAGAAATACTTATCTAAGAAAAAAGGTAGATTTTATTGTCTATTTGTAGACTTTTCTAAAGCCTTTGACTCGGTAAATAGAACCAAACTAATATGTCTATTAGCCCAAAAAGGTATACAAGGCAATATGTTGAGGGCACTAAGAAGTATGTACACCGCAGTGTCATCTTGTGTAAAACTTGGATCAAATATTACCCCTTATTTTGAATGTCTTACTGGTGTACGTCAAGGATGCATCTTAAGTCCCATTTTGTTTTGTTTATACATTAATCAGCTATATGATATGCTCGAAAATGCCGATGTTAGAGGTATTTTCACCATACAGGAGGTAACAGATATACTGGCATTATTATATGCAGACGATCTGGGAATACTTTCCGACAGTGTTGGTGACCTTCAAAAGAAAATACAAGTGCTAGAAAAATTTTGTAAACTGTTTAATCTTGATGTAAATATAAATAAAACGAAGATTATAGTCTTTAGAAACGGTGGAATAATTAGAAAAAATGAAAAGTGGTATTTTAAGGAAGAAAAACTAGAATGTACTACATATTATAATTATTTAGGTTTACTGTTTTCCTCAAGATTGTGTTGGGGTAAATGTTTATTAAATTTATCACTTAAGGCAGGAAAAGCTTTGATACCAATTAGGTCGCTATTTAGTAAGATTGGCCACCCATCATTAAGTGTATCATTTAAAGTGTTTGATAGTGTAATTAAACCTATTCTTTTATATGGTTCTCAAGTATGGGGCTATGAATATCGAGCGGATATAGAGAAGGTACACACCAGTTTCTGTAAATTTGTATTAGGTATACACAAAACTTCAACAAACGCAGGGGCATTAGGTGAATGTGGAAGACAAAATTTAAATGTAGACTACATGTCAACCTGCATCAGGTACTGGTGTAAACTTCTACATATGCCGATCGAGAGGTACCCTAAACAGGTTTACCTTATGCTTAAGAAATTAGATTTAGCAGGCCGTAAAACCTGGGTCTCAAACATTAGATTACTGCTGTATTCTCTTGGATTTGCTTATGTATTTAATGTAGAAATAATTGGTGATACTAATAACTTTATTGGAATCTTTAAGCAGAGGTTACGAGACATTAACATTCAAGAATGGTCGATACGTCTAAACAGCTCTGAGAGCTTAAAAGAGTATAGACACTATAAGCATGAATTATGTCAAGAATATTACCTGTCTTGTAACGTCAAAATGGCATACAGGCGAAATATAACTCGCTTACGATTAAATCAATTACCACTAGCGACCAATCAACATCGTTTACGTATTAAAAATTCATCACTATGTCCAATATGTAAGATGGCTGACGAAGATACTTACCATTTTTTATTTGACTGTCCAGCTTATGAGTCATTAAGGAATCAGTATATGCCTGTTAAATTTGCTAAAGGGTATTATGATCAAAATCGATTTTACCAGTTGTGCACAACTAAGAATTTAGATTTCATTGTTGCCATTGCTTCGTATATAGAGAAGGCTTTATTGGTAAGAGAATTTAAAGTAACTCCGCCATTGAAAAAAACATGAACATTATTAATGTATACATGTATGTATGTTCTCCGTATTGCAAATATATACAATTGTCAAAACAAATGTCACTGTATTATGGGTCAATGACCTGATATACTGAATAAAGATTATTATTATTATTATTATTATTATACTCTAATTTCGAATTCAAGTGTTCTTTTAAGTGCACGCTCGCATGTACACGTTCTCATCGGAACAACCAGGCTAGAATGTATTCGTAATGTTACATGATGTTTGATTGGCTAATACGTAGTGTTACATGATGTTTGATTGGCTATTTCAGGTTATACATTGTAGTGGTTATTTAAAGATTAAACAGTATACAATGGACGTATCACCGTATGATGGCTGCTACCAGAACGTTGGACTGGTGGCTGTAGGTCATTCCTTACCTCCAAGTGCCATCACTGAGATTAAAATGTTCAATAATATGTTTATGTACAGGGCCAGTCTCGATCTCAAATTAATATTCTTAGACGCTAGGTATGTATTTTTTTTTTTATTAGACGCTAGTTGAGAATATTTTTATAGATCGCTAGTTGCGTATTATTTTATTAAACGCTAATTACGATTCATGCATATTAGACTCTAGTTGCGTATTTTTTTTTTTTTTTTGGCTAGACTCTTCTCGCGTATTTTTTTTTATTGGACTCTTCTCGCTTATTATTTATTAGACGCTAGTTGCGTATTATTTTATTAAACGCTATGTACATGTTATCTTTTAGACATTCTGTGCATACAGTTTATTAGACGTTATTAGACGCTATACATGCTATTTATAATGAGACGTTATTAGACGCTATACGTACTATTTATTTTTAGACACTATATGTACGCACTATTTATAATAAGACGTTTTTAGACGCTATATACGTACTGTTTATGATTAGACGTTACCAGACTCTATATACGTACTGTTTATAATTAGACGCTATAATATACTGTTTATTAAACGAAGTGATTTATTAGACGTGAAGTATGCATTACTTTATTAGACACCAGTAACGTATTATTTGATTGGGGGCATCTTATGTTTATGATATTGTTTTTATATATTTTTTTAATAACTTTTTTGCATATTAACTTTATTTATTGTACATACATGTTTCTAATTCATTATTAATAATTAATATAATCATTAATATCATATAATAATAATGATTATATTGTAAAAGATCAATAACCAATTGTATCTGTAGAACTATGTTGATGGTTGTGATTCTGTTTTCAGGGTGGCAGCTTTAACTGGTTATGAACCACAAGATCTGATAGAGAAAACTCTGTATCATTATATACATGCTTGTGATATTCTACATATGAGATATTCACACCATACATGTAAGTACAAACTCTTTTCAAGATGGTTTCCGCTTGTCAGTGATGCAGGACGGAGGGACTGGCAAAGACAGTTCTTTCGTCGTTCGGATGGGTCGAAAACCCAAGGTCCCGTGTACAAATTGGCGTGCACGTAAAATATCTCTTGACAGGTGGAATTCGATATAAGAGTAGGTCACAGCGCCGCTGTCCTGGCAAAATTTCCCTCATACCACACTATATGGTGTATGCCCACCTTTCAGTCGGAGCAGAACATCAGGACGTTAAACCCCATTTCATTTCATTGCAGAAACATTTTAATGTCAAATTATATGATCTACAAAATCTCGCTGACATGCTTTCTAGAAATAGTTCTCAATAAAATCACAGCTTATCTAGAAAATATCACCAATAAATTATCCAAGGAATGTCACCGACGAAATGATAAATTATCTAGAAAATATGTCCCTCATAAAATGACATGATATTTAAAAAAATCCCAAAGGGGTATTATTTGGCCGCATTACTCTCCATAGTCTCATTTGCCCCGGAACTGAATTTTTTTATTTTCCTCCTTCTCTTGCAAGTGGCAAGGATTAAAAGAAGTTGTACGGATAGATATTAATTTTGAAGGGTTACAATATTAAATTCAGGGGATAAACGTATTGTTTGACCTACGACCCCTGATAAATTTCCTCTTGATTATTTGGGATTAAAGTTGTCTGTCCGTATCAGAGAGATTATATGTATTGCCTGTAAGATAAGGGACTAATCCCTAAAATGACATGTTGGGACTGATATAGGATTCAATAACTCCATATATTTTAAAGGGTTAACACTTCAATGTTTGTGTTGGTGTGTAACCAGTCAAATAGATGATATTAGCAACTATCAAAGGATTTATGCTGGGATTGCTGGATTGATATAAATATGGATTAGGGATATAGGGATATATCATAGGCGAGGCCCAACTTATCGTCCAGTTTAGGTTATAAGTTGTGCTGCAAGGTGTTTGTTGTGGATAGGGCGGGATGGTCAAACTCTCTAGAACACCCCATAACACCTGATACCGTAGTTCACATACAGTTATTATGGAACACCCGATACCATAGTTCAAATAGTTAACAATTACTCATTCTGGAACACCTCATACCATAGTTAATTGTAACAATTACTCATTCCAGAATACTCCACAGCTATTATGGAACACCTGATACCATACTTCACGTAGTTAACCATTACTGAAACACTCCATAGTTAACAATTATCCATGTTGGAACACTCTATTATTCACATAGTTAACAATTACTCATTCTGGAACACCTGGTACCATAGTTCACATAGTTAATAATTAGTATTCTGGAACACCCCATACAATAGTTCACAATTACTAGAACATCTGATACCACTTCTGCATTATGTATATTCTGTTTATAATTTTACAGTGCTGCTGAAAGGTCAAGTCACAACTAAATATTACCGATTCCTGGCTAAAGATGGCGGCTGGGTGTGGATGCAGAGTTATGCTACAATAGTTCACAATAGTCGGTCGTCTCGTCCACATTGCATAGTCAGCGTTAATTATGTTTTAAGGTATTTTATAATTAATGACCTATAGTTTACGATATATTCCTAACATTCTTACTGTGCCTCTAGAATCACTAATGAGGAGAATACCTGCTATGTCCCCAACGTTACGAATTAGGGGAATCCCTGCTATGTTCCTGGCATTATAGATTGGTGGAATTACTATTTTACTCCGAACACCACACTGCCATCACAAATGAGGGGATTTCCAAGCTGTGTTTCTGACATCACAAATAAGGGACATCCCTGATATGTTCTCGCATGACAAATGGGGAGAGTCGATATGTTTCTGACATCATAGATGATCGAAATCGCCACTTATTCCTGACTTCACATGTAAGGGAATCCCCTCCCAACTAGAATCCTGAAATCACAAATTGAGGGAATCTCTGCCATGTTCATGGCATCACAACCAGGGAAATCCCACCAGAATTTATAGGAATTCCCGCTAAAGATCTATATAACGTCACAACTCTTTCTATTCATTGTGGTGTAATTCAAAGAAAATCTTTCTTATACTTTTGAGTGGAATTGGTGTAGATTTGTTGTGAATTTAAGAAGGTAATTTTACGACAAAGTTTATCATAGATATTATCTACATCGTGTTTTATTATACTTTCAGTGATGTTCAGGCAAAGGATCTCCAAATACAGCTCGAACAAACCCTCTCGTCAAAAGAAGTGTCTCCATTTTCGTCCATGCACGATCGAACGAAATCAAATGGGAAAGTTAGGCAACCTAGAAACAAAAACAGGCGTTCGCCCTATCCACAGATGCCGGAAACTACCGAGTATACCGCGCCGGAATATCCTGAAAGAACGCTTGAATATCCTGCGGATGTGTCCGTCCCAATGCAAGGTTATCCTAGTATGATGTATCCTCATACAGCTGAGGGTATTGATAGATACAGTGCCCTGTATGCTGCTGCGCCCTATGCTCACGCTGGAATGTCCATGTATCGCGATGCGGCAGCCGCAGCTTGTGTTTATCCGTACCAAACGGCCCACCAGAGGTATCTAGATGAACGTAACGCTTATAGATCTTACGAGGAACGTTATTACCCTGCACGTGACCCGGCGAATTATCCGGGTTACATACCGTCTCAGACTGCTCTGCAAACTCGATTAAATCATAACGAATCAAGTCGAGAAAGTTCTCAAAGTGCGGGACAGCAATATGGCGACTTCCGGTCTACAGGACAATGTTCTAGGAGTAGTTCACGCGATCCTTCTTACAATACCTCACATTATCAGGCACCGTATAGCAACCGATCGGAATCTTCGGCATCAGAGGTCGATGTAGGGAGTGAGGAGTACGAAAAACGTCACCCGAGTGGACAGTCTCATAGATCAGATCGCCAAAATTCAAAATATGATTCAATCATGGAGGGTGCTCCGCAACTAATAAAAGACGAGGGATATAAATCTCAGGACCAATCAAATGGTCCGTTACAAACATTATCACCTCCTAGAGAATCAGTGCCACAGTCTGTTATAATCAGACGACATTCAAATCATACTTATTCTTCAAACGAGGCGAGGACCAACAACGTGTCTAGTGAATATACTAACTCGGCTTTTCTCAAGTCAACTTCATCCGCATCGGCTAGTCTAACTTCAGACGTGAGAAAATCCACGAACTCTACTACTGAGAGCAATCAATCAAATATTCTGAGTGCTACTTCCGGTTCCGAAACTAGCGCCGGTGATAAACTGCTTAATATGAGACTACTTCACGAAAAATCCCTCAATTCCTCACAAGACTATACTCAATGTTTAAAAGCAGCGGCGGCGTGTGGTTATGACAATTACGGTCAGAACGGTATGTACCAAACCACCGCCCTTCAAAACCAAAGAACATATCCCGTCATGCCTCAGGCCGGATATACAAGCGTAATTGTAGAACCGCAGCAATATCATATGGCTAACGGATTTGTGCATTAATTATTATCTTGTGTGTGTGTATATGTATTTTATTAATTATGCCTGTGAATTATTAAGGCAAATAATTTTTACAGTATTTTAAGGTAAAGATCTTTGCTGCTCAGCGAAGCTGGGAGTATAAATTAGTCCTCCTAGTTAAAAAGACTAGAATTTGTGAAATTCACAATCAGGTTTTTTTTAAAGTAGGCAGTGCTGGCCTACCATATTTTAACTGAAATAATCAATGGAATGATGTTTAATTGTTTTTTTTAAGTAGACAGTGCTGGCCTACCATATTTTAATTGAAATAATTAATGAAATCATGTTTAATTGGTGTGACGTATTTATTTTTTGTTTCACCAGATAAATTTGCATGAAATTCACCCAATGATTCAGTAAATGTCTGTATTATTTAAAGTCATAATACTTTTCTACAATATACGTTTAAATCAATATGTCTATTCAATCTGAAACATGTCTTCTAATACAAATACTTGGTTATATTGTCTTTGAAATTTAGTTAATTTATTTCCCTAATTACCCCAAGTTTTTTTCACAATTTAAGGGTCCATCGTGTCAGATATAAGTTATGACTATTCCGTTGATTTTAAGCCACCTTCTTGACTAATCACACCACATTAAAATATCATTCTTTCCGAATGTACCCCAGAATGCAACCCTTTAGAGCAGTATTTGTGTTTGTATATACAGAGTCGAAACAATGGTGGAATTTATAAATGAAATGGTAATTATATTAAAGGAGGGTTATGCCTGCATATAGTTCCTTTAATTATTATTTTCTAAGGCGCATGCGTCTTGACCTTCCACTTGTTCCGCCACAGTTAGCTACCCCTGGCAATAGTCATAGCTTGTAAAGACGGGCGTGCTATGGGTCCGACTGTTGCCCCATAGGTTGCGCTTCTTTCGATCTCCAACTGTCAATGAATATTTAAACGTGTTGTTGGAACGACTAGACGATATTATAGAGCAGGATGAAACCGGTTATGGTCGTATTGTCCTATTCGTTATATTATTTGCGCTGATTCAGGGTGCTATATATCTATATAGATCTATTTGTTGTTTAGTTTCAAGTAGACCGTGAAATGAAAAAAAAAGTATTTCGTGTTGTTTTAATAAAACTATCAGTCCAATTCTTGTTGTATTTTAAAAACAAGTAAACTGGCATTAAAAATCATAAAACAATATGCCGATTACCGGATGTACTAGAATGGACTGAATCTAAAAGTTGTACATGGAATTTTATTAAAATATTTTATGTAATATACTTATTAGAAATTAAACATTTATTGGTATAACCTATTAAAATAAATGTTTAATACCAGAGTGTATTTATTAACGGTATTCACGAGATCTATGCTTATCAGCTCATAATTATAAGTTCTACTTACAAACTACTATTAGGATATTCAAATTTTAGATACGCATGACCCAAATAATCTTCATTAATTTACATAAAGTCTACTTTCAATTTGCTTTGTAGATATGATTGGTTTTAATGCAATCTGATTAAAATGCAGATCTATATTTCGTTTCGTTTTAATACTTTCAAAGACAAGTAAAACGAAATTTGGAACTATTAAAAATGAAACGAAATAGGATCTGTGTTTTAGTCAGATTGTAATGTCACTAAAGACTAAACACTACCAATTTAAGGGTTTTTTCTTGTAGTAATTTGTCAACTTAAAGTCTCTGTGCGGCATTTGTATTTTTAGGTAAATATCAATTTTTCCCAAACTTCATTCACGCTAAGATTTATTTATATTTAATAAACATTTTATTAAGGAAACAAAATCAAATTTGATAATCTACCTGCTTGGACCAAGTCGGGTGAAAAAGAGGTTAACCGGTCTGATACCGAATGTTGATAAATTGTCGTTGTAATTTACGAAGGATTCCACAATCTTTCAAATGACGTTCAGATAGACTTTAATGTAAGCATGTCTCAGATGTTCTCTTTCAAATAATATATGCAATCAAATTATTTAATATCCGGCCTCGTACTTAAACCACCGTCATTACAAGAGCGATGTTGAACTAAATATACGAACGAATTATGTATACTAAATTCTTGTTGGTTTATAATATAAAGGACTATATAGTCTCATTCACAAGTTACTTAGCTTTAAGTTTTACCATAAAAACACGTGGAATTAACTCGCTGATAAGAGATAATATTAATATAAATGCTTGGGTTAATTTGGAAAATTAAAGGATATATTGCCCAAAGTAGTGGGGAGGATCAGCTTTATAACCAAGTTGTCAAAGAAACGTTATAAAAAAGATTTTCTGGGGCATTTCTCCTGAGAAGCTCAGACTCGACTTTTGGCTGTGGAGTGTTAATGGCGGATAATGCACGTCTTCCTAATTAAATAAATAATTATGTATTAGTTAAACAGTAGATCAGGCCACGAGTTCACAAAGCATTCTCAGTCTTAAGTTAAGCATTTACTCAAACTTGTTCACCATATTTTAACTAAAATATACTCTTATATAAAAATTTTGTTGTTTTAATGTATCAAATACATCAATAAGAAACTATATTATGCAAAATTTGGGTTTTTTTGAAAGTTGAGCAAATTCTCAACTTAAGTCTGAGAATGCTTTGTGAACACGGGGCTATCACTGTAATGTTATAAAAAAAGTTTTTGAAGCATTTCTCCTCTATCGTGGGTGCCACGCTGCATTTTCCCTTTAATTACATATTTGAAATACCTGTAGTGAAAACAACTGTGTAATTTTGGAGAGTCATTCTGGATTGTTACCATTGATCAGCAAAAATAAGGTAAACGACCTGTTTATATCACCAAATTACTATCAATGGTATTCGTCGAAGATGGCTCACCTCTTTTAAAAAAGAACAAAAAACTATTGCATTGAATCAATATTTATGTCGTTCGTTTTCCTTTATTTGTCATAATTTTGTGTTAAATATAAGGTTTCCATATATTGTAATTCCGTTTTAATTATATTTCTTAAAACGAAATGTTACAATTTATTGACCAGGATCCGCTGTTAACAAAACCGCGAGATTTTTGTTCTCAAAAAGTCATTAAGAAAAGTTATTTATGCTGTACGCATATTCTGTCGTAATATGAATTTAAATACAAGCATGGCTGTCTGCAATAAATAAATTTACCCAGAATATACTCTAATGATAAAGAAAGTCCTAAATAAAATAAAATATGATTAATTTGTTTTTAAAATAAAAAAAGAACTAAATAGACAGGGACGTGTATTATTAGCTTTATAATGTTCCTGGAATACGTCATGTATGAATGACGTCATCATATGTAAATGAATCATCGCCATTTAAAGTATGTAGTATCTCATTTGCATAATGTGAAAACGAGTCCAGTCGAAGATCTATTTGCCTATAACTTTCTGTATACATACACAATCTTTATGTGTCCTATAAATATATATATATTAAAACATTCTAGAAATTCTCTCCGTGTTTGTGTTAATTAATGGAAGCTCCTGTAGTCAGCCAGCCAGTCATCCAGGGTCGATAGCTATGTCAAAAGGTTACATATGGGTGACCGGTATATGCCCAATAAACCCCTTTTGTTATCCGGTTATCCGATAAGACCGTAAGACTGCTGTTGAAAAGGGAGCAGTAAATAGAAAATTGCCAATAATTAATTATCGGGGATTCTGCTTGCATTTTGACACTGTATCTAGGAATTCTAAATTCGGGGACAAGAATGCCATTAACCGATAAACTAATTGTTCAGATAGCAAGATAGCTACTGAAGAGCTTGAAAGGTTCTCTCGCCTTCACTTCATCATTGGAGTGGGATGGGGGTAGGATAGCCGAAGTTAGCACGTGCGTGCTGTATCATAAAGTCGATCATTGAGTCAACTTCCGTGGTTTCGAATCCCCGGGCGTACTGGACAAGGGGTTGGGTCGCCTGTCCAACCTCGTGGATTTTCTCTGGGTCCCCCGGTTTCCCCCCACTGCCAAAGACCTATAAGCGCAAGCGAATTATTGAATTAAAATTAAACCAAGTGTTAGTCCCGAAATGACCTAGTTTGTGTCGAATGGACGTTAAACCCCATCTCTCTCTCTCTCATCATTTAAGATCCAGAATTCAAGGGGCGGATCTAGGAATTTTGAAAAGGGGGACGCCGCTGCGGAGACGGGGGACGCCGATGCGAGACGGGTTCATGGGGGGGGGGGGGACAATTACCCGTCATTTCCTTGCATCTGTAGACATTCCAAAAGCTATTTGGCTGATATTTTCGTATAAGTAAACGTTCGGAGAGGACATATTTGGGTCGGAAAAAAGGCACTTTCAGCAGTAAAAAAAGGGCACTCTCGAAAATGGGGGGCGCCCCTCACGCCCCCACTGAATCCGCCTCTGTTAGATTAGAAAGTCATTGTTATGATAGTTTATCCCCTGTCCCTTTAGGTGCACAACTAATATATACAAGGAAGGGGCATTTTAGTTATATTAAAACGATCAGAAGAATTCTCTTGTTTGCACGAAAAGGTGTCACTCCTGTCAAACTGTCAAATTGAAACGGATTCGAACAATTATGCGGGATCTAAACCTGGTTCAGCCCTCGAACCAAAGTTTGATTTTAATCGGATTTCTCTCGACCAAGTTCGAATGTTTGCCCCTTCAACATGCTTGGGTTGATAAGAAAAGCATGTCCAGTCGTTCGGATTGGATGTAAAACGGTGTCCCGTCAGCAACTTGGCAGTGCACGTAGCAATCACCTGGGAGTTCAAATAGAATGAGAATTAGTTACTTTACTTAAGTTGGTGGTTTAACGTCCGCTTCCACATAAGTGATGTCGCAGACTAAAGCAATTGTTCCGATAGTTAAATATGCCGCTGCCTATATAGATAACTTGTCTTTTGGATGGTTCGCGACCATTATTAACACCAGTAAAAATCCTTTGGCCCTGTTTTATTAACCGACCATTTTATACTTATATCCTATAAAGTGAATATTAATAGCTTATCTTAAACACCAATACAAGTATACCTGACCGTGAGCTGTTACGTCACGCCAAACAGGTGCGCGCTATCAGCAATTTATAGGTAGCAATTTGTCAAATTCAATCCGAATTTGATAGATATGAGTGGGTTGTTGAGACGAATCTGTGGACATTTCACACCTATAAGGGTTTATTTATTATTATTACTTGCTTTATAAACTAGAGTCAACCAGAGATTATTCAACATTATTTCAACTTGCCGATAAATTTACGATCAGGTCAGGAAATTGAAATCTGGATATTGTACAGTGTGTGATAAGTTTTAAGATGGTGGTTATTAAGTTGTTGACAACTTTCAATAATTTTCAAACATATTTTAAAGATACGGTAAACCACTTTGACCCAGAGAGATGGTCATTAAGTTGTTGTCAACTTTCAATAATTTTTTAACAAATTTAAAGATACGGTACCAGTAAACCACTTTCAGCCAGCTTTTATTTTAACTTTTCAAAGATACTTTAAAGATGCGGTACCAGTAAATCACTTTCAACTTTCAATTTCTCATCTATCGTGGGTGCCATGCTGCATTTTCCCTTTAATTACATATTTGAAGTACCTGTAGTGAAAACGAGTTATTCTCGATTATTACTAATTTCAACTTTTCAGACATACTTTATAGATACGCTACTTGCATCAAATCACTTTCAACCAGACAATAAAAAAAGGGTTTCATCTGAGCTGGAAATACACAGGGTGCAATTTTTTAAGGATACAATTTCTGGCGGAGAGAGAGAGAGAAATGGGGTTTAACGTACACTCAACACAATCTAGGTCATTTCGGGACTAACATATGGTTTAATTTTATTTCAATAATTCGCTTGCGCGTTGGGGTCTTTAGCAGTGGGAGGAAACCGGGGTGCCCGGAGGAAACCCACGAGGTTGAGAAGGCGCCCCTATCTCCATGCCACATACGCTCACACCAGGGCTCGAAACCACAGCCGCAAGCCAGAGGTGACCGGCCAGCTAGAGGTCGAAGCGCGGCACTCTAGACCACTAGGCCATCCCAACCCCCAATTTCTGGCGGAGGAACCAGGAAAAACTAATGATAAATAGAGAAATGGGGTTTAACGTCCACTCATCATGGACTATGTCTTTATAGTAGCTGGAGATGGTGGTATTGGCGGCACGAGATTGGGTTCAAACCCTGCCACTTGACTCATTGGCAAATTTTATGATGTACACTTCGCTGTCGCTCCAGAAGACCGTGGTATTTGAGCTGTCGGGACAAACGTCGCAAAATGACTAAAATAAGGAGCTGACGAGGCAATAAGCACAATTCCTAAACCCTATACCCTTAATCATGAATACATCATTGTTTAAAACTTTCAAGAAAGAACATCTTCGAATATCTACAAGTACAAGGGACTGGCCGAGGATATTCGAGGAAGAATGACCCACCGTTTATAACCAAACCATATAGCACTAAATCACACAGTCGAGTTCTATTTATAGACATTACGTCATCTATGTAATAAACCGTTTCGCCGTGGATATAACATTTCAAAAATAGCCCCAACACCTCTCTCACGTGTCCACTTATTGTTAAAAGCCTGCAGTGGGACAAATTGAATAGATATGCAAATCTGGTCATTGTCTTGGTTACACAAGATGGCTGTCATGTGACGATAAACGATGACACGAAGTTCCTGAATATTCTTGTTTGGATCACTTGAATGATAAAACGGGCAACATAAAAGATGCTAATCAGGTTTATTTGAAAATTACTTCAGATTACATGCCCTAATAATGCGATAATGTAAAGTTGATGTGCTGCGAACATGAAAAGGCAATTTCCCGCCTCTCTTCACAGAAGTACTTCCGGTGAGCTCTTCTTTGAGAGAAGTTAAAGCGAACCTTGACTTAAAGGGACTCCATTTCCGATTCTCTTTTTAAACTTCTGGAGTTTTCTGGCATTTAGAATGAAAATGGCATCGATTTTCATACTGTGAATGCTCGACATTTCGTTCATTTATTTGTTACCAAACAAACAATTATAGTTCATCTAATTTGATTTTATCGCTTTTCTTTCGCTCGTTTAAACACTATTTCGTCAACGTAAAAACATTTCTCGGCTTAAATTAGGAGAAGAAAATATTAGGACTATTTCAATTAAGAGAGCAATAAGGCGAGTCATAAATCGAGAAAACTAGCAGATGTCGTGTTTGATGATGACGATTTATTTCTATTCCTCAATAATACTAAAGCTGGCACAATAATAGTGCGACATTTTTTATATAAAAATACAAAAAAAATGAAAAAAAAAATCAGGCAAAAATTGCTAATGCACTTAAACCGATTTACATAAAGGTTAAGAAAATGAAATAGGGTTTAACGTCCAATTCATCTGTGCCAATCGGTTCATAAAGACAGCGATACGCCATGTAGTATGCTATGAGTGAAATTGTGCCCGGGCCGTGGTGTTTGAGTCTACTCTGCCACGAATTCATGTGGTAAGGATCCGTTAACGGCTGGCCTTGGTTTTTCATACCATTCCAATGACTAGACGACGTCCCTTACCCTCATGTACAGCGGGTACCAGGTCAGTACCAATGTCTTTACCGACTGTGTTAGCGAAAGTACAGATTAAGGTTAGGAAAAACAATGTGTCCACTGAACACAAACTAAGTCATTTCGGGGCTAAAATACGGTTCAATTTTATTTCAACAATTCGGTTGAGCGTATGGGTCGTTAGCAGGAGGCGAAAACCGGAGGGCCCGAGAAAAAAAACGCGAGGTAAGCAAACAAAAAGGTAGATATATTGCGCCCAAACACAGTTTATACCATCGACATACATTTAAGAGAACAAGTCGATATACAAGAGATTAAAATCATATACACAACCCATAAAAACGTGATTAAAATGTTAAAAAAAACCCCCAAATCCTCCACCCCTAACAGCTTATACCGCTAAATTATAACTTAAGAAGGCCAGTTGAAGTTTACACTAGTTTGAAGTTGATTTCACACCACCATTTTTGTGTGTCGGAGATTTTAAAAAAGGTCATAATAATTCTACTACGTGTATATAATATATATTTCCATACAAGTTCGCCCTGCATTCATTGATTTTTTTCTGTCCCCCCTTCCCCCAAAAAAGTCATTATGTATACGAGCAGATATTTTTTTTACTTTTTGAGAATGATGTAAACGACCTGGTGTTTTAGCGGGGTTGTATGACCGAATAGTTAGCACGTGCGCGCTGTATCATAAAGCCTATCGTTAAGTCAACTGGCGTGGTTTCGAATCCCCGGTTGTACGTGACAAGGAGTTGGGTCGCCTATCCAACCTCGTGGGTTTATCCGGGTCCTCCGATTTCCTTCAACTGCTACAGACCCCTCCGCGCAAGCGAATTATTAAAATATGTTAGTCCCAAATTGACCTAGTTTGTGTCGAGTGGACGTCAAACCTCATCTCTCTCTCCCTCTCCTTCTCTCTCTCTCTCTCTCTCTCTCTCTCTCTCTCTCTCCCTGGCGAATTAATCTTTGCTTAAAAATTTTGGTATCACTTTTTTTTCTCTTTTAATAAAACTGTTCTCGATACCAAAGTTAACTTTCAATATTTTCACAAAGCGTGATTTCTGGTCTTCTCTCTTCGATATTTGCCATTGTTCTTTCTGTATAAAACTCATCAAAGTTCAATGGTTCTGTATTTTCTAAAATCAATACGTCATAAGAGATCACGTGCATATGTAATGAGCGCAAGTAGCATTATCTCCCTTTAAACCAATTATTTTGTTAACTACAAATTATTAATCTTATAAAATTAGTTTCCAATATCGAAAGGATTAATAACGGCTGTTTGATGAACTTGACGACCATTGTGTTCATATCTAATCCCAATTGACCCGTATGATACTCTTCAGCGTTGAAGATTATTAACCGTCGTTTGTAAACTACAGCCGCTCTCATTCACCAAAAACCCTCTTATCATAGTCTGTGTGTTTGTATCGAAGATTTATTTCTCAATAAACTGAGCCGATATCATCTGACAATTCAAGTTCCGTTATTTCGGAAACAATAAAAGACGGCTTTCTAATAAACCGGAAATCGTACAAGTCGTGTTAAAACACTGTCCTAGCAGCGCGAGGTTTCGACATGGCATTTCCGGTGTCATGGCGCAGAGAGTGGATTTTTGCATAAATTGCTGAAAGAGGGTTTCCCGTTCCGTCAATAATCCGTTTAGTCTTATCTGGGAACAATAGTCGGGGCACTTTGATTAAGGGGACTTATTTGACTTGAATTATAAGGTAGACTTCGCTTGAATGAGTTTTCTCAATAAAAGTCCTTTCGAGAATCGCCAATATTATTGAAACGAAGATGTAATTAGCCTTGTTTGATCTTTTGAGTCTCTTTGTATTCTTTTGCTTTACTTTTTACAAACAGATCAGCAACAAAATAAAAAAAATGACTTGTATGTTTTAAAGGACAAAAAAAATATAATTATGAAACGTATTTACATATAAGTAAGACACTAACAATTGCCGTTCCAAAAAAGGGCAATGATGAATATATCACAGAACAAAACAGACTTTGTTCACGTCTTTCAGGAAATAATTACTTGTTTGTCTACAGAAAAAAATACAGATATTAAAAATACTAGACACAATGGAGATAGGCTGATTAATAATTTCCGCTTACAAAATTGAAGACTAGGCCAGTTTATAAGGCATATTCATCAAAAAGAAGTAAGTCTGTAAAAGAATACAAATAATTTCTTTTCGCGATGGATAAGGGCTGAATCGTGATTTCTGCTCACGAATTCCAAATTTGAAACAAATACGTGTATACTAAAATATTTGTTTAATTCTTATTCCCAAACAATAAAGAAACTTTTTTTTTTCAAATAATAGGTTTCTTCTCCATTTTCCTGTTTCTTTTCTTCGTTTTTTTGTTTGTTAGTTTCAAACAAATTCCTAAAATAAATATTTATTTAATCTACCCAATTTAAAATCCACTTTCCAGGTTATTTTAACGTTTGAAATTTAAAAAATTTTAAGGAAAACGGGAGAATTTAACCCATATTTATTCAGCCAATTATCAAAAAGATAAAATAGATAAGTAGACAAACTGGTCGAAAAGTTTGAAGTTGGTTATCCAATTATAAAATTATAAAAGATGCAGAGCAACAGGCTGATTTTAAAGGGTTTATGCGTCTAATGATTTCGCGGATTTCTTAAAAGCAAACCGGCTTCATAGAGACCATGGGTGACCCAATGGTTAAGACGTTGGCTCCCTATCCTGAAGTTTCTGAGTTCGATCCTCGTGTTGGCCCAGAGAGTGCCTCGGAATTTTCTTCTATGGTATTCTCTTGTCAGTGGGCGCAGGACAGATATCAGATTCGAAATAACCGGACTAACCGCCCAGTATCGCAACTTGACGACGCTTGTTGGAAACCACCTCCAGCCTAGCGAGCCAGCGCCTTACCCACTTAGCCACCATGATCCCCAAACCTACTACGGTGGGGGGGGGGGGGTAGTCAGTGAGTAAGGCATTGGCTCGCTAGTATGGAGGTTTCGGATTCACTTGGTGTGATTTTTGGGAGTGGTTTGCCCTTGTTTGCAGGATCATCGGATGGGACGAAATAACAAGGTCGCGTGAACAATATTTCCCTCATAGCACACTGTATGGTATATGCCCGTCACCTGAATCCCAGTTAGTGCAGAATAGTAGGACGTTAAACCTCATTTCATTTCACACACCAGGGTGTAGTTAGCTCCCTTTAGTGCGACTCGAGGGGTTTATATTCTCTGTGTGGCAATGATGTATTAAAATTTCCTTATATTTACAAGCGTGATGGAACTGAGAAGGAACAGTGCGAAAACTCAAAAGCCCATATACACTTCGGTGTTTACGTAAACGAACTCCTGACAGTTGAAATTCGTATTAAGAGTAGGCTGTAGAGCCGCTGTGCAGGTCACAATTTCAACCTCCCTCAAAGTAGTTCCTTTAGGAACTGTCTTTGAGCGAATGATATTCGCTGACAGTTCCTATCCGGCCTTATATAGCTGCAATATAAAAATATGGTAAAATACCGTTATTCCCCACCTCTGTTTTCGGGCTGTTTTAGAACCCTTACCGTCTATTTGTTACCACAATTCTTTATTTTCCACCAAAATCAATCATTCTCACTATATTTGACACAAATTTATAATAATTCAACTCAATTTTCAAGTAGAGTTTAGCGATGAAATAAACATCTCGTAATGTCTCTTCGTATTTGGTGTATGTTTATAATCGCAGAACTCTACTTGAAAATAGTGTTGAATCTGTATAAATGTGTGCCACCTGTGGCAAGAAATGATTCCTTTGGCAAATAAAGTAGAATCGGGGTTAAAAAAAGGGTAGGTAAGGATTCCAAAATAGCCTTAGAACAGAGGCGGGGAAGAACGGTATTTTTATACTGCAGCTATAAAAAGCCGGATAGGAACTGCCAGTGGACACTATCCGCTCAAAAACAGATCCTAAAGGAACTACCCCCATAGCAGACTACATGGCATCTCAGCAAATCCTATGATTTCCTACAACTTCCTTAATCTGTTTAACCCACCAAAATTTATTGCCAAGGCAGTGGCTTTATATGTGTTTTTAGCTTTTGATACGAGAGCGAAATCAAATCTGGTGGCAACTTCATCGAACTGAAACGCCTTAGATTTACATGTAGTATTTTGTCTATATGAATGTATTGTGTATGTGCATGTATTATTAAATGTATGACTATACTATGTATAAATGTATATGTATGCATGCTGTCCATAATGGACGTTTTGATGCAATAAACTTCTTATCTTATCTTATCTTAATAATTAGCCCGGTTGATGCAGAAAGGAGGACGTTAAACCCCATTTCATTATATTTAATTTCACTCCGTCCTGTCTCTTTAAGCCCAGCGATTATATTAGGCGTAACCTTTATATAGAACGACATACAACGGAGCGATTTATCCGCATTGTTTAAAAATGTTCCATTACGTTTTTGCTTTAATGGCATGACATGGATACCATAGCTAATATTACTTCAAATATTTTGTTATCTTAAACTTCTATTGTGCTACAAACGTTCCCTAATTATTACTTCTATGCACCCGTTATAGGTCTATTCATTTAAACACTTTTTAAATGGTTCCACCCAATAGATTTTAGATTAGCTCTGCATTAAATTGAGTATGGATACGATATGTGAACCTGTTTTTATCAATACAAACGCGTGAAATTTTACACACGGAGAGTCTCAATATTCGCTGTGCAATTAATACGAGTTGTTGATTCTTGTCAATGGTGTTATTTCAAAGGGAACATAAGCTAGTAAAGGAAATGATTCAATGAAATATGATATTGATGATTAATTAAGAACAATGAGTAAAACCTGGAACATTTGATGATGTAATTCTATCGGGTATCCCTTGTTTAAAAATAGAATTAGTCGTTAAAACTTGTGATGTTATGCAATATGAACGAAAGTTTGTGCAGTTTTTGTTCTTGTGGGGGTCACGGTGGCTAAGTGAGTAAGACGCTGATACACTAGCCTGGTGTTCGATCCCTGCATTGGCCGAAAAAGTTCATCCAGATTTTCCGGCGTGGTTCCTCTAGGCTTTCGGATGGGACGAAAAACTGAAGTCCCGTGTACAAATTGACATGCACGTAAAAGATCCCTTGACAGTTGGAATTCGATATAAGAGTAGGCCGTAGTGCCGCTGTCCGGGCAAAATTTCCCTCATAGCACACGCTAAACCCAATTTCATTTCATACTGTTCTCCCGATGTCACCACTCCAGGATTTGTATGCGGAAAATGTAAAATAAATATATCATATTTTTTTCCTTTGAATACTAAAAGTCCAAAACTCACCACTCCAGGATTTGTATTATTTCCCGATAAAACAATATGCGGAAAATGTGAAATAAATATGTCATATATTTCCTTTGAATACTAAAAGTCCAAAACTAAAACTAAATCAAACAATACTTCATATATTTGCGAAAAATGTTTCGACTGAGCGTAGATAACCGAGGGCCTAGAACTGGTCCACAAGGTACGCCATATTGAAGGCATATGCTAATATACCAGTGGATAATTAGTAACCGATGAAGAAATGACAACTGTCTAGTCGTACGGATGGGACAAAAACCGAGACATTGGCGTGCACATTAAAGATTCCTTGGTAGTTGGAATTCGATATAAGAGTAGGCAACATTTTCCCCATAGCACAGCGAATGGCGTATGTCCGTCTACATTACCCCATTGTTACGTTACAGAGCATAAATGCGTATCGAAATAAATGCTAAATCTGCCTATTGCAAATCTCTCGTTAGGCCTTAAACACTATCTAAATTGTTTATTAGACGGAGATCGGGTGACCGACTGTTTATCGTGTGCGCGTCAGGGCGGATCCAGAGGGGTGGGGTTTGGGGGGGGGACCCAGCTACATAAAAAAAATAATGCCTTGCCTCAATGAAATTGCATCACAAAGTGATCCTACATCAGTATAAAAATGATTTCTCTGTTTAAAAGGCTCAATTTGTATTTATGTCTATGTAATTTAGAGACGATGATGGCAAATTTCCTTGACAGAACCCTGGCAAACCCCGTCCTGCAAAAATTCCTGGATCCGCCCCTGCGCGTTGTATCATAATTTCTGCAATTAAGTCAACTCGCGTGTAGTAGTTTCGATTACCTGGTTGTATGTAACAAGGAGAAGGGTCGCCTGTCCAACCTCGTGGTCTCAGGGTCCCCCATCTACAATAGAAGGCTTGATCTCGCCTTAACTACCCACATGTTAGATGTTGTAAACTCGCGGACGTTGCTTAAGGAACATGAGGGCCCCGGCGGTTTCGTCAAGCGAGTTATTGAAAATAAAAATTGAACCATATGTTAGTTCTGAAATGACCTAGTTTTTGTCCCTTCTATTAATGAGACGTTACATGACAGGACCATAATCAACTCTCGATGGCATCGTTAGCCTGCGATATTTAGTGGATTTGAATACGTTTTGTTATGGATGATTTAACGTAAAAATGGATAATCGAGACTTTTTGTATTATCGTAGCAAGGCTAACGTAAATTGAATCATTAATATCTCGGTTCAGAGTGAAGCAATTTGACGGAAATTTTCTGCATATTCTCTTTTCGTTATTTATTTCTTAAACTAATAAAATTAAAGGATCCCCGCTCAACAGTGGCACAACAAGACTTGGTAGATCTTAAGATTCTTAAATACTATAGAGAGAGAGAGAAAAATTGGGTTTAACGTCCACTCGACACAAACTAGGTCATTTTGGGACTAACATATGGTTTCATTTTATTTCAATAATTGGCTTGCGCGTAGGGGTCTTTAGCAGTGGGAGGAAACCGGAGTGCCCGAGGAAAACCCGGCGCCCCTATCTCCATGCCACATACGCTCACATCAGGGCTCGAAACCACAGCTGCAAGCCAGAGGTGACCCATACTCCGCGCAGTGTTGCGTTTAGTTAGAGGTAATCCAACTACACACTGCTATCAAGAGGTAATCCAACTACGAGGCTATCAAGTCGAATGAAATGTAAACAATACTGTTTGGAAACGAACATACTTTCACGGTTTTGAATACCTTAAATCACTGTCCAAAGTTTTAGGGGAGACCCAGATTAAACGAAGGACTGTCACGTTGCTGTACTTAAGTGATAGCTTTCATTGAACGGAAAGTATAGACATACTCCCGCATAAGTTCAAGAAACAGACGCTATTCCAGCAATGGTCAGAGAGGGATTTCTCGGGCCATTGCTTCAGGAATATGGAGGTGACCGGCCAGCTAGATAACTATTATAGTGAGAACTGTCAGCTCTTTATCTAATCTTATATAATTCTCCTTTAACTTGTATAAACTGAATGATTTACAACAATTCAAAATACTGATGATAAATAAAAATGTAAAAAATTTCGAATGTTTTAGGAACCTTTGTAAAGCTGTGTACCTTTGTATAATTATTTATGTATCCTTTGTTTCATGTATATTTCTATTATTTTTATTTTGTATAATGTATCTGTAAGGTTTTTATGCAATAAAGTTTCTTCTTCTTCTGTAATGAACGTACAATTAACACTCGCAATATAATTTTCCGTATACATGTACTTAAATTTGGATCCAGATCTGCTCACCGCGCCCCTGATGACCTAAGAGCTTTTCGTGGATTTAATTGGTGTTGTAGCCCGGCAAGTAGCTAATTCACGTGAAGTGAACAACACCACAACTCAATCATGGCAGTCTCTTGAAGCGGTGAGCTGTAATTTAAAGTGATGGCCCTGTCACTTTTAACATGTGTGTTTTATGTAATACGCTCCTTCATGTGTGAATAAACCCGCTTGAAATCGTCGCCTGTAATACTTGTCCCTCTAACAAAAAATCATCGTACTAACAAGTGTAAGGTTACGAAATAAAATGGGGTTTCACGTCACGAGAGAGAGAGGGGGAGAGAGGGAGAGAGAGAGAGAGAGAGAGAGGGAGAGAGAGAGAGAGAGGTGGGGGTAGCGTCCACTCAACGCTTACTACGTCATTTTTGGACTAATATATGGTCAATTTCTTTCAATGATTAGTTTGCGCGCTAGTGGGTCTTTAGCAGTGTGGGGTGGAGCGGGGTGGGCGGAGGACCCGTTGAAACCCATGGGGTTGACCAGGCTAGCCTACTCGTGTAGAAACGGAGAATCGAAACCACAACACTTGATTCAAAAGATTCCCCCCCCCCCACCTTTCTACCAACAACCTGTATATAGGCAGACCTAACGTGTATGCACCCAGAGCATGATGTGGCGTCTCGTTTCCAATAGGGGAAGAACCGTAGCTCAGGGCCATGTTTCACGAAATTTTAACTTAAGATAAAATCCAATTTTAGTAGATACTCCAATTTTGATTGGCTAAGCACTAAAATCAATCTAATATTATCCAATCAAATTACTAAAATTGGGATCTTATCTTAGTTAAAATTTCGTGAAATAGGCCCCTGATTTCTACCGGTCGGGTAGTCGTAGGGTTTGTCACCCCGCTCCACGAATAATATAAATAAAACAATGCAGTGGACGAAATTCATCCCCCTCCCCCAGTCCATCCACCACTTGGCTACGTAGTCACCGTTATGAAATCATTATCTGACCTGATGCTACTTGAGTCCATCACCAGTGTGCTATGGTGGGAGGGGGGTAATTTTGCCTTGGCAATGATTGAATTCAAATTGGCACGTATAGCTTTAACATTATACATGTATTGATGTGACATTATTCAAAAAAAAATTCAAATGATCGATTTTCCCGCCAATTCTAAAAGCTAGAGAGTAGCTGCATACAGCAGCAGACATAAGGTCACTGGTAAAGTTTTTTATATTGTGCTTCATGCTTAGTCATAAGTTAAAAACAGGACCCTTTTAAATGCCAATCTTTAAAATATTGAATTTTCAATTTAATATTTGATTTATGAGGGAATTATTCGGATCTTATGAGTAAATTTGGTTCTGTTTTATGGTGCTTACATGGTCCAGATTGAACACCTTGTCTCTTTCGTTGTTCGTTAATTTCCCCATCTCGTGTCAAATCAAGTGTTTTATATGCAACCATACAAGTTGAGACGAAGAGACATTGTTTCGTATTTGAAAGATGAAGCATGCCAGGTTGCCCACATCGACAGTTGGGTGACAATTTGTCATTTGTAAATAAAACCTTATGTACAATAAGGACAACCCCAAAGAAATTAATTTCAGGGATATTCTTTTAATTGCCAATCAAAAATTCATCATGTAAATTGAGTCAACATTAATCTGCATATTTGGGAAATATGAAATAAAGGACGGGGAGTTTTTAATATCTGATAAAGTGCTTCAAACTTCAGGTAATGAATGCCCTGTCCCATTTGTCAGGGCTTCCAAGACTGGGAGTAGAAAAAACGAAATGAATCTCTCTGTGTCGAGTAGGTTAGGTTAACAATGGTAGAACAATAAACTATCCGGTTTATAGGCTTGTTCAGAAAGCTAAGTGGCGTGTATCGCCGTCTTAAGGAGCATGCTCCACATGAGAGCAAATTCAAAACCAATTGAGCCATTTTCAGAAGATTATTTAGCAAACAATCAAGATGGTGGCCATCTGACAAGGGAGGCAATTTTTCTCGATCATCGTTAATAAGCTATGACAGAAGTTGTAAATAGAACGGTTCAAGCGATTTATGCGTTAACAAGATCATACAACTTAACGCTTTAAGAAACTCGAGGAACTGTTTAATTCATGCTTTCCGTCTTCTTTCGTTTTTCGTTTTATTTCCGTCGTCAACCGTGAATAAACTAAAGTGTATATTATACCGAAACGAAATAGATATGTACTTATATTCGTTAGATTAAATTGTTCATTTTATTATTTTAGCCGGTTAACAGATCACACATAAAATTGGGGCTTATAATTAACAGTTGATTCTGCCAAGAATGTATTCACTACAATGCCTCGGAATACTTAAATATATAGATCGCCACCAAAACTAGAACGGATAAAGGACATTTAAAAAGACGTATGCCATTGTTCATTATCCCAGTCGGGGCAGGGCCCTGTTTCACGAAATTTTAACTTAAGATAAAATCCAATTTTAGTAGATACTTCAATTTTGATTGGCTAAGCACTAAAATCAATCTAATATTATCCAATCAAATTACTAAAATTGGGATCTTATCTTAGTTAAAATTTCGTGAAATAGGCCCCAGAACAGCAGGACCCTATTTCAAATCATTTTAAAAAGATATACTTTTTTTTTGAACGATTCATGTCGCACGCAGCATTTCTGACGCCACCCATCTATGTACTTGGTGCTAGACATCGTTTTCTTATTAAAATAAATTAAAATTGTATCTTTTTTATCGTTCCTTGTGCAATCCCCTACCAGTAGTTATGCCGACGGATGCAAATATATATTTTAAAGAGGTTGGAGTCGGCTTTGTTCAAGGTGGTCCTGTATGTCAAATTATCCGCCAGACGTCATGTTGATCGAGTGTTGTTGAACATCATCAAGACCTAAAAACACTCGAGTAGTGTCTTGCCATTCATCCTATCCTACTTGAAACATCGTACAAGCGGTGTTTTTATACTACAAAAAGTGTAAAAATTGTATGAATGAGTCGCGCGACGTGGTATCAAACATTTTTATTAAAAATGCACAAGTATCTACTTGAAATATACAAATATTACATATTATATTTTCACGACTTTTTATGTTGAATATTAAACAACTGCACCGGTGGTGGTCTATTCACAAAGCATCCCCAATTACCAACATTAATTCGCTTGCACGTAGGAGTCTTTAGCAGTGGGAAGAACCCATGAATCGAAATCACACCACTTATCTCAATGACTGGCCTTATGGTGTAAGGCGCACACGTTATCCAATTGGGGAGGGTGGGAACGTGGGAACCCCAACCAAGCTGATTTGAAAGAGATTCAAAATCCCCCAAAGGGCGGTTAGTGGCTTTAATCACCCAAAAAATGGAATCGGGTTTGACGTCCAACTGTTTTGCTCCTATACTGGGCTATTGAAGACGGACATACGCCATACAGTATGCTATACAGTATGCAGCGGAACTATGTCCTACTCTTATATCGAATTACAACTGTCAAGGGACCTTTAACGTGGAAACCACGTCGAAAAATCCCGATGAACTTTCTCGGCCAATGCAAGGATCTAACACGCGACCTTCAGGCTAGCGGGCCAGTGTCTTACTCACTTAGCCACCGTGGCTCCCCAAAACAACCCTTTCAGGAACAGTTAACTCCCAAAAAGAGCCTTTACCTTAGCTACACTCCTACCCTTCATTATCTGAGAAGAACAGGCGGCCAACAAGAACAGTCGATCAAAGTGATAAGAACAGTCGATCAAAGAACGGTCAACTAAAGCGAGAAGAACATTCGATCAAAGTGTGGAGAACAGTCGATCAAAGTGAGAAGAACAATTGATCGAAGTGAGAAGAACAGTCGATCAAAGTGAGAAAAACAGTCGATCAAAGTGTGGAGAACAGTCGATCAAAGTGTGGAGAACAGTCGATCAAAGTGAGAAAAACAGTCGATCAAAGTGAGAAGAACAATCGATCAAAGTGAGAAAACAGTCGATCAAAGAACAGTCAATCAAAGAGAGAACAGTCGATCAAAGTGAGAAGATCAGTCGATATTCCTGTTTAACTTTATTCGGCGTGGGATAAGTACAGTAGGACGTTAAACCCCACTCCATTATTTCTGTCCAGGGCTGACTGTTTCTTCTTGTTTCGTATCGACCACAGACTGACAAGCCCATTACAAGATATGTGTATTCTCTTTATCTGAGATCAATTGCCATCAAATAGACATAAGACGACTAATCAACTCTTCCAATCAACGTCTGGTTGTTCTAGACTACTGGAAAATAAACAAAAACTCGAGGTCGACTTTAGTTTCAATAACTGGACGATCAAATCATCAAACCAATCTCCTTTCAACTCGATACAAAAATACTGTCTTTCCAAACCATTATGTCGCCAACCAACCCGATATGAGTCTGTTTGTTCAAACCGGTTTCGGTTTACGATGAATAATTCAGACAAAATGAGATGCAAGTCTAAGAAACACTTCATGAAAAACCATTAGCAATATTAAAACTGGATCACACAAAGTACTGACGTCCATTACATTGATCGGCCATTTGAGAACGACACTTTAGACTTTGGCATCTTAAAGCGAGATTTGCATACTTTCTAAGAAAGTTAAAACATAATTATTTCCATATCTACATAATAGGTTGTCAAATTATTACAATAGCAATCATTCTAATACTTAAAAACATTAACATAAAAACTGGAAATAACTTTTACTCGCCGACAGTATTTGGAAATGGCATTATTTATATTCACCGAAAAACTAAGTTTGCACTACAAAAGAGGTACTTGCCATTTTCGCAGCTGAAACAAACGAAATTACAGGATTATTCTTTAACAAGGTAGGCCTGTGTGTACAGATGCCATGTAGGCCCTATTTTAAGGCTTCACGTTAACATAATTATTTTATACATATGACTTTAACAAAATGCAATTCTCGCTATAAAATAAGTAGCCTACACGGGTCAAAAAAAAAGTAATCTCAAGTTAATTTGTGACAAATGAAATGAAATGAAACGTAGGCTACAATTTATCTGCATCATGCGTCATACATTGTGCTATGAGGGAATTTTTTCCCGGACAGCGGCGCTGCGGCCTACTCTTCTGTCGAGTTCTAGTTGACAGTTGATGGGGGTTCTTTAAAGTACACGCCAAAGCGAACACGATGCCTCGTTTTCTTTGCCCATCCGAACCACTATATATATATATAGATAAAACCACTAATGAATAAAGGTAACCACAAAATTAATAATTCTACCCCAGCTTAGTCTATCGAAACAAAAATTTAAAACATGCATTATGACGCTGTCCCTTCTAGCAATACCCACCGTCCAACACTACAGATAGACAAGTGAAACCACACTGACCTCATGTATAGTGGGTCAGAACCTTCCTCACTGGGCCATCTTCATTATCCGGGTTTGTGAGCAAAGTAGGACGTTAAACCCCATTTAATTGATGAACATAATTAGAAGAGGGTCTTATCCAGGCAAATAGCGTAAAAAAGGGACAGGCCTGACGATTTGATCCTTTGGGGGGGGGGGGGGAAGAGTTGGGGCTGATTAAAACAAAGATCATAGTTTCATTTTGTTATATATTATGTGCAAGAGAACCGCACCGCACACAACAACCAAAACCAGAAGATAAACTCGAGTAAAGACTCATCACACACATAATTATGTCATATAAAAGAAATATGTAAAATTTCACTGAGAATTTAAAAACCTGGCCCCGAGTTCACAAAGCATTCTCAGACTTCAGTTGAGAATTTACTCAACTTTCAATCGCTCGTTATGAGAAATATCTTTGATCCAGAAACACAAAACTTTGCACATGGTTTCTTATTGATGTATTTGATACATTAAAACAACAAAAGTTTTTTTAAATGACTATATATATATTAGTTAAAATATATTAGTTAAAGTTTCGTGAACTCGGGGCCAGGGCCCTGTTTCACGAAATTTTAACTTAAGATAAAATCCAATTTTAGTAGATACTTCAATTTTGATTGGCTAAGCACTAAAATCAAACTACTATTATCCAATCAAATTACTAAAATTGGGATCTTATCTTAGTTAAAATTTCGTGAAATAGGCCCCAGGTTTTTAAAATTCTCAGTGAAATTTTACATATATATTTCGTTTATATGACATAATTATGTGCGATGAGTCTTTACTCGAGTTTGTCTTCTGGTTTTATGTAAGGTTGTACAGGTACAGGTTTGTGTTTTATTGTAATTACAGTTGTTAAATAGAAAGAAAAAAATAGCGAATCTACAACAGTCGGTAGATACACCTCTGTGGTAGACTACATCAAGTCCAATGAAACATTACTGATAAAAGGGAGGATACTTCATTTTAAAGGCATAACTACAATTATCTCCCTTGGACCAATAATTTGTACTTTTTGATGTCGTTAATATTTATAACAGAATTACGGCAAACTTCTTGAATATAATTTGCATTATTAATTATTTAATTGATTTTCAAATCATAAGAATTAACGAAAATTTATCAATGATCTCAAACTTTACAGACCTTTTAAACCGAGATGTCGCTATTATCGTAAATGGGTCGTGATGTCATCGCCATATTTTTTACTTCCCACACGCTACTGAAATCTAATGCCTTGTGATAAGTAACATTTTGAAATATTAGCAATGTAAATCCCTGCAACATTCCGAGCTTAAAATAAAGATCAGAGACCGAGGTATTTTTTCATTTTTCTTTGAATATCCTTAGTGGCTTCGATCACAAAGATTCCCCAACTCGAAACTGCAAATAATTCGGGAAATTCTGAAACGTGTTTTCTTGTTTATATTTTTAGTAAGCATGATTGAACAATGTTGCATAGATAACCTGCCAAAAATGTCATGTGACTTTATTATATATGAATCCCCTATTGTCAATTCATGATATAAAGTCCGATATAGTTCACTTATTTATAGGCTTAAACTACATACCCGTCGACAGCAGTCAAAAGCTTGGACATAAAAGGAGGAACTTATTTATTTATTAGGTCTAGGCCTGAATGATTCGACATTGTTGCTTAATATCAGTGTGTTAATTTTAACAGAATTATCTAGGTGAATTAAAATAACGTGATTTCGATAGTGTGTGTAGTGAAAAGCTCTTATTTGAACCTCAACCAGTAAACAAATTGAGCATACAGTTACCGCTACGTTGTGATGCCTATCCTATATGGTTCTTAAACATCAGTGTTAATTTTTATATTATTGTGCTGATTCTAAGAGAATGATCTAAGTGAATTAAAATTACATAATTTTGTTAATGTGGGCGTGGTTGACCCCCAATCAGTAAATAATACGATACCGGTACAGAATACAGTAACCACTATTTATGGAAACATTGTTAGATTGATACAACCGACCATTATCCACCTTTGAAGCTTTTGACAGTGTATATAAGTCGACACACATAATAATAATATTTGGCCTACAAATATCTGGGTGGAGACATCCTGTTATTCGATACGGAATATTAATATAAACGTGTAAGAACATATTTTTGTGTAGGAGGTAGGTACATGTAGAATTAAATATAAAGTGTTGTACTACTCTATGTGGACGTTTTTATACCATAGGGGTATAGGGTGGTTAAGTGGGTAAGATGCTGGCTCATTAGCCGGGAGGGGGGGGAGGTGGCCTAGTGGTCTAGAGTGCCGCGCTTCGACCTCTAGCTGGCCTGTCACCTCTGGCTTGGGGCTGTGGTTTTGATCCCTGGTGTGGGCGTATGTGGCATGGAGATAGGGGCACCTTCTCAACCTCGTGAGTTTCCTCTGGGCACTCCGGTTTCCTCCCACTGCTAAAGACCCCTACCACAAAAATTAAACCATATGCTAATCCCAAAATGACCTAGCTTGTGTCGAGTGGACGTTAAACCCCATTTCTCTCTCTCTCTCTCGTTAACCTGGAGGTCGTGTGTTCGATCTCAGCATTGGCAGGAAAAGTTCATTGGGATGTTCCCATTGTCACTGGTACACATTGGTGTGCACGTAAAAGATCCCTTGGCATTTGAAATTCGATATAAGAGTAGACCATAGTGCTGCTGCCCAGGCAAAATTTCTCGCATTGCACACTGGTATATAATAAAAATGTAAATATTAAAGGCACAAGAAGCGAATTGGTTCACATATATTTCAAGAGTTTTTATCTGCATGTGAACAATGTCACAAATTTTAACCCCACAATTTTATGCGACAAAGCATAATAATATAGGGATGCTTACTAAATCTTGTTTCTGTTCAACTTCTAACTAAATGATATTAAAGAATTCCGGCAAGTGTTTCAATCATCTAGTATCAGACAAGACTAATTCACAGCACAGTTTTGCATATCCATACTTCTCTACTTTTGCCTGATTACAATGGAGACAGCTAGCATAAGTGACGTCATATGTTTGGGAAGGTTTAGGGTTTATATATGAACCCATGCCCCAATCAACACTCCACATATGACGTCAAGTGCTAGACCCTCTCCCATCTGGCTTTCTCCATTAACTGTACACATGTACCAAAAATTGACTGTCACGGTTCATTTATTTAGTACCGGTAGTGTGTAAATTGATGATATTTGTATTATAGATTGAAAGACTAGTTTTGAAGATTTTTGGTTAAATTTGACTCACAAATATTTGAAATGTGTAATTGTAATGATTGACAAATTTCGTTAACTGCCTTGGTTTCTCGAATGATTGAAATGACTTGGGCACTCTTAAGCTTGGGCATGAAAGAACTCATCATTGAATTTGACTTCTTGCATTAGAAATACAACTGTTTGTTTGATTGGCTACTGGGTAGTTCATAGTTGATGTTATCATTGTTTGTATAATCATTATTATATTTATAATCTTCACTGCTGTACACATACCATGATTGAATTTGTTTTTTTAATCATCTCTTTTGTATATGAAGAGTCCAGGGGAAAAACAATGTAGGTCATTTTTTTCCACGAGCCCCAGTTAATGACACCATCTGGTAACAAATTGTATAAGCTTTCTGTGGAACAATCAATTTAAGGTAAAAAGGATTAGTGTCACATCAAACCAAGGCCTTTCTGAAATGGCTTCCCAGACAAACACAACTCCAGCAACCTTTAATTTAACTTTAATTTGCCTAAAAAGTTGAAGTCAGATGTACTGGTAATTATGGTTCGTGTTAAACATCGTCCAAAACTCTGCTTTGCATTTTATGCAAAAAGACAAAAATGTGACTTAGATCGTTCTTCCCCTGGACTCTTCACATGTATGCTTGAAATTGAACAGAATTCTCAATTATATTTACAATCTCGACCAGACTATTACAGGTCACTTTTCTCCTTGTATGTAATATAATTATTGCTTGTTACTGGGTGATATTTCCACTTGGTGTAGGCTTCTCTTGTCTTTAGTAGAACTGAAATGGCATTGACACCTTCCTGTGTGAAGGGCTGTTAGTAATTTTTCACAGTTGATTAGCAGCATTGCTAATCATAAAGTCCAATTTTATCAAATTTGATTAGCAGATTTAAAAATTGATTAGCAGTTTTTCAGTTTCAACATAAAACACCTATTTAACAAATGATTATATTTCATTCTCTCTTTTCTTACACACCCTCTCTCTCTCTCTCTCTCTCTCTCTTCATTTGTAAATAATTGACAGGTGTTTGTAATTTCCAGTTTTTAACTAAACATCATCGATGAGAGTTTTGGAAGCAGAAATAGTATCGACCTATAAAATGGGTAAAAATAAAAAACATCGATTGAGGAAGAGTAAAGAGAATGAAGCTGGGGGTTCCGATTCGACGGATGATGGAGCTACAGGTAAATAAATGTAAAAAAAGCATAATCAGGGTTTAATTTATTTAAGTTCTTTTAAAGATACATAATGAAAGAGCTGAATCTGCCTCTTGCAGATCTTTCTTTTGGTTTCAAATGTTCAAAAAATTATTATTTACATAATGTGTCTTATTTTGAATCTTACAGTGATTGTGAAGGAAATAAAATGCTGTACAGAAATATTAATACAGTGTATTATGCAAGTAAAGTGTAACTTTAAAGTGACCCCATTTTAGGATAAGACACAATGTAATAGTAAGCCACAATACCACATATTCCTGAAGCAATGGCGCGAGAAATCCCTCTCTTACCATTGCTGGATAGAAGTCATATTCTTGAAATTGGGCGGAGCGTGTCTCTTTTTAACGTCAAATCAAATCCCTCCTCTCTTCTCGCATTCGGCATAATTTTCAAAATGGCGGACGAAGAAAACATGTTGGCACTGGATAATCGAGCATAATAAATTTCGCGGGTTATGACGTAAACAAGTCGCGATTGTCACTAGATACATTGCGGTAACATATTTTGAGGTCTGGTTAACCCCGATATTGTTTGTTACAATGTAGGTCATTGGTTGGTAATGGCACTACTGACCAATAATAATTTAGCACAACAATGTTCACTCAAGATAGCAGTGTGAAGTGGATTATGCAATACCACTACCCAGCAAAATCTCCCGCTTTGCACACCATTTGCCCAGTCGGAGCAGAACAGTAGGCAGTATGTCGTACTCCATTTTATTTTTAATGATGGTTTATTTATAATTCCAGCCCAGACACATCAAATATGTCCACATATCAATAAGTCAGTTAATTTTGCCGCCATGCGAAAAGCGTTTCTGAAGACTACTTGTGGTGAATGTGTGGTGAGTATAATTTTTCCCCGGTTGTACGTGATAAGGAGCAGGGTCGCCTGTCCGACCTTGTGGGTATTCTCTGGTTACCTCCCACTGCTAAAGAACCCTACGCGCAAGAGAATTATTAAAATAAAATTCAACCAAATGTTAGTTGCGAAAAAGACATGAAATCCCCTTTCTCATTTGAAATAATACCACCCCTAAAAGGAATATATACTTACTACCATATCCAGAAAGTTTAAGTAACATTGAGGCAGTATGTCGTTATGGCTGTGGAAATAGTTAATATTTATTGATACTAGACCCCTTTTTTTATCCACTGGATCACGGGGCTGCTGATATTCTCTTCATCCATGTGGGGTTGGGTTATGGCGTGCTCTTTAGATTATACGGTCCTTCATTCAGTCAAACGGCATGGCTTCGATTCTCATATTGTGCATGACAGAGGATAGGGTCGCCTAAGCGGGTGGGTTTTCTTCAGGTCCACTGGGTTTCCTCCCGCTGCTAATGTAAAGAATGCATGTGTTCTAACCCCAAATTCCCTTTTTTTACTCGATGTTCAATATTTTGGGGTTTCATAGAATTCCATTCCGGATCAAACAGTCGAGAATCCTCACGGTAGTTGAGCACTCAGCAAACCGAGACAGATTCCGGAACCTACATCTAGTCTCGGCTGTATGACGAATTCCGCCAAATTAGAACTACTTTAAAGGTCCCGGATGAAACATAGCTGCGCCTATGGTGTCTTGTTTATTTGTAATAGCGTCAAGTTTTCCTGTTAAAGTAAACCGGTAGCCGCAAATGTATGGGCGTAGGTACATATCACTTACTGTCATACAGCCGAGATTAGATGAAGGTTCTGGAATCTGTCGAGGTTTGCTTAGTGGGTAGTGAAGTTAAGATAACAAAGGGCAATAACTCTATTTAATGTTCTTATGTTTTAGATGTGTAGTAAAGATAACAAAGTGGGTAAAGATGTAGCTGTAGGTGGAGCCACTGCTGGGGCGACAGCTGGAATGCCAGAAACTGATGACATAGAACATGAAACAACTATATGGGTGTGTCTACAATGTGGAAATCAGGTATAAGGTTTTTAGTTTTCTTTATTTTTATTACATTCTTGTTTGTACATTTATATGATAGTTTCTTAGATTCAGGGAGCCATTGTGGCCAAGTGGGAAATAGGTTGGCATGCTAGCCTGGAGGAAGCTTGTTCAGCCATGTGTTGGCTGAGAAAATCAATCAAGATTTTCAGACGTAGTTTCCCCTGGTCTGGCAAGGATAACTGTCTAGTCATTCAGATAGGACAAAAAAAAAACCAAGGTCACATGTACACATTGGTGTGCACATAAAGGATCCCTTGGCAGTTGGAATTTCCGTCATAGCACACTGTATGGCGTATACCTGTCTTCATTAGCCCAGTCCGAGCAGAATCGTAAGTTATTAAACTCCATTTCATTTCATTTGTAGATAATTGACATTTTGAGATGTTTTTAATTTCTATTTTTCAGGGGTGTGATCGTAATTCCAAAGATAAACATGCATTAAAGCATTATGAAACCCCCCATTCTTGTTTGCATTGTGTCACTGTTAATCTTACAACCTGGGCCTGTTGGTAAGTACTTCTTCTATACAGTGGTTCTCAATCTTTTTTTTTTCTAACAGCACACTTTGGAACACATGCAAAAATAGCAGCACATCTGGCTAAGTATATATGAAACATATTTGAATTTTGCAAAATAAAAACATAGACGGAATACAATCAGAGACACATACTAGAATGACTCAAACTAACTAAACAAAAACACAGCTATGGACTACCTTTAATCCAATGCTTTTGAATTTTAGCAGTCAAATAGCTGGCTTCTTTAGTGAGAAATTGTCTTGTAGTGTGCCTTTCAAAATTTCGCATCACACTTAGGACGATCTCTCGGCACATTGGTTGAGAACCAGTGTTCCATACAGTGGCCTGTTCATTTAATTGTAGGCCTTAATGTCCGCTTACACCAAGGTTGATGTCTCAAGTGTTTCAGGTTAACTTGCCAGAAGAGCCTATCGTTTTGTGAGTGGCTAGTCTAGTATAAGTAGTGAACTGTAGTTGGTGGATTTTTGCGTCCACATCCATCAAGAGAGAAAGAGAGAGAAATGGGGTTTAACGTTCACTCAACACAGACTAGGTCATTTCGGGACTAACATATGGTTTAATTTTATTTCAATAATTTGCTTGTGCGTAGGGGTCTTTTAGCAGTGGGAGGAAACCAAAGTGCCCGGAGGAAACCCACGAGGTTGAGAAGGCGCCCCTATCTCCAAGCCACATACGCTCACACCAGGGCTCGAAACCACAGCCGCAAGCCAGAGGTGACCGGCCAGCTAGAGATCGAAGCGCGGCACTCTAGACCACTAAGCCATCCCAACCCCCCCTCCCCACATCCATCAAGGGTGATATCGTAGACAACAGTGAACTGTATGATCTCATCTGGCTTTAAATCATGTAATGGATTGGGGGGGGGGGGTCCTAACTTCAACCCAGAATTATTGACAAAAGAATTTTCCGTATTGAAATGACACTCCAAACCTGCTTGATCTCTAACCCTGAACTACTCTGACCACCACATCTGGCCGAATCTCCCCAACCAGTCTGAAAATAGACCCATAGGGGATGCTCGAAGTCGATTCACAGTCCAGAACGTCCCGAATTGACAGAATTGCAATCGCGTGACGCGGGATTCAGCCATGTCACAGCTGTGGCAGTCCCGACAGCAAAAAAATATGTTTCAGCTGTCATGAATGGTTGAGATATTTTTTATGCAGTTGGCACATGCGTTGTACTCCGAAATTCTCCTTTTCACTCGTGTGACACCAGTTTCGGAATTCAATTCCGGAGCTGTGAATCGAGGATCCCCTTAGATTTTGATTCTTCAAAGAGAGACAACTCTAATTAACAATAATCATTACTATATGTTTTGTACATTTATCAGGTGCTATGACTGTGATGATGATGTACCTGTAGAAACATCCAAAAGAATCCAGGAATGTGTTGAGTTTTTACGTAAACAATCTGGTTTACCTCGTGATCAACCAACAGGTAAAAGAAACTTGTTATATCCGTCCCCCCTCCAACATTCTTCAGGGTCATTCCGTGTCAAATCACCCAATGAGTTAAACCGTACCCCATTTGATTTCACTGAAATTTGGTGTATTTTCTTATTAGGGCAGGTAAGTATATAATAAGTATTTCTGGAATGGGAATTCCACATGTTATCCAAATATTTTTGACATAGGTGAATTTTGAAGTGTCAAAAACCATTGACTTAGACTTTGACCTTGAACTTGACCGTGTGGAACTCATGACATGGAGATTAATGTTTATACTACATGTTTTCTACACAATATCAAAAAAAATTTTTTATAAGCCTGTGAAATCATGTCAAATGTCTAAATATGAGGCTGAAAATCAGTGTTTTTGCATTTAAAGCAGGGTTTTGTTCTTTGAGACATAGTAACCTGCTGCAGAGCTCCTAAAGATAGGGGGGGTTGGGATGGCCTAGTGGTCTAGAGTGCCGCGCTTCGACCTCTAGCTGGTCGATCACCTCTGGCTTGCGGCTGTGGTTTCGAGCCCTGGTGTGAGCGTATGTGGCATGGAGATAGGGGCGCCTTCTCAACATCGTGGGTTTCCTCTGAGCACTGCGGTTTCCTCCCACTGCTAAAGACCCCTACGCGCGAGCGAATTATTGAAATAAAATTAAACCATATGTTAGTCCCAAAATGACCTAGTTTGTGTTGAGTGGACGTTAATCCCCATTTCTCTGTCCTAAAGATAGCTAATCAGGATTAAAACAGCAAATTAGTTTGAACATATATAACATGTGGGGGCGAATGGCCGAGTGGTTAACACGTGTGTGCTGTATCCTAAAGCCTGTCATTGAGTCAACCGACGTGGTTTCAAATCCCTGGTTGTACGTGACAAGGAGTAGACAAGAATTTACTCAAAATTGTTCGCCTTATTTTAACTAAATATAGCTCTTTATAAAACTTTTGTTGTTTTAAAATACATCAATCAGAAAAGAAACTATGTACAAAGTTTTGTGTTTCTGGATCAAAGATATTGAGTAAATTCTTGAGAATGCTTTGTGAATATGGGGGCCAGGTCTACAGTTAAACTAATATAGAATTATTTATTTAATTAGGAAGACGTGCATTATCTACCATTAACACTCCGCAGCCAAAAGTCGAACCTTCTACAGAACAGACGGTCATTAAAGATAGAGCGCGACCTTTAACCCCGAAATCATCAACCCCAGTTGTATGTCATAAAGTCAAGGTTGGTATTAATCAAAGAGTAGCTGGCGTAAAGTACATACATGTAAAGTGCTGTACTACTCTATTTTGGTGTTTTTTCCCAATAATGGTAAAGGGAGCCACTGTGGCTAAGACAGTGGCTCACTGGCCTGGATGTCATGTGTTTGATCTGTGCATTGGCCGATTAAGTTCATTTGGATTTCCAGACATGGTTTCGCCTTGTCAGTGATGTAGGATGGAGGGCCTGACAAGGACAGCTGTCTAGTCATTCGGTTGGGACGGAAACCTGAAGTCCCGTGTACTCATTGGCGTGCATGTAAACGATCCCTCAGCAGTTTGAATTCAATATAAGAGTAGGCCATAGCGCTGCTGCCCAGGCAAAATTTCTCTCATAGCACACTGTATGGTGTATGTCCATCTCCATTAGCCCAGTTTAGGAGCAAAACAGTAGGACGTTAAACCCCATATCATTTCATTTCTACAGAGAACTAATTGTCCACTAATATATTTATATTTGTTTTATATTACAGGGTTTAAGTAATTTAGGTAATACATGTTTTTTTAATGCCGTCATGCAGAATTTAAGTCAATCTCATAGTTTAGAATCATTGTTACTAGAGAAAACAGAGAAAGGGCGTCCATTAAGACTCCCTGGCCATACAATAGTTGATATAGAAAGTGGTGGTTCCAGTGACGAGGAACCAGATGATGATGTTGCTACCAAAGATTTGGTAAGTTATCATGATCTGTTCTAGTTATACACACGACATGGACATGTGGTCAGATATTGTCGTAGCCCCCGTCCCTCGTCCACAATTTCTTTCAAACATTCTACAGATTACATTTTTTGCTGTAAAGGAATGGAGTGGAGTTGACAGTCCTAAAATGGTATCTCATGTCATTTTAAAACTAGGAGCCACAGCTTTTAAGTGAGTAAGACGCTGACTTGCTAACCTGGAGGTCACAGGTGTCGCTCCCGGTGTTGGCTGAGAAAGTTTGTCAGGATTTTTCAGTGTGGTTTCCTCTTGTCAGTGGTGCAGGATGTGGCTTCTGAGAAGGACAACTCTCTAGTCATTCCGAATAGGATGTAAAACTGAAGTCCTGTGCACACTTTGGGGCACGTTTAAAATATCCCACAACAGTTAGAATCTGATATATCGAGAGTGGATTATGTTCTGGATAAGTTAAATAAACAGTTTATATAATGTTTTAGGCCTAAAGAAAGACATGCAATATGCAGATTTACCTTGTGCATAATGTATGTTTAATGGATCTTTATTACAGTCTAGTATAGAAGTTATACCTGGTGAAGTTGGACCTTTAACCCAGTCATTAGTTGGATTTTTAGTGGAAATGAATAAAAGTGTTAGTAAAGGAAGTAGCAGTAATACGGTCAACCCATCAGCTTTATTTGGACAGATCTGTAAAAAGTAAGTACACTACGGCAACATTTAACGTGAACCCTGCCAACAGATTATAATGTAATTAATACACAGAAACTTGATTTAGAGTCAGTTTTGTGAGGGGCTTAGTTCTTTGATGAGCTTTTTTAGAAAAAATAGAAATTATTCATGTATTTTAGTCACAAAAATGGATAAATATTAACAAATAGATAATAGCCAGTTTCAGCGACGGTCAAATATACTGATGCAAGTTTCTCTGTTTACTCACAAGGCATCCCAGTGTAAAATTGTTCAGCACTAACAATAAGATTTTTATTAAAGAGTTCACTCCCCCTGAGTTCTCTGTTATGCAGTATTCTACTGTAATTGCCTAGCGTTTGTTCCTTTAATAGATCTTCTGGCGTTGTTCCCCCATGTCAGTGACGGAGGGCCTGACAAAGAAAGCTCTCGACTCGTTCGGGTGGTACGAAAAACCAAGGTTCTGTGTACACATTGGCGTGCATTTAAAAGATCCCCTGACGTTAGAATTTTTTGATATAATAGTATTCTGTAGTGCCGTTGTCTGGGCAAAATTTGCCTCATAGCACACTGTATGGCATACATGTTATGCCCGTCTTCATTAGCCCAATTCGGAGCAGAACAGTAGGACGTTAAAATCCATTTCATTACAGATTCATTTCAGTGCCTTTGATGAAAACTGTGTTTTGTTAATGCTATGATATATGGTTTTACTTCAGTCACATTATATTGACCTGCTATATGGGGTACCATGATATATGTATTAGTATGTATTGTTTTTCAGGGCTCCACGATTTAAAGGATTCCAGCAACAAGATAGTCATGAATTATTACGTTATTTATTAGATGTTATTCGAACAGAAGAAATAAAGGTAATAAAGCTATACTGTGTTTAAGACAAGAAATTATTGCACTGATCTACTGTCCCCCGTCTTCGTTAGCACAGTTCGGAGCAGAACTGTAGGGCGCTAAGCACCATTTCATTTCATTTTGATCTGTTCTCTGAATGGTTAGGTAAGGGGCGCCTGTCCAGCCTCTTGGGTTTTCTCCGGGTACTCCTGTTTCCTCCTAAAGACCCCTACGCGCAAGCAAATTATTGAAATAAAATTAAACCATATCATACTCCCGAAATGACCTAGTTTGTGTCGAGTTCACGTTAAATTCCGTTTCTCTCTCTCTCGGCTTTTAATTTGTCCATTGCTCTGATTTTGATTTCTGATGTTTTATTCTTGTTTCCAGAGATGTCAAACAGGAATTTTAAAGCATTTTAATGTAAATCCAAAATCTATAGATGAAGAGACAAAGTTGAAAGTTAAAGGTAAGAAGGGTGTATATTTATTCTTTGCTTGAGGGGTAGGGGCAAATCCTTAGCATATCAATATGTGCGTTGAATCATAAAGTCATTGAGGCAAGTGATGTGGTTTCACTTCCCCGCTGGCCATGTCCATCCTTGCAGGTTTTCTCTGGGTCCTCTGGTTTCCTCCCACTACTAGAGATGCCTATTCACAAGCAAATTAATGAAATAAAATTGAACCATGATTTTACTCACAAGAAATATTTGTTTTGGGGATTTGGGAGTAGTCATGGTAGCTAAGTGGGTAAGACGCTAGTTCGCTAGCCTGGAGGACATGTGTTCGATCCCTGCACTGGCCGAGAAAGTTCATCAGAATTTTCCATCGCGGTGTCAGTAGTGGAGGAAGGAGGGTCTGACTACAGATGATAAACTCTCTCTCTCTCTCTCTCTCCCTCTCTCTCTCTCTCTCTCTCTCTCTCTCTCTCTCTCTCTCTCTCTCCTCTTCCCCACTCTCTCTTTCCTAGGGTCTCCCTTACACCAAATTTGTGTATCAGTTAGTTAAAGCATGTTAAAAATTTACTAGTTACTAGACAAGAGTAAAGGAAATGAGTTAAACGTCTTACTTTTTTGAGGGTGCCACGGCGGCTTGCTAACCTGAAGGTCCTGTGTTTGATTCCTGCGGAGAAAGTTTATCAGGATTTTCTGGCTTGGTTCCCCCCTGTCTGTGGTGCAGCACCAAGGGTCTCACAAGGGACAGTGTATAGTCGTTCAGATGGGGCAAAAAACATGGTCCTGTGTACACATTGGCGTGCACGTAAAAGATCCCTTGGCAGTTGGAATTTGATGTAAGAGGAACACCTTGTCTGTAAGATTTACCAAATAGGCTACTGTAGGGCATATGCCTATCTTCATTAGCATGGTCAGAAAAGAAAAGTAGTATGTTGAATCCAATTTAATTTCCTTCTATTTCATTTCGAGGGGTTGGGATGGCCTAGTGGTCTAGAGTGCCGCGCTTCGACCTCTAGCTGGCTGGTCACCTCTGGCTTGCGGCTGTGGTTTCGAGCCCTGGTGTGAGCGTATGTGGCATGGAGATAGGGGCGCCTTCTCAACCTCGTGGGTTTCCTCCGGGCATTCCGGTTTCCTCCCACTGCTAATGACCCCTACATGCAAGCGAATTATTGAAATAAAATGAAACCATATGTTAGTCCCAAAATGACCTAGTTTTTGTCGAGTGGACGTTAAAACCCATTTCTCTCTCTCTCTCTTTTATTTTATTTTATTTTATTTTATACTACTTTGCTCTGGGTTCCACAGCTACATTTGTGTCTGGATTTTTGTTTATAACTTTTTAGGATTAAATTAAATCTATATTATTATGCTGAGTTAAAATGAATTTTAATTGTAGAATATGGTCGTCAGGGTAAACATACGTTTATAGATAGTTTATTTGGAGGTCAGTTAGTTAGTACAGTCATGTGTGAAGAATGTAAACATGTAAGTTAATATTCTCAAGGAGAGCCAAGTGGGTAAGGCGCTGGCTCATTAGCCGGGAGGGAGGTGGCATGTTCCATCCCTGGATTGCTCAAGAAAGTTTATCAGGATTTTTCGATGTATTTTCACCTTGCCAGTGGTGCTGGACAGAGAGTCTGACAAGCACATATGCCTAGTCTTTCAGATGGGATGAAAAAATCTGATCACGTGGCTAAGTGGGTAAGGTGCTGGCTCACTAGCTGGGAGGTGGCATGTTCCATCCCTACATTGGCCCTCAAAGTTCATTTTGATTTTCCGGCGTGGTTTCCCCTTGTCAGTGATGCAGGACAGAGGGTCTGACAAAGACATATGTCTAGTCATTCAGATTGGACGAACAAAATCGGGGCCCTGTATATACATTAGCATGCACTTAAAAGATCCCTTGGCAGATGGAATTTAATATAAGAGTAGGCTACAGTGCCGCTGCCTTGGCAAAATTTCCCTCATAGCACACTGCATTGGATATGTCCACAGCAGAACAGTTGTCTGTTAAACACCATTTCATTTTCATTTCATTTATTCGTAAAAATTGTTTCAATGGCATTTATTAATTGAAGTAGAATTATAAACAGGCCTAAATTCTATGGAATACAATTACTGTTTATTACTGACAAACATTTCGACTATAAGCTTCCCTAGTCAATAATTTGAATGTTTCTTCCCTAGTCAGTGGAAAAAGACTGGAGACAATTCTATAGAGCGAAGTTTTAACTAGGCTTCTATGAGTCATAAATAACAATTATTGTGTCCAGTGTGTATTCAACTAGGCTTCCATAGTCATTGGGGGGGGGAGCCGAATGGTTAGCATGCGCGTTGTATCATACCGCCTGCCATTGAGTCAATTGACATGGCTTCGAATCCCTGGTTGTACTCGCAAGGGAATTTTTGAAATAAAATTAAACCGTATGTTAGTCCTAAAATCACCTAGTTTGTGTTGAGTGGACGTTAAACCCCATTTCTCTCTCTCTGTAGTCATTAATGAACAGTTATTATATTCTATAGAATTGTGACCAGTATATATGAATATGTTTTGAAGTATAATTTTGTTAATTTTAGGTATCTCAGATATTTGAACCATTCCTTGACCTATCTCTACCTGTTACAGAAGAAAAGGTAACTCTTATTTTTATTTTATTCTCCCAGTGTGGCCGAGAAAGTTCATCAGGATTTTCTGTCATGGTTTCCCCTTGTCAGTGGTGCAGGAAGGAGGGCCATACAAGGACAGCTGTTTTGTCATTCGGATGGGATGGAAAACCCTGGTCCTGTGTATACGTTGGCATGCACGTAAAAGATCCCTTGGCAGTTTGAATTGGATATAAACGTAGGTTGTAGCGCAGCTGTACGGTCAAAATTTCCCACATAGCACAATGTATGGTATTTGACCATTTTCATTTGCTCAGTCCGAGCAGAACAAGAGGACATTTAACTTCATTTTATTTCATTTCTTACTTTTATCCGAAGTTTTATTAAAGTTCTACTCTGTGGACCTGTCTTCAGTAGCAAAGTTTTATTTAAATTCTAGTATGGAAAGATAGGGCCTTTATAAACAAAATTAGCTACTCAGAGTGTTTGGTGTCTGAATGGTCAAATCTGCACTTTAGATCTTAAGGTCTGCTATTTTGTGTCACTTGGTTGAAAATTCCATTCATTTACAACACATCGGACCAACAAATTGAGCATCTATTCTTTCTATGCACAACAATCAATTTTTAATTCTCTTCAAATATCAGTGCCTACTGTATGCTAAATTATGTGTCCTGTGACAGCAATGAGCAAAGGGGGGTCACGTTTTGAGCTCTATTTGGCCAGTCACCTACTCCAGTTCCTCCCACAGGAAATAAGACAACTTGTATGCGACATCAACCACCGGTGGAAGTTTTAAGGATTTTTTTTGGCATAGGAATGTTGTTAAGACGTTTTTTCGGTATATATTATTTTTTTTTTTAAATTTCAGCCGTTACGACCTAATATGGTAGTGAGTGGAAAGAAGAAGTCTGTAGATGAAGTAGATGAATCACACACCGTTAAAACTTCTGACGGTCTGCTGGCTTCTAAAGATAACCATAGTAAACATCCATCAAAAAAAGAAAAAAGATTATCAAAAAAAGAACAGAGGGTAAGTTACAAAAAACATTGATGCTCGGTTTCAGTTACGAATAACAATCATGCTTGGTTTAAGTTACGAATAACACTGATGCTCGGTTTAAGTTACGAATAACACTCATGCTCGGTTTAAGTTACAAATAACACTGATGCTTGGTTTGAGTTACAATTAACACTAATGCTCGTTTGAAGTTATGAATAACACTCATGCTTGGTTTAAGTAATAAATAACACTAATGCTCGTTTGAAGTTATGAATAACACTCATGTTCGGTAACAAATAACACTGATACCCGGTTTAAGTTTCAAATAGCACAGACGCTGGATTTAAGTTGCGAATAACACTTCAGTGAAAGTTTGGATGTAGTTTTTGGAAATGGATGATTACTGGGTAGAATACTATTTAGGGGCCCGAGCCCAGGTCAGCACGAGTTTAAATACTATAAAGGTTTCCTAGCCACGAGAAAGAAGGTCCCCTTTCCCTATATTATTATATTTATTTCTTTTTGAAAATATTTTTGATCAGCGTAAAGAGAAATATGCACGCAGAGCTAACAAGCAGGAAGATCCTATATTTAGTGATGGAGTGAAGGATGATGAAGAAGGTGATGAAGTGAAAGAAGAACGAATAACAGAAGAAAGAAGAGTATCAGTGGATGGAGAGAAGGATGATAAAGAAGATCATGATCCTTCAGGTAGAAAATATACAGTAATCTGGACTACACCTTGGAGCACTTTTGAAATTATACCAAATGTTTATGTTCATGACATGAAGCTTTTTTAATTTTCAATGTTTTCCTATAATTACTATCAGAGTTATGCCCCCTTTTCATTTATAACAGTCATGTTCTTAAGGCTTCAGTTCATCATGAGCTAAGGAAGCCTATTTAATTTCAACGTTTTCAACGATTACTATCAGAGTTATGACCCTTTTTCATTTAAAGCAATCATGTTCTCATAACAATAAGAGGATACTTGTCGAAACGTTGTGCTTTTAGTATAATCTAGTGATTGTAACTCATTAAAACTGTGTTCTGTTAATCATGTTCTCAAGGCTTCAGTTCATCATGGCCCTTATCAGAGTTATGGCCCTTGATCTTGTGGCTTTTCTGGAGACTAGTTAATACAAATTTGCTAATGTTATCTTTTGAATACTGGTACATGTATTTGTTAGCTCTAGGAAGAACTAGAAGCTTATCAAATGTTAATTACTTCATGGGCTGTTACCTCTAGTATGATTTTACTCAACTTTTTAGTGTTTTGTAAATGCTGTTATTTACCAAAAGAAAAAACAACACAAATATGACAGCCTTCGCGCACTGCTCGAACGACTTAGCTGCTTTTGGCGTATATTTAACGTTTCTTTCATATTTCAGATGCTGATGTGGAAGATAATTTAGAAAGTGACGCATCCAAACTTTTCGGAGGTGCCTCTGTCAATAATAGTATATTAGAAGCGCCATCTATAGCTAACGATTTATCTATCCCGCCTGTAGCTAATACTAATAATTTAATAACATTAAATAACACTAATCCAGAACTTCAAAATACTCCGAAAATTGAAGGTGCACAATTTATAAACATTAATGGCGATTGTAAGGACAATGAAGATGGAAGTACAGTGGATGCGGATAGCAGTTCAATGACCTTAGTTGAAAACGATAGTTCTACATTGTTTACGAGTACGGAGGGTTCGTTGACGGCTAGTAGTATCGGTAGCTCTCATAAAAAAAGTACAGACAGTTCACGATCGAGTACGTGTGATATAAAGTATGACCAAGATATGTTGGACGGGAACTGTATGAGAAAAGGGCTGTCAGAATCCCTTAATGAACTACATTTAGAAGACTCTCGTACTCGACTTGGAACCAATGGCACTGATCTAGTGGAGAATCTGACCAAAAAGTTGAATTATTTAAATCTGGATGTGTCTGGTTCGACTGGTGGAGGATTAATAGATAATGCTGATATTCCATACATCGACTCTGTGGAATCTCAGGAATCCTCCGAGTTGTCTAGTCTGCCTTCAGTTCCCATCGTTAATCAATCACGTGATCTTCCGCCATCTTTAGATTGTAACGGCATCCCTGATCCTAATTCACTGAATCATCGGAAGTTACGCCATGCGCTGCGGAAGGAAGCTCAGTATAAATCCATGTCCACGTTATCACCACGATATCAGTCGTCAGGAAAGGAATGCTCCATCTTGTCGTGTTTACATCAATTCACCTCCGCGGAACTGCTGACTGGTAGTAATAAAGTTAGCTGTGAGCGATGCACCAGAATCAAGAATAATAAAACAGCCATAAATAAAGGTAAGGCCATGAATACAGTTTAAAAAATGCTGATCGTCAATTTGTGGGTGTTTGGGTTATTTTCGAAGAATACCTTAATCCACGCTTAAAATAAAATCAATGTTGATTGGTTAACATTTAATTAGGAAAAACATAAGCAAAATATTAATGATAAATCTCTACGTTTGCTTGTACTGAATTAGAGGGAATGAGGTGGCCGATTGGTTTACGGTGTGCGCATTAACAGTACAAAGTCAAGTGGTGTGGTTTTTTGACTCCCTGCTTGGTCGTCCTACCAACCTCATGGATTTTCTCTGGGTCCCACTACTAAAAACCCTACACTCACGTGAATTATTGAAATACATGTAAAATCGAACTTATGTTACTCCCGAAATGACCTAGTTTGTGTCGCATAACCCCCTGCTTCTGGTCTCATCTATGTGTTATTTAAGTACATACAGTAGAATCTGTAATCCACAGTCACTCGAGGGAATTTTCATGACTGATCGCATAATAAAATCTGTGTTTGTAACTGCTGATACAAAGTTTTATTGTACTCTTGTATGCATCAAGAGTAAACATCAATACTTGCAACAATGCCATATAAATTCTACGAAAAAGCGACTGGATATCAGCAATGACCTTTGAATGGTCGATATCTTGATAAATTTGGAGGAGTGGGTGTAAATAATTTCAAGGGGGGATTTATTTTGGCCGCTTCCAAGGAGATGTCGCTGAAGAAAAGTTTGACCATATGTTATCCGATTTATTTAATCATATTATATATATATTTTGTAGATAAGAAGAAAAGTGAGAGCGTCTGTTCGAATGCTAGTAAACAATATTTAATATTTCAACCACCTGCTGTTTTAACTCTTCATTTAAAAAGATTTGAACAGGTAGGTAACTTGTCACTGTTGACTTAAATTAGTTCTCTAATCCCATTACAAGGACAGCTGTCTAGTAATTTGGATGGGACAAAAAAAGAAGGTCCTGTACATGTGTACACATTCACGTACAGGTAGAAAATCCCTTGGCAGAATTCGATATAAGAGAAGGTTGTAGCGCCGCTGTTCGGGCAAAATTTCCCGCATAGCACACTGTATGGCGTATGCCCGTCTTCATTAGTCCAGGTTAGGTGCAGAAAGTAGCACGTTAAACCCCATTTCATTTCATTTCCTATGATATTTTACATAAATTTGATATATTTGTAGGTTGGTTTTGCATCCAGAAAGGTAAATCGTCATGTAGATTTTCCATTAGTTCTTGACCTAGCTCCATATTGTAGTTCTTTATGTCAGGTTGGTATTAATATATAATGTAATCAGTTATAGATTTGAAACTGCTGGGAAGCCCATGGTCACTCAGTGGGTAACTGGGTCTTGTGTTCGCTTCCGTTGTTAGGGACTCGCTTCCGTTGTTGGGGATTCGCTTCCGTTGTTGGGGATTCGCTTCCGTTGTTAGGGATTCGCGGTGGCTCAGTGAGTAGTTGTTGGCTTGCTAACACTGTCTTATGTTTGCTCACATTTTGAAGTATTGCTGATTCAGTAAGACACGGGAGGTTGGGATGACCTAGTGGTCTAGAGTGCCGCGCTTCGACCTCTAGCTGGCCGGTCACCTCTGGCTTGCAGCTGTGGTTTCGAGCCCTGGTGTGAGCGTATGTGGCATGGAGATAGGGACACCTTCTCAACCTCGTGGGTTTCCTCCAGGCACTCGGTTTCCTCCCACTGCTAAAGACCCCCACGCGCAAGTGAATTATTGAAATTAAACCATATGTTAGTCCCGAAATGACCTAGTTTGTGTCGAGTGGACGTTAAACCCCATTTTTCTCTCTCTCTCAGTAAGACACCGACTTGCTAACAGAGTCTCGTGTTTGCTCCGGTTGTTGGGAACTAGTGGTGGCTCAGTCAGTAAGACGCTGGCTCGCTAACCAGGAGGTCTCGTATATGATTTCAGTGTTGGCCAAGAAACTTTCCCCTTTCCCCTTGTCTATTTGTTTCAGATGGACAAAAAATTGAGGTCCCTTGTACACATTGGCGAGCACATAAAAGAACCCTTGATGTTTGGACTTTAGAATTAGAGTAGGCCCTAGTGCCAAATATCTCTTATTACACACTACAAGGCATATACTTGTAACCCGACCGACCCATTACAAAACCTGTCGACAGAAATTGAAAACTTTATTGTTCACCAAGCGACCGTTCAGAATACTTGAAACTTACCAAATTCATGAAAATATTTATTTTATTTGTTGCTATAAATGAATGTTAATGTCATCGTTCTTTGAATCTGCATCTGCATTTACCGATGGGAATAGGTGGGTACAGCGAACGTTAAAGATTGTACTGACTACAACAGTAATTATTTGCTTTATCTCTTCCAGGGTATTCAGCCAGGTCAAAGAAAAGTTCTCTATTCCTTATATGGTGTTGTTGAACACAGTGGACGCCTATCAGGCGGCCATTACACAGCATTTGTCAAAGTCCGCCCTAATCTGAATGCAGTAGTAAGTTATATCCAACCAAATTATTCATTTCCCAAAGAGTATATCCACAGATACGTCGAACGTTCCATCAACGGTCCGAAATCTCCGGAAACCGACATCAGTGAGAAGACAATCGAGAGTTTGATTCCTCCAGGAAAATGGTACCATATCAGTGACAGTCACGTCCATGAGGTTCCAGAATCCTCTGTTCTTCACGCACAAGCTTACCTTTTATTTTACGAGAGAATTCTTTGAAGATAATTAGTCTTAGTAAAAAGTAGGGGGGTAATCCTTTTTTGAGAATAAGATTTTGTTTTAAAAAAAAAGAAGGAAAAAGTATTTAATTTGTTTTAATACGAATTGAAAATTAGGACGAATACTTTCATACAAGGGTGACTGGTTTAGATGTATTTGAACATGTCAAGTTCAGATAGTCATTCTATATTTGTGATATTCACAAGGCTTTAAGAAATGACACTGTAATCAGGATATTATTTAATATTGTGTATTTAGCACCAATTAATTTCACATGACTATTCAATATCAAATCTTTGTTTAAAAATTCAAAAAAAAGTCTTTTAAAATCACCAAAAATCATCCAATTTGTACTTGTGTTCAGTTTAAAGTTGACCATTCAATTTTGATAATGAGTGTCCAATTTACAAGCGTTTAATTTCTCGATCACTGTTAAAAAATAAACAACTCAATTAATTATTGATGAAGTGTAATATTTATTTATTGAACAATGGTCAGGAAATCAAAACTTGTAAATTGGACACTCATCATCAAACTGTGTAATGAATCAGCTTTTGTCTTGACACAAGTACAAATTTTTGGTGAGTTTAAACGATTTTTACAAATCTGATCATTTGACCCCTGACGTGAACTCCCAGTGGAGTCTCCCACTATTCATGTAGGCAAAAGTTTTAGAAAACCGAAACGAAATATAGATCTATATTTTAATGAGATTGATGTATTTTAAATGTATATTGAAATTAGCCGGGTGGCTCATATTATCAAATACCATGAACAATGGGCAGAAATGTTGTGGTCCGAGCAAAATTTACTTCATTGCCCGCCTTCATTAGCACATTTGGTGCTGATAACTACAATGTATGAAGTTAAGCATCATTTTATTTCAACTTTGGCTTAAACATACATTATACAAGCGCTAAATCGGCTTATTTCGGGTCTTTCTTTAGGCCTGAAATGTTATCTAAATTATTAATTAGATATTAATTAACTTATCAAGACAATAATCAACTCACGATGCCATCGTTAGCCTGCGATATTTAGTGGATTTGAATACATTTAGTGGATTTGAATACGTTTTGTGATAGATGATTTTATGTCAAAATGGATAATCAAGACTTTGTTTATTATTGTACCAACGGTAGTATTGACGGCTGAGAAAAGCCTAAAATTGAATCGCTAATAAGTTAAGTTAAAAAATAACGAGGATATAATTGTTAAGATAAAGATATTGTTATGTATTGTGTTTATAGAAATAAATGATAAATTGTTGTTATTGAGAGAGAATATATGATAGTCAATATAATTGTTATTGTCAGGCCTGGAAATAACTGTTTTAGATGTACCTGAAAAAATGTCAGGCACTAATGAAATAGTACCTGATATTTTCAACTTAGTGCCGGACATGTATTAATAATATCAAATAAAGACAAATTAGTGCCGGACAAAATGACAGGCACCAGAGGTTTTGTGCCTGACAAGGCCTGACATTGTCTGTGACAGGTGCCTTATTTCCAGGCTTGGTTATTGTGTAAAAAGGACTAAAATAAATTTGTTTTATTAATTGCATCTTGGTATAACCATGGTCCACTAATAACATCACCTAGGTCTGATTTGAAGGAAGTTGAAGTTTTGAGGGGGAGGGGAGCGAATGGTTAGCGTGTGTAGTTGTATCATAAGGTCTGTCATTGCGTCAACTGGTGTGGTTTCGATTCTTCGGTTGTACATGGCAAGGAATAGGGTCACTTCTACTCTAGTTTCTTCCCAATGCTAAAGATCCTTACGTGCAAGTGAATTATGAAAATGATATTGAACCATATGTTAGTTCCGAAATGACCTATGTTGTGTTGAGTAGAATTAAACCACCCCCTCTCTCTCTCCCCCTCTCTCTCTATCTATCTCTCTCTTTCTCTCTCTCAATTTAAACCATCAGTATTGGCAAGTGTCATATACTAGGTTGTTTATGCTTCCTCTTTCTAGAACATGTGATACCACTTCTTATTTACTGGACACTGTGGATATACCAAGATGATTTTAAAGATTTTTCAGGGATCTTTGTTGATTTAAGAATATTGTTAAAAGAGATATGTGAGAGAACAGAAACAAGATATTTAAATCAAATTTTAAAGTTTCTTGAATCTAAAGCAAGAGGCTGAGGTGTCTGGCTTCTGGGGAGACATGATGGCTCAATGAGTAAGGAAATGAAATGAAATGGGGTTTAAAGGGACAATAACATTCTTGCTGGCTTGGAAGCTCCAGAAAATAAATAATACCCTTATTCTAAGTACTAGATGTTTAAATGTCCTACCTGTTGTGTAAATTATCCATTGCATTACAACCTATTTTACTTGTCCAGAGGGTTCGAAAATATTTTAAAATCCAAGTCACATTTGAAAAGGTTTACGTTAGACTTTTCAAATCAATTGGTTGAATTTTTCCAATTTTTTTTAATTTAGGTGTGTTAAGATGAAATTTATATCATCATTTAATTGGAATATTCTAAAATAATACGATTTGTTGACCAGAACGAAGATTGGGACATGATATTCAGTTACAACAAGAGTGTTATTGGGGCTTTAACGTCCTACTGTTTTGCTCCTAACCTGGGCTAATGAAGATGGTCATACATGTTACAGTGTGCTATGAGGGAAGTTTGGTCTGAATAGCGGCATTACAGCCAACTCTAAGATCAAATTCCAACTGCCAAGGGATCTGGTTGGCAAGCCATTGTCTTGCTCACTGAGCCACTTATTCAATCTCTGCTTTTGCTGAGAAACTTCCCTAGGATATTCCAGCATGGTTTCGCTTGTCAGTAATAATGGAGCGACGGGCCTGACAAGCAATGACTACCTCTTATTTCTACCTAAGTTTTTGTCCTGCTGTTGAGCAGGGATTTTTGTTGAAAGAATATTTTGACAAATATCTCGTAAATTAGCAAATATCTTGTTTCTGTTTCGTAATTATGTACATGTATGTTATTCCTTCGTGTTAATAGTGTTATGATGGTATGTAAATATGTAAAGGGGAAAGAACATTTGATTGTAGTTAAGATATAATAAAGAAAACGGCCAACAGTTCTATCCATGGTTAATAGAATTAATATTATCTGAGAAATCATAGGCATTTAACAGTTTGTCAGTTGGAACGAAGTATATAAGAATTGAGCTTTATGACTAATAGTTTTAGAAGTAGAATTTTAATCTGTAGTAGTTTTAAATTGGGGGTGTATTTTCCTGTAGTTGAAAAATACTCATCCCAAATTATCAGTTAGCAGGCTAAAACAATTACTGATAGTTTTACAAGCAACTTATTAAAATACAGATGTATATTCTGTTTCAGTTTTTTTTTTTTTACTATTTTTGGCCTTGATTACATGAAGATCTGACCAGTTGTATTGGGAGGTCGTGTCAGGGGTAACACGAGCAACCTTTGACCTTGTGATGTCAGACATTGGATTAACCAATCACCGTTGATGTTCCATGGCACTCGAGGAACCCCATGCAACAGGCCGTTTCATTGGCTAATCCCTCGCATTGCCCAGAATGCAGATTATATAACAACTCTTCCAGATCCCTGTGTAGTAAAGACAAGTAAAACAAAATTTTGAATTTCAAAAAACCAAACGAAATAGGATCTGTGTTTTAATTAGATTGTATTACATGTAACAATTTTGAACTGACGAGTATTTGATGAATTTTATTTTATGTATAGGTGCTATTAAATACCACAATATTTGTATCTGCTTTTACTGAAAGATTCAATCATCTGCCCTGCACAAAGCTAGCTTATCCTTTCAAATCCTGATTATAAACAATGCAAAGGCAACATGAGGCCAATAACAAAAAAAAAAAATCAGGGCTAGAAAGTCTCATTTTACATGGCTGGGCCATCGTTTTGAGCCAAATTCTATTTCGTTTCATTTTTTATAGTTTAAAATTTGGTTTTATTTGTTCTTACTACATTAGGATATAGACATATTTTTATATAACCCATGTTCTGATTGTTTTGGGGGATTAGCCAATGAAACCATCTGTTACAGTAGACACAGGCAGTCTTTGGCGTACTCTGCACTGAACAGTTGGTATTCCAGTAGAAACAACAACGCTGATTAGTAAATCAAAAATCTGACATCAAAGGGGTTAAGGCCACTCATATGAGCCCTGACGCGCCCCCCACCACCCCACCCACTATAACCGGTCAGATCTTGGTGTTGAAGAAATGAAATATAGACCTGTATTTTTTATCACATTGTGTTTTGTAGACCGTAGAAAACAGCTGATTAGGAGCCTTAGTAACATCACAAAATCAGTGTTTTAACTTTAAAACATGCAAATCACAACTTACATATACAATCATGACCTCCCTTTGCTTTTGGGGTTCCCTGCCAACTTCCCATGTGTTAAAACTGTCCTGGTATCCACGCAAATACGTGTAGGATTTGTTTCAATCCTAAACCTAACAGTGTAGCGTTTGCTTATATCTTTGCTTTTTGAAATAATTAATGTTATTATGTACATATTTTGAATATTATAATTTTTTTTCTTTTTTTTTAAATCTATATTATAATGGATAATACCATGGTATATCACACCTGAATGGGTTGGATAATACCGTGATATATCACATGGTATACCACACCTGAATGGGTTGGATAATACCATGGTATATCACACCATATATCACACCTGAATGGGTTGGATAATACCGTGATATATCACACCGTATATCACACCTGAATGGGTTAGATGATACTGTGATATATCACACCGTATACCACACCTGAATGGGTGGGTGTTTTTTATATATCATGATATTTATATCTGGGATATTTATGTTATGGTTAATGGAATAAATTTGAAACTGATTTTTCTTTTATAGACCCATGCTACACAGAGCTTTAGTTTCTGCCCACATTGTTGAAAGATGTTTACCCACGTTGTACAAGGGGCCACGGTGGGTAAGAGGCTCGCTCACTCGTTATCCTGGAGGTCGAGTGTTTGATCCCTGCATTGGCCGAGAAAGTTCATCCAGATTCTCCATGTCGGTGATGCAGGACGGAGGGCCTGACAAGGATAGCTGTCTAGTAGTTTTAATGGACCGAAAAACTGAGGTTCCGTGTACACCTTGGCCTTTGGAATTTGATATAAGAGTAGGCCATAGCGCTGCTGTCCGGGCAAAATTTCCCTCAATATGCTCATATTGTTCATATTTATATTCCCACGTAGGTATTTAGTAGCGAGAGAAAGCGCACAAGGTTATGCAGGTGATCTTTGACCCTGTTCCATACAGTCATGGGATCTAAACCTGGTTCCAAAGCCCATGCATCAGAGCACTCGTCAACCTAAACACTTGTGTTCTCCAGATTCCTTCAACTGCTCGCCTTCTCAACCTCGTGAGTTTCCTCTGGGTTCTCCGGTTTCCTCCCACTGCTAAAGACCCCTACACACAAGCGAATTATTGAAATAAAATGAAACCATGTTAGTCTCAAAATGACCTAGTTTGTGTCGAGTGGATTTTAAACCCCATTTCTCTCTCTCTCTCTCTCTCTCTCTCTCTCTCTCTCTCTCTCTCTCTCTCACTCTCTTCAACTGCTGAAGCCACCTGACCTTCTTTGACCAAACATGACCAAAGTTAATCTATCAGTATGGGACCATGTGGTTTGTTTTACTGATAAGGGGAGGGAGAAGGCTGACCGGTTAACAACTGCATGCTGTATCATAAGGTCTGACGTGATTTCAGTTGCCCAGCTGTGCGTGACAAAGAGTAAGATCGCCTGTCAAACCTCTCCCGTTTGTTCCCACTGCTAAGGACGCCTTGCAAGCGAATTAATGAAATAAAATTGAACAATATGTTAGTCCCTAATTGACCCAGTTAGTGTCGTGTAGTAAGAATTAGTTTGGTGTGATCGGGGCTTAAGATCATAAGATCTGTCATTGTGGGGTTTCGATTCTCGCTTGTACGTGATAAGGAGTAGGGTCGCCAGTCCAACCTCGTGGATTCCTCCGGTATACCCCCACTGCTAATTGCACCTACGCGCACGCGTCCTCCTCTCTCTCTCTCTCTCTCTCTCTCTCTCTCCCCCTCTCTCTCTCCCGTTTAACTAATAAGGAAATAACAGCTATGTTTGAATTAGAATCCCCATATCGTTCTAAAAAGATAAGGGAGCCTTTGTTCTTTCAGTAGGTCAGTAGCGACACCCTTCCCTTTTTCCTGAACTCAACTATTTAAAAAGAAATCGTGACATCTGAATAATTCAATCTACGGGATACTGTTGTGGTCAGCCCAATTTGAGAATGTTCTCACATTCTTGTATGGATTGAGTAAAACCAGGCCCCGAGTTCACAGAGCATTCTCAGACATAAGTTACGAATTTTATTTACAATTGTTCGCTTTATTTTGACTAAAATATAGGTGTTAATAAACCTTTGTTTTTTTTAGTGTATCAAATACATCAATAAGAAACTATGTGCAATGTTTTATGTTTCTGGGGGGGGGGGGGGCTTAGTGGTCTAGAGTGTCGTGCTTCGACCTCTAGCTGGCCGGTCACCTCTGGCTTGCGGCTGTGGTTTCGAGCCCTGGTGTGAGAGTATGTGACATGGAGATAGGGGCGCCTTCTCAACCTCGTGGGTTTCCTCCGGGCACTCCGGTTTCCTTCCACTGCTAAAGACCACTAAGCACAAGCGAATTATTGAAATAAAATTAAACCATATGTTAGTCCCGAAATGACCTAGTTTGTGTTGAGTGGACGTTAAACCCCATTTCTTTCTTTCTTTCTTTATGTTTCTGGATCAAAGATATTTCTCATAAACAATGATTGGAAGTTGAGTAAATTCTTAACTTAAACATACATTATGCAAGATCTATAATCTGCCTGTCGTCGGTCTTCCTTTGGACCTCAGATGTCATAGGATATATAAATTAGATCTTTATTTACACAACAAGCCCAATTTGAGAATTGTTAGCTTGGCCGATTTTGACCCGATTGGTGTTCCGTACAATAGATAAGCCATATTATTGATAATGACCGGTCCCTTATTGATCAGTTTTCAAAATCCGCAACTATGATCCAATATCTCTGGGCAGCGTTTGGATTAATAATCCTGTCTGTTGAAGCTAGACAAGAATTTGGTTTGACTGACTGTCGTAAGTACAAATCCCAGTACGTTTTATATCTATGTTGTTGAGATTAATTAGACGCGTCTCCGAATCAGGGGGGTTGGGATGGCCTAGTGGTCTAGAGTACCGCGCTTCGACCTTTGGCTGGCCAGTCACCTCTGGCTTGCGACTGTGGTTTCGATACCCGGTGTGAGCGTATGTGACATGGAGATAGGGGCGCCTTCTCAACCTCGTGGGTTTCCCCAGGCACTCCAGTTTCCTACCACTGGTAAATACCCCTACGCGCTAGCGAATTCTTGAAATAAAATTATAACCATATGTTAGTCCCGAAATGACCTAGTTGTATCGAGTGGATGTTAAACCCCATCTTTCCCTCTCTCTCTCTCTCTCTCTCTCTCTCTCTCTCTCGCTCTCTCCCTCCGAATCAGGTGTTTTGGAAAGAAAAGGCGTATTCCGATCCGTGCACGACATCCGCCATTATTGTTTGTAGTCATTTGGAACTTGGATTTCAGAAGCCGAACCTAGATGGTATTAGATAACCTACTTTCTGGCAAACGGTGCTTAAAGGAGCTAAATCACTAATATTTGGGACCTAGAAATTGACACAAATGGGTGACAATGCATACTAATGTAATATGAATGTATATAAACTGATTTACATTTAATCGTTTCCGTTTTACTCTATTTTCAAATCAGTTACAAAAAATTATGATCGGCGAAATACACGAGAACTCTGTATCGAATGGATGATATTGAGTTAAACACTTAGCTACTTTGGACGAGGCGAAAAATTAATCCATGCTTATGTTTCGGGTTACAGGGGATCGCGTGGCTAGCCTGGAGGTCGGTGTTCGATCCCTGCATTGGCCGAGAAAGTTCATCTAGATTTTCCGGCGTGGTTTCTCCTTGTCAGTGATGCAGGACGGGGGCCTGCTGACAAGGACAGCTGTCTAGTCGTTCGGATGGAACGAAAAATCGAGGTCCCGTGTACACATTGACATGCACGTAAAAGATCCCTTGATAGTCGGAATTCGATATAAGAGTAGTCTGTAGTTTCTGGGCAAAATTTCGCTCATAGCATACTATATGGCGTATGCCCGTCCTTATTAGCCCAGTTCGAAGCACAACAGTAGAGCGTTAATCACCATTTTATTTCATTTCATTTCAGTTGAATTACTAAACAGGGGAGAACTAGGAATTTTGGTCACTGCGAGACTGGTTGGGGGGGGGGGGGGTCCCAAGACAATTATCCGTTATTTCCTTGTATCTGTAGACATTCCAAGAGCTATTTGGCTGATATTATCGTCTAAGTAAACGTTCGGAGAGGACATATTTGGGTCTGAAAAGTGCACTTTCAGCAGTAAAAAAGGGCACTGTCGAAAATTAGGGGGGGGGGGGCGCCACCACTGGATCCGCCTCTGCTAAATGTCATTTACAAAGTGATTTTATTTTTGTCTTCCGTAGCCTCAACTAACGTCAACACTTCTGTGACATTTCATAACTTTACTATAAGCCCGGATCCAGTTGAAATACCCGGAAATCTGAGCGTATCTGGAATTGTGACGTTTAACACAGATATTATTGGTAACTTGAGTCTGGAACTAGCTATAACTAGATCGTTAGGATTCTTCGACCTACCTCTACCCTGTATAGATCATCTAGGCAGTTGGTGAGTTTGCAATCAGATTAAGATACAGATCCATAGGCCTATTTCGTTTCGTTTATTTATAAATTTCTATGGCCTACACTACACGAAGATCTGGCCGATTGCACTGTACAATCGCGTCAGGGGTCGTACGAGCGGGTTTTGACCCTTTGATGCCAGACATAGATTAATAAATCAGCGTTGTCGTTTGATTTTACCAACAGTTCCATGCATACCACGCCAACAACTCGACTTAACAGATGGTTTAATTGGCTAATCTCTCACTTCAACCAGAACGCCGGTAATATAACTCTTCCAGATCCCAATGTAGTAAAAACAACTATAAAAAAACGAAACGAAATAGGATCTGTGTTTTAATCAGATTGGTTAGTTTTGTTTTAAATATATTTCATTGAGCAAGAACATGTAAATACATTACACAAGAATTGGGACAAAAGTTACAAAAGCTCACTGATTGGCATTTCACAGTTATTATAGGTCAACAATCTTGTGAATTATTGTCACCTATAATTGTCTACTTTTCAATGAAAAAAAATCTTCAGATATAGTGGCTTAAAGTGTCCATTTCGTTTGGCGTGTTTCCAGCCCGCGCGACTAAAACGCGACGATCGCGACCTTTTCGTTGCATCGACTTAATGGCGGCCCATGACTTTCAAAACATGAAAGTCGCCGATACAACAACCAACAACACACGGCTGCGGCCCCATGAATATTTATAAGACACGGATAAATCAAAGGGCTCAATTGTGAGGTATCGAGTGAAGGAAAAGAGCCCTATGACACAGTTTTATTTCATTATCTCGTCCACTTGGTTTGAGTCGCTATGGAGGCTACACGTGCAGAGAATGAAGTGTGTTCAGAAAGAGAGAGAGAGAGAGAAATGGATTTTAACGTCAAAGCGACACAGAGCATGCCATTTCGGGGCTAACATATGGTTCAATTGAATTTGAATATTTCGCATCCTTGTGCGGTTCATTAGCAGTGGGGGGCGGTACCGGTTGACTCGGTGAAAAACGCACATCGAAACAACGCGTCTTGACTCCACGACAGAGCTTATACCCCCCAACCCAACCCCCATCAAGTATATTCGGTATAAGACATCAGTCGTTCAAATACATTACCGGTATATGGTTCTGTCCCTTTAATGTAAATTATTAGACTATTAAACGTTTCTTATTAATTTCCAGCAAATATCTAGATGTGTGTTCAATATTAGATCAAGGCAAGAATGCCACTTTAACTTGTGCAGACCAGCTACGAGATAATGGATTTCCCTGCGCTTGTCCTTTTCTCAATGGAACTTATGTTGTAGACAACGCAGTATTCGAACTTCCAAAGATTAAAGGGGCGTTGGCTTCTTTTGCAAAGGTAAGATTGAAGGGAGAGGAATGGGGTTTAACGTCCACTAGGTCATTTCGGGATTAACATATGGTTTAATTTTAATTCAGTAATGCGCTTCTGCGGAGAGGAAGTAGGGGATTCAAAGAAAACACAAGAGGTTGGACAGTAGTCTCTGTCACCCAGAAACCCCTAGTCTTCAACGCACAGAGGGTCTGGGTCGGTTCTCAATTTTTGACGAAAATTACTGGATAATCTACCACGTAAAAAAACAAACATTTGGTTACACATGGGCAATGGAACCTTTTGGCTAAAGTATCCAATGAAAGTATCGGTAAGTGCTAGATCTTATGAAGCCGGGCCGATTTTGCTAGATTCTATAGAGCGTGGTTGAAATATATCCCACAATTCACTTGGCACATCTATTATTAGAAACAAAATAGAGACGAGGAATAAGCATGCATCGCGATGAAGAATTAAGAAGATTGTGAGAAGCCATACGTCTGATTCATGACGAGAGAAAATTACCATTTCAATTGAAACCTTTACACAACAAAATTTTAAAGAGTGTCATCGTTGACAAGCGAGCTGTTTTGATAGATTCAGTACGTGGTAACTTAAAAGACTGGATAATCCAGACAATGACCTATTTTCCGTCAAATTTTGAGGACCCATCCAGACTAATATTCGTAGAATATTTGTGTGGATGATAGAGACTAGTTGGACAGACGACCTTATTCCTTGTCACGTGGGATCGAAACTCAATGTCAAGTACGAATGCATTATTACAATGCTAACTTTTAGCAGTGACGTGTTCTGATTTGGAAGGGGGCGGAATTTTAAGTGTATCCTGGCCTCGAGTTATAAGTTAAGAATTTACTCAAAATTTTTCGCCTTTTGTTAACTAAAATATAGCCCTTTATAAAACTTTAATATAGTTAACATAACAATTTTGAGTAAATAATTAACTCGGGGCCAGGTATCAAGAAAAATTTCCTTGAAATTTTGTCTATTTCAGGTGCCTAGTCGTTCGGATGAGACCAAAAACAGATACCCTGTATACACATGGGCGTGCGCATAAAATAACCATTGACAGTAGGTCGTAGTGCTGCAGCCCGGGCAATATTCTCTCATGGCACACTGTATGGCCGTCTTCCATCAGCCCAGTCAGAGCAGAACAGTAGGACGTTAAAACATCATTTCATTTCATATTTGTCTATTTCAGGGGGACTATACCATAAAACTAAAACTAGTTGATTTAGACACTGATGATATATTGGGATGTGAAGATCTCCAGTTTACCCTGACGGAGCCCCCGGTAGAATATATCCCAACAACCAAGGCACCGTGTGGTTTCTTCTGTCAGCTAATCGGATAACTAAAAGACAATACCAGTGAATTATATTCTTTGGAATTCAGGGAAAACGATCTAATAAAATATTTCATATATCAAGTTTGTCCATAAGTTTTAGTACATACATTATGCAAGAGCTAAATCTGCCTTTTGCAGTTCTCTCTTTAGTCCAAAAATTATATCTAAATTATTAAATAGAATTTAATTAACTTATCCAGACCATATCAACTGTCGATGTCATCGCTAGTCTGCGATGTTTACTGGATTTAAATCCGATCTGCTGCTCATTGATGATTAAATCGAAAAATGGATAATCGAGACATTGGTTTTTTTTTACCGTACTGACTTAAGTAATTTCGAGGATAGGCCTTAAATTTAATCGCTAAATTCTCGGTTCAGAGTGGATTAATTTGACTGAATTTTTCAACAAATCCCCTTTACATTATCTAAGTTTTAACATTATATAGTGAGAACTAATCTCTCATAATACCCCTTTAAACTAGTACGGGTGTTCTGTACTGGCCAGGAACCGGGCATGGCATCCTTGGGGTCATCGTGGAATCGAAGGAGGTCAATCGATGCGCAATGGCCCAGGGAACAAGGATACAAGTTAACTCAATGACAGACCTTATGCAATGCACACACGTTCCATTCGGTCACCCAATCCCCCTTGAACGATCCCTTGATCTGCCAGGCAGATATGAAAGCTTTCATATGCGACCTCACTTTCTGTCTGATGTCATGTATTTTATCAAGAATCTCAAAAAGAAAAAAAATTATTAAATTCGGTCAAAAATTTATAAACAAAGTTAACGTGAAAAATTTCATCCGAGCGAAAAAAAATATTAAAAAATACACAAGGGAGACAACTTTAAATGTAACTTATTTTGCTGGGATCGGATTAAGCCTTACCATAGAAATATGTAGGTCATTTGATAATTAATAAAACCCACTAAATTATCACAGAACAAAGATTCATTTTGCAACACTTTAGATCAACTCGTGGGTTTTCTCTGGGTACTCCTGTTTCCTCAAACTGCTAAAGACCCCTATATACGCACAAGCGAATTAATATGAAATTGAACCATGTGTTAGCCGCTAAATGGCCTAGTTTGTAGTGAGTGGACGTTAAGCTCTCTCTCTCTCTCTCTCTCTCTCTCTCTCTCCTGTTTGGAAACATACCACAAAAGTTCTTTTATGAAACTACTAACTAATAGATTGTTTATGATGAAATCTTTAATCAGTTTATTTATGTTAATGTGTAAATAAAAATATCAAATAATAACAAACAAATGTTTAAATGCTATTTAGAAGTGGATTTACATAGGGGGGTACTCTATTGTGAGTAACCAAATTGAATTCTCTCAAGTTCAAAAATAATGACAATCGGGTGACAAGGGGCATTTCAGACTACAGCGCATGTGTCGACTGCATATATGTAAGAAAATATCTCAACCAACCATTGCAGCTTAACATATTCGTTGTGTTTAATTACGTCACAATTCTAATCACACCATCTCTATTGTCGGTGCTGACCGAACTGTGACAGGATTAAATTCACGTCACGCGATTGCAATTCTGTCCAATTCTGTATAATTCAGACTATACAGATCTATATTTCGTTTCGTTTTTTAATACTTTCGATTACACCACACGACATGGAGATCTGATACGTTATTGGTGGAGTTCAAGTTGGGGGTCAGACGAGAGGCTTTTGACCCTATGACCTCAGCCATTGATTAATCAATCAGCATTGACGTTTCTACTAGATTACCACCAGTTCCGGGAATCAAAAGGCCAAGAACTCGTTGTTTCATTGGCTAATCCCCCACACCATCCAGAAGACCCAATGAAAACAACTCGCCCAGATCCTAGTGTAGTAAAGACAAGTAAAACGATATTTAGAACTATTAAAACGGAATAAGGGTCTGTGTTTTAATCAGGGTGTTGTAATGGTTGTTGGTTTAACGTCTGATAGTGATATCGCAGAAAATAAAGTCAGAGTAGTCTGGATGGCCTGTTCTAATACGTCAGACTTGTTCCTACTCACACGTTTTCGGATTTGCACAATATTGAAGTCAGAACGGTAAACGTTTTTTTCCGTCCACCGGAGCCTGGTCTTATGACGTCATATGTGGATTGTGGGTTAGGATAAGGGTTAGGCTTGGCCCAGGGTTAGGGTTAGGGCTAGCCCTGTCTACATCTCGAGACTGTGACGAAATCTGCAGACCACAGCCCTTATCCTAACCCTTATCCTAACCCACAATCCACATATGACGTCATAAGACCAGGCTCCGGTGGACGGTAAAAAATGCTTACCAGTCAGAACAGCGCAATGACGTAGGAACCAGTCTGACGTCATGTAGAACATGTTATCTAGTCTAAAGATAAGAATGTTAATAAATCTGATAGTGGATGTTCGAATTACAACGATGAAAACATTAAAACTCTGAAAGCCATGGCCCCGGTGACGCCAGCACCGGCTAGGAAACACACAAACCTGGAAGGTTGTGGTAGGGGCACCATGTAACATAAGGTGTGGAGAAACCGAGAGGCTGCAAATGTCTTGAATAAAATGCTAGCAACTTCTGGGTATGGTTCTGTAGCGACGTAGAATAAGCCAAATAAAACAAACGGTGTCACATTCTCCACATCATTTTGATGACATCTGAAAAAAATACGGTAAATATATTATATATCCTTGTCACCACAGACTTGTAATCAAAACCACGTCATTTAACTTAATGATTTGCACCCCCCCCCCCCCCCCCCGGAAAAAAACAAAACCCAAACAATCTTCCATAAGTCCCTAGTAACTTACAAAGACATAATATAATATAATGTAATATCAGGATAAATTCGACATCATTTGAAATGCAATAGCTTTTAAAAGTGAATACTTTGGGAAGTCACTCCTAAACTACAAAACATATATTAAATACAAGTAGAATATAGGAAGGACACTAATTTTCAACATTTTTACGCATCTTTATATCAAAAGGCAGATTGTTCCACAAAAGACATGCAGAATAATGAAAAGTACGTTTCATGGATTCCGTTTTGCATTTCGGAAGGAAAGATATTTACTGGTGTGTGAACGGAGCAAGATCTCAGTTTTGGAAACAGAGATTTTTAAATAAAATAAATAAGAGTTTAGATAAAGTGGAGTATTAAATGTAATAATTTTGAGAGAGAGAGAGAGAGAGAGGGGGGGGGGGGTTAACGTCCACTCGGCACAAACTAGGTCATTTCGGGACTAACATATGGTTTAATTTTATTTCAAGAATTAGCTTGCGCGTATGGGTCTTTAGCGGGGGGGGGGGGCGGAGGACCCAGAGAAAACACACGAGGTTGGACAGGCGAACCTACTCCTTGTCACGTACAACCGGAGATTCGAAACCACGCCAGTTGACTCAATGACAGGCTTTATGATACAACGCCTACATGCTAACCATTCGACCATCCAACTACCCGTTCTTTAATAAACCAGTAATTGTTAGTTTTTAGTGTGTCATTATTTATTTTTTATTTCGTTTCGTTTCGTTTCGTTTACCTTCTTATTCTCTCCACCGTCAGATCATCAAATCTTGGTTTCAATGACTTATCTTTACTCAGTTTACAGTCTTCTTCATTGGAGTAGGTCTGAAATAAACACGTGATATATAGTCCAAGTGCGCGCGCATATCTATTCTAATTCAATTTACCTTCGAATATATTCGATCGTTGGATCATCAAACCTGGGTTTCAATAATTTATCTTTACTATGTTTACAGTCTTCTTCATTGGGAAAGGTCTGAAATATACACGTGTATCATTTATCAATGTATGTGGTAAAGTCATGTTCCGGTAATATCGCAGGCTAGCGATTCCACCAAGAGTTGATAATGGTCTGGATTCAAATGCAGTAATTTCGCAGGCTAACGATGACATCGAGAGTTGATTATAGTCTGGATTCAAATCCAGTAAACATCGCAGACTAGCGATAACATCGAGAATTGATTATAGTCTGGATTCAAATCAAGTAACATCGCAGACTAGCGATGACATCGAAAGTTGATTATGGTCTGGATTCAAATCCACTAAACATCCCAGGCTAGCGATGACATCGAAAGTTGATTATGGTCTGGATTCAAATCCACTAAACATCCCAGGCTAGCGATGACATCGAGAGTTGATTATGGTCTGGATTCAAATCCGGTAAACATCGCAGAATAGCGATGGCATCGAGAGTTGGTTATGGGCTGGATATGTTAATTCATAGTTAAGTCTCTAACCCAGTATCATCCCAAATCTTCCACACTCGAATTATTTGTCAATTTAAATCAACATTGGTGTACCATAATGCGTCTCAGCGCCATTTGTAACAAGACGCTCGAAGAACGAGGCGAGGCGTATTCCACAAGTCATGCCAAACGGTGACTGCATATTCTTATTTTGGGAGCATTGACAATAAATAGTATCGGTGTAGACTGGAACAACTATGGTCACCTCGTCTTAAAGTAGCTAAGTCTTTAACTCAAAATCATCCAAGATTGCCATTCGATTGAGACTTCTGGCGCATTTCGCTGAACATAACTGGTTAGAAATTACAGAAAAAACAGAAACGATTGAATGTAAATCAATTTATATATATTCATATTACATTATTATATGCGTGGCGACCAATTTGTGCCAATTTCTTTGTTGCAAATATTAGCGAGTTAGCTCCCTTTTAAAGCTTCTTGTAAGCAGTATATACATCTAGTTAAAACTATAATAGTAGTGGGCCTATAGCTTATAACCTTCATGAATGTCCTTGAGAGAGTTAGGTCGACTGTTGGCTGTATGTATCGCTACTGATACAACCTGTAAGTATGCAACCATAGAATTGTACACTCACCCATCTCACTTATGAAAGCTTAACAATAAAATAGATTATAGAACAGCAAACGAGTGTTTGGTTTCGTATAACATTACGTTTTCAACTGAAATGAAATGGAGTTTATTTTTTTGCCCCAACTGGGATTATGAAGACCGGCATGCGCCATACACGTGTGCTGCGAGGGGAAACTTTGCCCCGGCAGCGGCGTTATGACTTTCTCTTGTATCTATATCGAAGTCCAACGTTTACGCTACACAGGACCTAGCTTGCGGTATATATGCCGTGTAGGCTACAATAATAACGTCACTATGCAGTTATACATTGAGACTGCAATGTAGAATTCTCAGCCAACTTGGCTGCCGAGTGAAGTCCGCAATATCAATTTACCGTGTAATCTCTGTAATCTCTGTGAAGGTTTTTTTTCTTTTTCTAAAATGATACGAAACAATACTTACATCATGGCGGAGTCTGAAGAACGACGTTATTGGCCCCATTAACAGAGTTTTACCAATAACAAGTCCGGAATACAACGCGAATTGTTGAAAAACAGGATTCCCGAATGATAGTACGTCCGACATGTTGATTTTCTTTTACTCTGTAGGTCATTGAGTCGAGGTATATTTAGTATCACGTCAGGTGATGTTACGGTTGGATAGCTTTTTATAGAACTCACAAGTCAGCTGTTTAACATACAGTATAAAGGTGGTATAAAAATGAAATTGGGTTTAACGTGCTACTGTTCTGCCCATAACCTGCGCTAGTAAAGACAGGCATACTGCCTGCTCTTTAGTTCAGCTCTGAACGTCGGTCTCATTACACTCACCCTGACCGTTCAGGGACTGGCCTGTTCAATCAATGTCGAAAATAATTTGAACCCGAGTCAATTTTACTGGGCAACTTTTCACTGCGAAACATCGGAGTGTCAATCCGTGTGGACGTCTGTACAATGTAAAGGAACATCTTAGTGACAAAATAAGACCTTGCTTACCTCGCTAGACTCAGTATGAGCGAAACAACATGCTGTTTAAAATACGTCCCCTCCTATCAAACTACCCTTTCGCCACCATGACACAGCGTGTTGTGATGCTCACACTGACTCTAGCGAAATGAACAAGGTCTTATTTTCTCACTGAGATGTTCCTTTACACTGTACACGCGTCCACCCGGAGTGACACCCATCGTTTAGCAGTGAAAAGTTGCCCAGTAAAATTGGGGGTCAAATTATTTTCGACATTGATTGAATGGGCCAGTCCTTGAACGTTCAGGGTGAGTGTAATGAGACCGACGTTCAGAGCTGAACTACCTGCTCTTATATCTAATTCCAAAATTCCAACTGCTAAGGGATTTCTTACGTGCACGCTAATGTGTTCACATGACCTCGGTTTTTCGTTCCATCCGAACGACTGGAGAATTGCCTTTGTCATGCACTTCGTCCTGTATCACTAACAAGGGAAACCACACCGGAAAATCTGGATAAGCCTTCTCGGCCAATGCAGAGATCGAACACCCGACCTCCAGGCTAGCGAGAAACGATCCGAGAGAAGGATTTTTACGTGCATGCCAGTGTGTTCACATGACCTCGGTTTTTCGTTCCATCCGAACGACTAGAGAGTTGCCCTTGTCAGGCCCTTCGTTCTGCATCACTAACAAGGAGAAACTATGCCGGAAAATCTGGATAAATTTTCTCGGCCAATGCAGAGATCAAACACCCGACCTCCAGGCTAGCGAGAAACGAGAGAGAGAGGGAGAGAGAGAGAGAGAGAGAGAGAGAGAGATTTTGCAATCTATGATATAGACCTCTTGTCATGGACATAGGCATAGGTAGCCAATCTCGGTATTGTGAGGCTTGGGTTAGGGTCGCCCGAATTTTCAGAATGAATGAATTATCTAAAACGAATGGTTGTTTGTACACAACAATATAAATTTACAAACTGTTCAGCAAAAGCAACTTAATGTTCCCCATTCTCTGATTTTTGTGTCCGAAAAACGGAAATACATTGCCCTAAAATCGAGAGGGGGAGGGGGCTGCAGCCTTTGGACATGTTATGTTAAGGTGCACGTTAATAACTGCAAGACGTGTTACGTAAGAGTCAATTCTGGCTATTACAGCTCTTTAGTTTTCAAAATTTATATAAGTTATTATTTAGACATTTATTCAAATGGCAAGACTATAACCCCCCCCCCCCCCCACCAGACCACCAGATGGCAGAGATTTAAACCGATCGTTATTTCCTGATTTAATTTAAATATGGCGAAAATGAAATGAAATGGGATTTAACGTCCTACTGTTCTGCTTCTAAACTAGGCTAATGAAGACGGACATACGCCATACAGTGTGCTGTGGGCGCAATTTTGTCCCGGCATCGGCTCTACGGCCTACTCTTACATTGACTTCCAACTGCCAAGGGGTCTTTTACTTGCACGCCAAAGTGTACACGGTACCTCGGTTTTTTGTCCCATCGAAAGACTAGACAACTGTCATCGTCAGGCCCCCCGCCCTGCATCATTGACAAGGGGGAACCACGCCGATAAAAAATTTTCGATTATCCAGTACGGTTGCCATTAGCCTATCATAAACAAACTAGGACACATGACAAAACTCCAAGCTTTGATAACTTTGCTTAGAATAAAAAAATGTAAACTTTTATAGAGAAATTGACAGCTCATTATCCAAATCTTACACATGATGCATAATTTTATTCAGGAAAAGAAAACATAATAGGCTCAGCCCACCGAGTTGACTCCAAAACTTTTTTTTTCAGAACAGTACGACGTTAAAACCCCATTTATTTGATTTCATTTCAGTAAGTTTTTCATTCGCAAACTTACACCCGCATGTATGTACTGCGTACCGGGAAATCTGGGAATTCCCCTTGATTAAAAGGAAAATCCCCTAACTAAAACATGGTTTTCTAATCATCTTTTGTAAACATTACGTAAATCAATATAATGATACGAAACTTGTATTTTGTTCCCGGGTCATGGTTTGCTATATGTATTATCTACTATATTTTCACACCTTTTTGCCACCTGCTATTATCTAAACGCAGTTAATCGGTTTGAACTTTGGCAGGTTGACATCTTAATAATTGTTTACGATATTACCCTTTGTGATGGTGCACATTAAATCTCACGGTCTATCAGAGAGGCTCATTAATAGTTATCAGTTTCATTAAGTCAGGCTTACACTGTTGAATAGTCTAAAAACTTGCTAATTTCAACTTCAGTGGTTTGGGCTATGTTTACACTGAGAAATGCTTGGCGGTAATTAAGTGGTTACGATTTGCTGATACACTTCTTTAATTTTCACTCGGGTCCAAACAAGAAACTGGGGACGATGGTTTCTAAATAAACAGTGAACAGTTCAAGACCATCGATTGTTAATCGGGATGGCGGAGTACTTCCAAATCGCTACGACCGTGTGAATAGTCTCTGTCACCCAGACCCCCCTAGTCTTCAACGCGCGGAGGGTCTGGGTCGGTTCTCAATTTTTGACGAAAATTACTGGATAATCTACCACATAAAAAACCAAACATTTGGTTACGCATGGGCAATGGAAACTTTTGGCTAAAGTATCCAATGAAAGTATCGGTAAGTGCTAGATCTTATGAAGCCGGGCCGATTTTGCTAGATTCTATAAAGCGTGGTTGAAATATATCCCACAATTCACTTGGCACATCTATTATTAGAAACAAAATAGAGACGAGGAATAAGCAGCATGCATCGCGATGAAGAATTAAGAAGATTGTGAGAAGCCATACGTCTGATTCATGACGAGAGAAAATTACCATTTCAATTGAAACCTTTACACAACAAAATTTTAAAGAGTGCCATCGTTGACAAGCGAGCTGTTTTGATAGATTCAGTACGTGGTAACTTAAAATACTGGATAATCCAGACAATGACCTATTTTCCGTCAAATTTTGAGGACCCATCCAGACTAATATTCGTAGAATATTTGTGTGGATGATAGAGACTACCGTGTGAACCGAACTTTAGTTTAACCTAGCTGTCCGCCATTCGTGACAGTTAAACCACCATGGCGAACACAATTCCTCTGATAGATTTCAAACATTACGGTCTACATGTAGAAAATACACAAACCGTTTCTGGTGAAGATTTAAAACAACTTGGTGAAGAAATTCATGAAGCTTTTCGTACGATCGGATTTTGTTACATCAAGAATCATGGGATTCCACAAGAAATGGTAAGCGATGGTTAATTTGCTCTTTGGTAAATCGGGAGTCACGGTTGTTAAGCGGGTAAGGCACTGTTTCGTAACCTGACTGTTTCGTATCCAGTTCATTCGTACCTCACGTGAGCTGTTTCGTACCTTCGGAAATTTCAAGTTTTACATGTACTTAAACTGAAGCTGTTTCGTACCTTCGTTAGTTTAAACTTTTACAATGCACTTAAGCTTAATCCTCCTCCTTTTGCACCCGGGCTTGGGATCCGCGTTGGTGGAGTTTCTTCTATTTTATCGACACTATCGTGCTAAGTTAAAGTTTGTTTTTTTTAAATTATTTCTTCTTTTGTGCTGTGCTTCTATTCTATTGTGAAACAGGAGTAGCAGTGGGGCTGTAAACAAACAGGGAGCTGGCTGATATCTGGTTCTGTGCGTATTCGTTCGTTCGTTCGTTCGTGGGGTTTAACGTCCACTTCCACCTAAGGTGATATCGTAGGCAAGGTGTTTCCTAGGAAACTAGCCTGTACCAGCCACAAAAGGAGGGCGGAGTTGGCTGTGCGTATTCCTCCCACGGACTAAAAATACGATCCGGGTCTAGAGTGCGAATTCGTTGATATCTTTTTAACTTCCCCTCTGACACAAGCTTTAACTGTAACGGCAATATCGATGTTTCTTTATGCAGCAATCTACAGAGCAGGTAAAATGGAGGATTGACAATAACTGCTTGCGCCACCTGACCCTTTGAAGTTAAAGGGGAAGACCAACGATTTTCAACAAGGTTTCCATAAATCTTAAATATATATTCAGAAAGAATTCCCTCTGTAACAAAAGTAAATAAGTTTTTGTAAACGAAAAATTAATTCTTATTAAAACCGGAAATGACATAGTTGGTTCAACACGCTCACTAGGCTCTATAGAACGCATACAAATTTGGCATATGTTTAGCCTACTGCTGTATTGTATTCACGTCCCGTCCTTGGGCCAAAAATCTTATGAAATGGACTGTTTGTTAGGATATTATAAACACGAATTTATGGTGTTTTAACGTTGAGTACACAAAGCCGTCGCGTAAATTCACTCACACTGAACAGTACGCCGTGGCCCAATTCACCCCGCATGGCTAAATATTTACATCACGTGGTTTGATTGTCAGCTTACAAGTGACATATATATCGTCTGCTTCGATGTTTTTGTGCTTGATGACAGCGTTTTTCAACATAAACAGACCAAAATTATGGGCATGTGAGACATATATTATAGTGCATTATGGCACATAATGTAGACATGAGCTGCTTTTCCTTTTTTCTTCTATTTCCTCTTGAGAATGAGTGGGCTCGAATGTTTATACGGCATTAGTCTACTGTAGACCCATAGAAGAGATATCTTATATTCCAATACGTTGGTGCCAGACGTTGACAAACGTTGGAAATTAATATATTTATTTGAACATGCATGTGTCACAATTCCGTTAAAATAAATACAAACACTGTCAGCAGACTCAGCACGCATAAAAACACCGAAGCAGACGACATACATGTCACATGTAAGCTGTCAATCAAACCACGTGATGTAAATATTTAGCCATGCGGTGTGAATTGGGCCACAGCGTACTGTTCAGTGTGAGTGAATTTACGCGACGGCTTTGTGTACTAAACGTTAAAACACCATAAATTCGTGTTTATAATATCCTAACAAACAGTCCATTTCATAAGTAGAGTGGTTCAGGCTAAAAATGTTTTATAACAAACAGACACTATTTCGGGACAGTAAAGACATTATATGATAAGACTTACTATAAAAACTTCATTGATCAACAATGGAAGTCTGGCCACTTCTGAATTTTGAGGATATATAATCATTTGGACATATATTATAAATGGCTCAAAATCTTCCCGGCTTCCATAATCAAAGGAGTTATCTCTTAGTGAGAATAAGAGCTATGTCCCTTGGTTGTACTAAAAAAAAATATGCTCCAAGCTACGCACGTCCCGGAAACGAAACAACTGGATCGCAGTCGCAAAATATCGTTTATTTCCATACTGCAAAGTAACCGAATACACTCTATGAGACGATTGGATTTGACATATGTACGCATGCGCGAACGCTTCGTTGTTTTAACAGTAAACCCGCGCCTTCAAATGTCTTTATATTAACCGTGTTTATAATGCTACAGTAGAAATTAAAATACATGTTAAGCTGGAGATGAAAAGATCGGCATTTGACATGAATTATTTCAAGATTAGCCTCATACATATATTAAAATGAACAGTGCGTTTACTTATTTATACCCAGACAGTGGCCTATTTATAACGGCATGTTATACAGAGGGAGCGAGGGAGAGAGAGGGGTCTATAAATCTAATAATGTAACAATTTAATGTTTATCTCAAAGATAACTAAATATTATATTGTGCAGTACGATGTTTGTTATGAAAAATAAATTGCCGGGTAAAGTACGAGGAAAATATAATGACATGTAATACGGGGAGTGAGAGAGGGGGATAAACACCCCAATAAAACTATTAATTAAGACTTTATTTTTTGTGCCTCAGATAAATAAATATTTTGTACTGCATGATGTTTGTTATGAAAAAAAAAACACATTGCTGGGTAAGTGGCGTATGCGCCGAGCCAGCGATTATTGCGTATGTACCGAATTTAGAGCCAAATTTTGTAGTTTCGTCTGTAGGCCTATAAAGGGTGGTATTTTTCGCCAACTTCAAGGTTTCCTAAACATGTGGACACCGACGCGCTCACATGATATTCTTTGAACTGTAGATTTTGATGGAGTGTAATTATATTTTTTTTTCCGCGAGAGCCAAACATGCGTTTATAACCACTGCTACGTTACCATTGGAAACGTTTAGATTTTTAAGTTTCATGACCAAATTATGGCATTCTGCTGTGTATCTTTGATTTTTGACATCATACTAAATTCCTTCGTTCATCTAAAAAGGTTTGGACTTGCAACCATTCTTTTTACCTGCCAATTGTTTTTTATTTTCATTATTAGCCTTCATGTGAATCATTTCTTTTTTAGTCTTCGGAAGTTGATTTTTTTTTCAAACTTGGTGATTGTGCTTTTATGACAATCGCCGCAAATACTTTTCTTTCTATCTAAATCAGTTAAGGTCGCATCGGCAGATGTCCGAGTCTCTCTGTTTATTAATATCTTGCAGGGCTCAGTCTCAAATCTAGAAAAAAATAAGTCCGTCGATCAAAGTCTATGGCTACAGGATGGTTAGATAATATACTATGATTATAAAAATAATTTACACCATGTTACCGAAAAGGGTCTGGAAAATAAAGACTACAAATAAAAAGTTTGTTTCGGTTATTTTCCGGTCTCAAATAGTTCTGCGTATTTAGAGCTAACAAATATTTATTTCCTAACCACAATAGTCGCCAGCGTAAACCAAGAATGTAGCCACTTAATAAAAGTAAATCTCGAAAGGTTGTAGTGAATTTATCTGGGCGCTTTCACCTACTTGAAAGTTAGAAATGAAACGAAGCTATTATAGCTAGCTCTGTATTTAAATCACCAAAATCGCCAAAATCAAAAATCAAATCAAGGAGTGAAATCGAAATTTTTGCTCACGTTCGCTATTAAATAAACACGTAAGTCGAAGCCCGTAATGAGTGTATTTTTTACTCCGCGTTATATACCAATACAGGTTTGTAAAAATACCTCATGTGACGTATATATTTGCTGCGACTTCCTAAACCACGTGCGCGGCGCTAACTTCTGCTCACTTCAGAAGATTTCTCGACGGAGCAATCACACAGATAAGCGGGTCAGTTTTTATAAGGACAAATACTGTGTCTCTGAACCACTCTATCATAAGGTTTTTGTCCCAAGGACGGGACGTGAATACAATACATCAGTAGAGATATGCCAAATCTGTATGCTTTCTATAGAGTCCAGTGGGAGTGTTGAACCAACTATGTCACTTCCGGTTTTAATAAAAATTAATTTCTCTTTTACAAAAACTTTTTTACTTGTATTACAGAGGGAATTCTTTCTGAATACATATTTAAGATTTATGGAGACCTTGTTGAAAATCGTTGGTCTTCCCCTTTAACAATCGACGGTCAATATTGACAAAAATCACAACTCATAATCGATAATCACAACTCACCCAGCAGAATGGACTCAATAATCAACACCAGATTCAATATTTTTCAATCTCTTTTTAACCGCTTTAACAATCTCCAATCAATTATCGTCAAGAATCACAACTCACTCGCTTAATAAGTTCAGTTCAATAATAATAAGTTATAAACAACAAAGGCAGATCGCAGTGTTTGGGGGTTTTTTTTTTTGCCAACTTATATTTTTAAATTTCTTTCAACATATTTTAAACAAAGTGCAAAGCAAATGGGTTCTAATTCTGGTTCAGCAGCAATTTTTATAAAATTCGCGCAACAAGCAGTCATCTTTGTTTTATAAAGTTCGCGTTGCAGCTATTTTTATAAAATTTTCGTAGTGGTTGGATATTATTAAGTCGTCGTGTTTCAACATTATTTCAACAACACGTAGGAACAGATATGAATCAATCTGAGGTACGAATCATGTTCCAAATTTATTTCAACAACACATAGAAAAAGGTACGAATCATGTTTCAACGTTATTTCAACAACACGTAGAAAAGGTATATACGAATCAATCTGAGGTACGAAACGAGGTACGAAAGAACCAAGTACGAAACAGCCAGGTTACGAAACAGCCTGCACCCCTGAATGTCGGGTGTTTCGATCCCTGCATTGGGTGAGAAAGTTCATCGGCATTTTCCGGCGTGGTTTCCCATACTCTATCCCAAGATGAATATTTTTGTATGAAGGTCAACTGGAGGGTCACATTTAGGTGATCGAGTGGTACTGAATGGTCCAAGTCGACTCTTTGCCGTCGTGTTTGGGATTACGAATTATCGCTTTCGTTCTCCCATGGCTTTCCCTTCACAAAAAAGTTTGGCTTGTGCCCTTTCTCTGGTCACATTTGTAGCTGTCATTAAGTCAACTGAGTACGTGTCAAACCTTCCGGGTCCTCCGGTTTCCTTCCACTGCTAAAGACGTTAAGTGGACGTTGTCTCTGTCTGTCTGTTTCTCTCTCTCTCTCTCTCTGCGAACACAACATGAACGTCCCCAATCATGTTATTACAACGTAAGAGCATATCATAACTCTATAAATGTTTGTATTTGCAGATTGACAAAGCCTTTCAAATATCGAAAGACTTTTTTGATTTACCAGTCGACACCAAAACAAAGGTGAAGCGGCCCGTAGACTCGAACAATGGCTGGGTTTCACCCGGTCGAGAAAGGTAGCTATAATGGGTGTTAGAATAGAATGAATTGAAGCGGGGCTTAACTACCTAATGTTTTTCTGTATGATCTTCTTTGGATTCCACAGGCTAATGTTTCTTTTACGGCGTTTTGTTCTATCCGAACAACAAGATTCCTTTCTATTTCATTTGTCCGCGGAAGGGATCGACGTTTGAGCGGTTATTAGTAAAAACACTGGCTTGCTAACCAGGTCTCGGCTTGCTTCCATGTTGATGTCGCGGGTTGTGAAGTTAGACAAGGAACAGAGTAAACGGAAGTCCCGCGTTTCCTACAACGTAAGAGAATTTCAAAACTTAACCGAGGTAGGGTTTAATGTCTTACTATTCTGTGCCGACTGGAGACTGGACAAGCAAGTTTATGTTTCATAATGTTTTGTCTTTCAGTTTAAATCCCGATCGTCCAGGCGATCTTAAAGAAGCCTTTAATTTCAAACCTCCTGCTGAAAACGTAAGTTGATTTATTTTTGTTCATATTTATATGTGCTGGTGGCACTGGCCAGATATGGGGTGTAACGAGACCCAAGGAGACAGGGGTATAATCGATACATTGATTCAATGTATCAAATACATCATTAAGAAGCTATGTGCTTTTTTGTTGCTGGATCAATGAAGCAGTGATTGAAAGCTGGGTAAATTCTTGACTTCAGTCTGAGGTTGCTTTGTGTGAAGTCGCTTTATTTTACGTCCGCTTCCACCGAAGTGATATCGCTTTGTGAACTCAAGGCCTGATTATCTGTTCCTTCTTACACTTAAAAATTCTTAAACCTAGGTTTTTCTGCCCTATTTTTTTAATCAACGGACCGCCGTCCCTTTTCACGACGTTCTTCAAACCGTAAAAGTAGATTTTCTGTATGAAGCTGTGATACAAAAGATAATCTCTAGTTTTCAGTGGGCTCTATTACAAATCATCGTTTGTTTTATTTATCAAATATATATTAAACAATTAAACGATCCTTCTTACCCCTCTTTACATTCCCATTTTCTCAAGTGGAGGGCCCATTTGCTGAAATACGATTTTGTCGATTGAAATGTGGTCGTATATTGCGGGCATCCCCAACCGTTGACGCGGCAGTCCCTATCCACAATTACTTGTGGAAACTCTAGAGGCTACAGTTAATATCCGATTGACTTTAAATCTATACAGTGTTTAAGTCATTTGATGAAGATTCCTATTGATTTTCAGACGCACAATTATATTGATTTTCAATGATTTTTGATAATTTAAAAAGCTAAATCAATGATTTTAAATGTTTCGTATAATAAAAGTTAGCAAGGGGTAGAACTAGAAGCCAAATGATTATTTGATAATTACTTTATGAGTTATTAGTCTTAAACAGAATGTAGTTTATTATAAATGCTTCAATACCGAAAAAAGAGAGCGAGAGAGAAATGGGGTTTAACGTCCTCTCGACACAAACTAGGTCATTTCGGGACTAACATATGGTTTAATTTTATTTCAATAATTCGCTTGCGCATAGGGGTCTTTAGCAGTGGGAGAAAACCCACGAGGTTGGACAGGCGACCCTACGCCTTGTCACGTACAACTGGGGATTCGAAATCACGACAGTTGACTCAATAACAGGTTTTATGATACAGCACGCACGTGCTAACCATTCGGCAATCCCCCCCCCACCGAAAAAAGACTTAGCTGCAGTGGGTGTATGCTTCGTTGCCCGGCAACCTATCTTGATTGATTATTGTGGATTAAATTGATTATTTATTTCTAAAACAGATTTTTCCAGATTCGGATGTACCAGAAATGAGCAAAATATTTCATGAATTTTTCGCTGTTTGCAAGAAAATGACGTTCCGAATTGTTGATGTTCTCGCCGTTGGGCTAAAACTTGAGGTACTCGGTCATTATTGACTTTTGTTTTATATTTAGAACAGTTAATATACTAAGATTGTCTTTTATGTTTCAACTGTCATATTATTCAAAAATGCAACAAGTTATGTCAACTCGTCGAGTAAGATCCAAGTGTTCGATCCCTCCATTGGCCTCGAAACTTCAGCTGGATTTTCCGACCTGGTTTCCCCTTGTCAGTGGTGCGGCCCCTCACCTGACAAGGACACCTGTGTAGAGATCCTGTGTACACATTGGCGTACACGTAAAAGGTCCACTGGCAGTTAAAATTCGATACAAGAGTAGGCCATAGTGCCGCTGCCCGGGAGAAATTCCCCTCGTAGCACACTGTATGTCCCTCTTCATTAGGAGCAGAACAGTAGGACGTTAAACCCCATTTCATTTTTTGTTCTTGCTACAGGATCGAGATTTTATCAGACAATGTCACCAGGATATCGGGAATAAAAACCAGACGACGCTAAGATCGTTGATGTATCCACCATTACCCACAGACGGAAGTAAGTTTATTTATTAGCATTTATTCCTAACCTGGAGTAGATGGCGAAATGGTTACAGGGACTAGTCACCCCCTCCTGGATCCGCACCTGCATGTACGCATATTCGTATATCATATAGCACACGGTGCGCATCTTATCAGACACACAATCAGCATCTATGTTACTAGCGGCCAAAAATTAGCTCCGTAAACCGCGGTCGGCGAGACAAAACATGGCTCCGCCACTGGGTTACCACGTGCGCGCTTTATTATAAAATCCGTCAGTGAGTCAACTGGCGTGGTTACGATTCCCTAGCTGTACTTGACAATGAGTTGGGTCACCTGTCCAACCTCGTGGGTTTTCTCCGGGTCCGCCGGTTTTCTCCCATTGTTAAAGCGAATTATTGAAAGATAACTGAATCATAGGTTTGTTCCGTAATTACATAGTTTGTGTCGAGTGAAAGTTGAACTCTCTCTCTCTTTCTCTATCTCTCTCCCTCGCTCCCTCTCTCTCTCTAAACCTGATATGGAACATGGTCGACTGTCGAATGGAAGCCGACGTGACTCAGTGAGTAAGACGATTGCTCTCTAACCAGGTGGCTCTTTGTTCAATCCTGGAGTTGCTCAAGAAAGCTCATCGCGATTTGCAGGCGTGCTCCCCCTTCTCAGTTGTGTAGGACGGAGGGTTTGTCATGAGGCAGTGTCCTGTCGTTCGGTGGCGTGTACGGGAAAATAACTTTTGACAGTTGCGATTCGAAATGAAAGTAAACCGTAGCGTCGTTGACCGGCTCAAATTGTGTTCTACATTGCTCATTAGTCCAGTGGGTGCAAAATAGTTTCATGTTAAACCTAATTTCATTGTTTTCGCCAAATTTATAACCCTGCGATTTCTTTACCCAGGGTCCTGTATAGTCTTCCCTCCCTTGTACATGTCGGGGTTGAGATGGTCTAGTGGTTTAGAGTGCCGCGCATCGATCTTTAGCTGGCCGGTCACCTCTGGCTTGCGGCTGTGGTTTCGATCCCTGGTGTGAGCGTACGTGGCACTCCGGTTTCCTCCCACTGCTAAAGACCCCTACGCGCATGCGAATTATAGAAATAAAATTAAACCACATGTGATGGTTGAATGAAAGGAATTGAACACCTTTCTCATATTCTGGGTTACCCCCCCCCCCGGAAAGAAATTAAAAAGGCGTTTAATATCTTATCAGCTCCATATTTCGTACCATTTTATTTGAATTATGGTCGTTTTTATTTCTATTGTTAACTGTGCACGGTGAGATAGAAACATTTTACCAGGGCAGTGGTATTTTTGTCTGCTCTCATATATAGCTGCCAATAATGTGTATTCAAATAACTAGACTTTCCATGTCAGTCCGCAGGCCGTAACATACTAAACTTAAGCTGTTTGTTGGACAGGCGACCCTACTCCTTACCACGTACAACCGGGGATTCGAAACCACGCCATTCGGTGAGGGGTGGGGAACATTCTAATTACGGTAATAATACTATATTATAGGTATTTTACCTGGTCAGGCGCGATGTGGAGAACATTGTGATTATGGTACAGTAACTATGTTATTTCAAGATGATATTGGTGGTCTAGAGGTGTGTAATACAACAGGTAAATATATACAGGCTACACCTGTACCAGGTGCTATCTGTGTTAATATTGGTGACTTGATGCAAAGATGGACGGCAGATGAATTAAAAGCCACGGTAAGTATAGACCATCCTACAACAGTAGTATAATAGATAATGCAAAATGAATGTATTGAAAATTTCAGTCAAATTACTTTATTTTGAGCAAAGTTATGAGAGTTTGAATTTTCGATTGTCAATTACCGTTGCTACCGTAATGCAAATGTCTCGATCATCCATTTTTTAATTAAATTATAAAATGGCGATTGTGTTTTAATCCATTTAATATCACGGCCATGCGATGATCTAGAGAGTTGATTTGGGCTTGACATATGAATTTATGCCTAATTAATAATTTATATAGCATTTGAGGTCAAACATGGGCCTTCATTAGACAAATTTGGCTCTTACATAATGTAACTTTAAGGTTATAACCGGTCATTGACGGACATATTGCAACTAAGTTTAGCAAGACAGAGACAATTCAAGATCGATTGTGAAGTGGGTTGAATTACGAAAGACACAGGATAAAGAAGCTCCCATCTGTAGCATTTGCCCTAAAATATACCTAGTATTTACGCCAGGTGGAGTGTACTTACTCTTTCTGGAACGAACCATAACACTTCTCACATTCTGATTAAACACGAGAGGCTTTTGATCCTATGGCGTGATAAATCAATCAGAATTGGCGCTTCTAGGGGTTTACCCAAATTTCCAAACAGAAAACGACGTAACAGACCCTTTCATTGGCTAATTTCTCACATTAATAAGAACGCCTATTATATAACAACTCTTCAAGATCCTTGTGTAGTAAACATATGTAAAACGAAATTTTGAACTATAAAAAACGAAGCGAAATAAGATCTGTGTTGGTAGCCATAATCATCCATTTTTGTTACACTTTTATTTTCAGAAACATCGCGTATTGATACCAGAAGATGAAGTAAAGAAGAACAAAGGGAGGCAATCGATGGCTTTTTTTATTCACCCAGACGACGACTGTGTTATTAAATGTTTAGACGGCTCTGATAAATATCAGCCTATAACAGCTCTAGATTATCTCAACTGGAGATTTAGTCTCACCTATTATTAATAGATGTTACCATAACGACCGATTACCTTAATTTTGGGGTTAATTTTACCTTTGAATAGCTCAAGATTACTTGAACTGGCGATTTGTCCATGCGTTTGAATAGCTCAATATTATATCAACTCACGATTCGTTGTACTTTTACATAGTTTTATATCATCTCATTTTTATACGATTACTATTCATTTTAACAAATTATGCCGTCGATCCTCTAGGTCCACCCGTCCTTCCACAACTTGTTTGTGGGCACCCTACAGGTCCCAATTTTTATTCACAGATCTCACTTCCTTTCAATATTGGCATATATCGGACCATGCCTTTGCTGGTTATGGGCCCCGATTGTACGAAATATCACGTTTTTATCTTATGGTCACAATTTTCACTCACTCATATATAGCTGCCAATTTGATGACACTTAAAAATGCATGTTTATAACCCAAAGATATTGGTTCCTTTAGATATTCGCGCATATCGGGTCGTAACTTTTTGAATAACGGCCCCTGATTGTTCGCAAAATCACGTTCGAAAAATTACTTTTTGTTTATCTTGTTCTCTGTCCATCTCTTGCAAAATGTGGGCGTATCCTGCCTGGCAGTCCCTGGTATACAAATTGTTTTCACTCATTTTGCACAACTGGAGATGTCTCTTTTATAAATGAACATTTTATATAAATTGTCTTTATTCATTTTGTTCAACTCTAGATTATTTCACATTGGAGACGTCGTCTCTTTTATAAAATAAAATTTTATATAAATTGTCTTCACTGAGTTTGTACAACTCACAGTAATCTTAACTGTAGATTTTTAAATAACCGTTGACTATATGAAATATGTCATAAACTTGATTTTATAAACCAAATATACAAGCGGTGATTCAAACACTGGTTAGCCATACTCTGCTTTAAACGGTAAGTTAATTGGGATTCCCTTTCCCCCACCCCACTTTGTCAGTGGTGCAGGACGAAAGGCCTGGCAAAGAAAAACATATAGTCGTTAGGATAGTACGACAAACCGAGGTCCATGTACACTTTGGGTTTCCCTTAAACGCACCATGACAGCTGGAATTCGAAATGAGAGTAGGTCATAGCGCCACCATGCCCCAAGCTCTTAAATAGTGTGAGCCCATTTTAACAACATTTTCCAGAACGTATTTGTGTGATCGGGGCTTAAGATCTGTCATTGGGGAAAAAACTGACGTGGTTTCGATTGTCCGCTTGTACGTGATAAAGAGTAGGGTTGCCTGTCCAACCTCGTGGATTTCCCCCGGGTTCACCGGAAAAAACCCCTACACGCAAGCATAGTTCTGAAATACCTAGTTTCTGTCGAAGAGTAGAATTGCCTGTCCATTCTCGTGGATTTTCCCCAGGTTCCCCGGAAAAAACCCTACACGCAAGCATAGTTCTGAAATACCTAGTTTCCCTCTCATTTTTTAAAATTATGCCGCGAATTTCCCGTCATATCGTTAAGTCGACATGTCCACGTTGACTTCAATTCCTCTGATAAATTTCCAACTTTGCGGTGTACATCCTAAAGCGTTCGTGCTGTCGTACTTTCGGGTTATGAAAAGAGCGAGATTTGACATGGCCACTATCAGCCATCATACGTATCAGTATGATGCAGGTACAACTTAAATCAGGTCGAGAGATTTCTCCATTTACTTCGTGACAGTTAAACCACCCTGGCGACCACAATCCCTCTGGTAGATTTCAAACATTACGGTCTACATGTAGAAAATACACAAACAGTTTCTGATGAAGATTTAAAACAACTTGGAGAAGAAATTCACGAAGCTTTTCTTACGATAGGGTTTTGCTACATCAAGAATCATGGAATTCCACAAGAAATGGTAAGTTGTGTCTTTGGTAAATGAGCTGTCGCAGCAAAAGATCGACTTGGATGAAAACTGGGCCCTGTTTCACGAAATTTTAACTAAATATAAAATCCAAATTTTAGCAGATACATCAATTTTGATTGGCTAAGAACTAAAATCAATCTAATATTGTCCAATCAAATAACTAAAATTCAGATCTTATCTTAGTTAAAATTTTGTGAAATAGGCCCCTGGAACCTAATTCGACTTACTGGGTCGGGAATTCAATTCTTCATCAAATGTCACAGACGGCAATACATTCCAAACTAAAAAAAAAACAACAACAATAAACGGTAACAGTGCGTCATTTTGGAAACGTCAACGCTGATTCATAATCAAAAGCAGTACAACTGGTCAGATCTTCACGTAGGGTAGATCGGAGACGGTCCTACGCATTTTAGCACATATGACGTCATATATAGATTGTGGGTTAGGGTTAGGGTAAGGGCTAGGATCTGTAGATTTGGTCAAAGTCCCGAGATGTAAACAGGGCTAGCCCTAACCCTAACCCATGATCAAGCCTAACCCTTACCCTAACCCACAATTCACATATGACGTCACAATTTGCGTAGGACCGTCTCCGATCTAGCGTTCTCCCAGATCTTCACGTAAGGTTGGTCATCGAAAGTATAAAAAAAACGAAACGAAATATAGAACTGTATTTTAATCAATATTATACAGTATGATAACGCAGTTCCTAGAATACCCAAGGGAGAAACCACTCACTAAGTCATATTGGGTCTGCGTCGGTGAATAATCCCGTGAGGAAAAGGGGCTGTAAGAAACTGTTTTCAGCCTCCTGTAACTTGTTTATGTTAACCGCCTTCAACCCATCAACTGGTTGGGGGCCCCAAGCCTTACATTTATAATCCACGAGATGTGTGATACACAACTTATTTTAATACCTTTATATTTATGGGTCCAGTTTAGGAACAGAACAGTAAGACGTTAAACCCCATTTCATTTCATTTTGTCTTTTTGATGCAGGATCGAGATTTTCTCAGACAATGCCACCAGAATATCGGAAATAAAAACCAGACGACGCTAAGATCATTGATGTATCCACCATTACCCACAGACGGAAGTAAGTAGATAGCATATTTTAATGACTTTGAACGATTTCTGACAATTACTGTTATAGTTACTCCCCTTAATTTAATTCTTGTCAACACCTCGGAGGCCGCCATTTTCTCTGGTATGACTCAGTGGTTAAGCTGTTGAGTCGCTAACCTGGAGGTTCCGTGTTCATTCCCTGCATTGTCCGGAAGAGTTCATCGGAGTTTTCTGCCGCCCACTCCCCCTTGACAGTGGTGCAAGGTCGACGGCCCGGAAGCCTAGTGGGTATGCTGTTGACTCGTAACCTGGAGGTCCCGTTTCGACCCTTGCATTGGTCGGGATAATTCCCGCCGTGGTTCCTCCTTGTCGTTGGTGTAGGACCATGGACCCGGCAAGGGAAACCGTAGAGTCCATTGGCAGCTGGAATTCGATGTATGAGCAGTCTGATGTAAGAGCAGTCCGAAGCCGCGGTGGTTGTGCGGGGCAGCTCTGCGCTCTGTGTCCTTCTGTTGTCATTCTCACCTGACATTAATACTATATTATAGGTATTTTACCTGGTCAGACGCGATGTGGAGAACATTGTGATTGTTCAAGATGATATTGGTGGTCTAGAGGTGTGTAATACAACAGGTAAATATATTCAAGCTACACCTGTACCGGGTGCTATCTGTGTTAATATTGGTGACTTGATGCAAAGATGGACGGCAGATAAATTAAAAGCCACGGTAAGTATAGACATTATATATACCACTATGATAAATAGAGTAACCAATGGTAACAAATCAAAATGAAATGAAATAACGAATAGAATTCCAATATGGCGGCTACTGTTATGGTTATTTAACAGTGTATAAAGCAGCAAAATACTCAGTTTTGTTTCTGACAGTTGTAGTTTTCTAAGATATAAATGAAATCCAATGTGGGGGCTATTGTAAGCAATAGGTGTGATTAGCGTATGAATTCTGTTTTTGTCCGAAATGCAGTAGAACAAGCATAGGTTATTTTGGTGTCCATTTTGGATTCCAAGATGGCGGCCATCAGGTCGCGTCATTTTTAGGGGTCAATTTTTCTGTGATCCTTGGGTATCACACAACTCACGGACAAAGATTAATGATTTACTCAAGAAGTGAACGAGTCTGGTGGAAGTCATTTTCTAGTACCTCTATTACATTTCTTATTATATTTTCAGAAACATCGCGTATTAATACCAAAAGATGAATTTCGGAAAAGCAAAGGGAGGCAATCCATAGCTTTCTTTATTCACGCAGACGACGATTGTGTTATTAAATGTTTAGACGGATCTGATAAATACAAACCTATGACAGCGCTAGATTATCTCAACTGGAGATTCAGTCTCACTTTTTAATCGCCCTCGATTATCTCAACAGGAGACTTAAGCAAGGCTGACACTTGCACGATTCCGTGGCACGCATTGGCACGACTCGAGTCGGCACGACACCGTCCGATTTGCGCAAACTCGTCGTGCCAATGCGGGAAGTGCGTAAACAATGCGCAAACTATGCGTGAACTCGTCATGCCAGTTCGTGGCCAAATGTCGTGCAAGTGTCAGCCTGGCTTTAGTCCCACTTCCAAATGACACCAAATTCAACTGGAGACTTAGTCTCTCTTTAAAATACCACTAGTTTTTTTCAACCGGAGACTAAGTCTCACGTTTAAATACCACTAGATTATTTCAATAGCAGGAGACCATGTATCACTTTTAAATAATGCTAGAATTACCCAGCTGAAGACCAAGTTTCACTTTTTTAACACCACTAGATTATTTAAACTGAGGATTTAGTCTCACTTTTTAATTTTCCTGGATGTTTATTGTCACTTGTTGATAATACCAGATTATCTCAGTAATTCCTCTTGTAAATTGTAAATAAATCATCGCACGTGGTTAATTTGGTTTCATTTCTAATAAACCCCAGTTTATCTCAGCTGCAGATTTATCTCAACAAAAACAGCTGAATATTACTACAGTTGGGGTGGGGATTAAATCTTAGGCAAGCGAAGAATGGGTGCGTGGGGCGGGGAAAGTGTGGGGAGCGTGGGGGAGCAAGGAGAATGGAGATCGAACATTAAAAACAATATAACTTGGTTGCTGCACTTGAAAGTAATTTGCTCCAGGTGTGTTTCATCTGCTTGGTTGTTTGGGTGTGCGGAAAGCCGAGGCTCTAGATACAAGTTCCTCTGTCGACTGGAATTCTAAGAAAATAAGAAGAAGGCGTCTTTGTCTGGGAGACCCGGGGGACAGGGGGGCAAGGAAAGAACAGAATATTGCTAGAAATAGAAGGACTACATTTGTCCATATGACTGATTATTATTGTGCCATTGTTCTCCTTGTAGGGGCTTAGAGAGTATAAATACCCCCATGTATCATAGTAGAGATAGAGAAATTATGAGATTTGGCGTCCAATTGTCACAGCTAGTTTATTTCGGAACTAAATGGTTCAATTTTATGTCATAAATTCGCTTGCATATACGAATTTGTAGCAGTGGGAGGAAGCAGGAGGACCGGAAGAAAACCACGAGGTTAGACCGGTAACCCTACTCTTTGTCATGTACCACCCGAGGGTCATAACCCAGCAACTTGACTCAATGGCGGGCCTTATGATCTAACTTGCGCGTGTTAAATCATTCGACCACTCAACCTCACGTGCATAAAGATACACTTGAGTTATCTAGGATGATCAGGGGATTCTCCTGTGGATGAATTTCACCTTGGGCGCTTCCCTGCCAAGACATTGTGTCTTACGCCAAAAAATGGATCAAACCTATTTTTGTGGCGTCTTCTGTAGAGAGAGAGAGAGAGAGAGAGAGAGAGAGAGAGAGAGAGGGGAGAGGGAGAGAGAGGGAGTTTAACGTCCACTCGACACAAACTAGGTCATTAGATGTGGTTCAATTTTATTTCAACAATTCGCTTGCACATAGGGACAGGGTAAAACCCGGAAATCGAAACAACGCCAATGGATGACCTTATGACACAGCGCGCACTTGCTAACCATTCGGCCATCCAACCTCCCCTTCTAAAGAAACATTTTTTTACGATATTATCCTTGGTGGAAGTGGACGTAAAACATCAGGAACGAACGAACTAGGATGATATATTTAACTAATACTTCACTTAAAGTTGAATGTACTTTTATCTATTTATTTAATGTTCATATCATTATTATGTTAAATAGACAAAGTCATATATATCATATTCATTTAATTCTTATCTATATTTTATCCTAATGGCACATCTCATCACGTGCTCGGTATATTATGTTTATTTAAATCTTATTTACTCTATATTTTATCTTATGCGCACATATAACCACGTGCTGAATACATTATATGTACTCTATATTTTATCTCACATATATTGTTAATGTATATCAGTAATACAATATTATAGGGATTAATATCTCGCAAGCTCATCGTATAAAGTTTCGTTGAAATCTGTGTTAGGTGACTTTTTTCAAAATTGGCTATTTCTCGGCAACCGAACAAGCTTGAAACTGATGTTGGATATTTATATGGTCGCATACATTAACTATATTTGTTGATTTAAATCCCTAGTCCAAATTTTAACAATTTAGCAAATAATGCTCATTTATAAAAAAGAATTCTTTTGAAGGTTAAAATACAGTTTTTTGACAAAATGAAGTCACCTCCGGTAACATCGAGGGTAGTTAAACTAAGGCCATTAAGGCGATAAGTAGGAACACGACATTAAGGTAACAAGTTTAATATGCCGTATCGACACCCGAAAACGGTAATGCGGCCGGGTTATGAAAAGAGCGAAATTTGACATGGCCACTATCAGCCACCATACGTATCAGTAAGATGAAGGTACAACTTAAATCAGGTCGAGAGATTTCTCCATTTACTTCGTGACAGTTAAACCACCATGGCGACCACAATCCCTCTGATAGATTTCAAACATTACGGTCTACATGTAGAAAATACACAAACCGTTTCTGATAAAGATTTAAAACAACTTGGAGAAGAATTTCACGAAGTTTTTCGTACGATAGGATTTTGTTACATCAAGAATCATGGGATTCCACAAGAAATGGTAAGTTATGACGTTGGTAAATCGGTTCCGGATAGTACTGAACTTAGATTCAATTGGTTACAGAATGACATTATAAATTTAAGGCACGGTATCCCGGATTAAAGGGCGAGTATAAAGTATCAAACGAAATTCTGCTTTAATCGCCATCTTAAGTTACTTATCACTGTCTGTGTCAACCCGTTACAAACTCAAATCGTCATTTGTCCAGTCGGGGCAGAACAGTAGGACGTTAAACCTCATTTCATTTCATTTCCTCTTCAATCTGTCATCGCTGTTTATGTCAGGCAACAACTACAAATTTTTCATTCCGTAAACCTCGAGCACGACAACTTTCACTCCTCCCTGTTTTGGTAAAATTGAAACAGCTATGACATTTATCAATCGTCCTACATTCGGCATTCTGAGAGACGCGGTTGTTCAGTGAGTAAGACGCTGGCTTGCTAACCAGGGGGTCACGGATTCACTGCCGGTAGTGGCAAATAAACTTCATCGAGATGTTGCGGTGTGGTTTCCTCGTATCAGTGGTGTCTCGCAAGGAAGATTGGACGAGAAATCGAGGTCCCGTGTAGGCTACTCATTAGCGTGCACGTGAATAACCTGTGCCAGATGGAATTCAAATTAACAGTAGACAGCGGTGCATCACGGGTCTTATGTAAATAACAACTTCTTCCAAATAGACTCACTGTATTTCGGTTCTTCTAATTAATCTAATTATACAATTAATAAAATTATGATCCGGCTCTGCTTTTTATATATTCCCAACTTTGCGGTGGGGATAGATCTATTTTTTAATGTCAACTCAATATTTCGTCATGGTCGCTGAGATGTAAATAACGTTAGGCTACAGCTTTGTTTACATCTCTTGACTTTTGACCAAATTTGAAGTTAGTCTTATGTAATAGACATGACCGTGCCCTAATCTTTATTATTTATTTAACTATAATATATTAATATACGCCCTTCCTCCCCGGATCCATTCACTTGATTTAATATTACATTTTTGATTATTTCTTGCAAGGTAGCCTATGTACAGTTTCTGTCGTACGCAAGTTTGTTTGTCTTAGTGGTTTTGTTTGCGTGTAGTGCGACCCCTGCACTTACAATTTCTTAGTCATGGTATGCATGTCAAGGCAGGTCATTGGCATGGGTAGCATTTGTGCACTATAAAATATTTTCGTACATGTAGGTATAGATATATAGCTGTATGAATTTACATCACATATGATATGCGTGTCAAGGATCATTGGTTAGTTGAATTACCGTCTTACTTCTGAATGTAAGGAACATTTAAAGGGATAGTCGGTGGAATCTTGAAATATATTGCCAGAGACAGGTATGGTTAACTCCAATTACATAGGCCTACCTTGCTAAGTAAAAACAGACAGATATTTTTAGATCGCTAAGGACAATTACAATTCAAACATTTGCTCTGGGGAATTAGTTCAAATAAACTACATGTATTCCAAAAATTATATACTTTTATTCGCCATTTACAAATTTGAAATTTTAGTCCATCATCCGTTTAATTGAGATTATAAAACTATGACTGTACTGTGAGACCCCCTCCCCCCACATCCGCCCAAGTGCCTTACTACTAAATATAAACAAATAAGTCTGGATGAACTTGATTCAATTACGTTACACAACCGCTTCATTTAGCTAGGAAAAAAACCTTAATAACATTCCTTACATAAACATTATTTCAGTTGTTCCAGATTGTTCAAGGTCAACCCACCTCGCACGTGACTGTCCCACATTATTTAAGTAGAAAAAACCCTAATAGCATTCCATACATCAACATTATTTCACCTCGCGCATGATTGCTCCACCAGCCTTGATGGGGATAGGCTACTAATTCAAACCTAAAAATTATTTTTTTTTTTTTTAAAAAAAAAAAACTTTTATTTTACAGATTGACAAAATGCTTAAAATATCGAAAGAATTTTTTGATTTACCTCTCGACACCAAAAGTAAATTTGAACGACCCCTCAACTCAGATCATGGCTGGATTCCAACAGTTAGAGACAGGTAGATAATGTTTAATTCAAAGAAACCCGTAAAGAAACCGACTTAGTAATGTTGATCGAGGCTAGGCCTCCATAATTCTCAGTTCATAATGGATCAATTTTACTGAAATTCCCTTTACATTATCTAATTGTTAACTATAATAGTGAGAACTGCTAGCTCTTTATCTAATCGGGGGGTTGGGATGGCCTAGTGGTCTAGAGTGCCGCGCTTCGACCTCTAGCTGGCCGGTCACCTCTGGCTTGCGGCTGTGGTTTCGAGCCCTGGTGTGAGCGTATGTGGCATGGAGATAGGGGCGCCTTCTCAACCTCGTGGGTTTCCTCCGGGCACTCCGGTTTCCTCCCACTGCTAAAGACCCCTACGCGAAGGTGAATTATTGAAATAAAATGAAACCATATGTTAGTCCCGAAATGACCTAGTTTGTGTTGAGTGGACGTTAAACCCCATTTCTCTCTCTTTCTCTCTCTCTCTCTCTCTCTCTCTCTCTTTATCTAATCTCTGTATCATTTATTTAATAATCTTCTCGTTTTACAGAAAAAATGCTGATCAGCCAGGTGCAGTAGAAGTTATAAAAGAATCTTTTAATTGTGTTCCTCCTGTTGATGGCGTGAGTTTATTTCTTTAACTTCCCATTTAATTATTGTTCCGTTAAAATAGCACCTGATAACACTTATGGTATTGAGCAATCCACTTAGCTAACATATCTTTAGTACACATTAGGTGAGTTGATGACCGAGTTGTTTAACGCGTGCGCTTTAGATCTTACGGTCTGTGGTGCGGTTCGATTCCAGACTTGTGCTGACAAAGAGTAGGATGGTCACCTGTCCGATCTCGTGGGTTTTTGCCTGGTTCCCCCCCCCTCCCCACTTCGCAAGCGAATTATTAGAATAAAACTGAAGCACATGTCAGTCCTGAAATTACCTGATTTGTGTGAATTGGTCGTTAAACCCACATTGCTTATCAATCTTAATCACTTCATATAATTTCCAAGCTGAACGACTAGATAGTCGTGCATGTCAGGCCGCCGTCCAGCACAACTGACAAGTGGAAATCACGCCGGAAACTCCCGGAGATCATTCTCGGCAATCACCGGGGAGGGAACCCGAGGCCTTAAGGTTACAAAGCCAGCGTCTTTCTCGCCGAACCGACGCGAGTCACTCAATACCGCGAAGAAGTATTTAGATATTAATACTGTACCTCTTATTTGAATGTACACGGCGGCTAAGTGAGGAAGATGCTGGCTTGCTAGCTTAGGGGTCGCAGGTTCGCAAACTGTGTTGGCCGAGGAAGTACATCATGATTTTCCGGCGTGGTTTCCCCTCGTTAGTGATGCCAGGACGGAGAGACCTGACAAGTACAGCTGTTTAGTCCCCTGTACACATCGGCATGTACGTAAAAGATCCCTTCATAATTCGAATTCGATATTTAATTAGGCTAAAGTGCTGCTATCCGGACAAAATTTCCCCTCATAGCACATTGTGTGGCACATGCCCGTCTTAAATAGCCCAGTCGGTTCAGAACACTAAGACCTTAAATCCCATTTTATTTAATTTTCATATATTTGAATGTGCTTTTTTTTCGATAGGCCTGGCCAGATACAGACTTACCACAGATGAGGGAAATATTCTATGAGTTTATCGAGGTTTGCAAGAAAATGGCGTTTAGAATTCTAGACGTTCTTAGTGTGGGACTGAAACTGGAGGTATTTGTTATTATAGACATGCACAGCAAACAATATGTTTAATATAATAGAATGGTTGGGTGGCTATTGTTATCTTAATATCTTTAAATATACATTAGGTAAGAGGTACATCAAGGACTGGCCGTTCTTGATATACAGTTTTGTTCAAAAATATACATTAGGTTAGATGTGGATCAAGGCCTGTCGTTCTTCCTATACAGTGTAGTTCAAAAATAGACAATGGAAGTTAAAAAATATTACTGACGTTACTTTCATCTGAGCGAAGTTATGAGAGATTGAAGATTTGTCGATATAGTTTCGATAATCTGGTACCATTGCTACGATAATGAACAAAGTCTTGAATATCCAGTTTTACATTTAAGGTATGCCATGCTATATTTGGAAATTCTCTGCAGTATATTTCGTTTAGAAAAAGTCTGAATATCTATTAGGTTATTTTCAGAACAAAAAACCTCTATTAAGTGTCATTAATACTACTAGCGTCGAGTGGTAAATTGATAATATAACAAAATCCTTTCTCTTCTTGCTACAGGATCGAGATTTTCTCAGACAATGCCACCAGGATATCGGGAATAAAAACCAGACGACCGTACGATCGGTGAGGTATCCACCATTACCCACAGACGGAAGTAAGTAGATGTCGCTGACGGACTTTGAATCTGTTGTTAAAGCTGACGGATCTCTTATAGGAACATCAGTCCACATATAATTCAATTCCATAAATTAAACAGACGATCTAAGCAGGGATCGACATCCAGGATAGCGAGCCAGCGTCTTAGCTACATAGTCACCGTGGGCCCCTGACTATGGTCAAACGTAGTCAAAAGCGCCATCATTGAAGATTACAGGCCTCGCGATACTAATTAAAAATAGATAATGTAAAGGTTATATGCTGAAAAATCTTATTTTGAAATCACTGTTCCCTCGATTGCTATTTTACTACTGTCACGATAATGAACAAAGTCTCGATTATCCATTTTTACGGTTAATTATCAACCGCCCTTGAACAGCAGATCGAATTGAAATCCAATGGAAATCGGACAAATCGAGGGTTAATAATTATAGTCTTTTCATGTTCAAAATGTCTAATTAATAGTTTATATAATATTTAAAGCCTAAAGAAAGACCTGCAATATGCAGATTTACCTCTTGCACACTTAATACACGGGCACGTTGGAGTGTTGCGAGGGGGGGGGGGCGTCCCCGGGCATATGAGCCCAACCTTGGCTGTATAGCAGGTTTTTTTGATTTAATATATGAACACAGATTTTGTTTTTAAGTTTCTACACGTTAACATAATGTTATGTTTAATTTTAGGCTTACCATTTAAAGCCTCATTCTCACGAGAGGTTGTGTATGTCGGGAGCTCCCCCTGCTGTGAATTTACTATTATTTTCACCTGACATTAATGCTATATTATAGGTATTTTACCTGGTCAGACGCGATGTGGAGAACATTGTGATTATGGTACAGTAACTATGTTATTTCAAGATGATATTGGTGGTCTAGAGGTGTGTAATACAACAGGTAAATATATCCAGGCTACACCTGTACCAGGTGCTATCTGTGTTAATATTGGAGACTTGATGCAAAGATGGACGGCAGATAAATTAAAAGCCACGGTAAGTATAGACATGATATATGTATATACCCCTACTATGACAATAATAATATAACCAATACTACCAGATCACGTTATAATAACCAAGAGTTACAGATCACAACACAATAACCAATAGTAACATATCATAATACAATAAACAATAGTAACAAACCATAATATAACCAATAGTAACAAACCATAATATAATCAATAGTAACAGATCACAATACAATAACCAATAGTAACAGATCACCATACAATAACCAATAACAGAGCATCATAATATAACCAATAGTAACATACAATGCCGGATTAACCATGGTGGGGGCCCTTGGGCCTGGAACATGCGGGGGCCCCTAATCACTGACCGCGAGCGCCGAAGGCGCGAAGCCCCGCATAGGGGTCTGGGGGTTTTCTCCCCCCCCCCCGAAATTTTCACAAATTGGAGGCCAGAAACGTGATTTCCTGGCATTTCAGGCACTTGTGTTGGAACCATTTAGAAGTACCTTCCCAGAAAAAAAATAAAATTCTGCCACCAAATTAGCGCATTCTGACGTTATTTCAGTGGACCAATCCATGCGAGTGCTATGAAATGATGGCATTTCTAGAGGAGGAGACTGTAAGTGGGCAGAGCGACATTAAACCTAATTTTGAAGTCGCTCAGTGATAAATAACGGGGTTACTTGATTTGGAATCGTATTATACCCCCAAGATGATTTGATGAATGGAGGCCGTAACGTTACGACCATGCCGGACTCGATGTTTGACAAACAAAATGGTAATACGAGATTTAATCAAGAAATATGAATATTTCGTGTAAGCATGGTGTGCATCTCATCAAATTCAGCTTATACCCAAATATCAACAACAACAACAACTACAGCTTATATACAATCGTACGTCAATCTGAGGCAAAATTCGCGCTACTCGAAATGATGGGGACGTGTAAGATGTTCGAGTTATACGATAATTCGAGTTAGACGATGGTCGGTCCGATAGGGGATCTCACGACAATAAAAAAACATGTGTTACACCCATCACCGGATTACACCGAATTCTCGGATGTCGATCGCAACACAACATGGATTGAGGGGGCCCAAGGGACTTCCGATGGAGGGCATTCGAAGCATCGGAGGGGCCCCGTCACTAGGTCACCGGCCGTTGGAATCCTCGGTCCGACCATGCTCGAGGCGCGCAACTGAGATTTTTGTGGGGGGGCCCCTAATGTGGTGGGCCCTGGGGCCTGTGCCCCATGGTGCCCCATGGTTAATCCGGCGTTGGTAACATAACATCATAATACAATAACCAATAGTAACAGAGCATCATAATATAACCAATCCCAATAAAATAACAATAATATAATTTGTATAAAGGTTGCAATTTGATGGAAAATGAATACATGTAAACTGATTTACATTCCTGGGCCCTGTTTCACGAAATTTTAACTTAAGATAAAATCCAATTTTAGTAGATACTTCAATTTTGATTGGCTAAGCACTAAAATCAATCTAATATTATCCAATCAAATCAAATTACTAAAATTGGGATCTTATCTTAGTTAAAATTTCGTGAAATAGGCCCCTGTTCTTCGGGTGTTCGATCCCTGCATTGGCCGAGGAATTGCATCCTGATTTCCTGTGTGGTATCCCCTTGTCAGTGATGCAGGGCGGGGGGGGGGGGGGGCTGACAATGACAGCTGTCTAGTCGTTCGGATGGCACGAAAAACCGAGGTCCCCTGTACACATTGGCATGCACGCAAAAGATCACTGTATTGCAGGCGCTGGTTCGCTAGCCTGGAGGTCGGGTGTTCGATCCCTGCATTTGCCGAGAAAGTTCATCTCGATTTTCCTGCATGATTTCCCCTTGTCAGTGATGCAGAAGGGGGGCCTGACAAGGACAGTTGCCTAGTCGTTCGGATGGTACGAAAAACCGAGGCCCCGTGTACACATTGGAGTCCACGTAAAAGATCCCTTGGCAGTTGGAATTCGATATAAAAGTAGGCCTTAGCGCCGCTGCCCGGGCAAAATTTCCCCACATAGCACACTGTATGGCGTATGCCCGTCTTCCATTAGCCCAGGTTAGGTGCAAAAGAGTAGGACGTTAATTCGGTTAAACCCCATTTTATTTCATTTCTTTAGTCACTCTACTACATTGTACATTTCTTTAGTCACTCTGCTACATTGTACATTTCTTTAGTCACTCTACTACATTGTACATTTCTTTAGTCACTCTACTACATTGTACATTTCTTATTATATTTTCAGAAACATCGCGTATTAATACCGGAAGCCGAAACCAAAGTCAGCAATAACCAAGGGAGACAATTAATGGCGTTTTTTATTCACCCAGACGACGACTGTGTTATTAATTGTTTAGACGGCTCTGATAAATATCAGCCTATAACAGCTCTAGATTATCTCAAATGGAGGTTTAGTCAAACAGACATTTGGCTTCACGTGTAGACAGCCTTCTGTATAATAAATAACTCAAGATTATCTCCTCTGGAGGTTTAGTCACCTAGACATTCTTTACGTGTAAATAGCCCAATTTTTAATAAATAAGTCTAGATTATCTCAAATGGAGATTTAGTCAGACGGCCATTAAACCTAACGTGTAAATAATCCCATTTATGATAAAAAAAAAACAACCCTGGAGTATCTCAAATGGAGGTTTCGTATCTCTCTCTCTCTCTCTCTCTCTCTCTCTCTCCTGTCAAATGTGTTATTTGGCGATGCAGTAGAGTAATTTGTTCATGGATGAGATTTGCGGAGGCGAGGTTCACAACTACTGTCTTTGTCAAGTACTCACCGGAAGCAAATTTATTGCTTCTGGGGAGTGTGGGTTGTTGCTTTGACCTTAATAATTATGCAGCCAGCCACTGCATTTTCGACCAACCAAACAAGCCAAGATGCTTGTGTCGTAACCAATTGCGCATCCGATAATAGGGTCATAAACGCAAGTGCAGGTATACATATCTAGTTTCGTTTTTATTTTCTTGTTAATAACCTTTGACCCTAATTCTATTTTAAAATTTGGCTTCGATATCCACGCCTAAACGAGTCCTAAAGTGGGTTTCTGCAGAGCAATCATTGTGTCGGAAGTGAGATTTTCACCCCAGTCAACAACAAATCCTCGTAGCAAAAAATCTAAACGGTCACCCCCCTACACAATTATGATGAGGAGATTACCAAATGTGGGCCTCTATGTGCCCATAAAGATTGGAATCAACGGAATGTTGAGCAAAAAGCAACAGCCTGTGATGTTACAGCCATTTAACATTGAAATTAATGGACAAATAATTGCTAGTCTGAGCCCATTTACAATAATTGAAGTTACCTCCCCTTAGTTGTTTGAATGACGGGCTGATTAATAATTATCATCAAACATTAATAGATCTAATACCAGGGTCCTGCTTCACAAAAAATGAGGGAAATCACTTAAAGATACATTAAACTCTGATTTATAAAGCATACAATCAATTAAGAAAAGTGATACACATGCGATGTACATATTGGGCATTGTTTATTTATGAGATTATAGTATCTGTAACTGCACTGCATATTCCTATGAATAAATAATATGTTTAATGAGATCGTGCCTTTTATCAAAACGAACAGAGGCCATTCGTGTGTAGTCCGTAAGACATATTGAATACATTAGTTGTTTTAATAATTCCGTGCCTTAGAAGAAGTTGTGTATGGTTGAACACGTCAATATCATTAATGATCACAGAGATCAGAAAGTTATATCTGTAGGCTATATTTCAATTTGATGTAGAGATGACTTTGTCACAATTACTTATTGTAAAAGCGGACGTTTAAACCACCAAACTAGACTAGAATTCACCACAACTTGTCAACGATATCACGTGGACGTCAAAACACAGCTTAAAAAACAAAAGATTATCAATAAAACTCTTGATCAGGCCCAGTGACATAGTTAAATTTCATTTTCGTTTGCTGTGTTACTGTTGTAGTTCACATATCTGCTCTTTAATAGATGATATAAACGTGATTTACGCATTGTCTCCGCTCAAGCAATCCAAGGTTGCAACACATTAGACTTTGCTCCAATGTGTGCCCCCGCCCCTCGACAAAATCCTGGATCCGGGCATGTTGATCCTACATTATTATATGAACGTCTGGTCTTCGTTTATATAATATTATATAGAATAATTTTGACATCTTTCATTTAGGCTAACTCCTAGCCTAACATTGTCCGACGAGAGTTACTTCTACTTGCCAACTTCCTTTTCAAGTAACAATTTGTTTGATTGGTCGATAAAAATAGGTTTATGATTTGTATAGTTTCATTACATCAATACCTTAACTAAGTTCGATAATGAGCATTTTCTGATCAGGGTAAGCAGAGCGAAAAGCAATTTGATTGACCGAGACTTTTGAAAACAATAACTCTCCATCTTATTGAGCTAGAATGTTCAAACTTGTTGTAGGTATTTATTAGGTCAATGCATTGATGGGGTTCGAAGGATAAGCAGAGATAAGCAATCTGATTGGTTGATGATTTGAGACACTATAACGTTAAGTCAGAGTGGTGAAACTTGGTGTATAGTTTCAGTACATTAGTATCTTGACCAAGTTCGACAATGAGCATTTTCTGCCCAGAATAAGCAGAGCGATAAGCAATTTGATTGGTCGAGACTTTCAAACACAATAACTCATGTTCTAAATTGAGGTAAAATACTCACACTGGTGTAGGCGTTCATTAGGTCAATGCCGTGATGGAGTTCGAACATGGGTATTATCTGTTCACGGTAAGCAGAGATAAGCAATCTAATGGTTTATGCTTTGGGGCATGATAACTTTGGTTATAATGAAGTGAGAGCGACGAAACTCCAAATATAGATGCATAGTGTGATGGTGAGAATTTTCTGCTTAGGACTATTTGACTGAACACTTTGGAACACAACAACCCTACTTTTAATTTGGGTAGAATGTTTAAACTTAATGTAGATGTTCATCAGGTGAATGTCTTGACTGGGTCAATGATTAACATTGCAAGCTTAAGCTAAGCAATTTCATTGGTCGATACTTTGTGACAAGATAACCTTGATTCTATCTGATAGCGAGTGGTGAAACTTACAAACTACGTACAACATGAGTAAAATGCATTGTAATAAGTTCTATTGGGATTGAATATGCAACAAGTAAATTTATTAAACATACATTATGGGAGATAAGATAAAAAGATGGCAGTTCTCACTACAATAGTTAAAGATAGGCTGGCACTGCCAGGCAGGATACGCCCACATTTTCGAGAGATGGACAGAGAACAAGCAATACCGAAAGTGATTTTTCCTACATCTTTAAGTCCTGTATTTCATACTGTATTGGGAGCAGCCATTTAGTTGGTCAGTCCCAGTCTGATATTAATGAAATTCGAAACCGACAATGATTATGGTGTGACGGTACACAACCTAGAAATGTGACTTTTCATCAAAATCGGATAAGAATTGTTACCTGTAGAGAGTCCACAACCATGATATACCATATTTTTACACTATTCGCGTACAAACGGCAATTTTGGTACGATTTTCACGAAATTAGAACTCAACCTTCCTCATCAAAATCGAATTAAAATTGTGACCTATACAGGGTCCACAACCATGATATATCATTTTTTTAACAGTATTTGCATACAAACAGCGGCCATTTTGTCTGTCAATTTTGGTCCGATTTTCCCGAAATTCAAACTCAACCTTCCTTACAGTGTAACGGTGATATAATCAAACGTTTTTTTAAATTGGATAATAATTGTGACCTCCAAGCTAAAAAAAAGGGCGATTTTGCGTATAATCAGGGGCCATAATTCAGGAAGTTACGATCCGATATGCGCAAATATCGTAAGGAAGCAAGATCTTTGGGTTATAACCATGAATTTCAAGTTTCATCAAAATTGAATCAAAATTGTGACCTCCACAGGGTCCACAACCTTGATATACCATTTTTTTAACAGTATTCGCGTACAAACGGCGGCCATTTTGTATGGCAATTTTCGTCCGATTTTCCCGAAATTCGAACTCGGCCTTCCTTAGGGTGTAACGGTGATATAATCAAACGGTTTTTTAAATCGAATAATAATTGTGACCTCCAAGCTAAAAAAAAAGGCGATTTTGCGTATAATCAGGGGCCATAATTCAGGAAGTTACGATCCGATATGCGCAAATATCGAAAGGAAGCAAGATCGTTGGGTTATAACCATGAATTTCAAGTTTCATCAAAATTGAATCAAAATTGTGACCTCCACAGGGTCCACAACCTTGATATACCATTTTTTAACAGTATTCGCGTACAAACGGCGGCCATTTTGTATGGCAATTTTCGTCCGATTTTCCCGAAATTCGAACTCAACCTTCCTTAGGGTGTAACGGTGATATAATCAAACGTTTTTTTAAATCGAATAATAATTGTGACCTCCAGAGGGACCACAAGCTAAAAAGGGTGATTTTTCGGACAATCAGGGGCCATAATTCAGGAAATTACATTTCGATAGCCGCAAATATCGAAAGGAACCAAGATCTTTGGGTTACAAACATGCATGTCAAGTTTCATCAAAATCGGTTCAAAATTGTGACCTCTATAGGGTCCACAAGCTAAAAACGTGATTTTTGGTACAATCAGGGGCCATAATCCATGAAGTTTTGATCCGATACATGCCAATATCGAAAGGAACCTAGATCTTTTGGGGATAAACCTATATTTCAAGTTTCGTCAAAATCGGATAAGAATTGTGACCTGTAGAGAGTCCACAAACAAATTGTGGACGGACGGACGTCCGGACGGACGGACGGACGGACGTCCGGACGGACAGGGGCGACGACATAATACGTCCACATGAAAATGTGGGCGTATAAAAACTAGGACACTTCAGTCAAATTGGTCCACTATGAGCCGAGAACGAAGCGGGTGTAATTATGCATAGCCTCGGTTATCATTACTAAAATCATTAATATAAACAGCATAGTCTCGATTATCCACTTTTTAAAATTTAATTATCAATGGCCGTTCAGCGGCATATAGGAATCTAATCCAGACAACATCGAAGACTAGCCTTGACATCGAGATTTAATTAATGTCTAATTGATTCAGGGGCGGATCCAGGAATTTTTGCAGAAGAGGGTTTGCCAGGTTTCTGTTCATGAAATCTGCCATCATCGTCTCTAAATTACATAGGCATACATACAAATTGAGCTTTTTAAACAGAGAAACAATTTTTATACTGATGTAGGATCACTTTGTGATGTAATTTAATTGATGCAAGGCATTATTTTTTTTATGTAGCTGCGCAGGGGGGGGGGGGTGGACCCCCCAAACCCCCCCTCTGGATCCGCGCCTGTGATTATTTAGATAACATTTCACGTCTAAAGAAAGACCTGTAATAAGCAGATTTTGCTCTTGCATAATGAAAGTTTAAGTTTAATAGATCGCCTTAAACATACATTATGCCAGAGCAATATTTCCTTCGTGAGTAAGGATTAAATGGATTACCGAGACTACTAGTTTTGTCTTACCGGCTTTAGTAATGATGATCGAGGCTAAGCGGAACTTTCACTGCTAACTCGTTATCCAATCTCCCACAATGTATCTTAACATTTCATATAAAGATTTTTACGTATTTTCTATAATAAACTATGCCAGCGCGTAAGCGAATTATTGAAATAAAAAACATGTTAGTCCTGAAATGACTTAGTTTGTTTCGAGTGGACGTTAAAACCCATTTCTCTGTCTCTCTTTCTGCTATAACTTATTACCAACTGTTTGACCAATGTTATTCGTATGACAATCAAGAATATTTTAACAAGCTCTTTCAATTTCTTGGACCAACATATTCATAACGGGGGATTTTTTTTTTCAAACTTGACAAGTTGACAGCTATACTCAATCTTATTAAAACACGGATCCTATTTCGTTTTATTTTTATCGTTCCAAATGTAGTGTAGGCCGGTGATTCTCAACTGGTGTGCCCGGGCACCCAGGTGTGCCGGGAGACATTTCTAAGCGTGCCGCGAAATTTTGAACGGCACACTATAAGAAAATGCGTAAAACCACGTGATTCCAAATGAGTATTCATCGGTGTCTACTGATAAGTTCCTAGCTGTGGTTTTCTTTATTTAGTTTGAGCCATTCTATGTGTGTATGATTAGTCTGAGTCGACGGTTGTATGCCGTCTATGAATTGTCATGTTTTTATTTTGCAAAATTCAAATATATAGGTTCAAACCGGATTTAAATGCTTAATTTGCCCCCTTCCCACCATGTTAATATTTTAATTTTAAATAAAATCTTAATATATATTTTTACACTTTTTACTTCAACACCATTTAAGGGGATTTTAAACCCTGTATATCTTTATTTCTCTATAGTCAGTTTATTAGAGAATAAGGTGGATATAAACAAGTTTACAACCATATTACATAATTGATCTATTGACATTTTTTTAATCTCTTCACTTCTGTATGGTTCTATTGTCTAATTATACCAGGAAGATTATGTAGTTTAATGTCATGTTATGTATTATATACCTTTAACCTTTTGTTATATGTTACTTAATATTATTTATAATCCATTGTCATGGAAATCTATTGTTCTAAGAAAATATATATATATATGTATCGTATTTGCAATATTTTGTATACATTATTAATATCTGAAGACGCCTATAGAGGGCAGACAGCTAGCTTATATAATTTAATGTATGTCAGAATGAAGTAAAGTGGAGAATTTTTTACCTGGACGTATTTTTCTATTTTTTTATATATATATATATATATGAAAATAGTTAAAACTAGAAACACGTAGATCTAGCAAAGCATGAGCGCTTTCATCTTTAATCTTCAGATGCTTTACATAGTTTGTATACAAACGTGTTTCTAGTTTTAACTATTTTTATATACATACCGGACACTGAGAATTTGAAAACATTTTAGTATATATTTAGTCAGGTGTGCCGCTATCTTTTAATGTGTTCAAAGGTGTGCCGTCGGCAAAAAAGGTTGAGAACCACTGAGTGTAGGCCATCGAAAGTATAAAAAAAAAACGAAACGAAAGATATATCTGTATTTTAATCTGATTGTTTTATACCGTTGCAGTTAATGGGGGGGGGGGAGAAATGGGGTTATACGTCCACTCGACACAAACTAGGTCATTTCGGGACTAACATATGGTTTAATTTTATTTCAATATTTCGCTTGCGCGTATCAGGGGTCTTTAGCAGTGGGAGGAAACCGGCGTGCTCGGAGGAAACCCACGAGTTTGAGAAGGCGCCACATACGCTTACATCAGGGATCGAAACCACAGCCGCAAGCCAGAGGTTACCGACCAGCTAGAGGTCGAAGCGCGGCACTCTAGACCACCCCAACACCTTGCAGTTAGGGTGCATGGATACAATTCTTCTATTTTGACATTGTTTGTTTACCTCATTAATTCATTTAGTTTGAGACTGACAGCAGCGAACACTTATTTGGAGACTGATTAACCAACAGAAAAGGAGTGAAATTCATTTTTTTCTTACATGACAAGTTGACAAGGTTATTTCATATTATAGTTTTGTGTGACGTATGCAATTTAGGTGCAGCCCGGATTCAGGCAACACAAATTTCTAGAAGGGGAAAATCCCAAATAATTTTGAAAGTATTTGAGATTTTCCCCTTCTGTTATGTTAATTTTCCTCGTTAATTCATTTAGTCGTCGATGCATAATTTTGAGACCGACTGCAGTGACCGCACTTATTTTGAGACCGAATTTTGTTCTCCCTGGGGGAATAATATTTTTCTTTGACTTAACATACTCACACAGAGAATTAGTTCTTTTTGTTAATGTCTTTGAGCAAACGATATTGTCCGCTCAAAGCCAGTTCCTAAAAGAACTAACAGAGAATAAGATAGAGAGAGAAACATTTTTCTCAAACCTATATTGACAAGGGTATTTTATACTAAAGTTTAGCGACTTATTTTCCCCCCAGGTGTAAGCGGATACCGCTTCAACATTTTAGCAAGTTAATGAACCGTGACAGTAAATGTCTTCGAAGTGATAGCAAATCACAAGCGCCGCACGCGCAACTGACTGTAGGTTAAAAATAGATATTTTGCAATAGCCATAGACAGAACTCGTACAGTGTGAGATCCGCGAAGCTAAAATGTCTTTATCAGTGATTGGTTCTAAGAGTCACGTGAAACTCAACATTGGCAAGTTTATAAAAACGCAAGTCCGTGCCGCCATTAGTGAAATTGGTAAAGTATTGCACAACAAGTTAGAAGAAGTACAACCCAGTTCAGGAATTGTAGAAAATCGGCAAAATGACAGCTCGAGGTTCAAAGAACATTGCTTCCCTGGTACTTTCCTCCATAATTCTTGCCGCAGGTTTGTATGATATTATGAATCTTATTTTGTTCATTTGGTTCGTGAAATTCTTTGTTTACCAATCTCGATCTAGATTAACTAGATATTGGATGAATGGTGCGGAGCAGAATGACGCGTGGGCAAGACAAGAATTAAGTAAGAGTTATAACATTTGATTCTTAACCCAAGTTTACTTGTAAATGCATGATACTTCGAACAAACAAAAATACCTGTAGTAATAAAACTACCCCTAAGTATCAACTATCAAGTACCGGTATTGTACTTTTTTTTACGAATTGGTAACCGCGGTTTCTCCATCCATCTATTCTAACATTACGATGGGTTACTTTACTTATTGAGTTAGCCATTTACGTATAATTGGGTCATATACAGGGCGAAAACACAAAAAGAAACCACAATTAAAGTATCCGAGACGGAGAGAGCAATTTAGCAATTTTTATTAAACTTGTGGAAGGGGGAAGGCGGACTATTGATCATTTGAAATCATGTTTAAAGGGACAATAACACTCTTGCTGGCTTGGCTGCCCCAGAAAATAAATAATCGTCTTATTCTAAGTACTAGATGTTTATGTGTCCTACCTGTTGTGTAAATTATCCATTACATCATATTTTACTTGTCCATAGGGTTCGAAAATATTTTAAAATGCAAGTCACATTTGAAAAGGTTAACTTAACATTTTCAAATTATCATGTAGTTGAATTTTTTCAATTTTTTAAAGCCCCAATAACACTCTTGTTGTAACTGAATAATATGTCCCAATCTTCATTCTGGTCAACAAATCGTATTAAATGATGATATAAATTTCATCTTAACACACCTATTTTGAAAAATTTGAAAAATTCAACCAATTGATTTGAAAAGTCTAACGTAAACCTTTTCAAATGTGACTTGGATTTTAAAATATTTTCGAACCCTCAGGACAAGTAAAATGGGTTGTAATGGATAATTTACACAACAGGTAGGACACTTAAACATCTTGTACTTAGAATAAGGGTATTATTTATTTTCTGTAGCTACCAAGCCAGCAAGAATGTTATTGTCCCTTTAAATTAGGTGTGTTAAGATGGAATTTGTATCATCAATTAATTTGAATATTGTAAAATAATACAATTTGTTGACCAGAATAAAGATTGGGACATATTATTCAATTACAACAAGAGTGTTATTGGGGATTTAAATCAATGTGAAAACTAACTATAGAAAACAGCCTGGAAATGAATTAGAAAAGAAATGTGATCAATTATAAATATGATATAATTATATCATTATATTTATTAGATACATATGTACAATTTACACTGTAAATATGATATTCATGTAGGTGTAACTGTCTATCAGATTGTCAATATCGGAAATAAAGTTATATCCCCCAGTCAGTTATTAAGGGACTGGAACACTATATTAATTGATTAGAAAAATTTCACCATTGTTACTTTTTTTTCATATTATCAAGAGTCAGTTGGTATTTTTATCTTGATTTAAAAACAAAGGGAAGTTTGTGAAATACATTTTATGAAATGATTACATTTAGTCAAACAATTGAATACAACACAACCACAAACCAGGATGTCTTGCTATTTTGAATTGGGTAACTGCCAACTACAGTAGTATCAGTGCATCAGTTTCTCAATGTAGCTTCTTGACTAGTAGTAGGAAGTTATTCAATATGACTTGCACTGTTTTACCCTACCAGGATGTTGATAAATCAAATTAAATGACGGAAGTTACTGGAGCATGCAGGGGGCAGACCCAGAAGGGGGTTTGGGGAGTCAAAACCCCAACTTGAAAAAAATTGAATGCCTTGCATCAATGGAATTAAATTATATAGAGGATATTTGTCGTTTTAGAGTGAATAATAACATATTTTATTTTATCGAGAAGCAAGAAAACTTATATTTTCACGAATGCGTAGCAGGAGTGAAAATAGGAACGTTTTCTTGCTTAGAGATGAAATGAAATATGTTATTCACCACAAATGTTCTATTTATTTTATGATTATACAATCATTTTAGGTAAAACAAGTTTTATTTCACTGCTAGCCAGTGGAATAACTTTTATTTCACTGATAAAACGCGGTATTCCACTACTGATCATAAAATAAAATGTGATCCTAAATCATAAAAATGGTCGTCAATCGGTTGAAAACAGAGTTTCTTGTCCTCAAATTGTATTTAGATTGACTGGGATATTAAAAACACAATGGATGTGCTGGAAGTAGGCTAATTGGTAAGGATATTTACACATAATGGGTTAACAATTTTGTAAATCCTAGCTTATTGTTGAAGGCTTAGCATTGACTATTGTTACATATACTTATGTATAAATATCACTACTACACAGTTTATCTATTACATGTAATTGATTTTATAAATCTGTCTTTAATTAAGCTTATTGTGGAAGGCTTAACATTGACTATTGTTTCATGTACGTATATATAAATGTCACTACTTACTACATGGTAGGGTGTCCCACGTGCCTACTGAAAAGTTGTACTAGACACGTTGAATATGCACGCTTTACTTGGTTCACTACTACTAATTTTCTGACAGTCTCGCACACTCGTTGAGTCGATAAATAGCCACAGCCCGTGGAAATTCTAAACAAACTAGTAACTATTACAGTCGTAAAAAATCTATTGTTGACGATTCTGAGTAGCAGTAATATTTATCGTTTTGGTTATTACGGCATCTTTAGAAATTAAGTTCGTTTTATTTTTTAAATTGCTTTATCCTTCACATGACCGTTAGAAGCGACCTGAATAACTTGGGTTGGACAGGAACATGATACCAGCAGTAGTTTCATTTTACTTTTACAAGGTTAGAAAAACAAGAGTCGCCCACCGTGTGTTATTTCTAAATTAGATTTCTTGTTCCAGCTTTCTGTCGCGTTTCGTAAAAAAGAGTGGGGGGATGGCCTAGTGGTCTAGAGTGACGCGCTTCGAACTCTAGCGGACCGGTCACCTCTGGCTTGCGGCTGTGGTTTCGAGCCCTGGTGTGAGTGTATGTGGCATGGAGATGGGGGCGCCTTCTCAACCTCGTGGGTTTCCTCCGGGCACTCCGGTTACCTCCCACTGCTAAAGACCCCTACGCGCAAGCAAATTATTGAAAAAAAATTAAACCATATGTTAGTCCCGAAATGACCTAGTTTGTGTTGAGTGGACGTTAAACCCCATTTCTCTCTCTCTCGTAAAAAAAGTAGTCCGGATTATCCCGGCCTGTCAATCAGACGGAGAATGGTCGGTAGGCTGGTGAAGTGAGACTAGTTTCAAAACAAGGGCATGTAACCTATTTTTTACTCGAAAGTGTCTGGATGTTATGGACGACGCTCCGAACCATTTTCCAGTGTATTATTTATGATGGTTAAGTCATAGCTTAACATGACCGTTTATTTAGTGACTATAAATGTGTGAAATAGATTTAAGACATGTTATATAAATATTGTGGTGTAATTGTTGAGCTATTTGGAGATATTTATATATGGTGGGGCACCCTGTACATTGTACATGGTTGACCTATATTGTTAATTTGTTAATTGATGGTTTTGTAGATGAATTGAAATCCAAGCCTAGTTGAGTTGCAACAGACCCTCAGGGTTTACATTGGGACAAGTTATAATTAAATCTTAGTCAACAATGGGGGATTGTGGTGACTTTTCTAGATCTATTCACACTGAAATCCAGTGTTTAAATTCAGTCTGATAATTTAATCTAAATAATAGCTATCGTGTCCTTTGTGAATCGTTGGTATTTTTAAGTGGAAAGACAGATCAACAACAGGCAGATTTACCTAATAAAGTACATTTATGATAATAAATTGACCTATTGCAGTTGGACTGACATAAAATGTACCATATATAGATTATTATTTAGATATTTATTCACATTAAAAGTCCATAATCAATTTTCTTAACCATTGAATGACCTAGATTGAAGTCGATTTGAACACTTAGAAGACATTTAATTGTAACCATAAAATCGATAAGTGAGATGGTGGTAAATGATATACATGTACAATACATCGTCAAAACAGTCGTAACTTTTCCTAGAACGAAGTCATTTTGAAGATATTATCACAATGTCTGTTTGTGAACGGGGGGTTGGGATGGCCTAGTGGGCTAGAGTGTCACGCTTCGACCTCTAGCTGGCCCGTCACCTCTGGCTTGTTGATGTGGTTTCGATCCCTGGTGTGAGCGTAATTGGCATGGAGATAGGGCACCTTCTCAACCTCGTGGGTTTTTTCCGGGCACTCCGGTTTCCTCCCACTGCTAAAGACCCCTATTATGCGCAAGCGAATTATTGAAATAAAATTAAAACAAATGTTATTCCCGAAATGACCTAGTTTGTGTCGAGTGGACGTTCTACCCCATTTCTCTCTCTCTCTGTTTGTGAACTATTATTATACAGGGAACTACATGTATCATCTCTTTATTTAAACCTTACATTCTGAATATTTTTGTCTGTCCAGTCCGGGTACTCTTGTTTCTCCCCACGGCTAAAGACCTCTACGCGCAAGCAAATTATTGAAATAAAGTTAAGCCATGTTAATCCCGAAATGACCTGGTTTGTGTCGAGTTGACGTTAAACCCCATTTCTCTCTCTAAATATTTAATTGTGGCTTATTTGTGTATGCCTACCATTTTAATATTGTTTGTTGGGCCTCGATTTGATAAGATGGTTTATTATATTTACATGTAGGCCTACCATTTATTAACATGTAGGCCTACCATTTGTTTGGGCTGTTGGGTCTTGGTTTAAAAAGATGGTTTATATTTACTAGAGATATGCGTATTGCGGGTCTTTCTTTTGGTCTGAAATGTTATATAAACTATTATACCATACTTAGACATGAATTATTAACTTATCCAGACCATAATCAACTCTAAATGTTATCAGATATTCACTGAATTTGAATCCAATCTGCTGCTTTGTGACCTTTAACCTCCACTCCACACAAACTAGATCATTTCGGGAATGATGATCGAGACTAGGCTTAAAAGTCAATAACTGATATCTTGTTTCGGAGTCGAGGAATTTGATGGAAATTTTCAATATATTCTATCTACATTATCTATTTTTTAATTACTATAGCAAGAACTGACAACTCTTTATCTATTTACATGTATCTTAGGCCTATAGTGCCTCTTTGATAAGACAGTTTATGGTTTGTCTTGTAGGTGTGTCTGTGTGTGTTCTCTTATATGAATTGGTGAAACAGATTGCTGTAGAAGCTGTGAAGGAAATGCGCCAACAAGACCGCAATAATGAATACTCTTCATTGAATTCTGATCAGGTCACAGGCAAAGCATTTGACGTCGCCGGACCATTTTGGCTTCTTGGATTTGGCGTAAGTAACTACTGATGTTTTTCTTGAATAAAGATTTTTGTGGCTGGCTGTGTAGTACATGTATGTAGTCAATACATGTACCAGATTCAATCCAGATGTTCAAAAGAAATTTCCCGAGTAATGTCAAGTGTAGGGGGAGGGGCAAGGAACAGTGCCTAGTTGTTTAGATGGGATAAAAAATGTCATGCACATTAATTAACGCTTGACAGTTGGAATGCAATAAGAGTCGGCTGTAGTGCCACTATTGAAAAGTACAGACAGCTTGAAACTTGTATGCCTGGCACAATTTATATAAAATATTTTACACAGTATGCATAGTTTGTACAGTATAGTTGAGTGGAAGTTTACATGGCAAATACCATTTATACAGTCCTAGTCAATATGAAACTTATATATCAACCGCCATTTATATAAAATATTTTGTGCAGAAGTCAATTTAAGGCGTGTATGTCAACCACTGTTCCATGAAATATTTTGGGTGGTATGCCATTAAAAGCCATTATATTTAATGTATTGTATTGTATTTTTCAGTTCATTCTTCCTGGTATTTCTGGACTATTTGCTGCCATCAGAAGAACAAAATGCAGTGTAGGAATCATTTATCAATTTTCGAATAAATTGAAATAAGGGTTGTGTATTGACCCCTAAGATACAAGCGCATAAATTAGTGTATCCATCTAAACAATACACGCTCTTAGAATAATCTTGCAGATTAAAAATTTCTGAATATTTGATATACCAGTAATTAATATTAAAGCCACTTTTTCCTGGCATACATGTACATCGGTACAGTATTTAACTAGGATAACAGTCCCGAAAAACGGTAAAATATGACAATTCGACTTAACTCCACATCAATTTGTACCCCTTGAAATACGGTATGTGAAGAAAGATAGGCTATGTACGGTAACATATATTCCTGAAGCAATGACCCCGAGATATCCCTCTCTGGCCATAATTGAATTGAATTCCGATAATTAGCTTTCGTGGGAGTGTGTCTATTCTTCCTGTTCCATCAAATTGACACCCCTTCGTTTAATCAGGAGTCCTCCCTAAAACTTTGGACAGTGATTTAAAATAGCATTATGCAAGAGCAAAATCTGCTTATTACAGGTCTTTCTTTAGGCCTGAAATGTTATCTAAATAATCAATTAGACATTAATTAACATATCCAGACCATAATAAACTCTTAAAGTTTTTAACTATTATAGTGAGAACTGCCATCTCTTTATCTTATCTCCCATAATGTAACTTTAAAGTATTGTTCGTCTCCAAGCATTATTGTTTACATTGTTTGCCGTTATGATAGCCTTGTTTGTCACGCAATTAGTTTTTCTGCTATGCACTGGTTAATTGGGTAAAATAAAATTTCATGAATCATGCAGTAATGTTATGTATACATATCTGGAGGTATGTTTAAAGCCAAAGGTTATTGTTGCACAGTAAGGTATTGGTTGTTAATCAGACTATATTGACCAGTCATAATTTGGATCAGAAATTTGCTTTCGTTCTACAGCAATGTTTGAGTTGGATTAGGTCTAATCATATGAAATGCTGTGAGCCGCATGACGGTGACATTGATTTTGATGGCATTCTCACATTAGACCATCCAATCTCGTGGGTTTTCTCCGGGTACTCTGGTTTCCTCCCACTGCTAAAGACCCCTGATACGCGCAAGCGAAATATTGAAATAAAATTAAACCATATGTTAGTCCCGAAATGATCTAGTTTGTGTGGAGTGGAGGTTAAAGGTCACAAAGCATTCTCCTTAAGAATTTACTTACTTCAATCAGTGTTTATAAGAAATATATTTGCTCCAGAAATACAAAACATTGCACATAGTTTCTTTTTGATGTATTTGATGCATTTAAACAAAAGTTAATATACGGCAAACAATTTTGAGTAAATTCTTAACCTAAGTCTGAGAATGCTTTGTGAACTGGGAACAAGGACCAATAAACCCTCCACCAAGTTTGTAAAAAAAAAATCCAGAGAATCTCGTGTTTGTATTATTGATCCCATCACTGTATTGTTCATTGTGGTTTATTTTATTTACTTGCAGTACATCATCCACATGGTTTTTGGAATCAAGGCCCTCCTCGTCATGGGAATATTTTTCGTAATTGGAATCTTCGCCCTTGGTGCTGTTGCTTCCCACCATAAAATGGATTGTAAGAGTATGAACGACATGTGTATGTGCAGGTATGATATATGATGGCTTTACTAAATTTGATGTAAAAAATGGCTTGATCAATGCCACATGGACACTCAATGGGTCGTCAGTGTGGGAGAACTTGTGGAGTTCTTTTGTCAAGAATCAATGGTTCTTGGCAAGACATTCATTCAAATTTCTGATTTTGGGAATAAAAATAAGTTGTGGTGCTGGAGTATCGAATGTGGTGGACGAACTAGCAGAATTTCTACTCTGTGGAACGATTCACCCAAATCAAACATGTTATATATATTTGCCTGGTGTGTCTGCCTTGTGGAAGCATTCACCCGATTGTGAGTTCATTAGCCAATCGCCACTGATATCTAGAAGTAACATGGTTTTTTGAAGATACACGCCTTCTCAACCTTGAAGGTTTCCTCCGAACACTCTGGTCTAAAGAACCCAAAGCGCATGCGAATTATTTAAATAAAATTAAATCATTTGGTAGTCCTGAAATGACTTAGTTTGTGTCGAGTGGAGGTTAAACCCCATTTCTCTCTCTCTCTCTGTCATGCAATCGAATGGTGAATCTAGTGAAGTGTGTCCAATTATTCAGCACCGATTAATTCGGCTAGTGTTTCCACTGTTTAAGAAGCCAGATATTATTTATTCGGCCTGGGGCCTGTTTTACGAAAATTTTACATAAGATAAAAATCGAAATTTTAGTAATTTGATTGGATAATATTATATTGATTTAAGTGCTTAGCCAATCAACATTGAAGTATTTATTAAAATTTTGATTTTATCTTAAGTTAAGATTTCAAGAAGTGGGACCCGGATATTATATGAAAACGTAATTAAAACCATGAAACCACTAATTAAAACTGTCAAAACGATTTTATTTCAGGTCATCTGATTATGATGATTATCAGGATATTGGACTCCATGATTGTAAAATGATGTATACTGCTTATAACATCGGCATGGCCATTGTCATCATCATTGTGATTGGTTGGATTCTTCTCTTGACCGAAACTGTCATTGCTGGTACAGAAACCTGCAAGTCCAGCGAGGTAAAGACATTTTGTGTGTAGACAAATGATTAAAATCGCTTGTTTAAAGTTCCAATAGCATATTTTCTAATAAAGTCAAAACATAATTATTTCTATTTCTTTTGCTCAAAATGTTGTCAACTCAATATTATACGATCATGGGCAAAATTTCATGGGGGTTAAAATGGTTGAGACAGGCTTATTGAGGAGATAGTAACTCAATTACCTCCCTTGTTTTCCCATTCCTCTCCATGGACGGCCATCTTCAAACGTTTGAATTTGAAGTTGGAAATGATATTTGTGCCAATTTCTCAACTGGCAATAGTGAATTATAGGATTAATAGGATTATTCTTTAACAAGGTAGGACTGTTTATAGGTACAATCTATTTTAGGGCTTTATTTTAATACATTTTAAAAATATAACCTAAAAATATGCTATTGGAGCTTTAAATTAGATCAGAATCCGTCCGAATGAAAATACATCAACATAACTGCATATCGATCATTTTATTTGATGGTGTTAAAGCTACAATTTCATATTTTCTAAGAAAGTCAAAAACAACTCACTTTTATATGATCATGGCATTATTTCCCAGGCATTAAAATCAGTGACAAAGGAAATAACACAATTACCTCCCTTGTTTTTCCATTCACCCCCATGGAATGACCATCTTCATGCATTTGAATTTGAAGTTGAAAATGATATTTTTGCCAATTTCTCAACTGGCAATTGTGAAATATAGGATTATTCTTTAACAAGGGAGGACTGTTTATAGATACAATTTATTTTAGGGATTTATTTTAATACATTTTAAAAATATGAAATTGCAACTTTAAACATCTAAACAGTCGACTTGTTAGTCCTGTGTGCGTACAAGAACTCTGGCAGTTGAAATTTGAATAAGAGTAGGCCAGTCATAACAAGTCTGTTCCCCAGGCAGAATTTCCCTCAATGCTACACTGTATTTACTTAGCATGGGGGGTTGGGATGGCCTAGTGGTCTAGAGTGCCGCGCTTCGACCTCTAGCTGGCCGGTCACCTCTGGCTTGCGGCTGTGGTTTCGAGCCCTGGTGTGAGCGTATGTGGCATGGAGATAGGGGCGCCTTCTCAGCCTCGTGGGTTTCCTCCGGGCACTCCGGTTTCCTCCCACTGCTAAAGACCCTTACGCGCAAGGGAATTATTGAAATAAAATGAAACCATATGTTAGTCCCAAAATGACCTAGTTTGTGTCGAGTGGACATTAAACCCCATTTCTCTCTCTCTCTTTACTTAACTCCAGTCGAAGCAGAAAAGTATGACGTTAAACTTCATTTCACTGAGCCCCTGGACCGTGTGGCTTAGTGGTGTCCTAGCCAGGGTGTCGCTCTCAGTGTTGTCCGAGAAAGTTTGTTGGGCTTTTCCGGTGTGGTTGCTCCTTGTCAATGGTGCAAGCTGGTTAGAACACCTGTCGACCCGTCATGAGGTTCCGCGTACACATTGGCGTGCACGTAAAAGATTCCTTGACAGTTGGAATGAAATGTAGAGTAGGCCAATGTACTGCTGCCTGGACAAAATTTCCCCGATAGCACATTGTACGGCACATGCCTGTCCTAATGCGCCCAGTTGGAGCTGAACAGTAGGATGTTAAACCACATTTAATTATCACATACGTGGCAAGGAGTAGGTTCCGCCTGTATAACCTCTCTCCGGGTACTCCGGTTTCCTCCCACTGCTAAAGACCCCTACGCGCAAGCGAAGTAATGAAATAAAGATTAAAACCATATTAGGCCCGAAACGCCCCTAGTTTGTGTGGAGTGGAGGTTAAACCCCATTTCTCTCTCGCGCTCTCTCTCTCTCTCATTTATCACATTGATATTTGCTTGTTTCAGACATCCAGTCAGGGAGCTGTCATTGTTCGTGCTCCAGTCCAGACAACATTTGTTCGCTTGGAAGAAACTGCTGCACCACCTGCGTACAACATCCACGACAAGGCTGCACTCGTCAAAAATTGTTAAACATACAGCAAAGGATGCCTTGAGTTTTTTTTAATTATTTTTTTGTTGTAGAAGCTCAATTTAATCTAGACCTAATATTGCCATTTGTGCTCTGACAAATAATCCATAAGATTAAGACACAAGCAGGCCTGGAAATAACTGTTTTAGATGTACCTGACCTAATGAAACAGTACCGGACCTTTTCAACTTAGTGCAGGACATTTATTAACATCAATAAAAAAAGACAAGTGAGTACTGGGCAGAACAATAGGCACCGAAGGTTTTGTGTCTGACAAAGCCTGAATCTGTGCCTGACTTTGTCTATAACGAGTGCCTTATTTCTAGATTTGGATACAATAATAAATGGAATATGGAGTAAAAATAAATGTCTGATTGTCATATTCACAATCTCAAATCTTATCTAAAAAATATTCAATAGCCCATCATCTTTCTCCAAGAAAGATAACCTGCTAGAAAATAAATGTTCCACCTTGAACATTTTTTAGAAGAAAGATTATTTGTCCGAGCACCACAAATTACATGACAAGTTAATTGCTTGATAGTATGGTTAATTCTTTATGACATATATATTTTACCATGTTTAAAAGAAGGTCGCTTACTGGGTCAAGCTTTGGCTGGCAATGTCTTTACATATGTACTTATCACACAAAGTTTTCCATTTAGTTTTCAAAACATGGCTTTCAAGAGAAAAGTTTTCAAGTTTAAAATTGTGTAGAAAATTAATTTGTAATGGTTTAAATGTTAAGGCCTTCTTGAAAACAAGATACAACACTAAAAAGTGTCTAAACTTTTTTTTTTTTTATGTATGTAGGATTCATTTTCATACTTGAAAGTAGCAATGTTGTGAGTGTATAAATAAATTATAATATTTACGGGGTAGAAATGCTTCCTTCCAAAATATTTTTATAATTTGATTTCTCCAGCCCCTAATTACTGCTTATTTTCTTAAATAAACATGTTTCCAAAAAAAGGAGTGCTCACAGTCCCCTAATCATGGCATCTATCAAATCCTCCAACGAAATCGTGAGATTAATTTTTGTTTTATTTTGAATTAGCCACACAAGCTTTAATTGTACTATAGGAGGGATATATGTAAGGTTTTTCTAACTGCTTGAAGAGCTAATTATAATGAAAAAACTTAAATCGACATACAAACAAGTCGTTACTTTTATGTTATTAATAGTACTTTTTACACCATTATGTAAAGCTACCTGTGCATGTATAATATATTCATATATTAGAGGTTTTTTTTTCTTAAATGCTAATGTGTTCATCCTCGAGTTTTTGTTTCTGTTCAAATTTATTTTTATTCTATGGATCATGGTTTCTCAAATTTAAAGACTACGATGTTAATTTTTATTTAATCGCTTTTGGTATGATTATTTATAGTTTTAAAAATGAATATCTTTTTGATCATGTTGCCCTTCCAAATTCTCATTTTGTCCATTTTGGAATCTCAATTTCTCATCTTGCACCTTATTGATGCTCCAAGTTTATTATGCCATTTTTGGAATCCTACTATTTTTAAAGATTTTTTTTAAAAACAGATATTTCTAGTTCTGTATAATCTGAGATTACCTGTTATTTAACTCTTGGAAGGAAAAGAATTGACATTTTTTTACTATTTGCAACCTATGCATATTTTTGAAACCTTATTATGCTTGCTGTAAATTTTTTGGTAAATAAACATTTGAATTTTTGTTTGCTTAGACTAGTCATATACTATAAAACCAATAGGTTTATGATCTGACAGCTGTGGTGACACACAAAAAAAAAAAACAAGTCCAGTGTACACATTGGCATGCACGTAAAAATCCCTTGGCAGTTTGAATTTGATGTAGGAGTAAGCAGTTGCAATGCTGTCCAGGCAAAATTTATCTCGCAGCAATGTACATACTCTGCGCAGTGTTTCATTTGATTAGAGGTAATCCTCTACACACTGCTATTATGAGTGGATATTGTTGTTTTAAATTTTGATTGGTCAGTAGTCCGTCTACCAACCAATCACTAGCTTTACATTTGAAACAAGTGCCAATATTAGACCAAATATGTTGACATAATGTTACGTCATGGCTCACGATTTTATTATGTCTAATTAACCCGTGCATAGCGGAATACTGCCGTCACGAGGCTATCAAGTCGAATGAAATGTAAACAATAACTGTTTGGAAACGAACATACTTTCACCGTTTTTAATACCTTAAATCACTGTCCAAAGTTTTAGGGAAGACCCAGATTAAACAAAGGACTGTCATGTTGCTGCATTTAAGTGATGGCTTTCATTGAACGGAAAGAATAGACACACTCCCGAATAAGTTCAAGAAACAAGATGCAATTCCAGCAACGGCCAGAGAGGGATTTCTCGGGCCATTGCTTCAGGAATATGAGCAATGTATGGCGATGCCTGTTCTTATTAGTCGAGTAGGAGGTTAATTCCCATTTCATTTAAACTGCAGTGGCTCATTTAGTAAGAGGTTGACTTGCTAATCTTATAGTTGAGTTCGTTGTGAAAGTTTCATCGGTATTTTCCAAAATGGTGCTACCTTGTCAGTAGTGCAGCACGGGAGTCATTATTTGGATGGTGTAAAAAAACCTAAATCCTGTGTACACATTACTGTGCATGTTAAAGAACCGTGGACAGCTAAAACTCGATAGAAGATCAGACTCCAGTGCCACTGTGCAGGCTGTATGACGTATGCCTATCATTATTAGTGGAGTACAAAGAAACAATACCGAGGATGGTCCGATAAGGACTAGGTTCCATAATGTTTAATATGGGATTTTGCAACATGGTTTTTGAGGACAATTTTTAAAATGAATTAATAGGATTACATTGTGATTCAATTTCATTGATGCAAAGCTTTTATTGTTATCACACGTTATCATTATTTCATTATCATTATTTCACGCCAACTCCATCCCACTGCCTGATCCTGATGATGAACTGGAGCGGATCTAGGAATTTTGAAAAGGTGGGGGGTGCCGCAAAATGAGGGCACTGACCGCAGAGACGGGTCACGCCGCTGAGAGGGGGTGGGGCCCCAAGAAAATTATCCGTCATTTTCTTGCCTCTCTAGCCAATTCAAGAGCTATTTGGCGGTAGTAACACTTTACTCCAAAAGTTTCACAATATTTATATGGAGCAGGGTAAGGTTTGAACCCCAAGTTTGGTGTATATATCTTGGCACACTATGTTCCTTCTGCCACAACCTTTCGAAGTCAGTATAACCAACCAGGGCACCTTGTAATTAATAGATTGATCCATAGTAATTGTTCTCGCACTGATCAGCAGTTAACATTCGCTAGGCCGCTACAATCACTGATAAGGATGACATCGACGCGACTTAATTAGTCCCCCATATTATCTTTTTCTTCCGACAAATTAAATTCTAAAATATTTTTTGGATGTATTAGAAAAATAAGTAAAGACATTCCAAGTATTTGTAGTTAAAAAGTATTTCCTATTCAGTGTAAATGGGTATTAAAATGAGTTAAAAGGCATCATTTTGTCCGAAGCAGTCACGTCCTATTTAAACAATGCACGCTATTGAACCAATGATTGACGCTGCGTGATGTCATAACAGGTGTTGAAGACCGTCATCTGTGACAGAGATAATTCGAAATTCTCTGTGAAACAGTTTGAATTGTACTTTGGTCCAATTTTTACCCAGCTGGTATTGCCACTAAATCCCATATTCCTGAAGCAATGGCCTGAGAAATTCCTGTCTGCACTTTGCTGAATTGGCTTCCGATACTTGAGCTTTCAATCAAATCTATCCCAAGTACAGCCCTTCATTTAACCTGTGGGTCTTCCCTAAAACTTTGGACAGTGATTTAAGGTATTAAAAATGGTGAAAGTCTGTTCGTCTCCTTACAGTATTGTTTACATCATGTCAATGTTGATAGCCTCGTTTGTCACACAATTAGTTTTTCTGCAATATTCTGCTATGCACTGGTTAATTGGGCTTAAAATACAGATGTGACATCATCCTTTGATGTTGACGTGCCATTATATCAAATTGGTAGGGCAATGTGCCAAGCCTACATTATTCATACCAGTTGAAATATTGGACCCCAGTGACATATTTCATTGAAATGCTTGCGCTGGATAGTGTCTGTATTTTAAGTTGTTTAAAGCCCCAATAACACTCTTGTTGTAACTGAATAATATGTCCCAATCTTCATTCTGGTCAACAAATCGTATTATTTTACAATATTCCAATTAATTGATGATATAAATTTCATCTTAACACACCTATTTTAAAAAATTGGAAAAATTCAACCAATTGATTTGAAAAGTCTAACGTAAACCTTTTCAAATGTGACTTGGGTTTTAAAATATTTTCGAACCCTCTGGACAAGTAAAATAGGTTGTAATGGATAATTTACACAACAGGTAGGACACTTAAACATCTAGTACTTAGAATAAGGGTATTATTTATTTTCTGGAGCTTTCAAGCCAGCAAGAATGTTATTGTCCCTTTAATGGTCTCGTGCAAAACATTGCGTAAAATATAGATATCGCCTCCGTGCTGTTGCACTCGTACAATATCAACACATTACTTTAAAGTACACATAATAAAATCGTGGGTCATGACGTAACGTTATGTAAACATATTTGGTCCAAGCCTAATCAAATTGTTACGCAGTTGGCTATTGTTTGTTATTTGGACTATTCACCAGTCAAAATATGGAACAGAAATTTGCTTCCATAAAAGCAGTCTTCTGTGTGATTAGCTCTAATCAAACGAAACACTGCAGGGTGTATGCTCAACCCCTGACCCAGAGTCCAGTTAAAGGGACAATAAGAGTCTTGCTGGCTTGGCAGCTCCAGAAAATAAATAATAGCCTTATTCTAAGTACTGGATGTTTAAGTGACCTACCGATTGCATAAATTATCCATTACATCCTATTTTACTTGTCCAGAGGGTTCGAAAATATTTTCAAATCCAAGTTACATTTGAAAAGGTTTAGTCGAATTTTTCAAATTTTTTAAAATAGGTGTGTTAAGATGAAATTTGTGTCATCAATTAATTGGGATATTGTAAAATAATACAATTTGTTGACCAGAATAAAGATTGGTATTGAGGCCTTTAAAAAAAAAAACAACCAGTAAGTAATTATATGAAACGTGTTTAAATCACAGCAAATGTGCCAGATTAACATAATAATAACTTTTAACAAGATTTTAAAACAGTAATGAAAACACGGAACCACAAAGCACAAAAATAAAAAGGATGCACTTAATATATTCAAAAATAATTTCTCCCTTATATAACAATGTACAACTGGGTTAAATTTGGCTTTTTAAAAGTAAAATTAATTAAGGCGTCTACCAATAATACTTATATATATCATAAAAGTAAAACAATTTATACATATCTTACTGTACATCAAAGGCATTTAATAACTTTACACATTTCTCTCCGAACTTTTAAAAGGCCATTTACCGGTATACTGAGCGTGACAACTGTGACTTTCCGTGTCGTACTGAAATTACACAAGGAATTTCATAAATGAAAGTGGTTTTTTGAAGATTTGACGATGTATGCCTTTTGACATCGTACTTAAATGGTTTCCAATAATTCTTTCTGGAAGCAACCTCCGCATTCACGCTCAGTACAAATGAACCTTTAACCCTTATTGAAATATTAGGTCACACACACAAATTTGACTTTTATAATCTTAGATTAGACACTGTCAGGAAAAATGTTTGACTGGGAATGGAGACTTTAAATTTGGCAGAAAATTAGTTTTGAGTCTTGGCTCTGAGTCGGGTACCTAAAGGGTTAAATCAGCAATTGAATACTCTAATTGTTCAGGTAAGTTAGTGTGTTTATACAGGGCTTACTCTTGTTAACCCTTTAGCACTAGATGAATATTGACTACCAAGTTTCTTAAATCAGCAATTCAATACTTTCAATGATGAGATAAGTTATTGTGTATTTAATAGGCTTAGTCTTGTAAGCACTTGATAACAATATTGACCACCCAGTTTCTTAAAGAAAATTAGAGAAAAGTGGTACATTTTATACCAGGCCCTGAATTCACACAACATTCTCAGAGTTAAGTTGCACAATTTTCAATCACTGTTTATGATTGATGTATTTGATACATTAAAACAACAAAAGTTTCATGAAATGCTACATTCTAGTTAAAATAAGGCGAACAATTTTGAGTAAATTCTTAACATAAGCCTGAGAATGCTTTGTGAACTCGGCACATGGACAGTCAGAAACTATTGTCTTTTAGACCGCTTCGATCTGTGACTAACTCTCTGTATTGTAAGAAGACGGCAGATATTCATGTAAGTCAGGTGGTTTTCAGAGAGTCCATGTACTAAAGGTTTAAACGACAGAAGTCCAATATCATAAAAATAATTATCACAAGCTAAGCCATTTTAAAAATGGTTGCTGCTGAAAACAGGAAGTTATTTCTGAGTAATAAAGGCAGTGTTTGGCACCGATCCATCATTGGTTCTCTGTCTTCGCAACTGAACTTGAAGTTGTAATTTATTGGTGTAGAACAATTTCTTCCAACCAATCGTATCAGCTAAGGCTACCACTTCAGGAGTTATCGAACTTTCACTGTTAGCTTTATAAATTTTCTTCCATAATTCATCAGAATTACATAGTTTTCTGAAAGAAAAAAAAAATGCATAAAGAAATGAAAGAGGGTTCTACTACATTGTATTCACTCTGATCAGCAGTGAATATTCGCTAGGTTACTACAATCATTGTCAAGGATGACATCTTTGCAACTTGATGGGCCAAAATAATAACTTTTACTCAGACAAATTAAATTCTAAATAATTTTTTTTTTATGTATTAGAAATATAAAGATGTTTGAAGTATTTGTAGGTAAATATTATTTCCTATTTAATAGTTATTAAAATGAGTAAAAGTCAGTTCTGTAACATCTTATGTAAGCCAGTGATTGACGTTGTGTGATGTGACATCATGTGAATAAAGTCAGTCATCTTTTACAGAGATATTAGAAGGCTTTCGTAATCCTCTGTGAAACAGATTGCTTTGTATTCAGCTATATCTGGGCTAATAATGAACACTGGGAGCAATTCAGCGAATTGCAGGAGTCTTTAATCACTCTCATGAAGGAAAGTCGAGGTGTGCAATCCGAGCGGGAGTGAAAGTGCATCTGAAATTTGGGGACTAATGTATTTATCAAGACCAAGATGAACTAAAAATCATATTGGTTAGACCCACCCCTTCTTCTAGTCTTATGAAATATACTTTTGTCTCTATGACTCTCTACATGGATTTTATTCACGACATGCATGAACATGTTCTTTTCTTTATTGTCCCTGCATAATACATTTTCTAGATAAATCAACACTGTAAGCCAAGTGTCAATAACATTATTATATTGAATATTGATCATTTACACAGTGGTTTTATCATGGTAGTCATAAATAATATGACACTCACAAAACATGTGAGCTACCGTATACAAGTTTGCTTAAATATTAAAATAAAACTCTGTATTATTAGAATTTTGTTTTTATGGCCTTGGACTACATGTAGATTTAGTCTAGCTAGATATAGTTTGGGAATTCAGTCCTAGCCTTTTTACTTACTCAACTGGGTACCGTATATTTGCAATCCAAATCTTATTTTTATCATCAATAAAAATAATCAGTGGTCTCTCGTAATATCAGTACGTCTTATTACATGTAGTAGGAAAAAGATTTATACAATAACATTTCTTACATGTGGGTAAAATATTCTTTGTCCGCATCTCTGTATGAAACACCCCCCTAGTGCGATGGAGCTTTTCGACAGCATCCCAACAGCTTATTCTATTATTAGTATAAAACTTTGATCTGGTATTAGGGGTGGGCTATAAAAGTGATGGTTTTCAAATACCATCTCTGCAGAGCTAAATTTGTGCAGAATTCATTTCTGATCATTTTGGTACCAATTATATTGAAATCGGATGAAAATTGAGAAGGTGCAGGCAAATTTAGTGACCTAGGGGCGGGGATCGCGGTTTTTCGGTATAATATAGCATTTTATGTGTTTTTTTTCATATCTTGGTCAATTTTCAACATATTTTGATAATTTTTGTGCCTATTTTAATGTATTTTATGTCAGAGAATACAATGAGGGGGTTAATTTTTACTTTTAGGTGCAATTTATCTCTGTAATTTGTCAAAATTGTAATTTTTAGGATCGAAATGAAAATTTTTCAAAGCTACACACCCCTCGTTTAAATAATTAATTTAATGATATTATGAACAATTATTATCGAACATAGAAAACAGGTGAACATAAATATTTGGTTATGGTAACATTCAAGCTGAAAATACACAATTTATAAAATGAACGAAAAAGAACATCAATCATCTCCCAGTTCTCAAGGTCAAATGTCATTGCTCTTTTTCTCAAATCCCATGATCCAATAATATTACATGGCAGAATCTGAATTAAATCTACAGTCTGAATATCAGTATGTAAAGGATGTCTCCATAGTTTGCTTTCATTGGCAATGCAACGTTTTAAATGTTCTACCGTGTATGTTCCATCAGTATCTTCAGATATACAAATCCCAACATACCACTGCCTACTGGTACAGGTGTCCAAAATAACTGCATACGGCTCATTGATGGTCACTTCTGGCTCAGATATTTTTTCTCTTTCAGGACTCTGCTTATTAATTGTATGGACACCAAAAAATATGAGACATATCAACCTCAGTAGGCATGTCAGGAATATTTTCAAGTTCATTGACATCTGTAATGGGACTACTCCGAATGCCTCTGCCAGTGAATCTTTTATTTGAGCAAGCTGCTGATCTCTGGGCAAGCTTATCAAATTTAGCAAGGTCCCTCTCACAATCAAGATTGTCTGTTGGCAAATTTCTAAGAGACGGCTCCAGGTTATGTAAAGCAGTGGCTTTACTTGATGTCGTGAGTATGGGTTTGGTCAGCAGCTTGCTCAAATAAAAGATTCACTGGCAAAGGCATTCGGGATGAGATGACAGTTTACAAATCTCCACCAGTCAATGTTGAAAAAATAACCAAGAGTTTGTCGTATATACTTGATAAACAAGAACAGCAATGGATGGAGAAACAAAAACTTCTGAATATTGAAAAATTAAAGAAAGACTGTATTAATGCTGCCCTAAAACCCACTGAGTATGTGCATATATACTACTCAAAAAGTGTAAAACTTGGGGTTGTCCCATTACAGATGTCAATGAACTTGAAAAAATTATACAAAATGCTGATGACGAGCAAAGTCTGAAGTCTATTTTGAAAAGTGAAATTTCTTATCGAAATCGAACGTCGCACGACTCAAAGACACGCCCACACTTATACAGCCGAAATGAAAATAAACCTGATATTAATTCTGATAACCGAAACCTATATGGCCGATATAAATTTTCCTGACTGAGGATGATATGAGTCTTATATTTTTTGGTGTCCATACAATTAATACAGCAGAGTCTTGAAAGAGAAAAAATATCTGAGCCAGAAGTGACCATCAACGAGCCGTATGTAGTTATTTTGGACACCTGTACCAGTAGGCAGTGGTATGTTGGGATTTGTATTTCTGAAGATACTGATGGAACATACACTGTAGAACATTTAGAACTTTGCATTTCCAATGAAAGCAAACTATGGAGACGTCCTTTACATACTGATATTCAGACTGTAGATGTAATTCAGATTCTGCCATGTAATATTATTGGATCATGGGATTTGAGAAAAAGAGCAATGACATTTGACCTTGAGAACTGGGAGATGATTGATGTTCTTTTTCGTTCATTTTACTAATTGTGCCTTTTCAGCTTGAATGTTACCATAACCAAATATTTATGTTCATCTGTTTTCTTCTATGTTCGATAATAATTGTTCATAACATCATTAAATTAATTATTCAATCGAGGGGTGTGTAAATTTGAAAAATTTTCATTTTGATCCTAGAAATTACAATTTTGACAAATTACAGAGATAAATTGCACACATAAGTAAAAATTAACACTCTCATTGTATTCTCTGACATAAAATACATTAAAATAGCCACAAAAATTATCAAAATATGTTGAAAATTGACCAAGATATGAAAAAAACACATAAAATGCTATATTATACCGAAAAACCGCGATCCCCGCCCCTAGGTCACTAAATTTGCCTGCACCTTCTCAATTTTCATCCGATTTCAATATAATTGGTACCAAAATGATCAGAAATGAATTCTGCACAAATTTAGCTCTGCAGAGATGGTATTTGAAAACCTTCACTTTTTTTGCCCCCGTATAGCCCACCCCTACTGGTATTGCATTTCTTATTTATTATTTACATACATTATGTTTTACTTATTTACAGCATTTCATAGGTCTATTTTAAAACGATAGTTGCATATTTTCTAAGAAATGAAATAGGGTTTAACATCCTACTGTTCTGCTGCTGACAGGGCTAATGAAGACTGGCATGTGCCATATAGTGTGCTATGAGGGAAATTTTGCCTGTGCAGCAGAACTATATGATGGCCTACTCTTATATCAAATTCAAACTGCAAAGGAATCTTATGTGTGCATGCCAATGTGTACACCTCCTGACCTCAATTTTTCATCCCATCTGAACAACTATACAGCTGTCCTTGACAGGCCATCCATCCTACGCCACTGACATGGGAGAAACCACGCCGGAAAACCCTGACGAACTTACTTGGCCAATGCAGGGATTGAACATGCAACCTCCACACACAACCTGCAGGCTAGCGAGCCAGGGTCTTACCCACTAGCCACCTTGGCTCCTGTTTTCTAAGAAAATCAAAAGTATTGTACCTACAGATTGTCAAACACTTATTTTGTAATAGGAATAACATATCCGAGGCACTTCGAGCACTTATGAGAAATAACCTGAATTTAGCAAAATTACCACCATTTTCAAATAACACACTATTTATGGATAACAATTACTATGGTTTATTTCACTGCAACGTTTCAACAAGGTTTCACAACACAATTAAATAAAATGAAAATGATACTATATATATATACAATGTATACACAAGAGCAGTGCGAATATTTACCTCTATTTTGGGTTTTTTTATGTACGCTACTTGGAATTGTGTCATGCCTAAATATTAAGGTTACCAGCTGATTTTATAACAATAACACTGTAGTACAGTCGCTAGATGTAAATAGTTAGGGCACGACGCACGTGACTGTTGAAGAGACTGTAGTAAACCGGGCTAGGGCTAGCTCTAAGGGTTACAGTTAGCACTAGCCCTGCTTACATCTTGTGATTTTGATCGAATTTGCATCTTTTATTTTTCACCATAGATAGGCCTAATAATTGACTTCATGTTTCACCAAAAGGAATCATTTCTAGCCACATCTGATCTGACACAAATTATACATGTAATAATTCAATCAACATTACTTTCAAGTCTAGAATTTTCAATTCACACAGAACAAAGATCGCAGGTTCATGGATAAATTTCAAAACTTTACTTGAAAATAGTGTTGTATTATTAAAAATTTGTGTCTAATTCTAATTTAATACTTACCTAAATTGCTTTGAAACTTGACTAAGACGAGCAATATCTTCCAAATCCAACATAAATATTAGCTGTAAAAGAACTCGATCTGGTAACCTTGGTAAATAGTCAATTTTTCCTTGACAGAGATTTGTCAAATAGTCCAGAGTATTAGATCCTGCAACTCTTTGGATTTCACTGTGAAGTCTTTCATCTAATAAAAAATCTTCGTGATTGTCTTTTACTTCTGACGGCGGGTTCTTGGAATCTGAACGCGTTGGGGGAACAACTTTCCACAATCTGTAAATAACTTCCGTAGGTGTCATAAAAAGGTGAAAGAAATCTTTGCATGGAGAAGGAGCCTGGTCGGTATAGTCGACAATTGCTCCGTGTTCGTTAAGCCAAGGTTTCATGTTCGCCATTTTGACGCTCAATCGGTAACCAGCCCAACGGCCTTCACCTTATATTGTAAATGAAGACTGGGATATCCAGCCATTCTGGGGCACTTGACCAAGAAAATGAAAGACTGGATAACCTGCCAATATACATGTAATACGGAAGACCGATGGAACAACTAATTTTGAAAGCATACGTTTTTATTATACATGCATTATGCAAGAGCTAAATCTGCTTATTGTATATCTTTAGGTCTAAAATGTCATATAAACTATTAATTAGACATTTATTAACATGGCAAGACCAGAATCCACTCTCGATGACATCGGATATTTCCGATATTAAGTAGATTAGAATGGCTCAGCCAAATTTTGATTTAATTTTAAAAAATGGAGGAGCAAGACACAGCTTCGAACAACCAGTACGATGGTTGCAATTAATGTTCACATATTGTCAAACCTTCAAAGGCTGATATCTTCGCTCGCAATAGAGTGGCCTAAGTTGTATGTAATTTTTAATTTATTCATTTAATTTACTTTTTCAATTTCTGGCTAGCTCTTTATCTACATCTTACATATCTCTAAATCAATGTAGGCCTATAGTATTGCATATTATCTTACATTTAAACCAAAACGAATGAATGCATGAAATATAGACTAGAGAAGAAGGGCATTAGTCACCGTCGGACATGCTACGATGGTCCAAAGTGGCTAGGGGTTCATCGGTTCCGACTGGAAAACAAATGACATAATATTTATTTTTTCAAAATAAAATAGAATTCATCTTTGCATCTACTGAGAATAATAATGACCTAAATCCGACAATAAAAATGATCTACGAGTTGGGTTCGGCAAAGTGTGAATCAAGCAAGTTGCGTTTTCTGAGTCACGCGTTTCTCGCAGCGACGGGGCACAAGGACATCCTTTGTTGCGGGGACCCCGAGCTACCCATTATGCCGCTAATATAATTAACGCATAGCCTACATAATCCGTTCGTGACCCTTGACTTATCGGTCACCCCATGTGTACGTGTTATATGAAATCGGATGTAATGATATTAAGTATGGGTTACTTACATGGTACAGAACAAGGTTCTTGTAAGAATATCCTGGCTTCCTGACCAGTTAATCCCCCTTTATCCTTATACAGATTATCCTATCAGCATAAGTAAGATTAGTTCCGATTTGTGTCAAAGAGACATCACCAGAGTGTCGCGCTTCGACCTCTGGCTTTAGGTTGTGGTTTCGATCCCCTGTGTGAGTGTATGGAAATAGGGGAGCCTTCTCAATGTCGTGGGGTGTACATCGGGCCCGTAGCCAGCTCATAAAATTGGAGGGGGGTGGGGCTACGGAATGTTTTTTTTTGGCGGGGGGGGGCTACGGAATGTTTTTTTTTGGGGGGGGGGGCTACGGAATGTTTTGGAGGGGCTGAGGATGTGGCCGGCGAAGAACACTCCTATACAAATCACTATTTTTGGCGAAATATTGGGGAGGGGGGCTAATTCGATTTTTTGGGGGGCTACGGGCCCGAGGCGCATTGTATTAGATAACCTGTTATTGAGTCAAGTGGCGTGGTTTCGATTTCACGCTTATACGTGACAAGGAGTAGGATCGCCTGTCCAACCTCGTGGGTATATCTGGGTCCTCCGGTTTGTTTCCTCCGACTCCTAAAGAATCCTACGCGCAAGTGAATTAATAAAATAAAATTACTACCTAGTTTGTGTCGAGCGGATGCTAAACCCCATTTCTTTCCCCTCTCTCTTTCTTCGACTGCCAAAGAGCCCAGACGTTTACGTTAAATCTTGTTCAGATTATTTGAACCTATTATTTGAACCTCTTAGTGTGGTAAAGAGATCGCTGTGGGCTTTATCGAAATTTTTCGCGGTTTTGAACCCTTTTGCCGTTATAATTGTATACTCTTCAGGGCGGGTCCAGAGTAGGGTGGCCACCCGTCCCGCATTTCGCGGGACAGTCCCGCAAAATGTTTGTCCCGCGTCCCGAATATCAATCAAAATGTTTGACAATTCCTCACATGGACGATTTCTATTACAGTAATATGCGTGAAGCTAGTCTTGCGATAGTCTATTTGAGTATTAGTTTAGTGAAAATACTGAAAGACCCACCACAAATTCCTTTAGAAGGTCTTTTGGTACCAACTTGCAATTGTTGATGACCTTTCCCTGTACATCATACTGAAAATCCACCGAAACCCACCGGTGCGGTTCCCCCTTGCCACTGTTGCAACACATAGGGCCTTGGATAACGTATACTCATTCGGATGAGACGTAAAAAAATACTTGGCAGTTGGAATTCAATATAAGAGTAGGCCGTAGCACCGGTCCCGGGCACAATTTCCCTCATAGGATACAATATGGCGTATGCACCTCTTCCTCTTCGTGAGCCCAGTCGGGCGTTAAACCCCTATTTCATTTACATTTATATATGTAATAAACATAAGAATTGGAAAATATTGCACACAACCAAGACAGAAATCAACGAATATAATTTATATAACATTGACATCCCGACCCCACCCCCTCTCTTGCATTACAACTACAACCACCAGCACAACCGACAAATTCACGACTGACACCACACAAAGAAAATGTAATTAAATGAATATAATTAATCCACATTTTATAATTGAATAAATTTTGTAAAAACATGCATATTCTAAAACCTCCAACTATTAACTTACAACTTGGAAAACGTGCTTTGTCCTACGCTAGACCTTTTCTATGGAATAAACAACCAAAGTCAATCATTGTCAGTGGGCCATTTAAAACTCAAAACAGTCGAGGAAGAGAGAGAGAAAAAGAAAAATGAGATTTTAGGTCACTCGACCAGGAGAAAGACCACAAGGTTAACAAATTCCCCCACCCACACAAACACACCTCTTACCTAAAGAACAATAAAAGTAATTAAATAAATACTAGTATTTGTTACATGGTGAATAACATAAACCCTGAAAAATAGCTGGGGCATTTGCCGTGCCCGAAGGTAAAAAAAAAAATATTGGACGATGACGGATGTATCGAATTGTCTGTTTCTCTATTTTACTCTGTATATATTTATACACTTAATCTAATTGAGTATCAATTGCATTCGCTTTCTTGTCTTTGAATTATTAAAATTCAAATAACCTATTGATGGTGTAAAGGTATCTTGTATTATTAATATGGCATGACATGGTGATCAATCAGGGAAAGTTATTAGATGCATTACGTAAGGTTTAGATAAAGAGTCGACAGTTCTGTTCTGACAATAATAGTTTAAAAAATGGATAATGAAAAGGGAATGTGTTGAAAATGTCAGTCAAATTACTTCATTCTGAGAGGAGTCGTTTACAGAACAGCGTAGTGTTGATTGTCTTTTTTTAAATTAAATCATAAATCTGTTGAAAATCAAACCCATCCGAAGTTCTAGAGAGTTGATTATGGGCCTGGTATGTAAATAAATGTTGCATAAATTATTTAAATAACATTGAGGTCAAAAGAAAGATCTGCAATAGGCTCATTTAGCTCTTAATTAATGCATCTTTAACCAGCATAACATCCTTAATACTCAGTTATTGTAAAATCTCAATAAGTTTCACAGCATTCAGCATGATTAAACATCAGCGATAAAATCTCAATACGATTCAATTACGTTCGGCATGATTTAATTTTAGCGATAAACAATTAATGTACCTGGATGATAATTCGGCAGCCATTTGATTGTAACTTTCATTCAACGTCATGATATATATTTACACTCACCCTTTCAAACGGTTCTGTCGTGCAAATTAATAATTTATTTATTTACAGCTACAAAAGAAATTATGTTTGCCTTTTTGAAATGCAAGATGATGCTGGCATACGATATGAATATTATATGACTTGAATATATATTGTTGCTATGTATTATTATCACAAAACACTCTTGGTAACTTATAGGCCTATCATATGACATACGAATACAAACCAAGCTTCGTGAATATTTCATAATTAGTTTGATTTTATATTGTTGGTTAGTCGAAAAGTGAAGTAACTATATATCAACATTGTTATGCATACTGCCTCAGTCCTTTTTAAAAAGATAATGATGTCCCGCAATATGATCAAGCAAAGGTGGTCACCCTAGTCCAGAGCCCCCCCCCCCCTGCTCAGCTTCATAAAAAAAATAATGCCTTGCATCAATGAAATTACATCACAAAGTGATCATACATCAGTATAAAAATGATTTCTCTGTTTAAAAAGCTCAATTTGCATGTATGCCTATGTAATTTAGAGACGATGATGGCAGATTTCCGTAACAGAAACCTGGCAAACCCCCTCCTGCAAAAATTCCTGGATCCGCCCCTGCTCTTGTATCAGTAGAAACACCCCCTGGGGGACTAGATAGCGAAATGAAATGGAGTTTAATGTCCTACTGTTGTGCCCCGACTGGGCTAATGAAGACGGGAATACGCTATACAGTGTGCTACGAGGGAAATTTTGCCTGGGAAACTGCCAATGGATCTTTTTAGTGCACACCCACGTATACACTGGATCTCTGTTTTTCGTCCCACCGAACCATTAAAGGGACAATAACATTCTTGCTGGCTTGGTAGCTCCAGAAAATAAATATTACCCTTATTCTAAGTACTAGATGTTTAAATGTCCTACCTGTTGTGTAAATTATCCATTACAACCTATTTTATTTGTCCAGAGGGTTCGAAAATATTTTAAAATTCAAGTCACATTTGAAAAGGTTTACGTTAGACTTTTCAAATCAATTGGTTTAATTTTTCCAACTTTTTAAATTAGGTGTGTTAAGATGAAATTTATATCATCATTTAATTGGAATATTCTAAAATAATACGATTTGTTGACCAGAATGAAGATTGGGACATATTTTTCAGTTACAACAAGAGTGTTATTGGGGCTTTAAACAGCTGTCCATGCCAGGCCCTCCGTTTTGCACCGCTGACAGGGGGAAACCTTGCCGGGAAATCCGGGTGAACCAAACTTCTCGGCCATTGCAGGGATCGAACATCCAGGCAGCTGGCCAGTGTCGCACTAGTCTCGGTCATACAGAACAGTGGTTTATCCACTTAGCCACCGTGACTTCCGAAATTAAATAAAATTAGATTTCATTTCATAATATATTATATTGTCGCACCCGGTTCTCACCTGACACACACAAAAAAGATTAATTGAACCTTATCAAAATTCTCGAAATGTACTTTCAAATTAAATCGATTTAAGACTTAAAATGTCGGTCAGCTAGCTTTGTGTCTGATTTCAAGCGAAACTAATCGTAGACAATCAACCAGACAGCCTGTGTTTACTAGTAGTTTGCCAACCAGAAAGACCCCCTTCCCATGGGAAGTACAGAAATTGTTAATGCGCGTAACCATTGCTCTTAGAAGTGTGGGAATTTTACAGAACCAACGAGACCGAACGTTAAAGATTCATCATGGAAGATTGAATAAAGAGCTGGCAGTTCTCACCGTAATAGTTAAACACTAGATGGTGTAAATGGATTATGCAGAAAATTTCAGTCAAATTTCATTACTCTAAACCGAGAAAACCCCTTTTTAAAATCTCGGTAGCCTCGATTGTCATTGCTACCACTGTCAAAATTAAGTCTCGATTATCCAATTTTGCGTTTAATCAGTTGATTGGGTTCAAATCCAATGAAAATCAGACATATAGATTTGTCCCAAGCCGAAAGAAAGACTTGCAATAAGCAGCTTTCGCTCTTGTATAATGTATATTCAAACTATGTTTCATAAATCAAAAAAAAAAATGTATAATTGTTTCAATGTAAAAACGTTTGATATAATTTGCTTCATTTCATTTCATTTTAAAGTTGCAATTTCATATTTTTAAGTTATATTTTTTAAATGTATTAACATAAAGCCTTTAAATAGATTGTACCTATAAACAGTCCTACCTTGTTAAAGAATTATCCTATTAATCCTATAATTCACTATTGCCAATTGAGAAATTAGAAAAAATATAATTTTCAACTTCAAATTCAAACGTTTGAAGATAGCCATTTCATGAGGATGAATTGAAAACAAGGGAGGTAATTGTGTTATTAGTTTCTGTGTCACAGATGTTTATGCCTCTAAAATAATGCCCATGATCGTATAATAGTGAGTTGACAACCTTTTGTGCAATAGACATAGAAACAATTATATTTTGTTTTACTTAGAAAATATGAAATTCCCGCTTTAAAGTAATTTAGATTAAACAACGATTTTGGTCAATCTCGAATATATTTTGGAGACTAAAACTGCTTAATTTTGTGTTGAAAGTCCTTAAAATATCCTTCCGTAGGGCCGAGCAACTAACTCAATATAAGTGATACGTTTTCAATAACTTAGACCCGTCACTCCTCGTCTGACCCGAGCTGTTTTATACGGTGTCTTATTTTATAAAAAGAGAGGGAGAGAGAAATGGCGTTTAACGTCCACTCGACACAAACTAGGTCATTTTGAGACTAACATATGGTTTCATTTCAATAATTCGCTTGCGCGTAGGGGTCTTTAGCAGTGGGAGGAAACCGGAGTGCCCGGAGGAAACCCACCAGGTTGAGAAAGCGGTCATCTACATGCCACATACGCCCACCCCAGGGCTCGAAACCACAGCCGCAAGCCAGAGGTGACCGGCCAGCTAGAGGTCGAAGCGCAGCACTAGGCCATCCCAACCCCCTATATAAAAGACCGTGTAGGTGAAATTTACCGTTCGTTGTCCAGTACAACATGTGGACCTTGCATTGGATGGACCTCTTAAGGAACGGAAAGAGATTATCAGGTCAACTAACGAACAAAAATGACCTGAAATCTTAAAAAGGGTTACGTGTTCGGATAAGCGGTTTTGATGTTCACTTCCCTACGACTCAATATTTGGAGCTGAATTTTTGAGACAAGGTAAATACACCATTCCTCTATACGGAGTCTTCATTAGCCCATTTTAGGAACAGAACAGTAGGACGTTAAACCCAATTTTATTTCTTTTCTTTCTGAGACTCTGTGAAAATCTCCATGGTCTCTTTAAACATATACAGAATTTCTGAATAGAACTAGAAGGAGAATACCCTGCAGATTAGTTTATTTTTTTGTAGTATTGAAAACAAATTCGATCACTATTGTTCTTGATCAACGAACGGCCTAATCGGTTGTGATGTGGTTGTTGTTGTTGTTTATATGTGTTTTGTATCAGTATCTCCCTCGTGTAGTGCCATCAGTGTATGTTTTATTTAGGGACATGTTAGGATGTTATCAGAATGAAACACAAAGTGACATTTCTCAAACAGAGTTGTCTTCCCTTACTTGGGAAATGATATGGGGTTAAACGTTCACTCGACACAAACTAGGTCATTTCGGGATTAACATATGGTTTAATTTTATTTCAATAATTCGCTTGTGCGTAGGGGTTTTTAACTGTGGGAGGAAACCGGAGGAACCGGAGAAAACCCACGAGGTTGGCCAGTATCCAATGGTTTTGTAACCGAAGTCCCACTCCGAATTACATGCATCCTATCAGACAATCTGTTTCACAGAGAATTACTTACGAATTATCTCTGTAACACATGACTGTCCATAACACGTGCGTTGACTGCACGCGCCGGTAGTCATTGGCTCAACGGCTCGTGCAATGTTTACTTAACACCTAACTGCTTCGGGCAAAATGATGCATTTTACTCATTTTAATACCCATTTACACTAAATAGGAAATATTTTTTAACTAAAAATGCTTCAAACGTCGTTATTTATTTTTCTTTTACCTCAAAAAAATATTTGAGAATTTAATTTGTCGGAGTAAAAAAGTTAATATGCCGTACTCATTAAGCCTCGTCGATGTCATGCTTATCAGTGATTGTAGCGGCCAAGCGAATATTCACTGCGGGATCAGTTTTCCTATCAGACTGTTGCAGACGCATTTACAAATACTAATCGATGCCCGAAAAATGTCGCACAAAGTAGAGTGGCTCCAGACAAAATGTTTTAATCTATCGTCAATACCACAAATTCGTGGTATTCAATTAAAAGAAAAGTAAAATTAGTGTTTTATTAGGGTTCGATGACAGTTAGGGAAGCATAACTTCCGAAAAAAATTAAGGTTTACAGACAGCAGCGCCGGTTTTCTTCGAGAGGCGAAGAAGCGGCGCTGACCTTGCATAGGCCTCCTAGGAAAAGTTTTGAATATTTGACGGCCGGAAACGCGTTTTACTGCTATTCCAGCCCGTAAAATTAGTGTTTTATTAGATTTCGTGCGCTTTATTTTGCCTAGTAGATGAAATATTTTTTTTTTCTAACTTTACCCGTCTCCCCGAAAAGTCAGCTTGCCCAAAAGTTAGGGGGGCAGCTGCCCCCCTGCCCCCCTGGCTCGTACGCCTATGCGTATGATACAGCGTACGCACGCTAACCCCCCGCGATGGATATAACCTAGCGATTCATCAATAAACATAACAAATACGGCTTTCATATTTAATGCAGTCGGGTAGTCAGTCAAGTGGAAAACGTTGTGTTGTTTAAGATCTATTAGGAAAAATTGGTATTGTTTTGCGAATACCAAATGAACTGAAACGCATGAATGGTAATCTACACCGTTAAAGATACATGTTCGCATTCAGAACAGCTGTTAAATAATTTCTTCTTAAGTTTAAAGTAGCTCTAACTCAATATCATCCAAAATCTTCGACAATGAAAACACGGATTATTTGTCAATTTAAATCAACATTGATGTTGTGATCTTACCGGTAAAAGATGGACTTCTGATATCCAATATTTAAGAAAAAATAAACATTTTACCATTGGAACACGAATCGTGTATCATAATGCGTTTCAGCGCCATTCGTACCAAGAGACTCGAAGAACGTGGTTAGACATAACCCACAAGTCATGTCAAACGGTGGCGCCATATTTTTATGTGGAGAGCATGCACAATAAATATATCGGTGTAGACTAGAATAACCAGATGCTAGAGATTGCTATTCGATTGAGACTTCTGACGTATTTCGCCGAACATAACGTATTTAAAATTAGAGTAAAAACGGAAAAGATTGTTGTAAATCAGCTTATATACATTCATATTAGATTTCTATTTGCGTTGCGACCCATTTGTCAATTTCTAGGTCCAAAATATGAGCGATTTAGCCCCTTTAATATTATTTAGCAGATTTTGTCAACGAAACCCCCACTTTAAACAATACTGTCTAGAAAAAAGAGAGATAAAAACAGGATCATAAGACGCAAGGCATAGGAACAAAGAACCGTGAAAATATTTGTAATTATTTGTAACAAGACGTGCGTTGTAATTACTGACTGTAGAGATGATACTAGAAGTTAAAACGATTTCTTTCATATTTACAATTACAAATGTATGTTCTGTTCTGGTGTCTGGAATATGTTTAAAGACAGAATTTCGCCATGACAGCGCCCTTCAAGATGTATATGTGAATGAGGGGTTAATAGAAAATTTTGTGAATCAAGCAAATTCTATTCAGTGCTCGCGCAAATGTATGGATAATATTTTGTGCGTATCATTTTTCCACAATAGTTTGAATTCAACATGTGGCTTGTATTCAGTAACATTTATTACATCTCCAAATTATGTCGATGCCGCACAAAAAATAGCTGATATTGGATCGAAGTATTATAAATTGCAGGATGGTATGTATGTTTTAAAAGGAAATGTCAAGGCAATAGGCAGACTTCAAGAGAGGGAAGTGCAACTGGTGTCACGCCTCAGGGCTTATAAGACTCTTTGAGTCCATACATATCAAAGTTCAAATTTGAAAATGGCAATTATGCATGAATTTTGTATTTTTCCTTTGAACCTTATATAAGTATGTACACAAGTTTTAACTTTATTCCAATACGTTGGAAAGGTTGAAAGGAGGGGCGGGGACAAAAAAGATCTCAGCCTAGCATATTTTATCCCTCTAATAGACGTGCGTGTAAATTAAGAACTTTTTGTGGTGGGGGTATTTCATTTTCTGAATTCCATTGCTCCCTCTCTCTCAACTCCCTCTCTCCCCTCCTCCTCTCTCTCTCTCTCTCTCTCTCTCAATAGATTATTTAAGATTTCGGTTAACAGAGAATGCACTATTACTATTGTACGTGACAAGGAGTAGCATCGCCTGTTTAACCTCGTGGGTTTTCTCCGGGTACTCCAGTTTCTTCCCACTGCTAAAGACACCTACGCCGAAGCCAATTATTGAAATAAAATTGAACCATATGTTAGTTCCGCGAAATGCCCTACTTGGTACTGAGCGGACGTTAACACCCCTCTCTCTTTCTCTCTCTCTCTCTCTCTCTCTCTGAATAAATATTATTTAACATTTCAGCTAACAGAGCATGTACAGATTATATTTGGGACAGAGAATTGAACAAATGTTATTTCTTCTACAAAGACACCCCATCATTATTTACAGACGCTAGTAATGACTGCTCTCGTAAAGGCGAGTTGCTGCTAAAAATTGATACAGAGAGATTTCAAGAAAAACTCACCACTCAGATACAGTCAAACGCTGGTATGTTTTCTCTAATCTTCAGTCAGAATATTATAATCATTTTGCAATATAAATGGGATAGTCAACCATTTATAGCGGACAAGGGCTGGGGGCATTTGTGTGGAACTCTTCACCACAAGAGTTCCACGAGATATTAAACTCCTGAAAAAAATACATTCCACAAGATTTTAGTCTGAGAATAATTTTGATAGGGTGTTTTGGGTCTATTGTGTTTTTCTCCACAAGAGTTCCACAAGATATTAAATTTATGCTCAGACCCCCTATATGTCTGTGTGGTACCACGTTCCACAAGATTTCGAAAAGAATAAATTGGGGCTTTGGGTATATGATGCCTTTGACAAGAAGACTTCCACAACATATTCTTCTCAGACCTCACATATATACCTGTGTGGTACCACATTCTACAAGATTGTTGGCTTAGAAAAATAAATCTTTTAGTATTTAAATTTCTCTTCCATAAGTTCATAATCCTATACTTCATAATTATATAAGTTCATGAAATTATTCCAGATAACAAAATGTGCAAAATAAAAGAAGAGAATTAAGAGGATGCTAAGGAGTAAATCTCAAGTGACAAATATGAAATGGAATCGGGTTTAACGTCATACTGTTCTGCTCCCAACTCATATTCCTGAAGCAATGGCCCGAGAAATCCCTCTCTGACCATTGCTGGAATAGCGTCTGTTTCTTGAACTTATGCGGGAGTGTGTCTATTCTTTCCGTTCAATGAAAGCTATCACTTAAGTACATCAACATGACAGTCCTTCGTTTAATCTGGGTCTTCCCTAAAACTTTGGACAGTGATTAAGGTATTCAAAACGGTGAAAGTATGTTGTTTCCAAACAGTATTGTTTACATTTCATTCGACTTGATAGCCTCGTTTGTCATGCAATTAGTTTTACTGCAGTATTCTGCTATGCACGGGATTATTAGGCATAATAAAATCGTGAGTCATGACGTTATGTAAACATATTTGGTCAAAATTTAAAACAACAATATCCACTCATAATAGCAGTGTGTAGTTGGATTACCTCTAATCAAACGCAACACTGCGCGGAGTATGCTCCCAACTGGGCTAATGAAAGGTGCTATGAGAGAAAATTTGGCTCGGACATCGGCACTGCGGCCTATTCTTATATCGAAATCCAACTATCAAGGGACCTTTTACGTGCACGCCAATGTGTACGCGGGACATCCAATTTTCGTCCCAATAGAAAATATTTGGGATATGTAAATCATGAATTAGAAATAATTCTATATCATTTACATTGCAGCGAAAAGCTGCACGTACCATCATCAAATAATAATTTTATGTTTGTCATAGTATCTTGGGTGTCATTTATATAGATATCTTGGGTGTCATTTATATAGATTGAGAAGAGCAATGGCCCCAATACAAAACCCTGAGGAATTCCTAACATTAGAGTTGTTTATGTGCTCTAACCCCTCTGGGGGGTTGGATGGTTGAATGGTTAGCGTTGCGTGGTTTCGAATCCCGGGTTGTACGTGGCAAGGATTAGGATCGCCTGTCCAACCTCGTGGGTTTCCTCCGGATATGCGATGAAAAGATTATTTCGTACTTCTTTGAATAACAGGCATGCATAACACACAATTAAACAGTCTGTAGTACAAGAATTATTACATAATATCTGATCACATACGAAATCTATTCAGTTCCAAATGGCATACAAGTCTCAGGCCTCGACTGATCACCAAGTGAAACTTTACAGAAAAGGTTGAGGGATAGGACAAACTCTGCCCTCGCGCTGCTAGATCGATTACCGTGAAACTTTCATCTGGAATTTAAATTTGGCTTAGCTTTGCATATCACATTTTGATCCCGATAACCTGCCATAAATAAATATATGCAACAAATTACATTTCACAATACCCAACAAACAGCATAATTAATGGATTTTTTTTACAAATATTGTTTTACCATTCCAAGTGGATAATTATTCTATTATACAGAAATTATTCAGACCTTCTTTAGCATAATCCCCGGTTGTACGTGGCAATGAGTAGGATCGCCTGTCCAACCTCGTGGGTTTTCTCCGAGTACTCCGGTTTTCTCCCACTGCTAAAGACACCTACGCGCAAGCGAATTAATGAAATAAAATCAAACTATATGTTAGTCCCGAAATGACCTAGTTTTTGTCGAGTGGACGTTAAACAGCTAATTGCAGACAGACAGCGTATATTTAGTATATTGCCGCACTTTGAGCTCTGATTGGTCGTCTCAATTCCAAGATGGTGGTCATGACATTTATGCTCGGTTAATGGTGCATATCAGGGGCGGATCTAGGAATTTTGAAAAGGGGGGGGGGGGTGCAAAATGAGGACACTTACTGCGGAGACGGGGCACGCCGCTGCGATACGGGTTGATGGGGGGGGGGGCGCAAGACAATTATTCATCATTTCCTTGCATCTGTAGACATTCCAAGTGCTATTTGGCTGATATTTGCGTCTAAGTAAACGTTCGGAGAGGACATATTTGGGTCTGTAAAAGGCACTTTCAGCAGTAAAAAAAGGGCACTGTCGAAAATTAGGTAGGGGCGCCCCTCGCGCCCCCCACTGGATCCGCCTCTGCATATATATATATATATATATATATATATATATATATATATATATATATATATATATATATATATATAAACAGGTAGTCCTTATTAATAATCATGTGATATATATTTGTAGGTACCAATCAAGGTGGATATATGATAGGTGCCACAGATAGTGCCGTAGAAGGGACCTGGAGATGGGAAGACGGCACCATAGCAACAGCAAATCAATGGCGGCCGGACTTTCCGAAAAATCAAAATGCAGAACAAGATTACATGCTCCTCGCCAAAGGTGGTTCGTGGAAATGGCAAGATATAACCGACGGTCCTTTGCTAAGGAATTATATTTGTGAACGACAGATATGAAATAAAAAACCATTTCAGGAATGGTGGTAATTAAAACCTGATCAGTCTTTATATGAAACTGTAGTTTGATAGATTTGAATAAAGGTATGCATCCAAAAACCTATTTTTGTCTTTGGTCTTAGATTACTACTTGTTTACCAACGATAAGGCAACTATTCACCAAAATCATTTACAGCGCTTGCAATAAAAACATCAGCCATCCAACCTACCCCAGTATCAGAAGCTCGGGATTCGTTAATAGTCAAAATTTGTTAATTAGGTATTTTCTTTTTCTCCTTTAGACCATTTATGACAGTAGTTTGGCCAATTTTCGATTTTGTTTTAACTAAACGCAATGAACATTACTGGTTTGGGCTTCACCTACTTGGTAAGCTGTCCAACGGGATGGATTTTCTCTTGGTACTCCGGTTTACAAATGGCGCTCGAAAGCATTTTGTCTTTAATATTGGATATCGGAATCCATTTTTTCACGGTAAGATAACAACATTAATGTTGATTTAAATTGACCAATAAGTCGTATTTGCAATGTCGAAGAGAGAGAGAGAAATGGGGTTTAACGTCCACTCAACACAAACTAGGTCATTTCGGGACTAACCTATGGTTTTCGTTTAATTTTATTTCATTAATTCGCTTGTGCGTAGGAGTGGGAGGAAACCGGAGTGCCCGGAGGAAACCCACGAGGTTGAGAAGGCGCCCCTATCTCCATGACACATACGCTCACACCAGGAATCGAAACCACAGCCGCAAGCCAGAGGTGACAGGCCAGCTAGATGTCGAAGCGCGGCATTCTAGACCACTAGGCCATCCCAACCCCCCGCAATGTCAATGACCGTGGGTGTTATTTAGTTAGAGACTTAGTTACTTTAAATTAGTAAAGGAAAAATGAAATAGGGTTTAACGTACAACTTTTCTGGCCCGACTGGGCTAATGAAGACGGGCATGCGCCAGATATAAAGCACAGCTAGGCACTTGAAGGGATTAAAATAAAACTTTTTACTACTGCTTGACTATATAAAGGGATTAAAATCACAGGCATTTGAAGGGATTAAAATAAAACTTCTTACCACTGCTTGACTCTTTAGTATTAGTATAGTATAGTATGATATACTATATAGGCAAGCAGTAGTAAGAAGTTTTATTTTAATCCCTTCAAGTGCCTGTGATATAAAGTTATATTTCAGTTTTAACTATTTACCCAAACTAGGATGTCTGCCATTTACTATGGGGGAAACTAGTACTTGAGTTTCTCAGTAGCTTCTTGGAATAGAATGGGCTACTAAATCACACCAGGATGTTGAAATGAAGTGAAATAAAAAGGGTTTAACGTCCTACTGTTTGTCTCCGACTGGGGTGTTAAGACGAGCATACGTCATGCAGTGTCCATTGAAGGAAATTTTGCCAGGGCAGTGGCACTACGGTCTGCTCGTTTGTCGAATTCCAACTGGCAAGGGCTCTTTTACGTACACGCCAATGTATAGAGAGAGGGAGAAATGGGGTCATTTCGGGACTAACATATAGTTTAAATTTTAATTCAATAATTCTCTTAAGCGTAGGGGTCTTTAGCACTGGGAGAAACCGGAGGACCCGGAGTAAACCCACGAGGTCGGACAGGCGACCCTACTCCTTGTCACGTACCACCCAATTGGCTCAATGATAGGCTTTATGATACAGAACGCAATTGCTAAACATCCCCCCACCAATGTAAACAAGGTATAGACTTGCCTTATTTAATTATTAAATACTAGTACTGTTCCAATAATAAGTAATGCTATGAATTATTTATAAGTAATTAGCCTATTTATTATAATGGTCAATGTAATCAACAATTGTAAGGGTTCCGGGTTTGGTTCAGGGCCGTATCTAGCGGGGGTGCAGCGGGTACATGAAGTGCGTGCAAAATCCATTTGCGACAGTCCAATTTTCAAAACATTTTACGGATGAGCCCCTGAGAGTAACTTGGGCATTGTATTGACGCCCGGCGCTCTGCTGCAACCCAACTTTTTAAATCCTACATACGGCCCTGGTTTAGTTAAATATTTATAAATATGTCAAGAAAAGAGTTTATAAAACTGGTTTATTCTACATGTCAACTTTAACAGCATATCAATACGTTGATTAATAATTCCATTTAGCTAGTCCAGAGAAGAACTAAATTGCTTATAAAAAATCCGGATATAAAGTGCACAAACTATATTTCTTTAATTAGAAATATTTTCTCGAGGAACTTAAAATATGATGTTATAAATAAATGAACATACACAAACTCGATGTTTTGATGTTACAGAATAAGGTGTGATGTCATAGTCAGGTGACATATGGCGTTGGTCACATGACCGTCTTCGTAAAGAAAACACACTTTTGATTTGTCCACAAAAACCTGATCTCTACTTTCATTTTCGCCGATGTTGACGTATCCAAAATAGTTCTCTTGAAGATAGATTTAATGTTTCAAATATAGCTACATATATACATGGACGCATTTTACATCAACAAGAAAAAGCTGTATAACACCATTCCGAGTTTATCTAAAAATATCCTAGCTTCATGGCACTAATTTATATTCGTTACCAGTTATCGCACGAGTTGGTTTTATTCGCATTAAAGATGAAACAACTATTTGTCGGTCCCACCTCATTCCCCCGTATTTCTGCAATTTAGGAATTCTATTCAGATCGGTGCCGCACCTATTCAACCAAAAACCACTATGATAAAATTGCGCACAGTTGCCATATCTCCAGCTGTCACGGTCACGGTCATATGTACTGAATGGTCTCCCTTTAGCAGTATATAATCCGTCACCAAGGTTACCGGCTGTCATGTTGCCATATTCCAAGCTATAACCCTGCGTCTCGTTCAGGATCCTGAATTCATCGTACATTGCGTAGTAAAATTTAGTATTGGAAGTTTCCATGTCCACCCGAAGAGTGTAGGAATCCTGTGTAGTCAGCGCGTGCATATTTTCTAGACCCAACCAGAACTCGCTGGAAAAGTTACCAAAACCTTTGACATAGTCGTTGTATTTCCTGGAAATAGAACAAAATACATTTCATTTCTTCTAAACATTAAACATACATTTTGGGAGATTAGATGAGGAGCTGACAGTTCTCGGTACAATAGTTAAAAAATAGATAATATAGTAGAGGCCACCAAAATCCTGGGCGGAGATCCAGGGGGCGAGGGGTTCCAAACCCCACCCTGCTCAGCTACATAAAAAAAATAATGCCATGCATCAATGAAATTAAATCACAGGGTGATCCTACATCGTTATAAAAATGATTTCTCTATTTAAAAAGCTCAATTTGTATGTATGCCTATGTAATTTAGAGACGATGATGGCAGATTTCCTTAACTGAAACCTGGCAAATCCCCTCCTTCAAAAATTCCTGGATCCGTCCCTGGAAAGTATAAAAAAAAAACGAAACGAAATATAGATCTGTATTTTAATCAGATCGGGCGTTCCAGAATGCCCTAGCTCTCAACCTACAGCTAATTGAATGGGAAACATACGATCGGAGTGTAACGGCAAATGAAAAACGAAATACATTAGTTCACGCCTAACTCATGGTTCATTTTTATTCTTATATATAATTCGCGTGCGCGTTATTGTCTTTAACAAAGGCGGTGAGGAATGGGGGGGGGGGGGGCTGGGAGAATTCTGTCAGGTTAGGGAGGAGCTTAATCTATTTGCTAAGGCTATAGCCCAATTTTCGTCAGGGTCGCTGAGATGTAAAATAAGGTTAGGACACGAAATTGTCTTTAAAGGGACCCTCCCGATAAGAACAGAGTCTCAAAAATTAAAGTCCGAGTATTTATGAAATTTATGGACAAAAATATAGAGGCGTGGTGTATTTACCGTGTCGCAAAATTTCAGCTCAAAATATTGAGTCGTTTGGACGTGAACGTCAACACTGCTTATCCGGACACGTAACCCTTTTAAGATTTCGGGTCAATTTTTTCATTGGGTGACCTGATAATCGATTCCCGTTTCTTGATAGGTCTATACAGTGAATGACCCATGTACTGTACTTGATAACAAAGGGTAAATTCCACCTACATATTATTTTTATAGAAAGAAGTCTGGTTTTATCCAGATACTGTATAATACAACGGTCTCCATTTTCTAGATGAAGACTGTCAGGTTTAAGTTATTTACAAGCGTATCACAAATATCATGTTAGTTGGTCGGCCTTAGATAATGGGTTTTAAGGGATTTTAACACATAATTAAGCAGTTTTATTCCCCAAAAAGTTATCGGGATTGGCCCTTTAAGTCAATGGCGTGGTTTCTATTATCCGCTTGTACTCGACAAGGACTAAGGTCGCCTGTCTCAAAATGATCTAGCCTGTGTCGAGTGGACATTAAACCCCATTTCTCCCTCTCGCTCTCTGTGGATTGATTCAGATGCAGTAATTAAAACCTACTGTTTGAATGGTACGGATCCGTCAAATCGTCTCTGTAAGAAGGTCCAGCCATCTTGACAATACGCGTATGTGACGAAGGCCGAATTTTCAGGCATAATACCATACACCCCTGGTTGTCTGTTGCCTTTCTCTAACACATCCTGACAATCTGAAACAAATACGAAGATACACAATTAAAAATTAAATGGAGTTTTATGACACGTCAGCAAAATAAGTCGGGTTTAAGGTACTACTGTTTTGCTCCGGCTAGGCAAATGAAGACGGGCTTATACCATACGGCGTGATTCTAACAATGGATACCGCCTACAATGTAACACTATTTTAGTGATAACAGATATCTGTTTAGTAAATATATCATTTAGTTACATCAGGTATATAAAACAGCTACATAAATACAACAGGCACTAAACTACACCAGGAACATATAATAACATTAACACAGTACATAATACAACAGACCATAGTATTAAACAATAACCAAACAACGTCAGGAATGTAAACAATAACACTATGACTATAATAGTTTCAGAGATTTCACCCTTCTGCCCATTCACTAATGGGGGATTGGGGTGGCCTAGTGGTATAAAGTGCCGCGCTTCAACCTCTAGCGGGCCGGTCACCTCTGGCTTGCGGCTGTGGTTTCGATCCCTGGTTTGAGCGTATGTGGCATGGAATATGGGGGCCTTTTCAACCTCGTGGGTTTCTCCCGGGCACTCCTTTATCCTCCCACTGCTAAAGACCCTTAAGTGCAAGCGAATTATTGAAATAAAATTAAACCATATGTTAGTCCCGAAATGACCTAGTTTGTGTCGAGTGGACGTTAAACCCCATTTCTCTCTATCTCCCATTCACTAATGGGGATTGTACAGAGATCATATATTTGTGGCTTGTAAATGACATATTGGATTAATTACATGGTAAATTAGATCACGGCTCCTGAGATTTGGATAAGGGATGCCGCCTTTGTTTTAGACATTGGTTAGCCCCTGTGTTTCTGACCATAAAAACAATATATTTATACATTGTCCGTCAATTCTACAGCATCCCGGAGAACACTTCCCGCCCCCTCGTTGCTATGAGCTAGTTACGGCCCTCGGGATAACACTTGCGCTTCTGACAAGAAAGGATTTTCCTTGTGGTTTGTGTGGTACTAGAATCTAAGATTCATATTGGCGTGAAATATTTGAAAACGACGCTGCTCATGCACAATTCTCCACGTCTCGCAATACCAATATGGATACGCTTAACCATATGCTGCTTTCCAAACGAATGACGTATGGCGGTGACAAGGCGTGAAGCCCCATTTCTGCTCTCTTCTATGTAATATGGCAGACAAAAGCTTCGGTCAAGTTAACTTTCGTCAACGTTATGTCCATAAATTGAATAAACTCATAACACATGTGTCTAAACGTAAACTTTGTTTTGAAAATTCCCTGTTAAATATGTTTTTAATAAAGGTGCCTTTGTAAAATGTATTAAGTGTTGTTTTGATGGGAGGTTCCCGTACACAAATTATTAAAGACTGGGAAATACCTACGCAGTCGAAATGTTCGGTACAGCAAATGTTCCAGTATTTATGTCGATCATACCCGCGCACATATCTTGTGACGGTCATCGCTAGGCTATTCGTCAGCCCCCGGTCAACAAGGGGATACTAGTGTGTTAACGCATGGTCTGTCACTCAGTGGCTTGGTTTCGATGTCCCGCTTGTACGTGACAATGAGTAGTGTCGCCTGTTCGTCCTAGTTTGTGTCGAGTGGACGACGAACGGTAGTAATGACGATCGAGACTAGCCTAATATTGAATCGCTACTATCTAGATTCAGATTGAAATATTTGACTGAAATTTTCAATATATTTCCTTTTCATTATCTATTTTACTTATTATACCGAGAACCACCAGCTCTGTATATTCTCTTACATAACGGTCCTTTAAACTGTCAACTGTTGAAAACATGTGCTGGCTATAGTTCGAAGCGCAACACTTTAGACCACTAGCACCCCCCCCCCTCACACAAACACACACCGCTCTAAACGCATCCATTCATTCACTTTATCATTCGGGTTTCAACTGGATAATCCCGACAAGATAAACTGTCTGTTTTTTCGACAAATATCCCCAAGCATATGCATGTGCCCAGTACATTGTAAATAATGCGTATATAATATGATACACAGTACTGCCTCGTTTTCATATGTTTCCTTTTAAATAAACATTTACAATTTCACGGAAAGGTGGCAAAACTCATGAGAAAATAAAAGAAGAAAGTCAGACTAGATCACCAAGACGTTAGTTTTGGCATTTATGTAAGGCGAATACGTAACGTCTTGTTAATCGAGATTTTATTCTACGCGGCTAACCTCCATATTGACTGAATAAAAATGGCGGGAGTTTTTTTCCTCTAATATTAAACTTTTAACACCTTCTTTGCGTTCAAAGAAAGTCTTTGAACGCCCAAACAGCGTAATACAAACAAAAATTATCATAAAAAAGAGTTAAAAATTTCTGCCGACATCGAACACACGTGTTAAGAAAATAAACACAATACCGAGTCAAGTTTTGCCGCTAGAGGGCACTGAGTCATCTACTAAATGATTGAATGTTTATTTATGTTTTGACGATTTCAGAAAATGTCAATTGGGTTGTACGATATGGCAGCCAGCGTAGATTATTTTTTAAAGATTTTATTTTTCAGACATGAAACCAAAGCCATGTGTTTTCAACTAAACATTTAATCGCTGAAAATGAACAAAACATGTCTGTATGACGTAATAGAAATATTCACCGCGCCATGTTTTTTTTTAGTCAAGAGTATTTTTCAGCAAGAGTTCAAACTACGTTCTAATCCAGCACCCGGCTGTCCTGCACGAGGCATTGTGTCCTTATTACAACCACCGGGCGTCTTGTTATACGAGGGTGATAATTCTTAATTCTTTTTAAAAAGTGATTCATTGATTCGTTTCTTTTCCTGTTGCCATGGCATCCTCCTGTGTCAGTCATTCATAAAACAACCCACGTTCTCCATAAACTCATGTCATCTTCTTCCGGCGTGGTTTCCCCAGGTCAGTGGTGCAGCCTAACAAGGACAGCTGTCTAGTCGTTCGAATGGAACGAAAAATCGAGGTCCCGTGCACAAATTGGCGTGTACGTTAAAAAACCCTTGGCAGTGGGAATTCGATATAAGAGTAGGCCGTAGTGCCACTGCCCGGGCAGAATTTCCCACATAGCACACTGTATGGTGTATGCCCGCCTTCATTAGCCCCGGGGCAGAGAAGTGGCACGTTAAACCCCATTTTATTTCAGTTCGTGTCATCCATAAAGCATCGACCACCTCCCCCATAAAACAGTACCTTCCTGCATCACAGTCCTGTTCTCTAGAAGCCCTAATATGTCATTTTTGCAATGTCGAAGAATGAGGATGTAATTGGGTTATCGTCTTGCCTCCTTTAAATTAGTACTCAATGTTCTTGCTTAGGTCTCAAGCACGTCTCTAACCAAAGCAGAGAACGGTGACGGGTGTTTAAGACTGTGGTGTGATTTGACAACTTGGCCGGAGGATCCCTAGATCTTGAGGTCTCAGGCGTCTACCATCCGGTCTGAAATGAAATGAGGTTTAACGTCCCGTTCTGCTCCTAAACTGGGCTAACAAAGACAGGCATATGGGGCATACGCCATATAGTGTTTCATTATGGAAATTTTGACTGGACAGCGGCACTACGACCTATTCTTATATCGATTTCCAACTGTCAAGGGATCTTTTACGTGCAGCACGCCAATGTGTACACGGGACCTCGGTTTTTCGTCCCGTAAAAGAACCCATGCACAATGTTTCATTTTGTATGGCGTATATCCGTCTTCATTAACCCGATGGGTACAAAACAATAGGACGTTAAACCCCATTGCATTTCATTTGTCGGCCATTTTGTATGAGTGAAGAGTTATAGTGACCCAGAGTATGTAGGTATTTCCATGTGTAATATATATGTTAAAGTAGGTCAGGGGAGTATGGAAGACCAAACAGCTCTTTATTCGGTGTTCTTAGTTCTTAAATCCATAGTCCTTAATTCTTACTTTTTCATTTGTTGTCGTATTTCGACATTTGTTTACTAATGTTAACATTCGTATCTTAAAATCAATATTTGTTTCACAAATCAGACATTTGTTATATCAGATTTATAAAATGTATTTTGGTTTGATTTAATTTTATTTTAATATAAAGCTACAATTTATTTTAGTAAATCAAATGCGGCAACAATTAAAGAAAAAAGAACTAAGAACACCGAATAAAGAGCTGTTTGGTCTTCCATAGAGGAGTCGCCATGTTTGTCTAGCTCCGTCTCAATATGGTAATGGTTGAGTATATGTTGTCTATCTATTGTGATAAAGACATGTCTAGGCTTCAACAACTGTTTTAAAAGCCGAATGGTCAACACGTGTGACTTATCCTACATGACATTCCTGATTTTACACAAGAATATAATTTAGAAGATCAAGCACACGAATATGAACAATGTCTAGCCACTTTCCGGGTCCACCAGCTCCATTTCACTGATCCACGCAGTAAGTAATGAGGAATATTGTCCCATTGCTTTGGAAAAAAGGGCTGTGAATGATCTAGTCTGTGTCGACGGGATTTTAATAGCTCCCTCGCCGCCATTTTGTTGTCCACGGTAGTTTATTGGTAGGCCTGTTTTAAATCCTATTGAATACACACCGGGAAATTATCTAGCGTTGATATTGATTTTGGTTTCTTAATCAAATGTTAAATAATTGATTTGAGTACATATCACAGTGAGCCTCGAGAAATTCGATAATTTAGCAAAAACTATAAATGTCGCATTGTTACTCGAAACAAACAAAGTCATTTTATAAAATCCGCTAATGCATAGTGATCTTCAGCAGAGGGGTTGAACTAGCTACGAGAAACTTTGAGATATACTGATGTGCTTGTTTTAGCTACGATTGGGTTCCTTTAGTTCCAAGTCAATTTATTAAGGCATGTACCATCTTTAAAATAAGTTAATTTTATACTATTAGTACTTGTTACACATACGCAGCGCAGTCTATTGAAACCACACTTCGTTTTTCAGCAAATATTGACAATAAAGTAATTCTAGCGTTGTTTTTATGTGTTAACGACGTAAATTTAAAATGTCGGAAAAAGCAATCTACTATCGCTATGATTTAAAAAGAGGGGATTTGTACCCGTCTGGTAGGATTATCTGCTTAATTGTAGTAGGATGTGACAGAAATGTTATAAATAACAATATTCAATCGTTGTTTTGATGAAAAATATTGTCAACTTTGCCTACCTTTTGCGAGTGTAATTCGCGTTCGGCTTTGCTACGTGGATCTGGGGGTTGGGATTGCCTAGTGGTCTAGAGTGCCGCGCTTCGACCTCTAGCTGGCCGGTCACCTCTGGCTTGCGGCTGTGGTTTCGAGCTCTGGTGTGAGCGTATGTGGCATGGAGATAGGGGCGCCTTCTCAACCTCGTGGGTTTTCTCCGGGCACTCCGGTTTCCTCCCACTGCTAAAGACCCCTACGCGCAAGCGAATTATTGAAATAAAATTAAACCACATGTTAGTCCCAAAATGACCTAGTTTGTGTTGAATTGACGTTAAACCCCATTTCTCCCTCTCTCTCTCTCTCTCGCTCGCTACGTGGATCTAAATAGGATCATCTCTCATCGCGAAACACGGAGTGTTGAGAGATGAAGTTTGTTATCTAGGGTTAAACCGGAGGACCCGAGAAACCCATAAGTTTGGATTAGTGACCCAATCATTGTCACGTACAATCTGGGAATCCAAACTACGTCACTTGACTCAATAGCAGAACATATGAATTATGATCTAAGACAGACACGCTGCCCCCTCCCCCGAGATCTCCGCTCTCAGCGAAGCGATCAGACATAAACATACACTACTATTCTATATTTCGCTTTATAGGAAACAACTGCCGCACAAACTAGGTCATCTCCGGGCTAAGATAAGGTTGAATTTTTTATTTCAATAACTCTTTTTGCGACTAGAGGTATTTAGCAGCGAGGAGAACCCGTAAGACCCGACGAAACCCCACGAGGTTAGACACACGACCCTACTCGTCGTCACATAAAACCGGGGAATACACATCAAAAACATTTTTTAAGCAGTATATACTTCACACAGAAACACGATGTAAGAAGTATTGTTTTTATATAAGGTATGGCGACCACGTGTCGTGGTATATTAACATTATATTAGATATGATCGGATATTTATAGTTGCTCTCTTGTCTCTGGTAGTGGGTGGTGGCAAATTGCTTCCGTTCACATTAGCACTGGGTTAATAAATAACTTACTACTACAAAGATAAAGCCCCCCCCCCCCCGCCCACCCGACTCAGTGAATAGAAACCTGCCTCACTTGTTGTTGTTTTTAGTAATAATAATAAAAAAAAACCTACAACGATAGGGGCCAGTGGCCACTGTGGCTCAGTGGGTAAGCACTGGCTCTCTTAGGCGTGTTTGTTTTTAATAAATAACTTTCTACTACAATGATAGGGGCCACAGTGGTTCTGTGGGTAAGACCCTGGCTCACTTAGACATGGTTGTTTTAATCTATACCATATTACGACAATGATATGGGCCACAGTGGCTTATTGGGTTAGGCATTTGCTCGCTTAGACATTGCTATTGTTTTTAATAAATAGCATATTATAACAATGATATGGGCCACAGATACGACGTTGGCTCGCTAATTGCTTGACTTTTAAATAATAACGCTATGAAATGACAAATTCAGTGACATTGCAATAAAACGGAAGAAAAGTGTTACATGTAGTGATTATTGTGAGATAATCAAGGAGATGTTTTCACCTAGTCTAAACAATATGGCCCGTGATATACTTTGTATAAATTGTAGTATGCTAGACAAGATCACGTAAGAAATTCTAATCCTCTCAAGTGCCAGCGCAGACAAGAGAGCTAGATATGCTTGAGATGCAGCATGACATTTATAAAAGAATGTATTTTATCCTCCATGTTTGTTAAACGACAAGTTCTCAGAATGCTCATCTGTAGATGTTGCATTCTCGATCCCTCCTGCATCTGTTAACCAGTATGTCAAATAAAAATAAATGCATGGCATATGCACAGACAATTATCTGAGCAGAGCTTTGACATTTAAATAGATGTTATGTTATCTCAGATTTGAAACGCACAAAGGAAATCAAACCAGTCTGTTTTGTTTTTTTTTTTGCGAAATGAAATGAAATGAAATGGGGTTTAACGTCCTACTCTTATGCACCTAACCTGGGCTATTAGAAGACGGGCATACACCATACAGTGTGCTATGAGGGAAATTTTGCCCGGGCAGCGGCACTACGGCCTACTCTTATATCGAATTCCAACTGCCAAGGGATCTTTTACGTGCACTCCAATATGTACATGGGAACGACTAAGCAGTATCCTTGTCAGGCCCTCCGTTCTGCATCACTGACAAGGGGAAATCACGCTGGAAAATCGAGATGAACTTTCTCGGCCAATGCAGGGATCGATCACCCGACCTCCAGGCTAACGAGCTAGCGTCTTACCCACTTAGCCACGTGATCCCCCTTTTTTGGCGAAAAGTCTAAATCCCAATGAACTACGTGAATTAGTTTCTTTAGTTCATCGGGATTTTCTGACGTGGTATTTTCCTTGTCACTGGTGCAGGACAGGGGGTCTGACAACTACAGCTGTTTAGTCATTCGGATAGGACGAAAAACTGAGGTCCCGTGAACCCATTAGCGTGCACGTAAAAGATCCCTTGGCAGTTGGAATGCGATATAAGAGTAGGCCATAGTGCCCCACACACTATATGGCGTATACCCGTCTTCATTAGCCCACCAGGAGAAAAACAGCAAGACGTTAAACCCCACTTCATTTCATTCCCTTCTAAATTCACTTTCTGACACACAAAACGGGTCAAGTAGATAGAGTGGGCGTGGTTCGCTACTTTCGTTTTTCTACTTGATCAATTTATAATTAAAGGTTAAAATGTCATGTTGGTATTTCAGTAATAGGTGATATTTTTACACCAAGTTGACAAATCTGAGGGGTTTTTTTTTGGTTATAGATATGATTAAATTTAAAGATAAACCAAATGAAATGAAATATGGTTTGGCACCCTACTTTTTTGTAAAAGAGCTCTTCACATTTTGAATTGGAAATAATAATAATTTCCTTATAGCACACTGTATGGTGTAGTCCGGTGATCACGCGGCTAAGTGGGTAAGACGCTAGCCCTATAGCTAGGAGGTTGGGTTTTCGATCCCTATACACATTGCCGTGCACGTAAAAGATCCCTTGGCAGTTGGAAATCGATATGAGAGTAGGCCGTAGTGTCGCTGCCCGTGCAAAATTTCCCTCATAACACGCCATACAGTGTACAATTAGGGATATTTTGCCATGACAACGGCGCTACGTCCAACTCTTATTTCAAATTCAAATTACTCCATTTCCCTGAGATTTAAAGATAAATACCCCAGGAATACTATGAAAACATCCATGACCTTTCGTCTATGTTGGCGACCTATTTTATTTTATGTCTGTCTCTTTCAACAATATCAAGGCAATGTAAGTACCGAAATTGTCTTATTCAAGTGTTTTACACGTATACACGAAATTTTCCTTTGGTTGATTCACTTGTAGCGGTGGGCAATATAGAATGACCTACATGTTAATATATAAAGGTAAAACAAAATTATTTAGCCATGTAAACTTCCCCAAATCGAACGCTTTGTCTTGTCAGTGGCTGTCGTCCGAATGGGACAATAAACCGAGATCTCATGTGCACATTGGCATGTACGTAAAAGTTCTCTTGACAGTTGGACTTCAGTGTGGAAATTAAATACGGAGGATTGGGATACTTATTTCTGCACGCGAGAAGCACGAGCTGTAATCGTTTTGCAGACCCCTTTTTACTCTATGTAGGTCCCTAGTCACCACGGTTTTTGACCCCATCCGAAAATCCTGAACCATTTGCATGGCTAACAACGCTCCTTAACCCCGAAGAAGAACGGGTGTCCTCAGTATAACGTGCCAACTCGAACATCGGTTTTTGCCCCGAAGAAGAATGGGTGTATGATAATATTGACAATTGTTTTGCTGAGCTAGGCAGAATCTGTTTCTGATATACTCAGATAGGAAGATGAGAAGTGCGTTATTTATATAAATATTTGAACATAGTTTGTTTTAATGTTCAGCCCCAGGGTCTTCCTTCCGTTTAATATTGTATCAATGTCACTTCCGGTCGATATAGAGGTAGGAACTAAGTGTGCTGTTAAAATCTCAAGATACCCATCTGCGATAAAATAAAACTAAGTACGAACAATCCAAATCATTAGACAAAATTCGAAGCCCTGCAAAAATGATAGGGGCAAAATAGTTTAATCAAAATACACGACCAAAAGTGGCAACAGGTGTCGGGAAGAGCAAGCTTATACTGAGGTAAAAATATTGTTAGCTATGTGAAATGGTATCAGGTGGTCTGTAAGATTGTTAGCTATATGAGGTGGTATCAGATGGTATATAAGATTGTAGGCTATGTGGAGTGATATAAGGTGGTCTATAAAATTGTTAGCTATAGGAAGTGATATCAGATAGTATATAAGATTGTTAGCTATATGAGGTGGTATCAGATGGTATATAATATTGTTAGCTATGTGGAGTGGTATCAGGTGGTTTATAAGATTGTTATCTATATGGAGTGGTATCTGGTGGTTTATAAGATTGTTAGCTATATGAAATGATATCAGATAGTCTATAAGATTGTTAGCTATAGGAAGTGATATCAGATGGTATATAAGATTGTTAACTATAGGAAGTGGTATCAGATGGTATATAAGATTGTTAACTATAGGAGGTGGTATCAGATGGTCTATGCAGTTTTTAACTATGTGAACTCCCCAAATAAGAAGTGGCATCAGATACACTAGACGTGGGGTTTATACTTGGATTTCAGAAGGCGGTATTGCGGTTTGGTTACACACCGTGAACTGAGCGAAACAACATTTTTATTTTTCATTGTATTTCTGAAACAATATTTTTATTAATAGATTAAATCTTTGATTTAGTACAAATTAAGTATAAGGTGGCTAACAGTGCTTTTTTTATTCCAATGTGATGGGAGAGAGAGAAATGGGGTTTAACGCCCCCTCGACCCAAACTAGGTTATTTCGGGACTAATATAGGGGTCTTTAGCAGTGGGAGGAAACCGGAGGACCCAGAGAAAACCCACGAGGTTGGATCCAATATGATGGAGCACGCTCTATTTAATTGCAGATGCATTATGTGAGAGCTTATTGTAGGTTTTTATTTTCCTTTCAAATGTTAAGTAAATTATTATTTAGACAAAACGGAAAAGTCTGCCTGTTTAGTAAGCTTAATTTCAATTCGTCCATCCGTTCGACAGTCGAATACACAATCGATTTTTGACGAACATGCCACTCCTAAAATCGAGCGAAATCAACACTTCTATTTCCGACCAAGGCCTAAAATCTGTTTATACCAAAATGCAACAAATAAGATATGGTATCGGGTGTTCTGATTTACTAGCTCGCGAAATCGCTACACCTTCTCTTTGATGGTTAATTTTTGACCGGACCACGGCGTTACGGTCTACTCTTATACCGAATTCCATATGCCTAGAGATTTTTAACGTGCACACCAATTGGTACACGGCACATAATAACACACAGCTTTATGGATAACATTCATTAGGTTTATTAACGATACGTTGGTATTTTGTCCCACCCGAAGAACTATAAGCTGTACCTTGTTAGATCATCCGTCCTACGCCAGTGACAAGTAGGGAACTACGCCGGAATATTCCGATGGGCTTTCTAGGCTAACGCAGGAAGCAAAAAGGGGAGCTCGAGGTAAGAGCGCCAACGTCCTACTCAATGAGCCACGAAATAAACTTGAAAATGAGACCTACCTTTATACTTCCGATCACTGATGACGTCATCTTTTAAAATTATATTACTGGGATTTTTGATGGCTGTTAGTCCTGGGAAACGCAGCGACCTTTTCCAATTGGCGGAATCAAGTTCCAGCGTGACCACCGTTTCACCAAGGTCCCCTATCTTCTTTTCTATCCTTTCTAAACGGCTTTTTAATTTTGTATTTTCATCTCGTAAATCTTGTACTGCTTGACAACCACAGTCAGCGTCGTTGGCATCACCTGAGTCCTGTTCGATGTCCTCGTCTTCGTCATCACCTGGTCTGCTTGGGCTATATCTTACTTCCGCTCGTCGAGAGCCTTGCATCTGTCGATTGTCGCTATATCTTAATGTTGGTGTACCTCGAGATCTAGGGTCCACAGTCGTACCAACAAATATGGTTTTAGGGGTTGCTCGTGTCAGATAATAATTGCTCCGCCTCGGAGTTGACGTTACGCGTTCGTTCCTATTTCGACTTGTAGTTACGTCAAGTCGCGATTTTTGTGTGGCCCTTGTTGCTGCTTCGTATCTCGATCTTTGGGTCGCCCTGGTTGCAGTTTCATATCTCGATCTCGGCGTTGCCCTTGTTGCAGATTCGTATCTTGAGCGTGGCGTAGCTCGCGTTGCAGATTCGTAACGTGATCGAGGGGTAGCTCTTGTTTGCGCATCATAACTCGATCTAGGAGTGGGCCTGGTTACCGCTGCGGGTTGTGCCCGAGGCGTTGCACGAGTTGCAGTTTCGTATCTTGACCTCGGAGTAGCTCTTGTTTCGTATCTCGATCTTTGTGTAGCTGGCGACGGAGTCCGTGTGGCGGTATCATATCTCGATCGACCCGGATCCCGAGTTACGGGATATCTAGACCGCGCTGTGGGTCTTGCAGTAATTTCGTAACGTCGTGGATCGAAGCGAGACCTGTCCAAAGAACTCGATCGATCGCCTGAACGATTCGGATCTCTTCGTCTGGAATCCGGGCGAGGCGTTTGTACCGACTTTCGGACAGTTGGACCGGGTGTTATGTATGCTGATCTTGGTGTAGGTCTTGCCGTTCTACGACGTGCCGTAGTCGTTGTCAGCCACCAGGGAATTCTGGTTGTTGTAGTGGTCGGCGGTAACGTTACGACATCTTCATCTTCGAATTCATCGTAGTATTCATCCTCATAATCTTCGTAATCCTCATCATAATATTCCTCATCGTAATAGTCGTCCTCGTCCTCGTCTTGCGCCACAACAGTCAAACGTGCACAGCCTGCTATTAATATTAAAATCACAAAAGCCGAAAATCGCAACTCCGCCATATTACCTAAACGTAGTGAAACGGCAGAATACACAACGTTACAATCTGTACTCCACGTTCACGTGAATCTGATTCCTATCTACATCCGTAAAACAACATCCGTCAGTTAATTTGGTCCAGTCAACCCCGCGAAATCTTACCAAGAGTTAATTCGAACCGGGGGTAGTATATTTATACATAAATACTCGTTGGATGATATAGTTTACAGTCCAGTTACACAGCCAACAACTGGCGTACTGCAAATATATCATTGATGCCCGAAAACTCGTGACACAAGGGTGGAGAACAGAATGTCGCGCTTACGTTTGTTTAATAGGGAGTGATTCAACTTAATTTAACAGCCAATCTTCGAGGAATTCAGTTTTAATGTAAATATACATGTATATAATAATGACATGTAGATGCAAGGGCGGGCTCGGGGAGGAATATTTATTTAAAGATTCTGATTCCGATTTTCCGGCATAAATAAAAGCAAAACTGTTGAAGAACAACTCTAAGCCCCCCTCCCCCCGACACATCCACCAACAGTGGCGTCGGTGCAATGAGATTAAACGTTTGGCCGGAGCGGGCTAGTTTATGTTGTTTGAAGGAGGCACTGTTTCAAATTTTATCATTTTTAAAATACTGAAAAGTATAAAACCCTTGAACTGATATTCCATGTTGAAATTGTACGGTCACAATATTCTATACTGCAGATGATTGACAATCACTCAAATATCGAACAGGGGTTTATCAATCGATCAATTAGGACCATTTACAATGACAAATTACCCTTTGTGTTGATGCTGGCACGGAGTGGTGAGTCGTACAAACGTACAGGAAAGTATGTCCCGTTTTGGTAGCACCTGCCCACATCCCCCATTATAAACCAAGACCAATGCGAACGACAAACGCTTGAAGGGAGGGTTAGGATGTAGGAGCGCGGTGGTAAGTCGCGCGAGCTTACTAGACATGTCCTAGGACCCCACACCCACCCATTAAAAAAAGGAGATCCACATCGATCCAGAAGGGATGATTAGGGGTGGGGGACGCAAGTGGATATCGTACTATCTTACAGGACCTATCCCTTTTGAGTACCCCCGCCCCGACCTTTCAAAAATTCATAGATCCGCACCATCTAGAAGAATAATAGAAGGCGATGCGCGTGTTTTAATACCTCGACAAATATCACCCTCACTTTAACATTATAACACATCCACCCTCTCTATTCAACCAAACATTACAACTTAGGAGGAAATCTTGTCCAGATTTGGCTTCAATGGCTGTGTTTCTGCACAATGATAGCAGGTGGCACCAATAAAACAATAGCTAGTCAAATGGAGTCAAGTTGTGGAAATGATTATAGATATTATTGTGCAACTTCAGCTTTTCCACGTCTCAGGTTTGGGCGACATGTTTTTGTTTTACAGGTTTAAGTATTGTGTTGGCTTTAATGACAAGTCTAGGGTTAAACAAATTCCATGACGTACTTCACAATTATAGAGGAATTACGGGTTTAAAGAGTGTGTTGCTCCATTTTTTTGGTAACATAAATGGGAGAGAGAGAGAGAGAGAGGGGGAGAGAGAGAAAGATGGGGTTTAACTCCACTCGACACAAACTAAGTCATTTCGGGACTAACATATGGTTTAATTTCATTTCAATAATTCGCTTGCGCGTAGGGGGTCTTTAGCAGTGGGAGGAAACCGGAGTGCCCGGAGACATAAATGGATCTAAAGCACATATTAAGGTAACGTGAGAGCATATAATGCGATTTATTTTCCATTATTGTTACAAAAACATATTGTAATTTCTAATCAATTATGTTCGGTGAAACATCCCAAATTGAACGATAGTTGTTTACGCCTGCTGTACACGTTCTATAGGGGTTTTTTTTATTATTCTTTTATCATTTGTGAATCAGTCATTACTAGTTACTTTCTCATTGTGTTGTACGATATGTTATTCTTTATTCATTAATTTTGCGCCCGAATCGATATGGTACACGACTCGTATGCCATGTTTTAAAACGTCCATTGTGCTTTACATATTGAATTTTTTATGATCTCACATGCTCACGATAAAATGCAACATCAGTGTGGGTTGAAATGGACCAACATTAGATTCTAATTTGTATTTTTAATTTCGAATACTATGAAAAATATTGACTTAGCTCCCTTAAGTTTTGTACTGGTTTTAATAACAATTCTAGGTTTAAACACATTCCATGCCGTACTTCACCAACATAGAGGATTGCAAATAATTTGAGTACACGATGACTAGTTATTAAAGGTTCGAAGTGCCATTTAAATTTTAACTAAAATATCCAATTTTTCACGGCTCTATTTCAATTTTTAACATAGAATTAAGAAAACAAAATCATAAAACTGAGAGAGAGAGAGAGAGCGAGAGAGAGAGAGAGAGAGAGAGAGACGGGCCCGTATCTACGGGGGGGGGGGCAATGGTCGCCCCCCCCCCCCCGCTCAGAGATTGCTAACAACCATTAGAGCGTACACAGTTCCTTATATTAACCTAAATGACAGAACTTCTGATTGCACGTGCACGAATTGAACTACTAGACCAACCAACCCGGGGGAGAACGAGAGGCTGTTATGGGGGGGGGGGGGGTGGATGGCCAAATACTACGAGTAAGAAACTGACTCGCTAGTCTAGAGGGCGGATGTTCGATCTCTGCTTTGACCGAGAGCTTTCATCCAGATTTTCTGGCGTGGTGTCCCTTTGTCATACGGGGTGAAAAACCTGACAAGGACAGCTGTCTAGTCGGTCGGATGGTACGAAAACCCGAAAAGGATCCCTTGGCAGTTGAAATTCGATATAAGAGTAGGCCGTAGCGCCGCTGCCCGGGCAAAATGTCCCTCATAGCACACTGTATGATGTATGTCCGTCTTCATTAGCTCAGGTTAGGAGCAGAACAGTAGAACGTTAAACCCCATTTCCTTTTCCTTTTTCAAACTGTGGTTGGTGGACCGGAAAATATGGTTACGTCACTTCAGGTCAAAGTGGGCACGGATCAAGATTCGAAATACGCATCTGATGCGACCCTGTCTCCATATTATATAAACCACGTCCTTGCAGGAGTATATATAAATGGCCGTGTATATAGGCCTATAAACCACGACCTTAAATTGTGCAAGATCTAAATCTGCCTATTGCAGATCTTTCTTGAGGCATTAAATGTTATCTAAATCATCAATTAGACATTAATTAACTTATCCAGACCATAATCAACTATCGATGACATCCTTAACCTGCGATCTTGAGTGGATTATGACCCGATTTACTGCATTACTTTCCTTCACGATTTAATCAAATGGATAATTGAGACTGTAATTGACTTTAGTAATTATGAACGATGATAGGCGGAAATTTCAATCGCCTAATTCTCGGTTCATAGTATATGAATTCCCTTTACATCATCTAGTTTTTAACTATTATAGTGAGAACTGCCAACTCATTCTCCAATCTACCATAATGTATGTTTAAACTCAGTTTTGAGCAACCGATCCCTGCTCTTTATCTTAATCTTACATAATGTATCTATCAATTTCAAATTCTCACTTCAATGTCTGGTGCCGAGTTGAAGAAAAACAATACCACACAAGGTTAAAAGTTGTTAAAACTAGCCAATAGACAAGAGTTGATAGGAAGTGTCAGATTTCTTATTAGTAATTAATGTTAGAGACTCCCATACACGCCCCCCTTTCCTGACTTCAAGATGAAAACATGGACTCTATGTTGGATATTATTAATGGATGTTATTATTACACAAGGTAAGAGATAATTCTGATTTAAGATGCATTATGTAATTTTTATATAAAGAGTGGGAAGTTTCTGCCAGAATAGTAAAAATATAGATGATAAAAAGCGGTTATACATGTACGTTGAAAACAAATTCAGACAAATTACTTCATTCTGAGCGGCGTTATGGCCGTTTGAAGGGCAATGTAGTCTCTATTGTCATTGCTAGGATAATAAAATCTCGATTATCCATTTTTGAATGGAATAATTTACTGCTAATCGTGATTAAATCCATTGTGAATCAAATCCATCCTAATGTCAAGAGAGGTCTAGACATGTGAACAAATGTCCAATTTACGAAATTTGAGGACAAATGATAGCTCCGTATTATCCACATTTAGCTCTTCGATAATGCATCTTGAAATTACAAATTCTTGAGATACAAGGGGGTATTTGGTAAGATTAGATAAAGGGTTGACAGTATCGCTATAATAGTTCAAAAATAGGCAATGAAAACAGAATTTGCTAATGAATTTCAGTCAAGTTGCTTCACTCGGAACCGAGAGAGTGATTTAAGTTAAGCTAGCCTCGAATGTCATTACTTACTTTGGTGCGACAATAAACTAAGTCCCGATTACCTATTTTCATGTCTTTCCTGGGCTGTGTGGAACACGTTAGAGTTGATTTGTAGATATGTGACCCGTGGTATATGTTTGACACTCTATAGTATTATCAGAGATTTTCGACATTGGTTTCCCCGTGTCAGCTTCGAGTCGTTAACATGGGACCACGGTAGGGGAGTACCATGGAATTTTACAAAATTAGAAACTCTTGACTGAAACTAGTGAAACAATATTTCTGCTCGTTCGAATGAATACATATACAGTAATATAGTGGAGGCCATGAAAACGACGGCTATACTTCTCACGTTTGGTGGTTTACGTCAATTGGATAGCGGGGGGAAGAAATTTTAATTTTATAGGGACCCCAACCCTGACCCCACACTCTCATGAACACGCGTCAGGTAACAAGACATGCAAAGCGTTTTCCCGGTTCCGCGTATCCATTCAGGAACGACTTGTAATCCAAGGGCCTGGCTCACGAAATTTTAACTAAGATAAAATACAAATGTTAGTAATATTAGATTAATTTTAGTGCTTAGTCAATCAAAATTGAAGTATCTATTAAAATTTGGATCTTATCTTTAGTTAAGATTTCGAGAAACGGGGCCCTTTATTTTTTTGAATTTTACAGTGTTGACTGATCGGATAGTGAATGAAGCTATTAAACATGAAGCTCGACTGTATAAGGATTTATTTAGTGATTATGGTAGCGGATTGGTGCCAAGAGGGAATGAAACTGGCTCGGTAACTATTGAAATGGGAATTGAATTCAACAGTAACATCGACATGGTAAGTGTTAAACTGTTTCAATGGGATTTGGGAATTGGACTGAAATATACACAGAATTGTGACCTGGGTCATGTTTCTCGAAATCTTAACTAAAGATAAAATCCAAATTTTAGTAGATACTGCAATTTTAATTGGCTAAGCACTAAAACATTCTATTATTATCCAATCAAATTACTTAAATTTGGATTTTATCTTCGTTAAAATTTCGTGAAACAGGCCCCTGTATGGTGAGTGGTGTAGTATATTTGATTGCTATAGTATCGTCGATAACCAGAATCTTCATAAGTGATATTTGCCCTAAAGGTTCGCGACTATAAAATCCGGTTCGGACATCTTTCGGAGAACGCTAGATCGGAGACGGTCCTACGCAAATTGTGACGTCATATGTGAATTGTGGGTTAGGGTAAGGGTTAGGCTTGATCATGGGTTAGGGTTAGGGCTAGCCCTGTTTACATCTCGAGACTTTGACCAAATCTACAGGTCCTAGCCCTTACCCTAACCCTAACCCACAATCTATATATGACGTCATATGTGCTAAAATGCGTAGGACCGTCTCCGATCTAGCGTTCTCCACATCTTTCGGCCAACTACGAACATTGAAAGTGAACGAGGTGGGGTTGGATGGAGGAGGGAGGGGGGTGGGCATTGTTAGTCCTGAACACAATCTGATTAGAATACAGATCTATATTTCGTTTCGTTTGTTTTATACTCTCGTTGGCCAACATCACTTGAAGATCTGGCAAGTTATAGCTGGAGTTCACCCCAGGGGTCAAACGAGCGGCTTTTGACCACATAGCCCCATACATTGATTAATCAATCAACGTTGACGTTTCTAGGGTTTTACCCACAGTTCCGTAACATACCGTTACATTGGCTATTTCCTTATACCAATGAGAACGCCTATTATATAACAACTCGTCCAGATCCTAGTGTAGTAAAGACAAGTGAAACAAAATTTTGAACTATAAAAACGAAACGAAATAGGATGTGTGTTTTTAATTGTCCTTAACGTAGCAAAACCGCCGGTCGGTGACTAAACAACCAAAGAGTATGGGCTGAAATGCCACGGGTTTGTACGTATACGAGCTTTGCCATAACCCAAAAAACTAAAACACGTGAGGTCAACGATTCTAGATTGACTATAATACTGGGAAGGCTTGCGATCAGTAGACTGATATATAAAAGAAATGAAATGAAATTGGGGTTAAACGTCCGACTGTTCTGCTCTTACACTGGGCTAATGGAGGCGAACATACGCCCATACAGTGTGCTAGGATTGAAAGTTTGCTCGGGCAGCAGCTCTGTGGCCTACTTTTATGTCGAATTCCAACTGCCAAGGGATCGTTTACGTGCACGTCAAAGTACCCAAACGACTAGACAGCTGTCCTTGTCAGCACCTCCCTCCTGCATCACTGACAAGGGGGAACCATGCCAGAAAAATCTGGATGAAATTTGGCGGCCAATGCAGGGATCGAAAATCCGACCTCCTAGCAAGCGAGCTAGCGTCTTACCCACTTCGCCACCGTGATCCCCGACTGAATTATAACTAAAATACAGATAAGGAAGATGGATAATTAAGTCTGTCTATTTAATCAGGATGAAATTAAGGAACTACTTGGTGTAACCGCCGTGGTCGTGAAGGAATGGACGGATGAGAGATTGATGTGGGATCCCAACAGATATGGCGGAATTCCGATTTTAAAAATGCCCGCTTCAATAGTGTGGTTGCCAGATATTGTCTTATTCAACGGGTGAGTGACAGTTATCATCAACGACATCATCATCATAACCATCATCGTCGCGTCATCGACATCGTTATCATCGTCGTCATTGCCATCGTCATCTTTAAAGGGACAATCCCGATAAGAACAGAGTCTCAAAAATTAAAGTCTAAGTATTTATGAAATTTATGGACCAAAATATAGTGGCATGGTGTATTTACCGTGTCTCAAAATTTCAGCTTCAAATATTGAGTCGTTTGGACGTGTACGTCAACATTGCTTATCCGGACACGTAACCCTTTTAAGATTTCGGGTCAATTGTTTCATTGGGTTACCTGATAATCGATTAACGTTTCTTGAGAGGTCTATACAGTGAATGACCCATGCACTGTACTTGATAACAAAAGGTAAATTTCACCTACATATTACTTTTATAGACAAAAGTCTGGTTTTATCCAGATACTGTATAATACAACGGTCTCCATTTCCATATGAAGACTGTCAGGTTTAAGTTATTTACAAGCGTATCACAAATATCGGGTTAGTAGGCGGGCCTTGGGTTACGGATTTTAAAGGATTTTAAACACAAAATTAAGCAGTTTTATTCCCCAAAAAGTTATCGGGATTGGCCCTTTAACATCATTCCCATCATAATCATCATCGTTGTAAAATGTAGGGAGTGATCATAGGATTCACAACCACTAACTTAAGAATGAATATTTTGGTGGTAAATAAACTTAAGAACATCAGGTGTGATCAATGCCCCCAAAAATTCAATGACAAGCAGTGGTTGTGGATCTTATGATCACTCCCTACATCTTACACCTTGTTCCAATGTCGCGATTTTCATGTTGATTAAATTTCTAATTAGGGGTCATTGAGTGCATTATGCTCTTCTTAAGTACATTGGCCACCAGAAATTTCTTTCTTAAGTTGATGATAATGATTTCTGATACCTTTCCGTACAATTTAGGCTTGGTTTCACACTTGCACTTTTCATGTTGATTAAACTTTTAAATTACCGTTTGGATCCAAGTGATATTTCCGTTATTTTTGAGATTATGTGATACTTACAGCTATAACTTCATTAATTTTATATGTCATATTTTTGCTCATAGCCGTATGAAACATGCCCATACAGTTTTGTGTTAAATACCTGAAATAGATCACGAGATAACGAAAACATAGTTCAGAGTAAAATCGAAAAATTGCAAATTGGTGACCTTTGACCTCTTCTTAAGTGACCTTTCCACCAAAAATTCCATTCTTAAGTTATATTTCCTGGTTCAGGGCACAATCCTCTATCAAATGCCACTGAAGTGGGTTCCGAACCTTCCATGTTAAATAAACCGAATTTTGGGGGTACTAATGGGTGGTTCCTCCTACCACACCCACCACCCAACTTAAGAATTGGGTTTCTGGGGTCTCCTAACCCAGTCATACACCACTACCATCCCAAACCTTCCGCGCCTTTCATGTTGAATAAAACCCACCTAGCTCCCGGATTATATGTATGAAGGATTTTAAAATTATGAAAATAAAGTCCAGGTGTAATAATGTCCGCAATGATGATTATTTTTGCAGAAGCAGGGTTGTTTTTAACGAAAACTTGACGTGTTTTTTTTTCGGATTCACGTGTGAGTTACCGAAGTCCGAAGTAAACAAAGACGATGTTTTGACACATTTACACCCCAATCATTAGAAGTCTATCGTTGTAAAAAAAATAGCAAGATTAATAAAATTATTATGAATTGATTTCCATTTCTTCGCGTTTAAATTGGTATATTTCGCGAGGAGGTAATTTTATTTTGGTCACAATTGTCAGGCCTACTTTTTGCTGCGGCACAGAATTCCTAAGGCTTCATGGACGTTAGCTATCCACCTATACACGGTCCAGGTTTACTTAAAAGTTTACTGAAAATCAAAACCTAGACTGGTTGATGACAGTAAAAGGACATGAGAACGGATACTAGATTAACTATGACAAGAACTCATTAATTGGCGCTAATTAATTGAAGAATTGTAATTTCATTTTGGAAATTTAATAACAAGTTGGCGTTTTTTTAATGTTTTTTTTATTGTGTTACAGAGTGGGTGAAGAATTTACTTTTAACAACGATAAAGTTATTTTATATAATTCCGGAAAGGTTCGTTGGATGCATTCTGTGCGCTTATTGATCAAATGTTCCGTAGATTTAATCAAATTTCCATTTGACAAGCAGGTTTGCAAGTTTAGTTTTGGATCATGGGGTTACAATGGAAACGTCGTTAATATTACGTATTTCCGTGGTGACGCATCAAAATCGTTTTTCGTCGTTGGTCCCAGTGGGAATGATTGGAAGATAACAGATAATTCGGTTCGGTTATTGGAAACATATTATGCTTGCTGTCCTGAACCCTATCAAACTATGCAGTATCGTGTCACATTGGAGAGGAAGCCATTGTATTATATACACGTTTATATTTTACCGGCTGTTATCTTGTCTTTACTGATTCCATTTCAACTTTTTCTACCACCTGAATCAAGAGAAAGACTCACGCTTGGTAAGTACAAAATGCAACGCCGGATTAACCATGGTGGGGGCCCTGGGGCCTGGAACATGTGGGAGCCCCTGATCACCGACCGCGGAGTTGTGGCCGCCGAAGCGGACCACCGCGAGCGCCGAAGGCTCAAAGCACCGTAAGGGGGATCGCCAGGAATTTTTCAGAAATTGCAGGCCGGAAAGGTGTTTCTGGGCATTTCAGGCACTTGTGATTTGATGAATGGGGGCCGTAGCGTTACGACCAAGCCGGGCTCGATTTTTGACGAACGTCTAACACTGTAAGTACCAAATGGTAATACGAGATTTAATCAAGAAATCTGAATATTTCGTGTGATCAAGATGTGCATCTCATAAAATTCAGCTTATACTCACAACAAATATCAACAACAACAACAACTACAGGAAAAATTCGCGCTACTTGAAATGATGTGGACGGGTGATTTGTTCGAGTTATACGATAATTCGAGTTAGACGATCTTCGGTCTGATAGAAGATCTCACGACAATAAAAGACCATGTGTTACACCCTTAGATAAAGCCACAAAAAGCGTTTATTTTTCAAATCTTCAAGTTTCCGGGAAAGTTGCCAAGGTACACTCGCCTGTAAGATCCATAATATACAGTTCGAATTAGGTGATGTAAATAATAAGACTTCGATAAGGATTGTACCGGAGATCCGAGTTATGCGATAATTCAAGTTACAGTTTCCCAGTTATGCTATGTTTAATAAAAGGAAAACGAAAGAAAATATTCGTTCAACAAATTTTGTTCGAGCATCGGAGGGGCTCCGTCACTAGTTGGAGTCCTCTGTCCGACCATGCTCGAGGCGCGCAACTGAGATTTTTGTGAGGGCCTGTGCCCCATGGTGCCCCGTGGTTAATCTGGCGTTGACAAAATGACAAAGCTAAACTGAGGGCCTGACAAGAACAGCTTGTCTGGTCGTTCACATTGGCGTGCACGTAAAAGATCCCTTGGCAGTTGGAATTCGATATGAAAGTAAGCCGTAGTGTCGCTGTACGGGCAAAATTCTCCTCATAGCACACTGTAAGGCATATGCCCGTCCTCATTAGTCCAGTTGGGAAACGAACAGTAGGACGTTAAACACCATTCCATTTCATTTCATTTGTCTGTTTCAGGATCCATATTGATATTGTCAAACATATTGATGATATTTAAGCTACAACAGGTTCTACCAATACAATTTTCCCGTCTTGCTTCAATTGGTAAGAATTTATCCCAGTCATACCGTTTTTTGCAATTAGGCCATAAGTCAACCAATTCAAAAATAAGCCAAACTTTAAAAACCCGCGCAAATAAATCAAAATTAAACAAACACACATAAATAAATCAACAGTAAAAAAGCACACACACACAAATAAACCAATGTAAAAAAACACATAGATCAAAAGTAAACAAAACAAAACAAAACAAAAAAATACACATAAATATATCTAAAGTAAAAAAAACCACACCGACATAAGCAAAAAGCATCAAAGAAAAAGAAATGCAAACTGATCAAGAGTCAACAAACCTCAGAAATAAATCTAAAGTAATACACGTGGTCTACATCAGTACTAGGAATTTAATTATTCTTACCGCGTGCGTAATAGGAAGGAATAACTACTGTGAAATTCTGCATAGACTGTCCTTAATACCCGCCGTATATGGGTACTGCGTACACGTCGTGTAGTTTATGTGTGATTTGATTTCTATTATTCGTACAGTTTCGGATTTTAGATCATTTATTATTTCAGCATTCGGTTCGAACTTGCAGTTGCACGTGCCATGCAGGAGCGGATAACTTCAAAATGATACTTACCTTCATCAATTACTGCTCTTTAGATCGCATGAAATACACTGTCGGATATTTTCAAATGATAGATATTCCTTGAGTTATTGCCCTTTACAGCCCATGAAATACAAGTTCAGTTATTTTTCTAATGATAGGTATATCCATGAGTTATTGCCCTTTACATCTTATGACATACATTTTCAGGTGTTTTCTATACTTTCAATTTGATCTGGTCATGCTTCGCTACACTAGCAACTATATTTGCTCTGAATGTACATAACAGAGGACCTAGGCAAGGCAAGATGCCCGATATCATTAGATGGGTAAGTAAACGATATCATTAGATGGGTAAGTAAACGATATCATTAGATGTCATGAGTAAGTACATGATGTCATTAGATGGGTTAGTAAATGATATCATTAGATGGATGAGTAAACGACATCATTGGATGTCATGGGTAAGTAAACGATGTCATGGGTAAGTAAATGATATCATTAGATGGGTAAGTTAATGATATCATTAGATGGACAAGTAAACGATATTATTAGATGGACAAGTAAAGGATATCGTTTAAATGGATATGTACCGTAATTTATCGGGGATTGGTGTGTTGAAGCTTTTCATATCCTTCATCCGACAAGTTCCTTAATAGAGACCTTTCATATTGTTACACACATAGGCTATACTAATTTAAGGGCCCTCTTACCCGGGGGTCCCGGGGGTGGGGTCTTGATTTTCATACCAGTGCAATAACTGCATTCTCATTCAGTAGTGGATTCGACAGTAACAGTGTAAAGTAAACGATTGACTCGGACTCGGGGACCCTTTCCCTTGGCCAGAGGGCCCTTTTGTCTGCCTGTAGGGCCCTCCCTAACTAGGGTACATTTCATTTTTCTCATCGATTTTAGCATTTTTCTCCCGTTTTATTTGTTCAACTGCTTTGATTTTTTTTTTCGCGAGGAGGCTGGCGCCTCTAGCGCCTCAGCTATTAAACGCCTTTGGTTGCACGACATGGATGTGGACCGAACAGTGTTCTATGTTTTTCGATACAATGCCATTTTCTTCTTCTCCTTCTTCTCATTCTTCTTCTTCTGGGGTTTGTGTCGTGTGAACGATGCTGTATAATAAGAGATACTCATTTCAGGTTTTCTTACGATGTCTAAAACGTATCGTGTGTCTGGGAAATGACACTGATAATCCAGGTGAAGCGGCTTGTAGTGCTTCAGGTTCAATGAAAGGTTTGGAGAATCCTATGTTGAGCAGCCCCACTGATGGACAGAAAGTGAAAGAAACTGAAACCGGTAATTATAGTAAACAATTAGCCCATGTATATCGATCGTACATTATTTATCTTAGAGGGGAATTGGGTAAGATTAGATCAAGGTCGTATCTAGCTGGGATGAAGGGGGGGGGGTACATTGCACCCCAGAAAAATAAGGCGCCCCGAGAAATGGCCCCACCTCCATCAAAAAAAAAAAAAAAAAAATAATAATAATTTGACTATCTTTCAATTATAAAATTAAAATAATACGCTTTTTTATGATCACACAGTTGATGCTCTTAAGGTACTGATCACTTGGTCGGTTAAAAGGGAACCCTGATCCAAACTCTGCTGCTCCCCACTTTTAAAATCTTACATACGGCTCTGGATTAGATAAGGAGGCCACAGTTTTCGTTATACTTATTACACAATAGATAAGGAAAAGAGAATGTGCTGAAAATTTAAGTAAAATTGCCTCACTCTTAGTGTGTCTATAGGAGAGAGAGAGAGAGAGAATGGGGTTTAACGTCCACTCAACACAAACTAGGTCATTTTGAGACTAACATATGGTTTCATTTTTATTTTAATAATTCGCTTGCGCGTAGGGGTCTTTAGCAGTGGGAGGAAACCGGAGTGCCCGGAGGAAACCCACGAGGTTGAGAAGGCGCCCCTATCTCCATGCCACATACGCTCACACCAGGGCTCGAAACCACAGCCGGATGCCAGAGGTGACCGGCCAGCTAGAGGTCGAAGCGCGGCACTCTAGACCACTAGGCCATCCCAACCCCCGATTACTTCTTAGATATTTATGATATAGCATTAGCCTGAATCTATACTTAACTTTAAACTTCCTCTAATGTAGATATATCCACGTGTTTATTTTAAACGCTCCAAATTGCCCAGAATAATGGACAAACATATACGTCTTGCCAGGAGTATAGAAGTTCAAAGATTATTTAAATTGACTAACTGCAAGATGAAAGGAAAGGGGTTTTAACGTCTCATTTTTCTGCACCGACCGGGGTAATAAGGACATACATACGTCATACAGTATTCTATGAGGGATTCGTGCCCCGACAGTGGCGTATGGCCGACTCTTATATCGAATTCTGACTGTTAAGGAATCTTTTTAGTGTAAGGCAATGTGTGCAAACTTGTCTGAGCGACTAGACATGGGAAACCACGGTAGAAAATCTCCACGAAGGATGCGGCCAACACCGGGTGCGAACCCGGGACCTCCTGATGATCGATAGATTAGTTCCCATTACTTTCTGTTGATTTCACGGCGCCATCTTTAATTGATTGTAATCTCAAATGTGACTCGAATTATTCGCAAATACGGAGGAGCGATTGCATTCGCTTATATCGAGGACTAGATTGTATTCGCTTATATCAAGGAGCGATTGCATTCGCTTATATCGAGGAGCGATTGCAATTGCGTATATCGAGGACTCGATTGCATTTGCTTATATCGAGGACTCGATTGCATTCGCTTATACCGAGGAGCGATTGCATTAACAGTTATTAAGCACTTGATTGTATTCGCGATTATCGAGGACTCAGTAGCATAGGCGTACGAGCTGGGGGGGCTGGGGGGGCTGGGGGGGCGGCCGCCCCCCCATTTTGGGCACCAAATGCTGGGAAAATTTGGGCACACAATTGTACTTTGTAAAAGTTGTATAAAAAAATATTGTCTTCTTGAATGTGTCCAATTTAACAGCGAATTTAAATTCAGAGTGTCTATATAGTTAGGCAATTAAATAGAAATCTTATGACTCGAACCCTCTTTTGTTTGCAGTACAGTAAGCCACGAGTTACAGTTACATAAACAACTGTTTCTAGTTGTGTATATTACAAGTAAATAAAATTTAGTTCTCTTTTATTGATGATTTAGAAATCAAGAACTGTAGAAGATATTGTAGAACCTGTCATGGGCCTTCAAATAAAAATTGAACTTTTTTTTTATTTGGTAAAAACTCCTTAGAATCACTTAAAATGCATATTTATTCATACGTGATTTGGTTAAATAACAACACAGACACCCTTAGCAGCATTCGGATCGGAAATATAGTCGGTACTCGGTCCGTTAGCTTTTTAAAAGAATCTGCACACTTCGTTTCCATCCTACAGACCTGGTACGTGAACCTATATTTTGTATTAATAATATCAAAGTAGCTAAGTCCCTAACTCAATATCATCCAAAATCTTCAACATTGAAAACACGAATAATTTGTCAATTTAAATCAACATTGACCCCCTAACTTTCGGGCAAGCTGACTTTTCGGGCAGGCAGATAAAGTGTGAAAAAAAATTTCACATACTTAGCCCGAAATCTAATAAAACACTAATTTTACGGACTGGAATAGCAGTAAAACGCGTTTCGTCAAATATTCCAAAATTTTCTTGGGAGGTCTATCAAGGTCAACTCCGCTTCTTCGCCTGTCGAAAAAAACAGGCGCAGCTGTCTGTAAACCTGAATTTCTGTTTAGTTTGCTTCCCTAACTGTCCTTGAGTCCTAAAACACTAATTTTACTTTTCTTTTAATTGACAACCACGAATTTGTACTGAGTCGACTATGGATTAAAACAGTTTGTCTGGAGCCATTCTACTTTGTGCGACAGTTTTCGGGCATCGATTAGTATTTGTAAATGCAGATACACAGTCTGGTTGGATGGTTGGAATTCGGAGTGGGATTTCGGTTACAAAACCATTGGATACTTTTGGAGTTACTGACATGGGCTAGAATAGCAGAAAACGCATTTCCGGTGGTTAAATTTTCAAATTTTTCTCCGTGGGGGAGGCCCCCATACTCCGCGACGATTGATTGTTTTTAGAATTCGGGTCAGCAGGTGGACTGTATTTGACCAAATTGAAGTTACCCTAATTAAGTTAAATTTGATCTCTTTGAAGTTGCTTTTTTCACGGGTTGAAATAAAAGGAAAACAGCCGTCAATATTCCAAAATTTTCTTGAGGGGGAGAGGGGGGGGGGTGCGTCTGTAACCCCGAAAATTTTTCGGGCAATTTGGGTTCTGCCCCCCTAACTGTCATTGAGTCCGTATGCCTATGATTATTATTGTGTAACATACTAAGCACCTAACTATATTTTTTGGGCACCAACCACCACCGCCCCCCCAGTCAAAAATTTCCCCGTACG